>JABTXL010007734.1:9544457-9645020 GCA_025134845.1 Neodon shergylaensis
ATATATATATATATATATATATATATATATATATATATATATATATACCTAAATTCCATCTTTGTCTTAAAGAGACCTTTCTATCAGCAACATGGAATTGAGCTTTGGCCTTAGGGTAAATTTTTAGAACAGAATATTTGTCTTCTTGAAATATGAATCTCATATAGTTATCTAAGGCGAATATATACTATCTAAACAAATAAGTACTAGGCTTTATTTTCTCATTCTGCATTTTATCATAAGATTATACTTATAATCACCACTCAGAAATCTCTTGAATCTTGTTGTTTAATTCATTTGTGCGTTCCCAGTTTTCCATTTGATGAGGGCAGCAATTTTTGATAAATTTCTTTTACATCATATGATGAAGATGCCCTACCGTACTCTCAACTCCCTTACAGCCCTGTCTGAGAGCCTCCTTGAGACTGATCCAGTCTCTTCTGTCCAAGGCTTTTCACATTTCTGCCCACTGTTCAGGGAAAATCAGGGCAATGTCCCAATTCTGGTACCCAAACCAGTTATCATTTCCACCTGAGATCTTCTTCCAAAACATAATGAGTAAAAATAACAGTCAGATTATGCTCACACCTTCTATAAAGCAGACATTCAGACAGGACACAGCAGTGTGAGCTTTTTTTAGCTCCACAATGTCTGAGCCTCGTCTCGGAAGACTGAAATAGCCATAAGCTGGATGTATAGCGGTGTCTTACACCTGTCCTCTCTGTGTGTAATGTGTTACCCACAGCATGGTAATCTCAGAGCAGTTAAGACTTAGAGTGTTCAACATTAGACATAGAGAACTCAACATTAATCAAGTTCCCTGTGAACAAGAAAGAGGTGTGAACCAACTCCTGTGTGACCTGGCTCACAGGTCTTGTGTGGACCCTTGTGTGAACCACCTCACGAATCTTATACCATTACTGAAGGCAAGGTGGGGACAGGAGATAGTGCCATAACTGCTCTTGAAAAATAAAATCCTCCACACCTACCTATCATGAAGAAATGACCAAGGAGACAGACGTGCTACTGTCAGTGGGCAGTAACAAGCAGTGTGGAGGAAATAACAGCGTGCAGCATTTAGACCCATTTTTGCTGCCTCTCAAATCCACATCAAAGTATCTGACAAAATCAAAGCTGAATACAATCCAAAGGAAGAATACTGAACAGCAGTGGAAATGACAATGAATTCACAGATGCCATCAAATGTGGCTTGATAAGAAGACACGGGAGACCACTTGGAGAATGCAAGGACATTCTCGTTGCCATTCTACATAAAAGCTTCCTTCACCACATCCAACTTTTTCTTCCCCTCTCTCTGTTTTCCTTCTCTCTTCTTTAAGTATATTATTCCTACTACTGGGTAAACTTAACTTCATGGAGGATAAGAAGCAGCCATATTAATTCTGAATAATACTTCCAAGGGTGAAACATATATACAGATAGATAGATTTTATTTTCATAAACAAAAATGAGTTAATAGAGTTAAGAACAGAATTAATCAATATTATATATGGAAATACATTAGAACAATGGTTCCAGTCCAGCCAGAAATGCCCAAGCAATTATATCCACTCCTAATCAGTAGAAGATAGGTGTATTCTGTAGAGTTATGGCTCTTCAATGGTCAATAAGTCCCTGAATTACATGTGATGTCTGTGAGACAAAACAACTTTGATAATAATAGTAAGATGCCAACTGCATCTTTCATTCTTATTTTCTTGAGAATTATGGAATATTCAGGAACATTTGGTGTATAACCTAGAAACAGACTGGACACATAAGGAGGTATGGAGACGAAGCTATACTCTAAATACAGACCTGAAGGAGACTTGCAAAATTTTACAAGGCTATTTTATCACTATTTTGTTTTAGATATCTTATTATTTTTAGTAATGTATATGTAGGCGGTGTGGGTACAAGTATGCACACTGGGGACATTTTGTCTACAGAAGCCATGGACTGTCAGTTAAAGGTGGCTGTGAGCCACCTGATGAGGCTGCTGGGGATCGACCTTAGGTCCTCTGGAAGAGCAATGTATGGTCTTCACCACTAAGCAACCTCTTCAGACCCCACTTTTACATTTCTATACATTAATGTTAATCCTGTTATAATAAGATTATTATTTATATCTTTTAATATTCAAGTTCACAAATATTTTAAGTGTTGGATTTTATTCTCTACCATACAAAATATGGATACAACACATATAAGTAAAAACCTTTATTAAGTTATTGTCTAAGCTTAGTTTGATATTGAAATTCATATCTTCTAACCCTACTCATTAACGTTTCCATATTCTCCTGTAGCAGAACAAAACATAAGCATTTCACTGATACATCCACCACATAAATCCATAAGACAAATTGTTTCCCCAATAAAAATAATTCAAAATTGCAGAAACTAATCTGCATATTTTTCAGGATTTATGGAGAGGGTAATTCAAAAATATTCAAGGGTTTTTGTTTACAAAGTATAAATACTAAACTTTCTGATAAAACAGCTGTAAAACACATTATTAGCTTTTAGACAAAAAAAAACAGAAGATAGGTAGATGGGTAGATTCCCATTCTTCAATAATCTTTAAAACTCAAGGTGCCAGACAGAATCACATTGTCTTCATAAATACTATGTCTAAAATTATCTCCCACCATCAATGCACTTACACCAATCTGGTTAATATGGATGCACAGACAAAGATCTTCCCTATTGCTTTGGAGCTATTCTCAGTGTTTTCTAACATTCTTTAAATTACCAAATGTTTAATTTTACAAAACTATCTCCATTATGTTAACTCTCAAGTACACTTGTATAACTTGATAGTTCTCCTTTTGAGTTAGAACAATGTTCTCAAAACTTCTCAGTTAGTGATTGTTCCCTTTCAAAATGCATTCTAATTCATAACTAAATGCAATGGGAAGATATGGCTTTCCCATTCACATACATAATAGTGGCCACGAATGGCCTACATATCCTCATCTTTAAGCCAAAGAAGCGACTATCCAGAAATACAAAATCAAATTAAAGTAGAGAGAGGAAGCCAGGCAGATGTCTCATGCCTGCAATCCCAGAATGATTTGTGAGGCTAAACAGGAGTTCAAGGCCAGATGGGATTTTTGCAGTGAATTTGAGAGCAGCCTATGCTACATTAGGCTTTGTTCCAAAGAAAAATACAACTATACAATGCATTGTATGAGGACATCAGATATAAGAAAGGATGGGATTGACTCTGACCTCTCTCTTATATTCTTTCAGTAAACATGAGTCATACAAGCACCCGTATTTTCTAGGGAAAATGCCCATGGAGTGTTAACTACATATATCACAACCATGACACTACAAAGCTAACAAGTAAAACAAAGACAACTGAACAGGGACCAAAAGGGAATGATGTAAGAATGCTCACTGGCTTTCAACTGTACACAAAGGATGTTTATCAAAACAGATGGTCACAAAACAAGTCAATTCATGAAAGTGGCGAAGGGACCTAGGGAGGGTATTTGACAGTGATGGCAGGGAGATACATGCATGATATCAGTAGAGAACAAGCTTACTTAAGCAGTCTTCCTAAAGTCTTTTAAGACATCCCAGGATGGTGGGTTACAATTCCTAAATAGCACCCATTCTTGGCCATACAAATAAAGTTGATCATACTTTAGTATGATCTCCAGGAGAAATAACGCAGCAAGGTCATCCTTTAAGATGCATTAGTGTGAGAAGTTTCCCTGTGCTTACCACTTTTGTTCTCCTCTGGAACAGCTAAAGCAAGGTGGCAGTTATACTGTCCTACGTATTGTCTGTTGCCAAACCGATGCATAAGTGATCTGAGGTTCCACCTCCCTCTACTGAAAAGCAAAACAGAAGTATTTGTTATAATCGTCAAAATATTGGTGATCTTACTGAGAATTGCTCAAGATTTATGTGTGCTACCACAAACAAGATTACTTAATAAAAACTCCTAAAGAAGCTGGCAACAAGGTGCTCAGCGAGCTGAGAGAGGAAAATGGCAAATTCAGTGACTGTGTGGACTACAGAATGAGTTTGAGGCCAGCGTGAGCCCCTTAATGGTATGATGCCTCCAAACAAACAAAACAGCAAAAAGAGGTGTGGACCTCAGTGGCAGAGTTGCTTTCTTACATAGGCAAAACCCCAGGATCATTCTCCCGTAGTGCAAAAAAGCCAGATATGATTGAAAAAATCACAAAATGAAAAAAGAAAAGAAAAATAGACAAGTTACACAGCTTCATTACATGTACCAACTAAAAACATCTTACCACAACAACTTACCACATTGGGAAAATGCATGCATTATGCTTCTTTTACTATATTCTATCTAGTTAGAACTAGAAATAGCTCATTATCACAATTCCATATTCAAAACAGAAGCTTTATCATAAAAGTATCCATGATAGTAAGTACTATGTTAAAACTCTGTACCTTCTTTAATAGATTTTGTTTTAATGGATGTGTACGTATTTACGTGTACACATATGTGCAGTCATTCACAGAGACCAGAAGAGGGTGCCAGATCCCCTGGAGCTGGAGATACAGGCAGTTGTGAGTTGGGATACAAACTCTGCTCCTCTAGAGGAGAAGCAAGTGCTCTTAATGGTTGAGCCATCTCTCTAGGCCCTGGATTATTTAATAAGTGAGAGATAGGAACACTGAGACTTTTGATCAAAGGAGATACTGAAAGCCATTCTATCCTAGGCCAAGACAGGTGGAAGAGGCACAGTAGCAGCGACCCCTAACTGCAGGAGCTTAGCAGTAAATTCAAACCCATGCTTTACCATTGGGTTTTTGCTTTGTTTAAAAACCAGGACCGCAGCAAGTAGATGAATTTATCTGTAGTGTAAAAATCGGGTTTCTTATTTTTTGTCTCAATAGTTTGACTTTTCCTAGAATGGTCTTCAATATTTGGGCTTAATTTGGAGGAATATAATTTTTTGGTTCGTCTAGTGACTCATTGTGTGCCAAGAGTACTAGGAGATGAGGAGGGAGCCAAAAAGGTCCTTGAAAAACTATTATGGAGAACAAAGAAGGTTAAAATTACATGCAGCCAGAAGGCCAATGGAAGATGTCATATGCAAACCAACATGTGTGGTTTTGTAATCAAGAGTTTATTTTTTAAAAAAAACAAAAAAAAGTCTTCCTGAATCTCTAAATAGCAAATAGATGGCCCTGACTAAACAAAATAAGTCACAAAACAAGTTAAGTCATGAAAGTGGCAAAAGGACTCGGGGATAGGATTTGACCGCGATGGCAGGGAGATAACTGTACGAAGTGATAGAGAGCAAACTTACTGAAGACATCTTCCTCAGGTTTAGCTGCCGTTTTTCTTTTCCTTCACAGCACTGAGAAATGAACCTGGGGCCCCTGTGTGCTGGACCTCGTGTGTGCTCTGCCACTAATGCTCTCCCCTGCTTCTCCTCATGCCTACTTGTTCATGAATGACTCATTCGTTCACTATTTGTTTACTTAGAGACAGGACCTCATGTAGTCCAGACTGGTTTCAAACTCACAATGCAGCTAAGAATGACCTTCAACTCCTGATCTTCCTGCCCCATCTCTCAAGTGCTGAGTTCACACTCTACACCACCACACCAGACTAACTTGGTCTCTTTTTACTTGAGACAAGGTCTCAGTAAGTTTCTAGGCTGACACTGAACCTGTTACCCTTCTGCCTCAGCTTCCCAAGTAGCTGAGATTACAGGCCTGTGCCAACTGGTGCCATATCTAAGTGCTTAAATGGGGGAACAAAAAGCAGTCAGAAAATCTAAGTAACCTCAAGAGCTTTACTTACTTAGCATGAGGGAGATACTTAACTTACCTCAGGCATATCCACACAGTGGCCAATCTAACCTTGTAGTTAATGTGTGTGTGTGCGTGCACACACACACAATCCCACCCCAAGTATTTCTCTTTATGCAGAAACAGAAGAGCTTGTGAGACGAAAAGCCCTTCCCCTACTATGAGAGTCTTGTTTCTCCTTGCTCACTTACTCCTCTGGGAATAAGGACAATCCAGGAACACTTAGGAGAAAGGTACATGTTAAATCTTCTCTCTCCTTATGTTTGTGGGGGGTGAGGGGAGAGTATGATGTGTGGGTATGCACAACTGAGTATGTCCCACGACCTCTCACTCAGAGGAACACACGGAAGCCAAAATGTCAGGTGTCCTCCTCCACAACTCCCAACTTTATTTGGAATAGGGTCTCTCACTGAACTTGGATCTTGTCATTTTGGCTGGCTGGCCAGGGAGGCCAAGGATCTGCCAAACTCCATCCCATCCTCCACCCAACCCCCCCAAACCAGTGTGGCAGATATGAACCACCACGCCCTGTTTTCACGGGGGTATTAGGGATCTGCACTCTGGTTCTCACACTTGCTAGGAAACACTTCACTGACAAGCCAGCTACTAGACCCCTCTTCCTTCCCTTATGAAAAAAATTAATTGGACTGTACCTTGTACATGAGTAGGCCCCCACATGAAGACGTGCTTACGTAGTGTCCATGTGAGCAAATTCAAATATTAGCCATTCTTGCTTCAATATTGATAAGTCACGTTTGACCACGAATACAAACCATGTGCTTCAATATTGCTTTTAAAACTTAACCTTTCGGTCTATGGCATTTTGTTGACCAATAGTTGTGCAGGTTGTTTGATTTTAATGTTAGTGTTTTGGTTTGGGGTTTTTGCTTCTTTTGTGGTACAGGCATGAGAAGCTTGGGCCTTCTACACTCTAATACTGAACCACATCTCTAGTTCTTTATCCCTCATTTTATTTTGAGACAGAGTCTCAGTGAGTTGCCTAGGTAAACCCTGAATTTACTCTGTAGCTGAGGCAAGCCCTGAGCTATTGGTCTGCCCACCTCAGCTCCCCAACTGACCAAGATTCTAATCTTGTGACAAGAGACTCAGCTTTATTCACTAACCGTCTTCATCTTTGCCTCTCTCTCTCTCTCTCTTGATTTATACACTACCATCTCTGCTAGCCAAGAATGATCATAGTTCATTGTATAGATGAATGAAATTCTCGAAGATTAATAAGTATAAACATTAAACGAGAAGAGACACATAAGAGCAAAATTTCAGTATTATGAATGATGGTTACACAGCTAAAACCAGTGTCTAGGCCTCCTGTGACTTGTGTGCAGTAAGGATCCCACTGATCTTTTCAACCAAATTTACAACTTAGTATTCCATTAACCTTTATAATACACTTACATAACTTCTTCACTGAAAAAATCTTGAATAAACAAACCACTACAATTTTTCCTAACCAAAAATTATTTTCATTTAATCCTTTGGTCCATTGTCCTAACTAGGGTTGTTAATTTTTTTTATTTATTTATTAAAGATTTCTGACTCTTCCCCGCCACCACCTCCCATTTCCCTCCCCCTCCCCCAATCAGGTCCCCCTCACTCCTCAGCCCAAAGAGCAATCAGGTTTCCCTGCCCTGTGGGAAGTCCAAGGACCACCCACCTCCATCCAGGTCTACTAAGGTGAGCATCCAAATTGCCTAGGCTCCCACAAAGCCAGTTCGTGCAGTAGGATCAAAAACCCATTGCCATTGTTCTTGAGTTCTCAGTAGTCCTCATTGTCCACTATGTTCAGCGAGACCGGTTTTATCCCAGGCTTTTTCAGATCCAGGCCGGCTGGCCTTGGTGAGTTCCCGATAGAACATCCCCATTGCCTCAGTGTGTGGGTGCACCCCTCTCGGTCCTGAGTTCCTTGCTCGTGCTCTCTCTCCTTATGCTCCTGATTTGGACCTTGAGATTTCTGTCCGGTGCTCCAATGTGGGTTCTGTCTCTGTCTCCTTTCATCGCCTGATGAAGGTTAATATTCAAGAGGATGCCTATATGTTTTTCTTTGGGTTCTCCTTATTTAGCTTCTCTAAGATCACTAATTATAGGCTCAATGTCCTTTGTTTATGGCTAGAAACCAAATATGAGTGAGTACATCCCATGTTACTGTGATAAAACTAAATGGCCGAAGCAACTTGGGGAGGAAAGGGTTTATTTGGCTTACACTTCTACATCATAGTTCACACTGAAGGAAGTCAGGACAGGAATCTGAAGGTGGGAAATGATGTAGAAGTCGTGGAAAAATGCTGCTTACTGGCTTGTCCATCATGGCTTGCTCAGCCTGCTTTCTTATAGAACCCAGGACCACCAGCCCAGGAGTGGCAATACACACAATGGTTTGGTTCCTCCCCCATCAATCATTAATTAAGCAAAGAAAACCAGCCTACAAATCACAATCCCAGAGAACTTAGACAACAATGAGGACACTAAGAGAGACATATATAGATCTAATCTACATGGGAAGTAGAAAAAGATAAGATCTCCTGAGTAAATTGGGAGCATGGGGACCTTGGGGGAGGGTTAAAGGAAAGAAGTGAGGCAGGGAGGGGAGCAGAGAAAAATGTAGAGCTCAATAAAAATCAATTAATAAAAAGAAAGAAGATGCCCTACAGGCTTCGCTATAACCTGATCTAGAGGCATTTTTTCAGTTGAGGTTCCCTCCCCTCAGATGACTTTAACTTGTATCCAATTGGCATAAAACTAGCCAGCACAGCTGACCCCTTGTCAACCCGATGTACAAACATATCACTTTTCTATTAGAACCTTTCCTTTCTCATTTATCCCCACAATGATATGTTAATATTAAAATCACAGTATGAAATATAAATAGCTTTAAAAGTCTCACATTCTTCACAAATCCAAATACACTGAAAGTTCAATTTCTCTAAAAATCCAAAATCTCTTTTAAAAACTCAAAATCTCTCAACATAAAACTGTAAAATCAAAATTAAGTTGAATATTTTCTTACTTTAAGGAATAGCCAAATTACCAGTCACATACAAGGACACAGTCCCTATGTGAACCAAGCAAAACCAAACTCCAACAGTATAAAGATCTCCACATCCAATTATCTGGGCTCCGCTCATGATCTGGCCTTCTCCAAGGGGCTTGGGTCCCTTCTCCAGCTCTGCCATCTGCAGCACAGAGTTTGTCTCCTAGTCTCAGGCCAGCTCCTCTCCACAGCTGCTGCTGTTCTTGGTCGTCCCAGGTGGTACTGGCACCTCCATAATGCAAGGGTATCTTGCTGCAAATGGGCTGCACTTTGAACAACAGCCTCTCCTGAGCTCTCTTCAAGGTGCTAAGCCTCACCTTTTCCGCATGACCCCTTCAGTCCTGGGCCTTTAGCTGCTGCTCCAGCTGCGTCTTCACCAGTGGCTACACTTAACCTCTCATGGCGCCAACCTCAATGGCTCTACACAACCCCTCAGACCTCTAAAACCAGCATCACCTCGGTGAATTTCCACATGACCAAGCTCAGCTACCATCACAAGGGAAACCCTCGGTTGCCTCTGGATCACAACTTCTGTGTGCTGACTCTGAGGAAACACTTCCCAGATTTTACCTCAACAATTTGAGGCTCTTCTTAGTCACAACTAATTTCCTAGCTCCAGCCAACTAGCACTGAGTCACCCAGCAAAGCAAAAGTTAGATAGTGATACTGGTATCTTGCTGATCACAGCTGCTGCTTCTGCCTCAGCTAACCAGAACCAGACTCTTAATTCAAAATAGCAAATGGCCCCAGTGGAGTCTTTCAAGTTCCTTCTGAAACTTCACAAGCCCATCATCTACATTTCTTTCAACAATCTCTTCTTCCAAGGTCCCACAGCTTACCAAGCTTTGAATGCTCAATGATTTTTCTTGCCTAAAGTTCCAAAATCCCTCCACAATCCTCCCCCAAACAACATGCACAGTCAGATCTGTCACAGCAGTACCCCTCTGCCTGGTACCAGTTTTTGTCCTAGCTAAGGTCACTATTGCTGTAGTGAAACACCATGACCAAAGCAACCTGGGGAGGAAAGTGTTTCTTTGACTTACACTTCCACATCACTGCTCATCACGGTAGGATGTCAGGACAGGAATTCAGTGTGGGAACCTGGAGTAAGAAGTTGATGCAGAGGCCATGGAAGGGTGTTGCTTACTGCCTTGCTCATCATCGCTTGCTCAGGCTGCTTTTTAAAGAACCCAGGACCACCAGCCCAGGGGTGGAACCACCTACAATGGGCTGAGCCTTCCCAATTCATTAACCAATTAAGAGAATGCCCTACAGCCTTGCCTTGCCTATAGCTGGAGCTTAAGAAGTCATTTTCGCAATTGAGATTCCCTCTTCTCTTAAGGCTTTAGCTTGTGTTAAGATGACATTAAACTAGCCAGCAGAGCCATGTATCTTCAGCAGCTGCGAGAATCATATGCATGATAGTTAAATACTATTATGTCTTGAGAAGCCCATGCCCACCGCACCTGCGTGTATGTATTCTGCTATGTTTTGTTGTGTTCTGTTTGTTTTGGTTTTGAGCTATGGTCTCATTACATATCCTTGGCTGGCCAGGAACTCACCATGTAGATCAAGATGGCCTCAAACTTACAACTATCTCCCTTGCCTCTGCCTCCGAAGTGCTGGGACGACAGGCGTGTGCCACCACCCTGCTCCAACTGGGATTTCCTTTACGCACCCCCATCCCAGCACTCTATTTCGCTCTTAACATCCATGCTTCTATCTATTTTAAACCCTTTCTAATTGACCCCAGCCTTGCTTTAAAAATCAACTGAAATGGATGCAGTGACTTGCCATTCAGACACATGGGTACAGTTAGGCACCCACATGAACTTTAATACCAGCTTCTACCACAGTATGCCTGTGAGTATCCAGTGAGAGAAAACACACAGCTCTGAACACAGTGCCTGGAACGTAGCAAGCCACCCACCGCTGCCACAACTACATGCACCTGTTTCAATAACACAAGATTTAAAAGTTAAAGGAAAAAGAAGTCAGTTTTACAGCCCTCATCAACTATGACAGTTCTGGAGGTGAATAAAATCTGTTGCAACAGTGCCTCAGCACAAACAGAGATCTCCACTCACTGGAAGAGTGCGATCTGCGATGAGGCGAGTTGACTGGGGATATGGGAAAAGCATTGTTTTAAAGTCTGAACAAACATTCATCAAGAAGAGACATCATCACCTATAAAATCCATGTAAATAATCCATAGAGAAAATTAACATAATGCGAATAAGAAGAAACAACAGTGCATACAATAGTGAAATCATAATAATACTTTATAGAGTATGTCTTATATCTAAATAGCTTAAGATAAATTACACTTCAGCAAGTTTGTTCAATCAATTTTAACTGATTTAGCAGTATGCTGTAAATGCACTCAAATACACCTAGATATATAATTTTTCTGTTACAAAATAATGCGCATGATAGAAAATGGATTCTTCAAAACGGGGCTAAGAGCTCACTTAACCATAGGAAGACTTGTCAGTCTGAGCTCCAATAACCTCAGGAGTTTTATGAAACTCTTCATGGCATTTTTAAAATGTCATGCATGTGTATAGGCCTGTGGGGGTCAAAATAGCTACTTGTTATGGAAAGGTAATAAATTCATCATTTAGAAATGATTAAAGATGGCAAAACAACATTTTATAGCCCAAATTATCATGTCCATTTGTTTGTTTGTTTACACAGGGCTTTTCTATGCTGCTCTAGCTGGCTTGGAACTCACAATGTAGCTGGGACTAGCCTTAGGTGACCCTCTTGCCTCTGCCTGTTAAGTTCTGAGATTGTACCCACAATACACCATGCCTAACTCTATGCAGATTATCTAATAAGATTTTTTCCCTTATAATATGGTTATCTCCATTCTGGACAAAATGTCCATTAAAGACAAAGAATCAAACCCAGAAACTCCATGAAAGCTGCCACTTACTTTTCGAGTGTTCGGCTGTGATCTTTTCATTAGCACTGGCTGCGTCTGAGTCCCCTGTCAAACTCTTTTCCCAGACTCCAGCAGCTGGTAGGGTTTCAAAACCATTTCCAAAGCATCCTGTGCTGTTCTCCACACAGTCAGGTCGGCCCCCAGACAAAGCTGCTATGCATGTCTCAAACAGAACCGTACCTGGGAAGTTCTGTTTCCCAATGATGATTTTTCTTCTCGGTTTCAAATTTTCAGAATGTAAGTTTTCACTAACGTGACTTTTCTTTAAGAGATGCCTAGAAACATTTCTTCTCTTCAAAGGTTTCTTTTTCTGCAGCTTTTGCTTTCTGGTGCTGTAATTAATATTTTCTTTTTTGTTCCAGTGTTTGGCCAACAGTGGACATATGGAACAGCTCTGTAGTTTAGATCCCATAGCGGTAATTCCATTGGGACCAGCTAAATCCTTAGGATGCACGACAAGACCAGCTGCCACCAAGACATCTGCTCCACTGTCGTTCTTGTGAATGACATCCACTTCCAATACTGCTGCAGGACCATATGCCCTAAACTGAAAAACTAAACCCGATTTGCATAGGAAATCTTGAAACAACTGCCTGGCTTCATTATTCCACAACTTCCGTGTAGCAGGTAAGACACCATGCAGGCTACATGGATAGCTCTGCTTTGGCAAACTCCTAATTTTCTCAGGTACAGATTTAAGATTTATTGCTTCGGAGTGAGGTATATGAACAGAAAGTCCATAGTCAATCAAAACAAGATGTAAAGATTGATCCAACTCTTGAGAAATTTCTGCTCTGCTCCACTGACCCTCCAACTCACTTTTCATCAGGCAATTGGAACCAGGAATCATGTGCTCTAGCGGCAAGGCTCGCAAGGGCTCTGATAAGTCAGAAAGCAAGGTGAAGAGGTATTGCACTGTATAAAAGAAATCCTCCAGCTGCACACAGAAGTCTGAGGAGTCATCGACAACAGTGGCGATACCGCCGTACCGCCTGCCATTTTGGAGCGGTGCCCAAATAAATGGCTGGATTACCCAAGGTGACAGAAGAGTCTGGGACTCCAGGCTGAAGACAGTACCTGAAGATTGCGGTTTGTTTTCTTCCACCAGAGACGTAGTTACATTTAAATACCAGCAAAGCAACATGCCGTCTGCCAACATTTCCACTTCCCAGGCATCGTCTAAATATCTCAGAGCAGTAATGCTCATTCTCAAATGGGCAAATAAACACACAATGAACTCAAGGATCATTTTCTTAGAATATGTAAAGCAAATCCATTCATGAGACACGTCTTGTCTTGGAATACTTCTTATCTCTCTACTAAGTACCTTGGTATTATTTACAGGCACTACTTCATGCTGTCCATGATTTATTAAAAAACCAAATACTTTCTCATGCACCCACTGCTCTTCTGTTTTGGGTTGGTACCACTTTAAATCTCTCTTAGATATTGACAAGAACTCTAACCCCCTTTTAATATTATCCATTGATAAAAAAAGGGAATTATCTTCTTTAGGAATTAATCGTGCTAAATCTGATGTTTTCTGATTTTTCAGTAACTTCAAGTGAAATCCCCCAGTCTTTGATGCATAAATCATTTTGGCTTCTTCAAGCTGTCCATATCTTACCAGTTCAGTAGGAATTTCTACCAGTTGTTGGGAGAGTGGTGTGAAGATCACAGAACCATCATACAGATTGACTCTTCTTGCCTTCGAGTGGCTGTTCTCAAGGATACTAACTTTGTGAGAGATGGCCTGGGGCGTCTGCCATGCCAGTTCCTGTAGCTTAGAACAGGGTGACCAGCTCAGCAACTTCTTGATGACACATTTATCGCCACAAGTTATATTGACTTCCCACTTCTCATCGTGTGTCTTCAAAAATTCACAAGCAATTATTCTGTTAATTACTCCCAAGGAAAAATAATCTGCAATTTTGCCTTTACACATTTCAGTGGGCTCATTCCATCTTATCCTACGAAGAAAAGAATACATTCCCAGCCTGGGGATAGTTAAGAGTTCCCTGTTAACTGAATAAACTTTAGATCCATTTACTATGGCAGTATTACCATGAGCAAGAACTTCCACTTCAAAGGACTCTGGCATCAATACTCCCTTTGTGATGTCTCTGGACACAGTATGGTCACTAGAGTATTCTATATGACCTCTCGCTAGAGGGCTCAGGGAGGTCTGCTTTTTCTGGCCATTTGTTCTTTCATTTAGAACACTGGTGAGTCCTATGACTTCATTTTTATTCCCAGCAAGTGGAATGTGAAAATTGGCTGGATCGTAGCTAGTGGGTGCAGACTCTTTAACATGGGTACTCAAGTCAATGTAGGGTTGAAGAATCTTTGTGACCAGGGGTCTACGAAGGATGAACGACCTTTGGGAAGCTACTTGATTTAAGTCTTTGGTAAATAATTTTGATACTGTCTTTTGTGATGTGGGGCCCATGCCACTTTCTTCAGGAATGTGTGCAGACCCAAGAGTGAATTTTCCATTTTTATTTTTAAGTCTGTACTTACAGGGCCTCTTCACTTTGCTTTTTGGTATGGGTTCAACTTCACAACAAATTGATGATTTCAAACTCCTGGCATATACACGATGGGGATGCATCAATTGATCTGTTTGGTTTGCAGAATGTGTTGCTAGGCTAGTTTTATTTATTGCATTGTGGCAACAGTTGCTTTCTGTGCTTTCTTTCAAAGGAACAGTGAATGCCTGATTTAACCTCTGATTCTTTTCCACACTCCATGCTTCCTTGGAGTGGTTTTCTCCATAAACATTAAGTAGCAATTTTATTGTTTGATTTATATGTTGATACCCATCATATAAGTCTATACCAAGTTGCCCATCTGATTCCCTAGACAGTATTACTGCTTTTAAGGGCTTCCCTAAAAAACTGTCTTCAAACCATCTGTTGATTTCTCGTGGAATATCTATATCTCTAAGATCTGACAGAAAACACTGAATTGCTTGCATAGGTGTAAATAGCAGCTCTGGAAATTGATCAGAAATGGCACACAGCATATTTTCTTCTACAAATTGCTCATTCCCATAGTCCACAAAATAAACACAAGGGCCAGATGACGACTCTGTTGTCTTCACCAAGGCTCTGTATGGGAGCCCATCCTCTATGTATTTAGAGATACACAATCTCATTCTGTTCCAGTCATACGTGGAAGACATTTTAAGGCTAATCATCTCTGTGATTCTTGTCTCCAACATCTCTAAATCTTTACTATTTCTACAAAGCTGGCAATAGAACTTTTTGGGACTATACACATGAGATATATACACATCTTCTTCACTTCCAATCTTTATATCAAAGGAAGAGTAATAGTAACTGTAAAGACTGACTGAAAGTGGGAGTGGTCTTGATAAGACACTGCAGTGGGTGGAGCTACAACGAAGGAAATATTCATTTGCACTTGTAAGTGATGATTGTAAATCCACTAAGTTACATAAGCATCTAGGGTGTATAAGAACTAAGGCATACACGATACAAGTAAATAATCCTCCACATGAAGCAATGAAATTTCCAAAGTCTCTGGATGCTTCTGCTGTCCAGTCTAATAGACTACAAGTCATGGGATCAACTAAATAGTTGAGGCAGCATCGGAAAGCTTGGGCTTCTAAAGCAAGAAAATGTGGGTTGATGGCACAAAGATCTTTAATGAAAACTCTCTCTTGATTTCCATAGTCAACAAATATTAGTTCAACTTCTTGATCTGATGCTTGAGTCAAAATGGCAGCCCTGTACCACTTCCCATCTCTGGAATGCTTAGCCACACAGGCTATCTTCCCAGTCTGATATGGTTCTGGATGAACACTGTAATAATCTTGAATTTGTTCCATCAGTAATTTCAAATCCTCTAACTTACACAGAAGCTGGCATGAAAAGTCACCTGGACCGTGACAATAAGAACAGTTGACTTCGAGAAGTTTCCCTGGCTTGAACACATATGCCTTATAAGGCTGTGACGAGATCGGTTCAGAATACAAGTTGAAAGAACTGTTTAGATCCAGGAACCTGTGTAAAGATGAGAGATTTTCTTTCAGCTTTTCAGAATGACATTTTTCAGGGTTAGGTCTTTTGAGAGGGGCAGAGGCCACAATATTTTTATCGTGAAGTGTATCTTTAGATTTTAACTTTAACTTTAACAATGAACAGTCTCTGACAGATTCTGATGCTTCCTCTGCAGACTCTGCATATCCAGCTTGGAGCATCAAGGAGACAACATCCGTATTTTCAGGGGCTTCAATATTCTGAATAGTCACCATGTACTTGTCACCTTTTTTTGCTCGAACTTGAAGCAAAATTGCTTTGTTCAGAACGATTTTTTTGAAATAATCTGTTGCTGCCTGTAGCCATAAATCTGTGACAGGAGATACCTGTGCAAGTGAACAGTGCATGGCTAAGGGAGGCAAACCACAAAATTCTGGAAGCAAAATTTTTGCATCAAAAAATGGTATGGAGTCAGTACTTCCATAATCCAAGAGGTAAACATTAATCCAGTAATCATTCATTCCAGTGATGATGGCTCGGTAAAAACATCTGTCCTTGCTATATCTGGCACAACAGAACAGTCCAGGTTCAGGATTTCTCAGGGTTAGTTCATCATTTTCAGATGCATCATAAAATGTATTTAAAGATTTCATTATGTCTTCAAATTTCTTCTGATGCTTACTAATGCGTACCCAGAAATTTGATGGGTTCAGTACACTCACTACAAATGCTATGTGGGTAGACTCTATCTCCATTCTTACTGTTTTAATAGGAAAACCTACTTTGAAGTCCTCTTTTTCATTTAGTCCACCCATTGACTGTTCAACATTCCCAATGAAACCATCAATTGCAAAGCTCTCTGTATCAGAAGTGTCTGCCTCTCTCAAGGCACTGGAAATGTTTGACTCAAATTCAGGGCAAAGCATTTGTGTGCCCAGAGTCCTCAGCAGACACTTAGTATTAATTACAGATTCTTGAGACTGTAAAGTCACATAATACAAACGTTCGTCCTCACTGAACCAGTCAATGTGGGCATATACTATTTGCCCTAACAGGGCTTGCCTAAATGTAGTCAGTTGTCGCTTTCTTACTTCTGAGTCTGGACAATGTAAATATGTCAGAGAACATGGAAATGAAAACAACGGTGCAAAAATAAAATCCTGTTTCAGTTTCTTCACGTGAACGGAGGGTATAGATTCACTGCTGCCGTAATCCATGAACCAAATTTTCACTTGATTGTTGGGCAACAGCTGCTGGAGAATTCCTCTTTGCCACTGTCCATTTGTCCCTTTAGCAACACACAGGAGTCCAAAATTATCGCAAGTGGGGTTGTTTTCTTGATCTATTGTGTTGTAATGCAAATTCATACACTCTGTCAAGTCTTCTAGCTCTGGAATCCACTTAAGTAACTGGCAATAAAATTTCTCAGGACTCAGTGCTGATGACACTTTGACGCTGTCCAAACTTCCCACCGGTATAGATGGCTGGAAATTATCTAGGAGATACTGAACATCAAGTGAAACACTGTTACTACTTAATGATGACTCGGGTCTTTTTTGGTGTAGGAGGTCTGGCATTGGCTTGGGGAGTTCCTTTAGTATCTCCACAATAAGACAGAATGTATCCCTATCAATGAATCTTCCTAATTGCAATTCAAGAACTTCAGATATAACTTTGGGCGCCTCAAGAAGAATCATTTGAAGAGGCAAAACTGTTTGCATATTGACTTTCAGCTGTATTCCTACTAGTGACTTGAAATAATTCAAAGCCTTGGGAGACCATTTCTCTCCAACTGGGAGTATGTTGGCAAAAATGCCAAATACAACTCTGGGAGGGAGCTCAAATAACTTGTCACAAGCAGAGGCTACCCGAGTCCCATCAACTCTCAGCTCTTCTCCCCGATCAATGAGAAGCACTGTGTAGAGTTCGTTGGTCTTCCCCACCACCATGCCTCTCTGCCATTCTCCAGTCACCTTTTCCTCCACCAGACAGAACTCATCGACTCTCACATCATTCTTCACTTTGGGGATATACTGTATTTCCCTCTGCAATATGTGATAGTCAAAGTGACACTCATGATTGCTTTTGCCATGAAATTTCACAAGAATATCCTTGTGACACTCGATATGTAAAACTGTCAGATCCACATCTAAAAATGTTGGTAATAAAGATGTAGAATTCATTTTCTAAAAAAAAAAAACAAATAAGTACAAATTAGCAGATAGGTGGCTATCAATACTATATAAAATTGGTCTTATATAAATTTGGTAGATAATACAAAGCACATGTTTTTACATTCATTTGGGGGGAGGTGAGACATATATGACACAGTGTGTGAATGGATCTCAGAGGACAACCCGTGGGAGTTAGTCCTTCTACCATGTAGGCTCTGGACATCAAAGTCACATCATCAGGCATGGTGGCACGTGCCCTTATTCACTGAGCCATCTCATCAGTCCTCTCTTTTTAAAATCATAATCAAACATCCTGGCAAAAAAAATGTATGTACTAGGTAAAATATTGTTGACATAAGATGTGCTGAGATAAATACTCACCTTTGCACATCAGAAAATCTCTCGAAGATAACAAGACAAAAGAGTGTAGATAATTATTGGAATACACAGAGATAATCCTTACTTCCCAGAAAACTTAGCAAACTTATACTAGATAACAGATGTGGTATAATGGAAAAGATAAATCAGGTTCACTAGTGACTTCATTTTCCTCCTGGGAAAAAAAACAAGCTTCCTTTGGGGCTTCTAATAACCAGCAATTCAAGGGGACAAGAGAAGAAAACAAGGGCAGATATAAGTCAAAGAGGAGACAAAGTGTGCCATCTTTCTCTTGTGCTAACTTGCTATGCTTAGACCCTACCAACATCACTATGGAGAACAAGGCTATTCACTGACTAGGGAGCAAAGTGCTGAGGCCTAAATGCCACTAAAGTAGGATAATCCTGCAAAGACAGTGAAGCCTGGGCAGACTTAACCCTCACAGAACCAGCCTCAGAAAGAAAGAAAAGTTTAAGCCATGAGAGATAACTTTGCTTCTATTTTGGTCTCCATATCTAGAAAATTCTAAAAATAATAAAGTAAATATAAAGAAACTTTAAAATACTCTCAGTGCTCTAGACTGATTTTGAAGCGAACCCCACTGTACATTGCTGAACACTATTATAATGTTATTATCATGGCCTGACTCTGGCTGGTGGGCCCGTCCTTTCAGCAGCACCATCTTTACTTCACAGCCACAAAGGGACCAGCAGAGCTCCTTTGTCAAATGTATGGATCTTGTGATGTATTCGCCAATCAAAGCCCAAAGACACAAGGAAGCTGTATGAGCAGGTTCTTAAAACACCAGAGGCCAATCCCTCCAGACCACTATTCCTTCCGTTGATCCAAGGGCTCTCACAAACTCACTTCACACCAGTGGAAAAAAAAAAAGAAAAAAAATTTAAGGCTGGCTTACCCATAGCTCACACCTAAAGTCAATAGCACGCCAAAAACAGATTGCTGAGGGATTATACTCGAACCCAGTGGGGAGTTTCCTGAAGAAATCAATGAAAATCTTCACAGTGGACAGGCATACTTATCAGAAGAAGAAGTTGTTTAAGTTGAAGATACCTACAGATTCATGGGCAGTAGTTAATGGTTTCCAGAGAGCAGTAGAAATCTATAGGAAACAGCCAGGGAGATGTATTAAAAAAGGGGTGTGAAGAAGTGGTTTGCAGGTGAATTCTCACATAATGGTGCTCATCAAAGACCCATACTGTGGAAGACATTAATTGTGTAAAAACAAAATCTATTCTGTGGATGTCAATCAATCAGCCTCCTATACCTGCCTCCCTCAAAGCTTACTCAATGGGATCATGAAAAAGGGTCCTGCGTTGTAGACAAAAGCCAAATCTTCCTTCAGCTACTGACCACCTAAAATTCAGAGAATATTCAGGAAAAAATAAGCCAGGAACTCAAAAGCAAATCAGTAATTTTTTGTTTTTACAAGGACCAGCTCCGTCATTTCAAGATCCTATCCTTGTTCTCTGTAGGGGTCTTGAGGGAGGTCACTCACTATGGAGTTAGAATACAAGTTCACATAATGTGTCTTATTTTTGTATCCCATTCCACAATATTGAAAATATTCAGTTTATACATCTCTAATTGCCCATTTCCTTCCACAGTTGTGCGTCAAGCAACACAGAGAGATGCAAACAAAGCATATGAGGAAGTCTAACTTAGACACTCCATGAATTCATCACATAGACTTGTGTCCTCCTCTACTTTAAAACTTAGTATACATTTGGATATTCTGGTTTTGAAAACTCAATTGCATGTTTAATTAATTAATTAATTGCTTAGTTTTAATTAAGTTCAAATTCAAAGCTTGAAATCTTGAAGTAATTTTTATATTAAAATTTTTCAGTATCATAGGTCCTCTAGGGTTTGAGAAAAATGTAATATACACTTAAAATTGATGCTCATTTTGTGTGTGTGTGTGTGTGTGTGTGTGTGTGTGTGTGTGTGTGTGTGTGATCAAAGCAGAAGCATGGAATATTTGGAAGGGAAGGAAGCCATCAAGAATGAACCAAATCTACTGCAGAGAACTGTAAAGGAGGATAAAAAAGTATATTGTTAAATACGTATAAAATATCATAATGAAATATAATTTGTACTCTAAGAAAAAATTGTTTTTAATTAATATGGAGGATTCTTCATATATTGAATTTCCATATATATATATATATATATACACACTGAAATTTTCTATAGAATACATTATAGATGATGTCATTCCTTTGAGTTTGCCTTCTATGAATCAGCATCAAGTTAAGTCTTCCAGTAGGGCCAAATGAATATAAGTGAGCCATATTTCTAATCATTAGGACTATAGCTGCACTAAACAAAAAGGACATGGCTTTGCTTTAGTTTTATCTTTCTTTACTCGATTGAGGTGAAATTTACATAACATAAAATCAGCCATTTTCAAGACTGCAACCAGGAGCACTCGGCAAACACTACCTCTACCAGTTCCTGTACTTCCCGTCACCCCAAAGAAAACCACATACCCATTGAGCAGTATCTCCCCATTATATACCACATCCCTGGAAATTCCCAACTTTCTATAAATTCAGGTTCTTTCCCCTGAATATTATATTTCTGTGGAATCTTGCAATATTGGACCTTTTGTGGCTTCTTTCATTTAGCGTAATGTTCCAGAGTTCAACCATGCCATTGTAACAAGTATTGAGACTTTATTCCATTTTTTACATTTTTCCTTTGTTCCTATTTTAACCTCGATGTTATTCCTTTCTGTGTGTATACAACTTGTGGTTTTCTTTTATAATATTTGATTTGGTTTTTTTTATTTTGGCACTAGTGGGAATTGAATGCATGTGAGGCAAGTGCTCTCCCACTGAGGTACAGTCTTCTCTCGGCTCCATTATTTTAGTGCTGTGACTTAACATATAAAAATTATGCCATTGTGCCTTGTTCTAGTTTATCCCCTTCTTCTTCTCCCACGCCCATGCTTCCTGACCCTCCCCAGCCCCTCTGGTTTCCTTCTTTCCCTCAGATAGTCCCCTCTGCTACTGTCACATCAGGATTCCTTGTCCTCTCTTTTTAGCCTCCCCCTGAGATCTCTCATGCTGCTCACGATCACCTTTCTAAATTTACGACCTACACATACACACGCACAAGGTGGGGTGTGTGTGTGGTATTTTTCCCTAATAGATTTTATACTGCTTCTTCAGTGTATGTTTTTGACATTTGACTAGAGTATACCATGGGAAGGTTCTTTTCTGTCCATGTCCATTTGAGTTCTAAATACCTCATGTGTTCGGATACCAGTTTTCTTAAGAGTTGGAGAATTTTCTGCCATAATTTCACTGAACAGATCCTCTTTGCCTTTAGTGTGTACCTCCATTCCTTCTATTCCATGGATTCTTGGATCTGTCTCTTGATTATATCGCAGTTTGGGGATATGGTGGTCATTGTCATTTGTTTATTTCATTGACTTTGTCATCAACCCTTGGTCAGTCTGCTTGATCAAGGTTACTGGTGATGGACTCCACTGCATGATTACTCGATTCATTGAGGTTTTTAATGTCCAGGCATTCTGTGTTGTTGTTGTTTTTTTTTAATCTCAGGGCCTTTGCTAACATTTCTGTTCACACTGTAGATCTTTTTCATTCCTTTTCAGATGATTTCTTCAATGCAGCTAATGTTTCTCTCCAGGACCCATATTGAATCCATCTGTCTGTATGTATCCTCTTTGTATTGCTATCCATTTGAGGGGGCAAGAAGCACTCAAACTCTTCATCTGCTATTTTAGCCTATTTATTATTATTTAGTATGTTTCAGTTACTTGAGTGAAGATCTTTTAGAGGAGCCATGTTCTAATGCCTTTTCCTACTTCTGGAAATTTGTTTTACTTGTTGAAATTTGTGCAACTGTGGTTCAGAAGTCTTCGGTTTTCCCTGGAGATGGTCTTTTTTGAGCACACTGCTCGAGGAAGCTTCATCTCTAGCACCATCAGCAAGGGGAATATGAACTGCTCTTGGAAGCTGTCTCTGCTTCTCATCCCCCTGACAAGAAACCACATAACCGGGCTGTGTTTGGTTTCCTTCCTTCTGCTGTGCTTCACATCTTTGTCTGGACACACTGAAGTTTCCCTTTATCTCCTTCATGTGTTTCTGAAGCTCTTTCTCTTCTTGGTTTACAGCGTAATTTTACTTATTCTAAATCTCCCTTTCCCAGCACACACAGAAGCAGCTTCTAGCCCACCATCTTACCCCTTCAGGGATAAAATTAATTTGATCATCTGTTTAACATATATAAATGCAGAGTCTTAATATGTAGACAATAGAAAATGATTAATTCTTGGTTTCCTTTTTAATGGCAAGTCTTCGAATCATAGTATTGTGTACATATGTCTCAATTCAGATCAATAACACTTCGAGCACTTGTAGGGTGTGTGTACCTAGGGGCCCCAGGGTCTATGTATTAAAGAGTATAGGTTAAAACCTATTCCCATTTTGCTTTCCATGGGCTTAATTTAAAAGCATAACAGAACAGTCCTTCACAGCTACAATACTTTAAATATTTAAAAGCTTTTCAGTACATTAGTTTAACTGATTTTCACAATGAATTTTTCATTGTTCAGGCCCAAAACTGAAGGTCAAGAGGTTCAGAAGCACCGGCCCAGATTTCTGATGTTTGTCCCCACTGTATTATCACCCCCAGTT
The DNA here is from genome assembly GCA_025134845.1 of Neodon shergylaensis. NCBI lineage: Eukaryota > Metazoa > Chordata > Mammalia > Rodentia > Cricetidae > Neodon > Neodon shergylaensis. The sequence continues at coordinate 9,567,506 of JABTXL010007734.1, forward strand.
TTTGCCACTGTTAAGTTACATGAACCATATAATTATGAGGGAAAAAAACTAAAAATAAGAATAAAGTTTCAAATACAAGGAAAACCAAAGCAAATAAGATCAGCTTATTAATTCTTCCTTTTCCAAAAATGTAGGCTAATTCTGGTGAAATTTTGGCCAAGAACTTGGCAAAGTCATCCTGTATTAAATTATTCAAATTCTAAGTGTGTATCTATAACCTGGATTTCCTCCTCTTGATTTCTGTATATATTCAAGTTTATTTCTAAGTTCTGGTTTTAAATTTAGTAGAAACAAATCAGTGTGCAATATTTTTATTGTATGTGTTTACAAATTAGGACATTGTTTTTTACTGGCATAAAAACACCACCTACAGTCAATTCTGGCCCCAACAAAACATTTTGCAATGCCTAAAGAAATATTTGGTTGTGGAGAAATATGTATAGCTCAATAAAAACAATAAAAAACAACAAAAATTTAAAGGAAATAAATATTTGGTTGGTGCTACTCAACTAAAGGGGACAGTGCTACTGGCATCTAGCGGGTAGAGGCCAACAGTGCTGCTAAATATCCAAGAAAAGAATCTCATATATATATATATATACTATCTTCCAGGTGGTAGTGGCACACACCTTTAATTCCAGCACTCTAGTGGCAGAGGTAGGTGGAGTTCTGTGAGTTTGAGGCCAACCTGACCTATAGAGCGAGTTCCAGCACTGCCAATACACAGAAAAACCCTGTGTATGACAAAAAAAATAATAACAACAACAAAAAAATACCTAGCCCCAAAATTCAGTAATGCAAGGTTTGAAAAACTTCTTTAAGAAAAGCAAAAATAAATCCCAGATAGAAAATTAATGCTTTTTAAACAACCTAAAAGGAAGAAATGTGAAAATATTTCTCATATTAAAGAAGTTTTTTAAGAGACAAAACCCAGAAGTCATAAAAAAGTATGCTTTTGAAATCATAGTAAGTAAAATGAAGCTTCTTTTAAATGCTAAAAATCTATTTAATACACTAATGGAAAGATTTTCTCAAGTCATGTATTTTCAGTTACCTATGATTCCACTCCCTTGTATCTCACAGTTTAGGAATCAGTTCCTCTTGTCTGTGTTGCTGTAACACTGATCTAATAAAAAGCTTCTTTCCTCTGCAATGCTAGAATCCCACTCAGTCTTCCTGCATGTGCCCTTAATTCTGAATTGCACTGACCTGTAACAGTCCCAGGATTGTGAGCAATGAGCTCTTAGAGATACAAGCATGTACTAACTATCCTGCTACCCAGGGACTTCTAACTTCACTAAGGGAGAACTAGATCTTCAGAAAGAATGTGGAGCCCCGTGGTCTAACCAGCAACAGCACTGCCTGGATCTGGATATTGTGCCTTGTTATTGGTCTCATTTCCTCTTGTGGCCCCTCCCTCTGACACTACCACAGCTGCATCTGCTTGGGCTTCCTATAAACGTCCTTGCCTACAGGTGCTCTCAGCACACAGCTCATCCACTCGCCTCTCTCTGAGTTTGGGCCAGAGTATTTCCTGCTAGATGAGACCATTCTAACTAAAAATTCTTCTATGTGAAAATTAACGGAACTAGTGTCCCTTCCTAACATCACCTCGTCTCTCTCTCTCTCTTCCTTTCTTCCTCCCCTCCCTCAAGTTATATTAATTTAGTTGTTCTCCAACTTTTGGTCTCAGGTTCTCTGAGCACTCAAAAAAATTATTAAGAACTTCAAACTGTTTTTGTATATGTGGCTGACATCTACCAACACAAGAGAACTATAGTTTTGAAATATTTAGCAATCAATTTTAAAATAATAAATTCAGTAAATGTTAGCATAAACATTTTCAAGACAGGCAATATTTTTCAAAACAGAAAATGATGAAGAAGAGTTAACTTTATAACGTGCACAAACTATAATGTTTAGTGCTTAATTAAAATAGCTGGGCTCTTGTACCTGCTTCTATATTCAATGTGTTTCAATAAATTTACTAGGCATATATATGAATAAGATCTAGACACAGAAGAAGACATAGTAGAGAGGGAAGATGGTTTTTGATTGGCACAAAAACTTAGTAAGCATCGTTTCTAAGCAGTTACTTAAAATATGCAAAAGAAAAATAAATGGAGGAATATGTTACACTCTGCTAGAAAATCCACTGGTTTATCTTGAGATTGAACTTTCAAACATGAATGAGTTCATAAGATGCTGTATCAATTTGTATGAAAATATTGGTGTAGCCACTTATACAGGACTAGCATATCCAACAGCGACACGATCAAATTAATTAACAGTGCCAGCAACCTTGTCAGAAAAATCATCAAGTCGTGACAGGACACTAATTTTCTACTTCTCTAAATTTTGCCTTAGAACTTGAGTTTTGTCACTGACAAATGCTGCCTGCTGTTTTCCTTAAAGTCACAAGTTTGCTTCACCCTGCAAGATCCCCAAAGGTAAATAAGAACACCTTGTCAGGTTGTTTTATGCAAAACACATAGAAGAAAAAGCAAATTCTGTTTGCAGCTCAGATCAGTTATCACATGTCAACACCACTATAAAGGCCTTTATAAATACCTTTCATCCAATCACATGAGATTATATATTACAAATATATATATATATATAATATTTATATATCCTCAAAAGTCAACCTGCAGTACCATCACTAGTGCTCAATAAAAGGTAATGTTACATATAATTGGCACCTTTTCACCACAAGTGTTTGGTAGTGAAGAATACAATGACTATTCATAGGCCTCGGTGCCCCTTCCTCGGTCCACACAAGCAGCCAGTAACTTGGCTCACTGCTGCTTCTGTGTCACCGTGTAGGACTAATGCCATGAAAAGGGCACCAGGATAACCTATGAGGCAAGGATATTTCCAATAAAGAGCCCTGGAAAACTTACACTTATGAACAAGAAATGAAGATGAACTGGAGAGATAGCTCAGCATTTAGAGAACACTTCCCACTCTTCCGGAAGATTGGAGTTCCCAGAACCCACACTTGATACTCACAACTGCTTCTAATTCTGTCTCCAGGAGATTGGATACCCTCTTCTAGCATTTCTGCAAACACACGCTCACTTGTACATATCCTCACACAAATATATACACATGCATTATTAAAATTTTGTAAAAATGGTAAAATGAATCACTAAGTTGGACTCCTAGCTCATAAAGCACTTAAAAGTTAACTCAAACTAGATATAAAGAACCTGCCTATGAGACTCACAAAAAAAAAATCCTTAGTTGAGCAAGGAAGTCAGGACCACGAGGGGTGCACCCACCCACTGAGACAGTGGGGCTGAGCTCTTGGGAGCTCACCAAGGCCAGCTGGACTGTCACTGAAAAAGCATGGGATAAAACCGGACTCTCTGAACATGGCGAACAATGAGGGCTGATGAGAAGCCAAGGACAATGGCACGGGGTTTTGATCCTACTTCATGTTCTGGCTTTGTGGGAGCCTAGCCAGTTTGGATGTTCACCTTCCTAGACCTGGACGGAGGGGGGAGGACCTTGGACTTTCCACAGGGCAGGGAACCCTGACTGCTCTTTGGACTGGAGAGGGAGGAGGAGAGGACTAGGCGGAGGGGGAGAGGGGCGGGAGGAGGGGGAGGGAAATGAGAGGCTGGGAGGAGGCAGAAACTTTTTTTTTCTCAATAAAAAAAAAAAGAAAGAAAGAACCTGCAGCCCGTTGTGGCCATTAAGAGAGAAAAAAAAAATCCTTAGGCCGGGCAGTGGTGGCGCACGCCTTTAATCCCAGCACTCGGGAGGCAGAGGCAGGCGGATCTCTGTGAGTTCGAGGCCAGCCTGGTCTACAGAGCTAGTTCCAGGACAGGCTCCAAAGCCACAGAGAAACCCTGTCTCGAAAAATCAAAAAAAAAATCCTTAGAATAAATGTTCAAGACTTAAATAAGCCACAGCTTGGTTCCTGAAATATAATTCTGAAAGTCTAAATAACAAGGAAAAACATATAATTTGAAAGATCATAAATTAAAAAAAAAATGTTTGTTTTCTAGAGAAAACTATGAGAAGGTTTAAGAATTACTTAGGAGACAGTATTTGCAAATATTCAATAAGAAACTTGATTCACAATATAAATAAATATCTCCTAAACCAAACAATAAGAAGATATATGAAACAATTCTAAAATAAACAAAAATTAACTAGGGATGGTCAAAGGAGGATATGCAGGAGTAAACACACGAAAACTTGCTAGATAGAATGAGTTACTAAGGAAATGCTAATTAAAAGTGTAGTGAGCTACTACTTGCAGTTCCACCGGGGGGACAATAGTAGTATCATAGTATCGATGGAGAACCACAGTTAGTGTGGGTGTGGGGAAACTGCAGTCCTGCTATATTGCTGATGAAATTGAAAATTGAAACAACCAATTTGGAAAGCAACTGCCCCTTCAGGCACTTAAACGGCAACTTTACATTCAGATGTATTGCCAGGAAAACAAAGACCATGTATCCACACAAAAACCCATCCTCAAATGTTCATAGAAACATTATACAACGTCTTAAAGTAAGATTCTATCCTACAGGTCATTGCGCTGGATGGATTAACGCAATGGGTTTGTCCTTGCAGAGGAGTATGGGTCACGTTTAAATATGATGAGACCTGCAGGAAGGATGAAACCACAGAAGTGAAACAAAAATGACGCAAAAGGTTCCGTATGTTGGGACTGGAAAGATGACTACCTACTAAGATGGTTGTAGATATTCTTCGGTGCAAGTACAAAGATATATACCCACTGGTGTTCTTAAAGGAAGGGTACTGCCAAAAATAATGAAAGAAAGCAAAATACATTGAAACCAATGGTAGGTGAATGCGGCTGCATGGAAGTCTCTAGAAGAATAGATGATTGTTGAAATTTGGGGGTGACTTAGATGACCAGACCTGTAAGGAAAGTATATCGATCCTTTGCTCAAATCATGGTGAAATAAAATGTGTAGGTGTTACCATGGGAGCCAAAGATGAGATGTTCTAAGCAATTTTAAATAAGGAGCCAAGAAAGCTCCAAGTAAAGCCAGAAACACAAATGACAGTAAGCCACAGTTAAGGAACAAAGAAGAGACCTAGAAAGAACTAGGACAGATTAAAAATGAAACATTGACTTCTCTAAGAACCTGAGTTATAGGGTCAATGTCCTTTATTTATGGCTAGAAACCAAATATGAGTGAGTACATCCCATGTTCCTCTTTTTGGGTCTGGCTTACCTCATTCAGGATAGTGTTTTCTATTTCCATCCATTTGCCTGCAAACTTCAAGAAGTCCTTGTTTTTTACTGCTGAGTAGTACTCTAATATGTATATATTCCATACTTTCTTCATCCTGGGAGCCTAGGCAGTTTGGATAATCACCTTACTAGACCTGGATGGAGGTGGGTGGTCCTTGGACTTCCCACAGGGCAGGGAACCCTGATTGCTCTTTGGGCTGATGAGGGAGGGGGACTTGATTGGGGGAGGGGGGGAAAGGGGAGGCGGAGGTGGGGAAGAGACAGAAATCTTTAATAAAAAAAAATGAAACATTGGAAAAAAATGTCTGGGAACAACTGGAATCCCTAAAGAAATGGAAATCGAAAGGCCTAGAATTCAAGGAAAATGGGAGAGAAATAAAGGTGCCCACTAAAGAGCGTGCAGGGTCAGAACAAGCAAATATTCATTATGATGAAACCATCTGTAACAGGGACAATGAGAGGACCCAACAGAGAGGGGCAAGGAAGGGCCTGCCTGCACCAGAACAGCAGGAGATAGAAACATGTTAGGGCCCCAGCTTAGGTTTCCATCTTCTCTTTGTTCTCAGACACTTAAAAAGAAAGCAAACATAGGACCACTTCAATGTCTCCTTGTGCAAAGAAAGAATTGTGTCTTCTTTATGCTGTTTTCCAAAGGACAAAATGTTTTAAATGTATGTTTCTGCCCCCTTTTTCTGATGATACAAATATGAAAAGGAAGACTCTTCGTAATGCCCTTTGTGATGTAGGAATGTATTAGCACTAAAGTACCAAATGTATACCGTCTAAGAATTAAAAAGAGAAATAAGAGTGGCCATTTTCAAGATCCTTAGTTGTGGAGCAAATGCAAATCAAAACTACATTTCAACTCTATCTCAATCCAGGCAGAACGGCAATTATCAGGAAACACTGAATGGATGTAGCTGTGGCACTCCCATGGTGGGAGTGGGGCGCTCCTACACACCCCTCTGGGGAGGGTAAATTATTACAGCCGCTATGGACATTTTACCGCAGTTCTTAACTAAAGGGCGCACGTGACCCAGCTGCTCCGCTCCTGGTGTGTGTCTATACAGTGCAATCTAAGTCAGTATTCCACATGGATATTTGCACATTCACAGTGATTGCTCTATTATTCACAACAACCAGGATGTAGAATCAGCCTACAAGTCCATCAACACACAAATGGGCAAGGGAAGTGAGGAACACATACATAATGGAGTTTTATTCAGCCATAAAGAAAATGAAATTGTGTAATGTGGGGGGAAATGGATAGAACTTGAAATTATTATGTTAAGTGAAATACGCCAGACACAGAAAATCATTGGATATTTTCTCTCGTGTATACCACTTAAATTTAAAAAAAAAAGCAGAAAATGGAGTATTTGACAAGGAAGCAGAGAAACGACACAAAAGAGAAAGCAGAAGGTGATAAAGGGTGGCTATGACAAATACACATGATATTCATGGCAGAAAATGTTACAATTAAATCCATAATTTTATACAATAAATGTATGATAATAAGACACTAGAAAAATAATTAAAGACTATACAGTCATAAAAATAAAGAATGAAAAATTTTCAATGGGCAAGAATATGAAATAAAAATAAATAATACAATAAAATGGACAAAATTTTTAGGAGTCATTATATTACAAAAGTTACTATATTATAAGGCTGGAAGTGTAGGATGCTTGTTTAGCATACAGAGAGCCCTGGGTTCAAGCCCCATTACAGCATGAACCAGACTTGGTGGCATGTATTTATAATTCTAACTTCTGGGTGATGAGGGCAGGAGAATCAAGAGAAATGTCATTCTTGGCCCATAGCAAACTCAAGGCCAGCATAGGATACAGAAAAGCCTGCTTCAAAAAAGATTATGTGTGTGTGTGTTTTATTATATATACTATATATATATATATATATGTATATATATAATATATATATTAACTGAAAAGTGATGCATAAAAAAAGATTTCTAATGCTTATTTCTGTAGGGAAATGCAAATTGAATCCCACCCCGGTAATACTCCACACCCTGTAGAAGGGTTGTAATTAGAGCATAGCCATGCCAAGCATAGGCGAAGGTAGGGTACAATGGCTGGAAACGTCATTGATAGTGCACCGTCACAACATGCTGTACATTGCAAAGTTTGATAGTTTTATTGTAAAAACATAAACATATTTGTTCCTTTGGCTCAGCCAGTTCACTCCCACATTTGAAAAAAAATGTAGACGGACAAAACATGTAAGGAGACTGTGGCAGATTTGTAAAGTTGAAAATGAGATTAACACAAATGTCAAAAGTGAGAATAATACAAATGTCATTCAAAACACAGCAGGAGAAGCGACTGCAGAGGAAAAATTTCATTCTATGTCACACAACAATGAAAAAGCAATGTGAGGTATACCACAGCACAAATGAGTCAGAAAAATATGCTGAAAGAAAACAGCAGAGAGAAGAGAGAAAGAAAACACATACACACAGGTACATAAAACTCTAAAAACAACAAAATGCAAACTGCCCTGGGGGAAAACTCCCAATGGCTGCCTAGCAGAAGGGCGTGTGGGATGGCATCTCATCAAAGGCAACCCGTGCTAGGGGATGTGTTTATTATTCTGTTCATTACAGTGTTATTATGGCTGTGCACATGTTTTCAACTGTCATCAAATTAAACACTTCAAATATGTGCAGTTTGCTGTGGCTCAGTTATATTCTCTCTAGTAAAGCTGTAAAACACAGGGACCTGGGAGGAGCGGCACAACCTCAATGTTTACTAACGGTGGGCTAGCAGAAAGATGGCAGGCTTTTATTCTAATTAATATATATTCTAATTAATTAAATTAGTATTATAATATATATTATAATACGAATACTAATATATAATGTAATAATATATAATATGGTATATATACATATACCATATTTTTACTTACTTTTGAGGAGACTTTAGAAATCTCATTTAGTTTGGGGAAAAAAATCTTCCATGCCAACACACACGGGATAGTAAAATATTTAAATGCAAAGAGAGAAGGATGCATAGAATACCATTAAATACTAAACTAAAGGAAAAGCAGAAGACAGTCTCCCTTTACTCCCTGGTTGAGCAGACATGCTGCAAAGGACTTGCTTGCTAGTTTTTCATTCCAAAAGTGGGGAGTCAGGGAGAAAACATTTTTGGGATGTGTATTTGTTACAATTAAGTAATTCAAGGACAAAAAAAAAACTTAAAACGGTAGCTCATACACTCATTTCTCCCTGTGTCTTTCAATGTCACACCTTACGAAAGAACGCCTGGACTGTAGGATTGCTGGGGCGTCGGCCCCAGAGAGAGGCCGAGTAATCACCGTTGGAGCCTGAAGAATGGAGACCTACAAGGGTCTCTGGAGACCTCAGGCCTGGGGAAGGCCATTGCCCCGGAAGCTAAAAGTCACTGGCGGGTCAGGGCAGAAAAAGAGGAGGCGAGACACAGAGCCTAGAGCCAAGAGAAGCCATAAGAAGAGTGAGCTTACCAACAACCTCAGCACTGGCGAGGCCCCCCCCCCGTTCCGGGAATGCCCGCGGGGTGGACCAAGATGGCAGCGAACTCTGCGCCTGCTCGTGCCCAGGATGTTGCTGACCCTGAGGCCACGCGCAGAGAAGAAGGCGGACCAGCTGCACCAGGGAGTTCCCCTCTCACCAGCTGCCTGCAGTGGAGGTTGCAGTCACCGAGATTGAGGCATTTTTTCCCTTGTATCTCAGAAGGTAGCCAAGGGTAGACTGGCAGACTGTGGAGTCTGGGTATAGCTTGTTTGCGTGTGGCACGCTATGCGAGGGAAGAGGGTGACCCTCCGGTTCTCTGTTTGCCCAAGACTTAAGAAAAGACCCAGTTTGTGACTATTCATGATAGAAACCTGGGAGTTTCAGCGAATTTTCCGATGAGTCCATTTCTCTAAGTTTTCCAATTTAATCAGCATCGTTTTGATAATTCCATTATTTCCTCTAAAATGTATATTTGGGATCATGTTCCAACCATATTCTATGATTTGTTTGTATCATTCCCTTTTTTATTGACAAGGTTTTTTTTATCTCTTTGTTTTCCATTTTGCCTTTCATTCCTTGACTATATCGTTTCCTTTTCATTTCTTTGAATTTGTTCAATCATTTATTCTTGTCTTCTTCAATTGAATTTTTGTTGTTTTCATTTTAAACTATTTTGTTTCTCAAAAAATGCACTTAACAAATTTCCTTTTAGACACTGTTTAAGTTGTATAGTTTTAAGTTTTCATGCAGATTTCTTTATCATTCACAATTCAAAATGTTCCTGGTTCCTATTAATACTTATTTTGTTGTTTTCACTCATTTGGTACTTACGGTGGTGTGGTGGTTTAAACGAGTGGCCCCATAGCCTTGTGGTTTGTATATTGGTCCCCAGTTGGTGAAACTGTTTGTGAAGGATTTGGAGGCATGGCCTTGCTGGAGGAAGTGTGTCACTGGGATAGACTGAGGTTTTGAGAAACCGGTATGAATCCCAATGTGTGTTCTCTCTCTCTCTCTCTCTCTCTCTCTCTCTCTCTCTCTCTCTCTCTCCTCTCTCTCCTCTCTCTGGAACTAAAAGCTGTTTCACAAGTTGCCTTGGTTATGGTGTTTTGTCTCAGCAATAGGAAAGTAACTAAGTCACTGGGTACATTATTTTCTATCTGTCCAGCCGTTACCTTTCTGTGTTGCTACTTTGTGTTTTCTTGGATATATTATAGCTAATATGTAACTCTAATGTCTCTTTTTTTGTTAACTTTTTGCTCTTCTACTCAGTATTAGAAGCTTGTGGGATTAACTTTTGGCCATGATGCTTTCATTGCTGATTTTTTATTCATTTTTACCATTTTGTTTTACTGTTCCAATTTTGTTTTATTTGGCTGTTATTTCTTGAAGCTCTCTCATTGGCCCCATTAACGCCTTCTCTGGGAACTATCCCAGCCTTAATTTTTCTACTGTTCTCTACCCCACTACTCACATCATATGTTGTTTACTCTTTTCCACCTAGGAAGTTATCCACTTGGGTATTGTCTTTTTGTGATCATCCTACAATTTTGATTCTTATTGTAAGCCGAAACTTGAGTAGGTTCTAAAACTAATGTCTTTAGCCTCATCGTAAACAATGCAAGGGGCTTGCACATTCTGTGACCTGTAGACTCCTTTCTTTACCACTTGATCCTACTTTTCTCACTTGGTCTCTGCTGAAGGGAGTCTCTGGGAAGACTCAGTGAACAGAGCATCCTCAACACATCACCAGCCTTGGACTCAACTTCAGATGTCAGTGTAAATGCTGTTTCTGCTAAAAAGACTTTGGAATGAGTGAAGTGACCCACCCAAGGGATACAGAATAATATTAAAAGACCCAGTCCCTACATTCTGACCTTGTGTGTGTACACTCTTCAATGATAATGGTCTATCTCAGAAACCAAAGCAACTCCAGGCCAGAAACATTTGGTCAGATAGATCTCCTGTCTCCTTCCCTTCCCTCATTGCCTTATTCACAGTTCACAAAGTCAAAAAAGTTTCTGTCATCTCTGTATGCTATTGTTCATTTCCCTGGAGTATAAATTCCCCTCAGACACCTAATAAGCAACCATTCAAAATATTAGCATTAGCAAAAAGTTTTGTGGCCCCTTTATGTCTTAGCCTATATTGTTTGTATTCTGCAAGAGGCAAACATGGCATTTGAAATAGCATACCCTAATGCATGCTGAGTTGTTGATAGACATGCTATACAGTCAGGTAAGAGCTACCGAATTTAGCAAGGAAAAATACAGGGTGCAATTAAATCTAAATGTCAGATAAGTATCCAGTAATTTAGTATAAATATACTATTAAAACACTGAACTATTTTTCTGAGATCCAGATTGAACTGAGAAGTCTTGTTTCACCTGGCAACTGTAGCAAAAGTAATATTTTCATCCATCTCTCTGACATCTTATAAGGCAGATGCACTGTGCCTGGGGGATAGCTCTGTTGTAGAAAACCTAAGAATGTTGGGAAGGAGTCTGAGTGCAGAAGTACTTGATCTTATGAAGGATGCATACCCCAACTGGAAGACTCTGTAGAAATGAACACTATAAGATAAAAGTGTATAAACCGATTATAAAACAAGATCTGATTGTTGCCAGTGTATATGCCTTAAAGGTTTGCTAACAGTATGTTGCAGATGTATTTTCTATAGTGTGTGTATAACAAATATCACTGAAATGAAGGAAAAAGGTTAGCAAAAGCATGTTGAAAACAATAGTGTATGTTCTGAATATATCCATTAAATAAGGCACTTTAAGTAAAGGATAATAGATACAGTTTGGTAATTTTTTAGGGGGATTTTTGTCAAAGTTCTCAGAAAGTAAGAAAGTAGATGTCTCTAATGTCTGAGTAGAAAATTATTTTTCAAGGCAGATAGTCTAATTTTAGTACTTGAAAAAAGATTCAAGTATCTAGGCAATCTATCAATCAATCATTGGCAACACAAGAATTTAAGAATCACCAAACTAGATCATGCTTTCTTTTAGTAGCCTCACCAGTGTGTCTTATCTGTGCTAACAGGTAAATACATATTTATGGATCTTACTATTTAATGTCTGTCTCTCCATCAGCGAGACTCACAGAATCAACACCGAACATTTTGTTTATCTTCCATGAACGTAAATGAGTGAGTAAATGGGCAAATGCCTTCATGTGCAGGTTGTGTTTGCCATCCTGGCAGTTCTGGTTTTCTCAGGAGTAGAGTGGGGATGGAACTCTGACAAGCATCGGGAAATGGACGGCTCGGAGCAGACAACAGGACTCTTTTCCTCTTTTTCTCCAGGGCGTCATGTTTTACAAAAATAAATATAAATATAAACCTGATTTGCCAAACTGAGTATAAGACACAGTGTGTGTTACTGCTGTTACCATTTTCTTCTCAGTGTAGTGATTTTCTTAGTACACAGTTTTTTGGTCGTGGGCAAGTTCCTTTGTCTCTGTACCCATTGAGACACAAGCAATCAATCTGCCTGTTCCCAGAGCCAGCCACTGAAACATTAATTTTATTTTCTGTTCCTCAGCTTAAGAAAGCATTTAAATACTCCATACCCAACATATCAGATACTTCGGTATTTCCTCTCCTTCTCATGGTCTAACAGCCTAAAGTCAAGCCCATTTGTTTTTTCAAGTTTCTTCTACCCGCCTTCTACAATGCTAGCCCTAACTAAATTGACTGATTGACTGATAGCTTGTTTTTAAGGTAGCAGAAAGACTGTAAGCTCCAGAAGCAGTTGGTGACTACAGATAAATTTTCCTTTTCAGACACAGCAGGGTCAGTGCTCTTATGAGCTCACAGTATTTGTGACAGTGTACACAAAACCCACACAAGCTCAAGCCAGACAAAATCCTGTCCTAGAGAGAGGAGGTGGGTTAGATGCAGATCTATTGGCAATAGTAAGCTTCTGGGAGAGATGGAGAGTCAATTTTATTCAAGTGTGTGATCCCTCAAAGGTCAACCACACTCCTGTGGATGCCCACACACCTGAAGTATATGGACAACAGAAATTGGACATTTGTCTGTTTGTTTCTAAAGAACTGAGTACACTAAGTTGGATAATGAGAGGATGGTAGCTATATATGAACAAAATATTTCGTATGAAATTTTCAAATAATAGCAATAATGAGAAAGTCTCTTTGGGGGATATGACTAGTCTTATTATAACTTGATATGCCATATTTGTTGATATTCCTAGGAGGGTTGCCCTTAAGGAAAAGGAGAGGGAGTGGGTCTGGGGGAGAGGGAACGTAGGAAGAAGGGACTGGGAGAGATGAGGTCATGATGTAATGTATGAGAGAAAAAGACAAGCAAATGAAAAATGTTTCTTTTTCTAAGATATCATGGAAGAGGGGTCAGAAAGAATATAAGATCCAGAGAACAAGGAGGAGTGACATAAAATGCTGTCCTCTGGGCATACTGTGGCTGTGGCATGCAGGAACTCACAGAAGCCGTGGCCACCTATACAAGATCTGCATAAGATAAAGCCAATTAAAATTTCATCATGATTAAGGAAGGGATCACCTTGCCCTCAGCTGAGGAGCTATTGGTAGTTGATTGCTGTTGGGTTGGGGAGTAACATTTTGCAGGGGATATATATCCATTGGCAGATTGCCCACGGCCCAGTAGATGGCTTCATATCCATGGGCATACAGATAACAATAATTGGGTTCAATAAAATTGGTCTAAAATAAAAGAACATGATGAAGTTGGGAGAAAGTCATATTGGGGTAACCCAAGGAGAGTTGGAATGGGGAAGGGAGTTGGATATGATCAAGACACATTGCATGTCCATACAAAGGAACTTTTCAAGAGATAAATTAAAGGTACTTTTTGTTTTACACCTGTTTTTCTGTCTTGCCACCAGACAAGCATTGACTTTGTCAGTGATGATTTTACTGTAACTGGCAGAATCACCTTGCTACTTCTTAAAGGGAGATGTTCTTTCTACCAATGATGCAGATTATATCTCATCACTTCCATTTCATTGAGGATGCGTGGACCCTCCTACACCTGCGGCAGTGTGTTCCTTGGTACAGTTCAGAAACGAGACAAGCTCTGAAGCTAACATATCGTCACATACTTTGTTCTGGCACCTTCCTTTCCAGTGCCCAGCCTCCTCCCATCCCCAGCAATTTCTCTGAAAGAAAGGATTCAAACTGTAAGCAACCAGTTATCAATGAGTCAGTACAATGTAGCTATAACATTAAATAGATACACTGTACAAATCTCAACAAAAAAAATGTTTGTATCATGCAATACATTAGCCCAGGGCTGCTGAAAACGTTGTTGTTAGGGAAAAAAAAGTTTTTCCAAATGTGGAATGTTGGAGGAAGACTGCTTGTTTGTTCCCAGCTGCTCAGTCCGGAAACAACCACACAGAAACTGTATTAATTAAATCACTACTTTGCCTACAATCTCTAGATTCTTATTGGCTATCTCTTACATCTTAATTTAGCACAGTTCTATTTATCTGTGTATTGCCATGTGGCTGTGGCTTACCAGCAAGGTTCCATCTGGCATCTGTCTCTGGCAGGGCTACATGGCGTCTCCTGAGTCTACCTTTTTTCTCCCAGCATTCAGTTTAGTTTCCCCTGCCTAGCTCTTTTCTAGCCTGCTATAGGCCCAAAGCAGTTTCTTTATCAATCAATGGCAATCACAGCATACAAAGGGAATCCTACATCAGTGGAACAGCTATCACCAAACATTGGCACAGGTGACAATTTTGAGGTACATGGAAGGACAGACAGCATTTGTCTCCTCCTCATTCTGTCTCTTTACCACAAAGCACTGTCCAGACTCAGAGTGTCCTCCCTCTTGGACAGACTTGACCCAACTCCTCAGGTACTTCTCTCCAGTGTGCTCTATCCCTCTCTAAGGCCCAGCTTTACTCTTCCAACACAGATCTGCTCCATTTCCCGTTTTTACAACTCTTCCTCATTCACCAGTGAGCACCCCCTCTGGAGGCCAGGCTGGTAAAGCTCCACCCCTTTATCTTCAACTCCCACCTTTGCCCCTTCCCCTAAGTGTCAGTCTTTCTGTGCCATCATTTTCTACCATAAATTCACAAAGAAATTCTTCCTGAATTATTTCTAACCCTCATGGTCTCCAAGGGCTGTTCTGTTACCTTCCTGATTGCCCCCAGAGTCTGATAGCGTCCATGCCCAGGCCAAGTACAATAGATTGGCATGTGCATTTACTTCTTGAGAAGTAAAAACATTCTCATGTTTTATGCTTACCCTTTCATGTTCCTCTCCTAGTACAGATTTTCTTTTCTTGTGACCCTTCTCATTCCTAACTGATGTTTCCTTGTCATTTGTTGGTTTTACAAGTAAGGCTTCTTCAAACATCTTGTCTGACAGTTTAGAAACAATCTTAAATGCCATCTAGATATATTTCTACCTTACCAGTGGGGCAAAAATGGTCTTCTTTCCACAACAGTAGTTACAGACAGACAGCAGGTCAGCTTCTTCCTAAAAATAAGTGAAGTGATTTAATTCATGTGTCCTGGCGAACTTGTCAAGAGAAAGGTAAAGAGTAGTTAATATTTCCGAGAATATCTATGATTTGGAGTTGTGGGGCAATAGAAGGAAATAAGATAAAATACAAGTAAACATTTTTAAAAATTGATTTGAATTAATTTAATCTGAAAGTCATTGTGATCTGTGTAGAGAAGAATTCTTTTAGAAGTTGGAAATTGAACTATAATAAATAATATATACTGTTGGCCCATTTTCACTAGAGCCTTATCCTCTTTCAAAGGATTATAGAAGTACAAAAGTAGCCATTAATATGTGACCTGTATAGCGATGGAATACAAAAACTTAAATAAAGTCCTTGAAGTAGGCAGATAAAGGTAACACATTTGCAAAGGCAAGAAGCATTTAGCATACACTTCAGCCCCATCCGTGATTACAAAGCAGAACAGCCGCTCTCATGGTCTTCTCTATGTCCTCTAAAAATGTCAAGGTAAACTGGATCGAACGTAAAACTTGAGTACAGCGAGTAACCCAAAACATACATGAGCATCTGGCAAGAACACGGATACAAATCAACTCTGGCAACAGATCACTATAAAAATCCTACAAGGGATTTTTATACAAGGGATTTTTATCCATTTTATCCATAACTGTCAAGGATTCAGTGCTCCCACTTTAACTTACTTTCTTTTGTTTTGTTTTCTCAGTACCAACGACTGAAGTCATAGTCACGTTGCTTATGCCAAGAAAATAAATACTCTACCACTGAATTAGAGTCACATCTCCCACCTTCATTTTACTTAACTAGGTCTCTGATTTTTATGATTACCCCCTCTCTCTTTCTATCTATATCTACACACACACACACACACACACACACACACACACATATAAAATCACAGGGATATGGATAGGGGTCTGTGGGTATGGGTGTGATGTTATGATGACAGGAATAGGATGCCAGTGCCTTTCATATGTTGGGCAAAGTGCCCTAGCACTAAGATACTCCCAAACCAAACTCTTCTTTTTCTATAGACCAAATCCTTACTGTAGGTATTTTCAGCTGGCATTTCTCTAAAATGTGGCATATTATACATTTCCCCTGCTCTTAAACATTTAACTTGTTTGAGCATTTCAAGGTCTTTATTGTGAGTGCTCACTACAGTACAGTACAAGGAAGGACTGTTGGCCTCTATACCAAATACCCTGAGTCAGTAAACCTGTTAAGTTCTGTCTGCTTTTATAGATTGTTTCTCATAACAGCAAAAACAGAGTGTCTGTGTTAGCGAATCTCCACTAATAAGAAACAATACTCCTCCATTGGCCTCTCAAACAAACTCTTAGGTGATTTACACATAATGTCTGAAATGAAAAACCACCAGAAAAATCCCAATGGTGCAATCGTAGCACTTTTTCTGGTTTTTTCAAGACAAGATTTCACTGTGTGGCTTTGGCTTACTAGAACTCACTCAGTAGACCGGGCTGGCCGCAATCTCCCAAATATCCACCTGCCTCTATCTCCTGAGTGATATTATTAAAGGTTTGTGCCACCACTGCCAGGGCCATATCACTTTTAAGGGTAACCAACAGCTGTCTAATCATACTTACGGTGCACTCAGCAGAGGGAATCCGTATCTGGTTCTGTAAACCTAGTCAAGTACTTATCGCTAGAGAGGTCATGGGCCTAGAGAAGAAACTCACTGCCAATTGAATAAGTCATTATAATTCCAAACTGTATTCTAAATACTTATCTGTATACCCATAGACAAATGTATCTCTCATACTCATCAACAGAAGGAGACAGCTACAGAGATCCACAAATGACCGTGTGGTGTTCAACACCAGTTGATACACCTACAATACAACCTCTACACCTAAAGCTCAGGAAATAGCATGGAAGAAGGAGCGCAAAAATTGTGAGATCCAGAAGAACGGGAGATATGCTGTGAGACAGTCTCTTCCACGCAAGGAGATGCCGGATTTTATCTACAGGTATCTGTGGATATATGTTGGATAGCTCTTCACTCCAAATTGAAACATTTCCTCTAGGAAAAACAAGAATGGTTGTGAAGGGTGAAGGCTGAAACTTGCAAAATGCCCTCCCTATAAGTGGACCCCATAATCTCATAGGGAATGACACTATCAGGAGGCATGGCTTTGTTGGACTAGGTATGGCCTTGTTGGAGGAAGTGTGGCACTGTGGGAGTGAGCTTTAAGGTTTCCTATGCTCAGGATACTGCCCAGTGTCTCAATCAACGTCCAGTTGCCTGCAAGATGTAGGCAACTCAGCTATTTCTACAGCACCACATCTGCCTGCACACTGCCATGTCATGATGATAATGGTCTGAACTTCTGAAACTATAAGAGAGCCATCCCAATTAAATGTTTTCTTTATAAGAGCTGCCATGGTCATGGTCACTCTTCACAGCAATAAAACCCTAACTAAGACAGAACCCTACCCTATCCCACCCCCAGCTTTGCAGAAGGAGTGAAGTACTGCTGAAGAGGAAACTGACGAGTCTAGTGGCAAAGCAGAGATGCTGAGACCTGCCGAACTTCCTGCAACTTGTGCAGAAAGCTCCAGGGATGCAGGTTTTCTGGCCTGTGACCATTGTCAGAGTGGACTTGCTAGTGATACAGTTGTGTTTGAATCATCCCTGCTCCTGCAAATCACTCCTCACCCACACTACTATTAGCAGCCCCAATAAACATTTTCTGCTTCACCAAGATGGACCTTGGTACAAATGTCACATTGGTTTGTCTCGGGTTCCCGTAAGAAAAGACCTGTATGGGTTGCATCTCCCCCAGGAAAGTCATATTGCAGTATCTATTTTATAGACGTGTGTATTTTAAATGAGTTATCATTTAATATAATTTGAGATGCATAACAAAGGAAACAATCTCTAGAGTGAATGGACAGCCTACTGGATGGGAGAAAATCCATGTTAGTTATGTATCTTACTGAGAATTAATATCTAGAAAATATAGATATATCTAGAAGTCAAAAAACTAAATACAAAAAAATCAAAACAACCCAATCAATAAGTGAACTAATGAAATGAACAGAGTTCCTAAAAGATGGCATACAAATGGCCAAGAAATGCATGAAAATTATCCTCCCTTATTAACCATCAAGGATGAAAATCAAAACTACATTACAGTTCCATCTCAGGTCACCCAGAATGGTTCTCATTGATGAAGAAAAAACAGCAGCAGATGATAATAAGAAAAGAAAGAGATCCCTTACATACAACCCTGAATTTCTGCATACCCTGCTGTACCACTCTGGGGCGCACACATCCCCAAACTCTAAGTCAACAAAACTGCACATAGAAGTTTGCTTCTCACATTAGCCAGGTTGTAGTGCCAGTCTAGTTGCCCTTCAACAAATGACTGGATAAAGGAACTGCGGCACATATATATAACGGAGTGTTCTTCAGCCACAGTGGATAGAATTACATCGTTAGCACGAGAATGGCTGCAGCTGGGATCATCAGGTAAAGCAACATAAACCAGATGCAGAAAGACAAATATTGTATTGCTTCTTCCTCTCATTTGTGGATCCTAGAACTTGTATATAAGCATGAATATGTATCTATGCCATGAAAGCAGAAGTGAAACTATGGGAAGGAAGGGAAACAGTAGGAGAAGAATGGAGGAGAGAAGGGAAATGATGTGCAGTAAATACAGTTAAAGGATGCCATGGTTTGAGTAAAAATGGCCCCCACAGGCACATAGGTAGTGCCACTATTAGGAGGTGTGGTCTTGAGGTAGGTGTGACCTTGTTGGAGGAAGTGTGCCAATGGGGGGCGATAGGCCTTGAGGTTTCAGATGCTCAAGTTAGACCCAGTGCTTCTCTCTCTCTCTCTCTTTCTCTCTCTCTCTCTCTCTCTCTCTTTCTCTCTCTCTCTCTCTCTCTTTCTCTCTCTTCCTGATAACTGCTGAGCCATATGCAGAACTCTTGGCTCCTTCTCCTGCACCATGTCTGCCTGCATGCTGCCATGCTTCCTGCCATGACCAATGGACTAACCCTCTAAACTGTAAGCAAGCCCTGATTAAATGTTTTCCTTTATGAAAGTTTCTGTGGTCATTTGTCTTCACAGCAATAGGACACTAAGATAAAATACACGATGCATGTGAATGAAGATGTCTTTATGAAACCTGTGGCTATTTATAATCAGCACCTGCTAATAATAAATAAAAAATAAAATTAAAATATGTATGGACAAATTTTAAAAGGACTAAATGAACCAGTCTCACAAACATGATTATCTCATTTTCTCTAAATATCAGAATCTAGCAGAAGAGGATGAGGCACGCAAAGGGGAGATTGTCAAGGATGTAGAAAGACAAAGAGGAGAAAGAGAGAGCAGTGGAGGAGCAGATGGTGACCAAGGAACATTTCGTGGAATGGAAATGTCACCTGTACAGTACACACAATTCCAAGTGAAAGCTCAACGTGTATATACCGTGTCTGCCATTTCACTCGAGGCATTCTAGAAAACAAGGAAAATGGAGACTCTGTCAGCCATTGCGAGGGGTTGAGAGGAGGAGGATTTTATAACTAATGGCAACATGGGAGGACGTCCAAGTATGAGGGAAATTTTCTTTATCTCGTGGTAGCCACACAACTCTACATTTGTCTAAACTTCAACAATCGAATGCTGAGAAGAATGGGTTCACGTCGTACTTAAAGGTTGTCTGTGAGCTCTAATACAATAACCTGAAAGTTAATAAAGGCAGCTAGTACTAAAGATTTAACCCAACGGTGTGTGATCATATTCCGGAGGAAAATCCCACAAGACAAGGGCAGCACGTGCTAGCTCCAGCAGAAGACTTTAAAGTGTTTGTTATTATTGTGTCTGTATAACATGGGAGCATGAGAACCACAGTGGGGGTGTCAGAGGACAACTCTGTGGACTCACCTCTCTCTGTCTACATTTATGTGGGCTCCAGGAATTGAACTCAGGTCACCAAGCTTATGCACTGGCAAGTACTTTACCCACTGAGCCAGCTCACTGGCCCAAAAAAAATCTTTAAGAGGCATTAATAAACTGAAAATTGTGTCAGTATATTGTTGGCTCCATTTACTGATTCCTGGAGGCCAGAATTAAGACTGGTTCCCACCAAACTGTTGCAACCTGTCCCTAAACGCCTGCTTACATTCCAAAGCCTGATATGTCTTTGCTAAAGGGTGAGCAAATGCCCTGTGACCCTCACCATGCCAATGAAATGTTTGTGCTATCAAAAACTGATGTAATGTGGGATTACCCTCTGTATACTGTGAATACTATTGGTTAATAAAGAAACTGTCTTGGCCTGATAGGGTAGAACAGACCTAGATGGGGAAAATTAAACTGAATGCTGGGAGAAGGAAGGCAGAATCAAGGGAGAAGCCATGGAGCCACAGCCAGAGCAGACACCGAACCTTGCCAGTAAACCACAACCAAGTGGTGACACAGATTAATGGAAATGGCTTAAATTAAGATGTAAAAGACGTTAGAGCTAATAGGCCAAGCAGTGATTTAACTAATACACAACACTGATGTGAAAACCAGAAAGGAAATTACCTGTACCATGTCTTTCCTCAATCTTAACACTACTTTGAAGCCTAGTAGTCTTCCTTTCTGTCCATCTGTATTCTCATACTGTCTACAGAATAAACAATTATGCGTTGAGTGGATAGTCTCCAGGCTGACTGACCCCATAAGCAGAGGCAGCTCCTGCTGGCATGGTGAACCTGGCACAAAGTAGGTCCAGGCAAGCATTTAGAGTTTGATGAAAAAAATTAAATTAATTTAAAATTAAACTACTTCAATGGGCATTTCCCAGGTCTCTACCTGGAAGGACCATTCCCCAAACTTCCACCTCCTCTGAGAGTATTTAGCTCTTTCCTTCCAGTTGCTGGCATTTGTATCTTGCTCCTGTGTCTGCACTATGGGACCTTTTAAGTGTCATAAGAATATGACACATTCCCTCTTCATAATTCATTAAGGAGTGGTATCAGTAAAATAGAAGGAAAATCATATTCATTCCAAAAGTAATTCCTTTAAATACTTTTAAAGATCCATAGCATTGTGTACTGACTTTTGAATAAGCAACTTAAAGCCATCTGAAGTAAATTCCACTTGCCTGTCCTGAGTTATCTGGAAGGAAACGAATGGACCATAATATGTCTTGCCATGCCACCTACAGGGCGAGTGTTCCTGCCGGCTCAGCTACTTTTCCTTAAACCCCGATGAACAAAGACAGCTGCCAAGCATTTTCTAGGCCATTTGTTCTGTTTATAAACAGAAAGTGTACACTATTTAACAAGATGTAATCATTTGCAAACTAGATTTATGCAGAATGAAAGAAGTGAAAGAGAGAGGAGGGAAATTAATGCAAGTCTTAAGTGCTTAATGACCCCATTAATTGAGAGAGAAGTAATTGCAGAAATTAAACAGAAGGTGTAATGGCCTTGGAATCATCAGCTTACTCTGGGAGTAGTGCTAATGTTTACCAGGTGATTTTGTTCTGAACTGCGAACTGAGATTCAGACTAATGCAATAATTCTTTGATTTGGCTGAAACTGCATAGATCCCTAGAATCTGTGCATATTCCCTAGACTCTTTCAGGTAGAACCCATGTATGAATTTTTTTTAAAAAATGGACAACTGATTCTTTCAATATTTGCATTTCAGATCTATGGGACAGGGGGCAGGAGGTTGGAGATGATGCTTGAAGGCCACAGGACAACCTTGGGTGTCATCCTCAAGGACACCATCTATGTCCTTTGTGACAGGTTCTCTCACTAGCCTGGAATTCACTGACTGTGCTAGGCTAAACTGTCTTGAGTGAGCCCCAGTGATTCACCTACCCCTGTCTTCCTAGCACCAGGATTACAAGCTCACTCCAGCATATCCAGCATGTTTCTATGGGTTCTGGTACTTGACCTCAGTCCTCACGCTTGTCAGGTAAGCATTTTACCAACTAAGCCATCTCCCAGCCCTTTCTCCATCTTTTGATTAATCTAATCGTGTTGCTTGTTCTGGGTACTACTGATTGTCGGGGATCACCAACTGTTGTGGAAAGTGTCCCAAGTGTCATATGATGTTTAGCGCCATCTGTTGCCTTCACTCCGTAGCACTAATTTCTTTTGAGTTATATGAAGTAAGATGTTCCCAGACATTGCCTTTTTTCTATTAGGTATAAAAATCACCAGCAGTTGTTGAACAATGTTGTCTGAGGGTGCTAACTGGAAAAGAGAAATGGCTTTATCTGTCCTATCCTGTGCTGTTCTGTGTTGTCCTGCTCTGTCCTGCACTGTGCTACCCTGTGCTGTGCTGTGCTGTGCTGTGCTGTGCTGTGCTGTGCTGTGCTGTGCTGTGCTGTGCTCTTACCACAAACACCAGGTGGCTACTGAACACTTGAAATGTGACTGGCACTACCAGGAACTAAATTTTGTTTTATTTTATTTTTAATGAATTGAATTTTAAAGTCATGAGTGACTAACAGACATTATATTAGACCAAATAAATTTACCCCAGATCTTCCTGTAAGCAATATAGCCCATACACTCTCCCCCTAAGTGCTTCTGATATCCATTATTTCAAACTAACAAGCACGAATATGAAAATTTTCCTTCCTTCCCCTGCCTTAGAGAATAACCTTGGGATGTTGGGACCAAAGAGAGATCTGCTGGCACTCTTGTTTTCTAAGGGTTGCCTTGGAAACAGTTTTGTTAGCCATCTTCAACATGCAGGTCGTCAGACTTGAAACACTGTCTGGGGAGTCTTGTGTCGGTCCCAGTAATAATCTCCTTTGAATGTCAGTCCTTAACAATTACTTGAGAAAAGTTTTCACTGTGGTCTTGTTCACTTACTTTTTTAAATCAATTCTTAGCAGATTAAACACATAGATAACATGTAATTCAGAATGTCACTTCTTTTTTTCCCAAGAGAAACAAAAGCATATCCCCACAAACACTCATATTTAAATGGCAGCAGCAGGATTATTAATAGCTCAAAGGTGGAAATACTCCAGATGTTCCTTTACTGGTGAACAGATAAACAAATATACTAAAGACACATAGGATACAAGAGAAAATTACTTAGTAATTAAAAGGATAAAACTAGTGATATGCATCACAGCCCAGAAGAACATTAAAATGATGCTAAGAAAAAGATACCAGTCCCAAAGACCATCTGATTCCATTTACCCGAAGTGCCCAGAATAGAAAATTCCATAGAGCAGAAACTACATTAATGGTTGCCCAAGGCTGAGGTAAACAGAAAGGGGGAAGTTGGTGAGTATAGCTACCAGATATAGGATGGTAATGAGGAGATTCCAAAGCTAAATGGTGCTGGTGGCTGTATAAATTCTGTGCCTGTGCTTTAAAAACTATGTCCCTTATTTGCATAAAGTACATGCTAAATAAATTACATCCAAACTAAGGTATGTGTTGGTATACTCCATCACAATAGTGGACTCAGTAAGAAAATGTTTAAGCATGCTAATTGGTACATAATATCTATTTTTGAACTGGAAGTATTATGTGGATTGTGTGTGTAAGCCAGAAGTCAATGCCAAGTGTGATCTTCAACTGTTCTCCACTTTATCTAAAAGAAACAAACAAAAAACAAGGTCTGTCATTGAGCTCACTAACTGGCCAGGGTAGCTAGGCAACAAGTAGCCCCCCACTCCACCTCACCCCCCAGTGCTTAAATTAGAGGCACATACCCATCATGCCTGACTTGTACAAGAATGCTGGGGATCTGAACTCACGTCTTCACACTTGTGCAGCAAGCATTTTAACGAGTGACCTATTCCCCAGCCCTGCTATCCATCACCTCCTTATTCACAGAAAAACTGACGTGGCCCTGACCTGTGTCCAAATATGGACTGAGAACTCTTGAGATCAGTCCCAATTCAACAAAATCATCTAACTCCAACGGATTACGGGATGATGTACACATATGAAAGGCATCTTTGAACTGATGCCAGCCAGCGCTAAGGGGATCCATTCTTCTCAGCCTCCAAATCCTCCTCCAGAATAATGATCACGTAATCACTACCTGAAGGAAAAGATTAATAGGAATAGTTATTTCCAACATCATGCCCCATTCTGTCACAAGGCAAGCGGATCAGATGTCTGTTACCTTAGGTATAGGAGCCACCCTGACTCAAAGAGCATAAGCAAGCCTGGAAGGGATAGAAGCTGCATGGGATTTTAGGATGGTGAGCTCCCCCTGCAGTCTCAGAACGCATTTTCTACTTCTCAGGGCACTTACATATCAGGTCAGCTTTACAAGGAATGAATACATTTCTTCGATTTTTGGTATAAAGTTAGGGCTCATATCAAAATACAACAGTCAGGTTCAGAGCGCTTGCTATGGATGTTCAGGACACCAGCAACATACAGAAAGGAGAAGGCAGGGGCAAATACTGAGTGAAGTAAAATCTTACATCTTGTAAACCAAAAAGAGTATCAAAAGCCATTATGGGCCAGGTGTAATGACACACGCCTTTAATCCCAGCATGGAGGAGGTGAAGACAGCAGATTTCTGAGTTTGAAAAGACCTTGGTTTACATAGTCAGTTTTAGGTCAGTGAAACCTTGACTTAAAAAAAAGTTATTCTGCTTTTATGGGATAAAAAGTTGTCTAATGAAGTTAGAGAGTTTAAGTGGTTAGAAAGAAATGATGTTGAATTGTCTGAGATAAACACAAGTTCTGTTTGGAAGGCAAGAAAGAACTGACTTGTAACAGAAAAACACGACAGGAAAATGTCAGTTCAACAAATTACGCAGTCTTCCATGGGTGTAAAATGGTGACACTCCGTCATTGACAATAACTTCTGGAGGATTTTCTAAACCACTAGAAGAGAGGATTCGGAGGGTTCTCAATGATGGGTCAGAAGCAGATGGAAATGAGAGTTTCCCTGATTAAACTGCTGCAAATTATAATAGACATGCATTGACTGGTCATACCCATCTCCCATGAGGATGTAGAATTAAAAATGACAAAACTGAAGCGGCAGGCTGTGTCTAAGGAGCCGTGTTTCCAGCCCTTCTTTCATTCTCCTAGGATGCAGATGGATGCTGGGAGTATGGGCAGAGAGCTGGGGCACTTGGAACATCTCTGGGACAGGTTTATTTGGAAAGCCATCCTCATCTTCAGACAAGCTGTGTTGAGAGGGCTCGGGAGTGCTGGCTTTCCTCTGTGTCTGATGCTGGCCCTGACTCTCCCTGGCTGCTTGGATTGGAGGTTCTGAGAACACTCTGCCTGTGCGGTCCATAGTCCGTGTTTTCTCACTAGACCATGAACTTCCCAAGAACTGAAACTTGCCGCCATTCATGTGACTTTTGTCTATCAAGGATGTCTTATCAAATTTTATAGGAATGGGAAGGAATATTTTTCCCAACTTGGGTGGATGGTGCTTCATTTTCAAGTGCTCCCTAGGGCAATTGGCTCTTTTCCAGACAACGCAAATCAAAGGTTAACCTCAGACCTGGGCTCTGCCTCAAGACCTTATGATAAAACAGACTGCCCTGTATTGCTGAATTCCTCTTCTTTGGAGACTAATCTCTAAACAAGAAGCCTCACACAGAATACTCTGGCATAATTATATTGTATATTCTATTACATTGGTGGATATGGTACTACTATATTAGCTTCCGTTAAGATGCTTTTTAGATGGTAATGTGTATGAACTTCATACAGTGCTAACTGGCACAATGGTTAGAGTAAACTATTACTCCAGTTATGTTTGTGTTAGATGTTAAGGAAACAAATGTCTCAGGGAGACTGAGGCCAGAAAGAGTTCACAAACCTTCCCTGTTCCCTATCTTCATGGGAGGGGTTGGCATGGACAGACAGGGCAATATAGTCATTGAAGATTATGATTAATATATCAAGCATGTAACTAGATCGTGATATGAAATCCAGAGACTCACCAGGATTTGTCCTGATTTGGGCTTTGTTTTAATTCATTCTTTCTCTGAAAGGGGCCTGCCAACTGTAACATAGTAGATGCTCCGAACGAAAGGCACATTTTCATCAATTCCTTAGGTTATAACATTTCCATTTACCCTCAGTAAACATTATAATGAGCGCTATTCCTTTGTTCTGGTCTTGCTGTGTTGGTGTTGACATTACCTCAGTTTGAAAAGAGACTGATAAAAAAGTGTGTGGGTATCCCCATGGCAATACCAGCTGTTACCACCAAAACTGTAAGAAGACCTTTGGCAGCTCTTGCTCCTGTTACCCAAGGTTCTGAAGTGAGAGAGATTTTGCCAAAAAAAAAAAACCTCTGCTTTCGTTTCAGAAAGCACATACACAGGGTGACTTTGGACAGAAGAAATCTGTATTTGCTGAAACCTTTGGCCAGAGTTATAAATCTGTGTGCTTCGTGGCAGAGATGTCTCTGACTCTGAACACAGGACAAAGAGCATTTTGCTTAGTCACACAGAGCAAGAAATGGAAACAGCAGGAATTGGTGTCCAAACTACCTGCCTCTATCCTCTATCCCAGAGGTGTCCCCGTCTTCTATTTTGGCCCCTCAAGTAGGGATTATTGAAGTGTTCAGACCCCAAACCTTCAGTTTTACATGATACAACTAGAACCAAAAATCATTCCAAAGTCCATCGTTTAAAATGATGATGAGTTTAAATATTTCATGAAGTCACATGACCTTAAATTAGCCAAGAGTTTTAATGTCAGGGTGTCATTTCATTCAAAAATGAATGGTGAAGATACAATGTCCCAAAGTCCAACAACTCTTAGCAAACTTGGTGAGTTACCTTCAAACTGTCTGTTTCTAACTCACAAATATATTTTCTTTTGTTTTTTTTTCCCAAAGGATTATACGTTTTGTGTTTCATAATTCTACTGCAACCTATTTCATCCGCCAGGCTTTTTGTGATTAAAGATAACTTATCCAGTGACGGGTCACAGAATGGAAATGAAAAGTGCAGGTTCTAATCTTTTTTTAACCCTACGTTTTGCAGCTGATTGGATAGGACATTAAAGTATACTTAGGGACTTTGTTCGCAACAAGGTGTGAAAATTGTGAAATCATGTCAGATCCTGGGAGCCTCACTTTCAAATAAGTGGGTTCCAGAGATGTGTTATATTATCCCAGAGTTCTCATCACAGATGCTAAAACCCAGGTGATTAAAAGTGAGAGAAAGTAGTTGAGTGGGGGGAAATTGGAAGATGATAGTTTGTGGGATGCTGTTGACCCTGTCCTGACTAGTGTAGCCAACAACTTCCAAAGCTGCTCTGCAAAAGTAGAGGCTGTCTTGGAAGGGTGGTCTCTACGAACAAGGGAGATGTACATAGCTTAGGTATAGCTTAGGTATAGATATGAGTTTAGATAAGAAGTACCAGGTCAGTGCTGGCCTCAGTTCTATTGGCCTTGACTCCATCTGTTGATTTTAATGACATTTAGGGTGACAATTCTGACTCCTCCTTTCTCATAGCAAGGAAACTAGGCTATTAAACCATGAAAGACTCAGAACTGCTTCTTCACAGCATAAATCAGGTCACCCACACTTGAACATTCCCTACAGGTCACTCTAAACAGACAACTGATACATGAATCTAGACAAGTATGTAAATACAGAAACAACCCAGTAGATCTCTTTCTTCTAGGCTGGATACCTTAAGCCTGGTACCTACTCTTTACTTCATTGTTGAAAATATATAAATGTCAGATACAGGTATTGTCTTCTTTAATATCAGACAAAAACCACAACCCTTTCACACCTTCACAGGGAAAAAAAACAACAGCTACAAAAAGTTGCCCATCCAAACCAGGTGTGTTGGCACACAACTTTGATCCCAGCACTTAGGAGACAGAGGCAGGCAGATCTCTATGAGTTTGAGGCTAGCTGCCCTTGTCTATATAGTTAGCTCCAGACTACAAAAATGGGACCGTGTTTTATTTTAATTACCTACCCCCCAAATCCCCCTTGGTCAACCAGATCATTTTGGACATCTTTTATGAGATGTTAGTACTTTGAAAGTAAGAAATTTAATTGAGTGTGGGGGTCCATATTCTTTGCAGATCAAATACAAAGAGATTAAGAAAACAAGACTTATCCACTGTCACAAAGAATAAATTTCTTCATTGATACCAGTCGATTGGAATGATTCTGTGTAGAACCAGAGAAATTGAAGATTCTGTATGAAATCATCCAGTTTGTCCCTTGCTTTTAAGTGACCCAACAAAGATTTCCTGAATGGATTCCTATGCCTTCAGACTATGATAGAGTAGGATTCAACATACAACATCTTTCAGATCCTGAAATGTTTCAAAATATCCTTCCCAATACCTTATTAATGCCAGCCAGCCACTCAGTTTTGTCTTGGGTGGTGGTTTTGTGTTGTAGAAGGAGCGGGCTGCATCCTGGCCGCCTGGCTAGTTTACACCCAAAATAATCACACAGAAATTGTATTAATTAAATTACTGTCTGGCCCATTATATCTAGCCTCTTCTTGGCCAACTCTCTCATCTTATTTTAACCCATTTTTAATAATCTGTATGTCACCACAAGGTCATGGCTTACCAGGAAAGATTCAGCATGTCTGACCTGGCAGCACTTCTCTCTGCCTGCCTTCTTCCTCCCAGCATTCAGTTCTGTCCTCCTGCTATCTAAGTTCTGCCCTATCAAAAGGCCAAGGCAGTTTCTTTATTCAACCAATGAAAGCAACAAGAATACAGAAGAACCTCCTACACCAGTTATGTTTTTTTTTTTTTGGTTTGGTTTTTTTTTTTTTTGGTTTTTCAAGACAGGGTTTCTCTGTGGTTTTGGAGCCTGTCCTGGATCTAGCTCTTGTAGACCAGGTTGGCCTCGAGCTCACAGAGATTCTCCTGCCTCTGCCTCCCAAGTGCTGAGATTAAAGGTGGGTACCACCACTGCCCAGCCAGCTGCTCAGTTATTATCTAGCCTAAATACTTCCTGGTATTTATGTAGCCATTTTTGGTAGCTTGAGAAATGAGTGTGGTTCGCCTTCTGAAATATTTTCTCAATATTTGAGCTGCCCTCTTCGGCAGCTCAGAATCAAAAATGCATACAAGAAAGACTCTCAGAGAACAGAAATTCTTTAATTTTCCCAATAATAAAAACAACCTTACGCTGGACAATGTTGGCACATGCTTTTAATCCCAGAAATCAGGAGGCAGAGGCAGGCAGATTCTGAGTTCGAGGCCAGCCTGGTCTACAGAGTGAGTTCCAGGACAAGCAGGGCTACACAGAGAAATCCTGTCTCAGCAGTGTTAATTGTTTATACACATTCACTTTGCTACTTTGATATACACTATTTTTGAACTTTCATTTTTTGTAATATAGATAAATTTTAATGATAGTGAAGCATTGGCCTAGTACAGAGAAATTTGGATGTTTGTCTATGATTATGGCAATGAATAATGGTGCAGCAGTTATAGGAAATAATGTAACAGTTCCTTAAAAGGCCTTAAATACAGAGTAATCTTACCATTCATCAGTTCTACCTCTAGGTATGCATCCAAAGAATTTAAAGCAAAGACTCAGAAAGATACTTGCACACTGTAAAGAAGTATACAGCAAAATTAAAACCTTCAGTCTTCTAGGATAGCTCCTTAAGACACAAGATAATCCATTCATATTGAGGTTAAACATCAGGATGTTCTAAGGGAAGCATTTCATCCAACAGGGGAGTTCCTTAAAACTCGGGAAGTAAATAACTTTAAAGGTTTCAGGAAGTCCCTGAAATGAACCAGATTCACTAGAACCCTCCCCCCCCCAAACATATATGAGCAGCAAGGACTGCTGAGAGTCACTCTCATGCAAGCTGAGCTGTCTGCAAGCAGACACAAGTGGGGCGGCTTCAGGAAGACTCTGACCAACCCAGCTGTTTGGAAAGGGCATCCTTCAACCTGTTGAGCTGCCTAGAGGCTGTGAAGTGGACTCGAGATTTCCAACTTTTGTGAATTGTTACTCACACTGAGTGGGCTATTGGTGATACCGCCATCTCTGAATAACTTCTGCATCTATAAAAAGTCCCTCACCCATGTTCCTATGAATAACTCCAATAAAACTCATTAGTTCACCATGTTGAACTTTGTAGTATTCTTATTTTGGGATCTTAGTTCCCTGTCTAGGTGACTAAATAGTTGTTCACAGCTCCCCTAGAAGATTGTCACATGACACACAGCAACACCCATAGTTGAATGGTTCACGAAAGCTAATGGGTAGAAACAACACACAGGTTAATTGACAGGAGAACTAGTTAGCAAGAGGGAGAAAAAGATGAGATACAATTTTAGTCAAAAAATAAAAAAATAAAACTAATATACACTGCAACATGGATAAGACTGGCTAAGTGAAATAAATCAGGAATGAAGAATTAAAGATAGTGTAACTCTGTGTATACTAGGTACTAGGAGTCCTTAGACACAGGCACAGAACCATCAGGTGGTTGTGAGGGACTAGTTGAATTTATTGAATGCAGACTTTTGCACATGGGGTGATGAGACAGTTCTAGAAATGGATGGTGGCGATGGCTATAGAAGAGTCAATGTACTTAACACCACCAGACTCTACACTTAGGGTGGGTTAACATGGCAAATTTTATGCTATGATTATTTTATCACAAACAATTTATCTTATTATGCTGGGTTCAAAAGGTCATTCTCATGACGTATGCAATGCACTTTGGGCGTACTCCCTCCCACAGTTCATTTCCCCCTCTTCTCTAGCCCTCCTCCTATTAATCCCCTTTGTCCTCCCAATTGGTTCATGTCCTCTACATAGTTATGATTTTATAAAACTTTATAAATGAGAAACATGGTATTTGTTTCTCTGAGACTGAGAATTTACTGGCTGCATCTCCAGCTGCCTCCGTTCTTCTGCAAATGACACTGCTTTCTTCTTCTTTATATTTGAAAAATATTTTACTGTGCATATAAACCACACTGACTTTCTCCATCCCTCTCTGGATAGACCTAAGTTGGTTCTGTAACTTAACTACTGTTGAGTACTGCAGCAAACATTGCAGATCCAAGAACACTGCCTTGGAGTTGTCTTGTCAATACTAGGGAATGCTAAAAACAGCCAGAGACAACTAAGTGGAGAACATGGAGGGTACAGATACAAAAGAGACATTACGAACATTTCTATTTGCTTAGAGAGACTGGACAAATGCCTAAAACAATCAAGACTAGTTGGCAATGGCATTGAGATTCTGCTCTCAGAAGTAAGAAAAGGGTAAATTAAAGTAAGCCTTTTACATGGAAACTATCTAATAACAATACCCCGAAGCCATCTTTATACAATGGATTCCATTTAAAAGGAATAGAGAATCCTCTGAAGTCTTCTTATGGCAAATCTCCATTACAAACTTTCAATTCACATCTTAGAAAAGCACATTTATTCAAAATCGTGGAAATTGCCGACAGCTAAACTACCATTCTGCACCTAGAGAAAAATGTAGATATTTTTATTGTGCCCCTGTCAGGTGGTTCACAACTGCCTGGCATTCCACCTCCAGAGGGATCTTCTGCAGGCACCTGCACTCACTTAGGCATATTCACATGCGCACACACATACACATGACTAAAAATAAATCTAAAAAGTAAACTACTAAGAAGCAATATCTGTGCCACGGTCAGAAGCTACCACCATTTTCACCGTTATCTTGAAAAAGAAGTTAATAAGATTAAGACCTGACAATGAGACAGACTTACCATGGACCTTGCAATGGTCTTGGGGTCGGTGATCAAGGGTGGTTGTGGATTGCTGGCAAGAGAGTAAGTCCCCACGGCTTCCTTGGAGCGGACGGTGGTGAGGTGGTAACTGACAATCACTTACTAGCCATGTGATGCTGAGTTTATTTCCCCATTAAGAACCTGGAAACAATCACTACCTCCCAGCACTGTCCTGACAACTAAATGAGGAAGCACACCTGACACAAAGCTGATACTTAGCAAATATTACATTCTGTTTCAGCTCAGGATGCCATTTCAGAATACCATAAACTAGATAACTTTAGAAATAGAAAACTAATTTCTCAATTATAGAGTATAGAAGTTCAAAAGCCAGGTGTCAGCAAGTACATGTTCGCTCTGCTGTCTCCTCTTGACTTATAGGAACATCTGTCTTACTCTATGCTCGCGTTACCTCTTTGTGTGTGTGTGAAGATAGAGTGACGATCACCTTCAGAACCTTGTCTGATCCTGAAATACCTCTAAAATGTCCACCTACAAGAACCACCTCAATAAGGGTCAGAGTTTCAATAGACATGAGTGGCCGATCGTGGCACTGAGTCTGTAATCCCTCTCAGACCTTAACCTGCCCAGGGTTAGTTTCTACCAAACAGATGTTAAGGACTCTATCCCAGGAGTTCATGTATAAGGTGGACTCTCAGTTTTCAGTCAAAGAACCCATTCCAAGGTTTCCTCCTTAGGCACTGAGGCAGGAGTAGGACCCATCTATCAGGAGCAGAGTCAGGCTCACCGTCCCTACTAAGAGTCTGGGTCACTGATACACTTCAGAGCTAACAAAAAGTTTAGGAAGAGCTAGAACTGCCGAGACACAAAGTTGAGTGGGCTTTGAATATAGAACAGTACACGCAAAGCTTAATTAAAATTTTCCTGAGGCTTTCTTGGCCAGCTCACCAGAAGGTAGAAACACACCCAGGACCTTTCATGCATCTGCCTTCATTCAGGTTTGATTGCAGTTGCTTCAGCAATAGCGGAAATTTGCTGTGAGGAGACTTCAGAGAATTCTCTATTCTTTTTAAATAGAATCCTTTGTATAAAGATGACTTCAGAGAGTTTTTATTACAGAGTTTCCATGTTAAAGGCTTACTTTAATTCCCAGGATCCAAATAGTTTCCCAAATAATTATTTCAAACTTTATCCCCTCTTTCAAATCCCATTCCCTCACCCATTCACTCCCTGCATTTTTGACTTCACAGAGAAATCAGAATCATCAAGGATTCCCTCAAGCAGATGTTGGATTTGCGGCGATGGCTTTTAACCATCCTGTGCTCTTTCTACACCCTATCCCCTGGTGAAGGAAACTGTGTGGTTTCTCACAACTGATGTGTCAACTTTGCCCCCACTTTGTTCTGTCTCCTTTAACACTTTCTTCATCAGCTGCCTCCTCTTCTCAAAGATGAAGACCATTCTTTCCAGAGCCTCTGTCTGCCTCCGAGAAACACCACTATATCAGACCCATCACAAAAACACACCATCTTGCTTCTATGACTTCTTCTAGATGCTTACAATCTTATTAACACTGTCAAGGGAATGCTTTCTTTTATAATAATGGGTCTAACTGACCAATCTTGTGCACACCTTGAATCTAATGTCTCTGAGTAATAGAGAAGCTTTATCTGATCATTTTAAATGAGGCATCATAAAATTATAAGAAATATTTTAATCAATAAATGAAACTAATAAAAAGGCCTACAAGATTTCTGGATACAATATGAGTACATAAAGATGAATTTTATTCCTATAAAATGCAATGAACAGTCAAAACTGAAACTAATAAGGCAATTTCACTCACTACAGTATTGAAACAATATAATATTTAGAAGCACATTTAACAAAAGAAGTGAAACACCTGGAGAGAAGTAAATGGGGGAAGAGTTCAAGGGCTCACACTATTGAAACAAGCAGATTTTCTGCCTCAGCGACAGATTAGATCAAAACAGCTTGAAAATCTCATCTTATTTCCTTCCCGATATTGACTTGGTATCTTAAAGTTCATAAAGAAATGCTAAGGAATTGCAAAGAACAGCCTATCTAGAGGAAAGGCTACTTTAAAATGACTACATTGCTTTATAATCAAGACACTAGACACCTGACATAGAGTAGGCACAGAACAATGGACTAGGATTGAGAACTCGGGTAGAGCCCCTCATATTTATGGACTGGTGTTTTCACAGGAGTGTCGATAAAGGGAAATAAATTAGCAAATGGAACTGGTACAACTGCAAATCCAAATAGAATGGAGATGGAGGAGGAGTGGATGAGGGGGGTAGATAGATGGAGGGCGGTGGTGGGGGAGATCGGGGAACAAGGGACAAGATGGGACAGGATGGGATTGGAACAGGAGAAGAGAAGGGAGGGGAAACTGTGGTCAGCATTTAAAAGAAATGAAAAGAAATTCAATTAATAAAAAAGTTGAAATGATAGGGTCCAGCTCAATACACAAAATTATTGAAAATCACTACTCATAATCTTACAGCGATACAAAGTTGAATGACATTCAAATCAATGATTATCTAAGAATGCTTCCAGGAGCTGAAGTTGTAAGGGTTGATTACAAATCTGAACAAACTTGAATCCAAAGAATCAGAGACTGAGTTGTCTGACGTAGAAACTACTGGATTTGTAAATAAATATGAATGTTGAAAGAGAATGTTTGGCATATTGCTGCAGTTGAATGTGGTCTAGCTTGAGAGTGGGGATATTCTGGGGCCTCGGAGACATGGGAATCCTTGCCTATACATAAGCTTTACCTGCAGAAACCTTATACATTTTTATACTAAGACCCAAGAAAAATATCACTACTGTAAGTGGTAGGGAAAAGCTCCCATTTCAAAAAGTCTTGAGCATGCTCTATATATAAGACCTACTTCCCTGGGTATGTCTTGGCTCCATCCCCGTTGGAGGCTTGAAAAGTCTTCTCAGTTTACTATGAAATCTTTTTAGACCAATAAATAATTATAGCAACATATAAAAGTCAATTTTCTATATGCCTATAATAAACAATTGAAATCTGAATTTTTTTTTTAAAAAAAAAAGTCTGTTTGTTTCCCATTGCTATGATAAACACCAAGTCCCCAGGGCTCCTCAGGGGAAAGAGGCTATTTGGCTTATACTTCCACATCACAGTCCAACATTGTGGGAAGTCAGGAAAGGAACTCAAGAAGGAACCTGGAGGCAAGAACTACTGGCCCCTTCTCTTCTTGTTCAGCCACCTTTCTTATCCAGGTTCAGACAACTTCTCCAGGGATGGCACTTCCCAAAATTAGGTGGGCCCTCAAACATCAATCACACTCAAGAAAATGCTCTCCAGACAGACCCTCAGATCAGTCTAATAGAGGGGACTATTTGGTTGAGATTACCTCTTCTCATATGTGTCAAGTTTTGTATAAAGCTGATAAAAATTTATGACACCACCCCTTGTGAACTTTGACACACAAACACATATCTTCAAGTCATATGCTTTTCATTTCTTGTCCCCTGGGAGCTCATAATAATATCACAATAAAAAACACAGTCCTACTTATAAAGGTCTCCACATCTTAAACATTCTAACAATTTATAAGTTTAAGTTCTCTTTAAAATTCAGCTTAAGAAATGGCTGGATGGTTAAAAGCACTGACTTCTCTTCCAGAAGACTTAAGTTTGATTCCTGGCACCCATGACTTGTAACTCCCTGTAATTCTGGTCTCATGGGATCCACTTCACCGTTCTGGCTTCCATGGGAACCAGACATGCATGTGGTGCTCAGACATGTAAACGGAGACTGTTCTTTTCATTTTTGGACCTTCCAGACCTGAATAATCACACAGAAACTATATTAATTAAAGCAATGTTTGGCCAAATACTTAGACATATTTATATATAGCTCTTACACCCTAAATTAACCCATTTCTATTAATCTGTGTATCACCAAAAGGATGTGGCTTACTGGTAATATTCTAGCATCTTTCTCCTTAAGATGCTACCTGGTGTCTTCATGAATCCACTTTCTTTCCTCCTCTATATCTGCTTGGATTTTCAGGCTTACTATATTCTGCAATTCCATAGACCAAAGTAGCTTATTTATTAACCAGTGATAATAAAACATATTCACAACATACAAAGGGGAATCCCACATCATCTCCCCTTCTCTGTCTAAATAAAAAGGAAGATTTTAACTTTAACATAGTAAAACTACATATACAAAACAGTTATCATAATGGATAATTTTTCTAATGTGTTCTTGGATTCAGTTTGCCAGTATTTTATTGAGGATTTTCACATCAATGTTCATGAGTGAAATTGGCCTGTAATTCTCTTTCTTGGTTGAGTCTTTGTGTGGTTTTGGTATCAGGGTAACTGTAGCTTCATAAAAGGAATTTGGCAATGACTTTTCTGTTTCTATATTGTGAAATACATTAAGGAGTATAGGTATTAGGTCTTCTTGGAAGTTCTGGTAGAATTCCGCATTGAAACCGTCTGGACCTAGGCTTTTTTTGGTAGGGAGGTTTTTTATAACAACTTCTAATTCTTCGCGACTAACAGGTCTATTTAGATTGTTCACCTGGTCCTGGTCTAACTTTGGTATATGGTACTTATCTAAAAAAGTGTCCATTTCTTTAACATTTTCCAATTTTGTGGCATACAGGCTTTTGTAGTAAGATCTAATGATTTTCTGAATTTCTTTTTTGTCTGTGGTTATGTCTCCCTTTTCATTTCAGATCTTGTTAATTTGCATATTCTTTCTCCATTATGATCAAGTAGGCTTCATCCCAGAGATGCAGGGCTGGTTCAACATACGAAAATCTATCAATGTAATCCATCATATAAATAAACTGAAAGAAAAAAACCATATGATCATTTCATTAGATGCTGAAAAAGCATTTGACAAAATTCAACATCCCTTTATGATAAAGGTCTTAGAGAGATTAGGGATACAAGGGTCATACCTAACTATAATAAAAGCTATTTATAGCAAGCCGACAGCTTACATCAAATTAAATGGAGAGAAACTCAAAGCCATCCCACTAAAATCAGGAACACGACAAGGCTGTCCACTCTCTCCATACCTCTTCAATATAGTGCTTGAAGTTCTAGCAATAGCAATAAGACAACATAAGGGGATCAAAGGAATTCGAATTGGAAAGGAAGAAGTTAAACTTTCATTATTTGCAGATGATATGATAGTGTATATAAGCGACCCCCAAAACTCCACCAAAGAACTCCTACAGCTAATAAACACCTTTAGTAGCGTGGCAGGATACAAGATCAATTCCAAAAAAATCAGTTGCCCTCCTATACACAAAGGATAAGGAAGCAGAGAGGGAAATCAGAGAAGCATCACCTTTCACGATAGCCACAAATAGCATAAAATATCTTGGGGTAACTCTAACCAAGAAAGTGAAGGATCTATTTGACAAGAACTTTAAGTCTTTGAAGAAAGAAATTGAGGAGGATACCAGAAAATGGAAGGATCTCCTTTGCTCTTGGATTGGGAGGATCAACATAGTAAAAATGGCAATTCT
The DNA here is from genome assembly GCA_025134845.1 of Neodon shergylaensis. Classification (NCBI taxonomy): domain Eukaryota; kingdom Metazoa; phylum Chordata; class Mammalia; order Rodentia; family Cricetidae; genus Neodon; species Neodon shergylaensis. The sequence continues at coordinate 9,605,012 of JABTXL010007734.1, forward strand.
ACCAAGGGCAATTTATAGATTCAATGCAATCCTCATTAAAATCCCATCAAAATTCTTCACATATCTTGAGAGGACATTTATCAACTTTATATGGAAAAACAAAAAACCCAGGATAGCCAAAACAATCTTATACAATAAAGGATCTTCTGGAGGCATTACCATCCCTGACTTCAAACTCTATTACAGAGCTTCAGTATTGAAAACAGCTTGGTATTGGCATAAAAACAGAGAAGTCGATCAATAGAATAGAGTAGAAGACCCAGATTTTAACCCACAAACCTATAAACACCTGATTTTTTATAAAGGAGCTAAATGTATTCAATGGAAGAAAGAAAGCATCTTCAACAAATGGTGCTGGCAGAACTGGTTGTCAACCTGTAGAAGAATGAAAATAGATCCATATCTATCGCCATGCACAAAACTCAAGTCCAAATGGATTAAAGACCTCAATATCAGGCTGAACACACTGAACCTGATAGAAGAGAAAGTGGGAAGTACTCTACAACATATGGGCACAGGAGATCACTTCCTATGTATATCCCCAGCAGCACAGACATTAAGGACAACATTGAATAAATGGGATTTCCTGAGAACTGAGAAGCTTCTGTAAAGCAAAGGACACTGTCACTAAGACAAAAAGGCAACCCACTGACTGGGAGAAGATCTTCACCAACCCCACAACAGACAAAGGTCTGATCTCCAAAATATATAAAGAACTCAAGAAACTAGACTTTAAAATGCTAATTAACCCAATTAAAAAATGGGGCACTGAACTGAACAGAGAATTCTCAACAAAAGAAATAAGCCATCAGGCTAAATAAGAAGGTGAACCCAAAGAAAAACATATAGTCATGGATATGGGAAGTAGACAAGATTGCCGGGCAAAAACTGGGAACTTGGGGGTGAGGTGGCATGGGGCTAAGGGGAAATAGGGTGAGAAACGTGAGAAGGGGAGGATGGGGGGGGGGAGCTTGGGGGGAATGGGATAGTTGGGATAAAGGAAGGGTGGATAAGGAAGCAGAGAAATATATATCCTAATTAAGCGAGCCGTCTTAGGGTTGGCAAGAGACTTGACTCTAGAGGGGCTCTCAGGTATTCAGGGAGATGTTCCCAGCTAGTACCTTGGGCAACTGAGGAGAGGGAACCTGAAATGACCCTATCTTATAGCCATACTGATGAATATCTTGCATATCACCTTAGAACCTTCATCTGGCGATGGATCGAGATAGAGACAGACCCAAATTGGAGCACCGGACTGAGCTCTTAAGACCCAAATGAGGAGCAGAAGGAGGGAGAATATGAGCAAGGAAGTCAGGACCGACCACGAGGGGTGCACCCACCCACTGTGACAGTGGAACTGATCTATTGGGAGCTCACCAAGGCCAGCGGGACTGGGACTGAATAAGCATGGGATGAAACCAGACTCCCTGAACGTGGCGGACAATGAAGGCTGATGAGAAGCCAAGGACAATGGCACTAGGTTTCGATCCTAATACATGAACTGGCTTTGTGGGAGCCTAGCCTGTTTGGATGCTCACCTTCCTGGACCTGGATAGAAGTGGGAGGACCTTGGACTTCCCGCAGGGCAGGGAATCTAGACTGCTCCTCATTCTCCAGAGGGAGGGGAAATGGAGTAGGAGGGAGGGGGAGAGGGGCAGGGGAGTGGGGGGAGGGAACGATGTGTGGGAGGAGGGGGAGGGAAATGGGAAACGGGGTGGAGGTGGAAATTTTTTTTCAACAACTAAAAAAAATAAACAAAAAATACAAAAAAACAGTTATCAACAAAAATTATAGGTACAATATTTAGTTCATTTACATTTGGCAAATTAAGAAAAACTATTATCTATCCTATCTTTGTGAATCTAAAATTTTATATCTAATTTGTCTTTTATCGTAACTAGGGAAAACTATAATTATAACTGTCTAGTTTTCAACACCATCAAAGACCCCATAGGGAGATAATATTACCTAAGTAAACAGGAAGTGAGTACATTGTAAGCAATGTCCAAAATGCTAGAAATAACAGAGATTTCTTGCTGCCTGGACAGTCTCCGAAAGTTCTTCCTTAACATTGGGGCATCCATCTTCAGCCTACAGGCCAGTAGTACCTGGCAGATTTTTTCATGAATCAGGAAATTTGAAAGACTGTTTCACCTATATTCGCAGTTTGTCAGTAATTTTCTTCTGTGTCCTACAGAATATCTGGCAGACTCATGAAACAGGAACCCTGAAGGACTGTCTCATCTTCTTTTGGGAAGTTCAGCAGTTATTTTTCTGTGGCTCCTGCATATCCAGTTTATACAGCATACCATCAAGCAGTCCAGGCAAGAGCAGTTTCTTGTCCAAATGACTAGCCTTGTCACATTGAAGGCAAATTCCATAATGAGTTTCTTCAATGTGCATCAACCTCTCTGAAGTAATTGTTGGTGCCAGAAGCAGACGTGTCTCACTGTTGAGAAAAGTTTAAGTTCTTAAAGCATTTTAAATGCCATATTGTGTTGGTGTTTGAAGTGCTGAAGATTATCTATCTAATGAAAGTGTATCTCGGTATATTTAGAAAACCTAACTAACATGACTACAAGTTTGACTGTTATAAATGTCTATCTATTAATCTTTAATTTGTAAAAATACAATACATTTTTAAATGAGCTGCACAAACACAATACCTCAGACAAGAACAGAAATATATATACACACATTGTAACAAAATTGACCCCAAATTTGTATCAATAGACCAAGATCTATACCAATGCAAAACATTCATCTCTATATCATATCCCCATTACATAGTTTTCTCCAAACTGCTTCCTGCTGTTTGATGGGTGAAATATTTTGGGGGCTTGCAGCAGACATTTCAGGGAGATCTTGTTTCATCAAACCATGATAGTCTGGAAGGAATCCACAGGTTCCCATACTCTGTGGAAACAAAAGCAAAACCTCTTTTCCAAAGTAACATATCCTTAGACTCAAATTTTGAAGTAAGGATACCTTTAAAAACATATCTGTTGGTTTAGCTTAGCAGCCCCCAGAATCAAATGTCTCTCTGCAGTCAAAAAAAAAAAGAATCAAAGAAAACACAATGACATACAGTATCTGGATCCTCTGTGCAACTTCCATCTTTATGTGGCTTCTTTTTTTACTCTATTTCTTCTATTTTTATTTTTAAATTTTTGGGTTTTTTTAAGACAGAGTTTCTTTTTATATCTTTGACTATCCTGATCTCACTCTGTAGACCAGGCTGACCTTGAACTCACAGAGATCTGCCTGCCTCTGCCTCCCAGGTGTTGGAATTAAAAACTATTTCTTTTTTTTAAAGAATTTTCTCTATCATTTTTCTTTTCTTTCCCAAACATACATATATTTTTAAACTTAATGTAAAGCATTTAGAAGTTTTTTCTTGTCCGAATTTGTCTTTATTGTATATCTTTATTTTTTTTCTGACCACATGAGTCTTTAATTTGCTAGGTGATATGTCTAGAACTAAAGCTGTGACTTTTGTGGCTAGATCTACCCCACTCCTTGGCTTCTGGGGAGTTTAGCTTCATGGCAGAGATACTGATGGGAGCGATTTTTTTCCCCCACAACTCTGTGGACTTTCTAGGCCCATACCACCACCAAGAAATTTGCTGCCAGCTGCTCATAAACACCATTTAAGTGTTTGGTGGCAGGGCCTCTTAAAAGAGCTACATGGTTTTTGCTGCTATAGTTGAGTCAGAAAGCCTCTCTTAAAGGAGCAGTACCTCTGCTTGCCTCTAGCAAACAGAGCCCAACCAAGTCAATATTGATACCAAGAAGCCGTGCTTGACTCTGTTCTTTTGTCTGTCTAGAATTCTTTTAGTAAAGTTTTCTCAGGATTTATATTGAAATTCTTGTCCCATGTTGGGTGCCATTTGTAAACAAAGACTATTTTTTTGTTTATGGGCTACCCAGACCCTAATAATCACACAGAAACTATATTAATTTTATAACACTGTTTGGCCAATGGCTCAGGCATATTATAGCTAGCTCTTACATCATAAATTAACCCATTTATATTAATCTGTGTATTGCCACAAGTCTGTGGCTTACTGGTAAGGTTCTGGCATCTTTCTCCTTTGGCAGCTTCATGGCATCTCTCTGACTCCACCTTCTTTCCTTCTCTATCTTTGCTTGGAGTTCCTGCCTTTCTATAGTCTGCCCCACTATAGGCCAAAGTAGTTTCTTCACTAACCAATGGTAATAAAATATATTCACAGCATATAGAGGGAAATCCCACATCACAGATATACACAGGCAAGATACATACATAAAACAATTTTTTGAACTTCACAGTCTTTTAACTGTGTGGTTCTATGAAATAAAAAATAATTTCTTGATTCAAAAGTGAATAACCAAGGCATAGCTTCAGTAAGATCATAGCAAAACCAAACTCTAACAGTGTAATAGCTCAGTTTCCAATGTATGGAAATCACTTAGTATCATCTGGGCTCCAACGAATTTGGGTAGCCCCACCTGTCCAACTCTGCCAACTACAGCATATACAACATGTCTCATAAAAACAAGCCAGTGCCAGTCCTCACCTGCTGATGTCCTTAATAGTCATAGCACAGTTATGACATATGCTGGGGTCTTCACTGCAACTGAGGCTAGATCTACTCCAATGGCCTTATGGCCTCACTGCAGGAACTCCAACCCTAACATGTGATGTCAAGGTCTTCTGTGCGCTAATACTTACAAATTACTTTTCCTAGATACTGATCTCTTATTGGTCATGGATGATTCTTCAATCCCCACTGACCAGAGTCTCATGCCCACTGAAGGCTTTACTTTTATAGATTCTTAAGACAAAAGATCACAGGAACAGCCCTGGTAACCTTCACTTCCCTCTGAAACTTCACAAGCCAGGCCTCCATCATCTGCATTTGTCTCAGCCATATCTACTGAGCTCCCACGAAACAACCAATTAAGTTCTGAGCACTCAATGTTTTTTCCATCTCAAAACTCCAGACATTTCCACAATCTTCCAACAAAAAAGCATAATCAGGTCTATTACATTAATACCCTCTCCAGTACAATTTCTGTCTTGGTGTGTCCCCTTTGCTATGATAAACACCACGATCCAACACAAACTGGAAGAGGAAATATTTATTTGACTTACACTTCCACACACATCATCCATCATTGAGTCAAGGCAGGAATTCAAGCTGGAATAAGGAGGCAAGATCTGATGCAGAGACAATGTAGGAATGCTGCTTACTGGCTCGCTTGCCTTGGCTTGCTCATCTATTTCTCTTAAAACATTCAGGCCCACCCTCCCTGGGATAGCATTGCCCACAGAGGACAGGGCTTTCCCATATCAGTAATCAAGAAAATGTCCCGCAATCATGTGCACAGGCTGATCTGATAGAGGTAATTCCTCAGCTGAGATTCCTTTTTGTCTAGGTATGTCTAAATTTGTGTCAAGTTGACAAAGTCTAAGTGTGACAGTACTTAAAACTGCACCTCAATACGACACGGATCTAATAAAATGTTTATAAGATCTGCAAGAAGAAAACCACAAAATTGTCGTCAAAGAAATAAAAATATAAGTGAAGAGACAAGACGTAATTGTGGATGTAAAGCCGATATCACTAAATCACTTCTTCACAGTCACTTGAATAAATACAATCTAACCCAAGTCATAACCATCTGGTGCTATTTTAGCACATCAACAACTGATACTAAATGGAAAGACAGAGCTAGAGTACTCCATGCAACCTGAGGAAGAGGCATGTGTCAAAGCATCAAAATTATTTTATTTCAAAACTTTCTATGTTGCAATAACTAAAACTGACTGTGTGATATTGAAGAATAGACATATCCATCTTTAATATTATCCACAGAGGAGGTCAGGAATAAACCCACACAAATAGTCAACTGATCATCTATGGAAAAAAAAAACAACGTTAGTAAAGAAAGAGTTGTTATTACAACAAATAGTACTAGAGTAATTGGACATTTGCACCTAAAATATTGTTTTAAAAAATGGCAAAAGTAAAGTGAAATTAACCATAAAAGTAAACATAAAATACGAAACTTTTCAAAGACAAAATGGTAAGTTGTTCCTTTTTAAATTAAGTTTTTTCCTTCTTTAAAAACACATCATTCTTCTTCTCCTCCCCCCACTCCTCTCCCCCTCCCTCTCCAGTCCGAAGAGCAGTCAGGGTTCCCTGCCCTGTGGAAAGTCCAAGGTCCTCCTCCCTCCATCTAGGTCTAGAAAGGTGAACATCCATACTGGCTAGGCTCCCACAAAGCCAGAACATGAAGAGTGGGAGGAGGGGGGGGGGAGTGGGAGGCTGGGAGGAGGCGGGAATTTCTTTTTTTCTTTCAATAAAAAAAAAGAATATAATGTATGAAAAAAATCTATTTTCAAAAAAAGAATACAGAAAAAAAGTCATTAAGATAATGAAAAAACAACCCATGGGCTAGGAGAAAATATTTGTAAAATATCTTGGAAATGGAACACAAGTCAAAAATAAAAGAATGTACTCAAATTTACAAGGAACTCTTAAGATTTAACACCAAAAAAGAAAAAAAAATGCACAGTTTAGAAATGGGCCAAAAATCTAAACAAACCCTGCACCAAAGGAGACAAAACAAAGACAAAATTAGCACATGAAAAGACACTTACCATCATGCATAATTAAAGCACTGCAAATCAAAACAGCATTAATGTACTATTGCACCTATTATCATGTCCAGCAGACTGACAAGGCCAATTAGTAATGACGATGTAAAGCAGCAAATCTCATTTGCTGCGGGGAGAAACCCATGTTGAATGAGCATGCTGCTTGAGAGAGTTGTGAAGCTTGCATGCTAGCAACTGTACTCGAGGATAGTCTTGCAAATGCATTTCAAATCAAAATCCCTCATGCAAATATTTATAGCGGGGATATTCATAAATGCCAGGAACTAAAAACAACTCAGATACATGCAAGTCGTGACAGACAGAAGGTAAACTGTGATATAACTCTACCATGGAATATTACTCAGCAATAAAAAACAGAATAGATGAACCTCAAATACATATTGATAAATGTAAAATACCAATTTCAACAGATGCCATGTCTTTGGAATTCTATAATTTTGATTATATGCTATAATAAAAAGAGGAAATAGTTAGATAGAGTCATTTACAATATTAATGTCTGTTAGAAATATGGAGAGAGAGAAGGAAATCATTGGAGTAGGCAAAGTAAAATTTTATTTTAGGGGATATTTTTTGGAGAATGAATCTATTGTCCAAGGTGCTGTGTGTTTTCCAAAACATAATAAACTTTGCAGCAACAAAATAAAAATCCTTATGCATTCAAATATTTAAAAATAATTTAGGAAGTCAAGGAAACCCTCAAATTGAATGAATAAAAACCTTTTTTAAAATATATGGAACAGCATCACTGAAGAGAGTCGGGAGAATAGTGTTCATCTAAGTAACCTTGGAAATAAAGGATGTCTGTAAATTCAAAACATATATGCATGTATGTAGATATATATGTGTGTGTATGTATATACATGCATGTGAGTGTGTATGTGCGTGTACCATACTTTGGTTGATACAGTTTTTCAGTGTGACTACAATTCTGATAATGCTACCTCCTAGAACTGAACAGTTACATGTTAATGAAGGAAGGATAGAGGAAGCCAGGCTTTCCATTGTCGGAGAGGGAAATTACAAAATACAGGGGAAGGAAGGCAGAATGATTTATGTTGTATGAGAAGTAAAATATAATACAGTTCATACTTAGTTTAATATACATACAATGCTGCATATGAAAATATACATGCGTACACACATGGGCTCATATATGCACAAATTTTCTTGCTGTATCAGATCAGGAGGATCTGAGGCAATGGTATGCAAGTATCAATGGGTGTTATCTTGCATCCAGATCTTGATTTTTAATGCCATCTTCCAGTGCCAGGAAACCTGGGCTTCCTGGACAAATGGTTGATTCTGGGAATGGTGTAAGAGGTAAACACACAGGAATGGAGGAAGTGTCAAAGGGCACACTGACTATAACTGGGAAAAATCCCCTAATGGCCAAAAATAGAACAAATCGAGAAAGAAAAGTAGCAGAAGATTTCCCTTAATTTCATTTCTATTGCTGTAACAAAGTACCCTAATAAAATCATTTATGGAAGCAAGGGTATGTCTTAGTTCACAATTCCAGGTTACAGCCTATCACTACAAGGAATTCACAGCAAGAACCTGAGACAGATACTTACATCATACCCACAGTCAAGAAAAGAGAGTAGTGCATTCGCTTGCTTGTGACACACACACACACATACACACACACACACATGGTTTAGGACCCTCTTCACAAGGAACGGTGCTGCCCACAGTGAGCAGAGTCTTCCAGTTTCAGTTAACTTAGACAGTTCCCCACTGACATCCACAAAAACAACCTGATGTAGATAACTCCTCACTTTGACTTTCTTCCAAGGTGATTCTAGGTTATGCCAAGTTGAAAACTAGAATGGAGTACCACGGGATTAAACTACAAAGAATAAGACAAGCATCCATGAATGGAATGAGGCAAATAAATGACAAGCTGAATAAGTAAATAAATTAATAAGAAGGAAGTGACAAATATCCCATATAGAAATTCCCAAGTGTTTATGAAGACACTCTACCCTCAAGGAGACTTGCTACCACATCCCACTACACACTTTGGGAGAAGGATAAAGGCTTTTAAAGTACACACAGAAAGTGGGGAAACAAAGAGTAACTTTGCAGTGGAGGAACCCAGAAAATAGGCCTTCAGCCAAGGTCAGTAGTCACAGTCAGATAACATGTAGTCATGGCGTATACCGTGTAGTACGATGTGATAAAAATGTCACATCTCATCTGGTCATCCTTTTGAAAAAAAACCACAGCTCCAGTTACAGACCTATAGTCATAACTGAATCTTGAGAGAAATATCAGATAATCCCATCAGAGAGATACAGGTTGATTCAATATTTCCGACCGTTAGTCCTCAAATCTGTCAAGGTCATCCAAACCAAAAAAGAAAACAGTCACAGCCAGAGGAACCCTAAGGACACAAGAGGACTGGATGAAAGGTATCTTTGACAAGATCCTGGAAAAGAAAAAGTGCAAGTGTTTCATACAAACCATAGGAAAATCTAATAAAAGATAGGCCTTAATTTACATACTGTGTCCATTCATTGTAGCAAATATTTTACAGAACTGGGAGAAGCTAGGTGCGGAGGAGTATTGGACTCTGCACTGCCATCCTAATACTGTCGGTAAATGTAAAACTGTTCTAAGCATTTAGTTTTATGAATTCATGTTGGATCTCTTTCTCGCAGCATGCAACGATGCAATCGGTTAATCAGATGCAACGATGGATCAGAAACTGGTCATACAATGCCAAAGCACTAGACAGATACAGGATTCTTTCTCTCTGAGAGCTTGGTTTCTTTATTTTTATTATCTTTTAAGTGTGCACACAAAGTAATAGGGCTCATGGTGACATTTCCACTCACATCCTTCCTCATATTTCTTGCTAATGTGCCGCTCTTCCCTTGAGCTCTCCCATACCCATTGCCCTCTACCCCAGTGTGGAGATAGAGATCTAGAACCAGGAATCTGGGCTTTTGACCTTGAATCTACCACTGTATATCTTCTCAGTCCCAAGGAATTTCATTGTCTGTGTCTCAGTTACCCATTTGTATTATCAAAGTTCTTTTTCAGATCAAGCACTATAAGATTCCTGAGCTGATTAATCTTTAGACCAAAGGGAAAAGCCACCAAGAATAACTTTGTATCTAGAAAATATTATCGCTTGCAGTACTTCACTCGATGCCTGTTTGTGTAGATACTGTTTGGAGGACTCATTTGGATTAAATTATTTATTTCTATCAGACTGTTTCATTCTATTTCCACATAATAAGCATGAAATGATGTGTGACTTACACGCCTGGTAGCAGGGGCAACTCAGATCCGCAAAGTATGGCTGTAGAATACCCATGAAGTATGGCTGAAGAAGCCAAGTCCGTGATTCTGCTGCCTGTCCAAGGCACTGGAGTAGATGGCCCCAAATTCCAGGCTTTCAGTCTATCTCCATATGCTTCCCAGAAAGAGTAAGCTGTTTCTCCAGCAGGAAATGCTAATTCAGAAGATTCTGGTACAGAGCACAGCCTTCAGGAGAGCAGAGATGTTTACTGACAACTTCACTTGAGCCAGGGGCTTCCGTTTATTTGACTTTGCAAAGTGGGATTGAGAAACCAAAGTCCAGAGAGACTGCTGACCTCACTGTTGAAAAGAATGTTGCTATTTCCCCAAAACCTTATCAAGCCTGAGGGAGAAAGGTAAATCCTATGATTGCAACACTCCTGTTTTCCTTCTGCCCACAAGTTTTCCGTTTGACTCGGCATCTCGGAAGACTTCCTCTATCTCTCCAGTCGTCCCCACCAACTGGCTTTAGGAATCCACAGCACTTCTGGACCCTAGCCCTTACCGCAGCTCAGAAGTTTCAGTCACAAGAAACCTGCTGAGATAGTTACACAAGCCTTAGAACACTGGGTCAGGAAGAACAAGTCAACAAGGACTGCCATCACAGGAACCTGCACTTTGAGTTCAGCAAAGTCTACAGCGCAACAGCTAAGATAGAGCTGAGTCTAGAGCTAACAAAGATCGCCAGCAACCCACAGAGCTGCCGATCTTCCTGCAGCCCCAGTTAGATATTTCCCATAATTGTTTTTACGGTCTGTTTACTCTCTCCTTTCTTCCCACAATTCCTCTTTCTGCCTGTCTTTTTTTTCCCAATTGCCCACAGGACTGGATCTTTCCCTTCTACTTCTACTTTGATCATCTAAAGAAACAGATTCACAAAAATGCTCTAAAAAAAACCTTGAAAACAACGTATGAAACTGCATACATGTGTGAAATCGTCACAGTAACCCATTACTTCATATTCTAACGTTAAGTACTTTTAAATGCTGAATGCCTAGATATGTAGAGAATCCATTCATGCTTTGACTTCTATCCACGTATACCTAACTGCTCATAAATTGATTATTCTGTGGTTTTTCAGGACCACAACTTGGCTACATGCTTCTTCATGCACAATGTGCATAACTCAGGGCAATAGGAATTTGATATTTCTCCATGACTGTTTGATTTATTTAGAAAAACATCCCAGGCAATTAAAACTGTGCATCTGCTTTTTCTGCATCCATCCATCAGTGGTAGAGTATGGTGGCAACCTAGTCTACAAATCAAAGCCTTAAGAAAATTAAATATTTGGAAAATGTAAAGAAACAGACATTTCCTGCTTAGTGATTTTATTGGTCTTTTTGAAATGATTAGAGACCAAATAGTGTCCGGCTGTAACTCAGCATTCACTAAAGAATTAGTTAAGTATTTGGAGAGTTTTTCTACCAGTTCATCTATTGACTGAGAGACTCTAGAATGCGAAGAAGACAGGACTATAACTTATTCAGAGATTAAACAGAAAGCTCTCCCCAAACACCATGTCAAAACTAGGACATGGCCTGGAACCAGAGGTATTTTTATTCCATCCTGTTTCTTACCTATCTGCTGATTACTTTCTAGAAACCCAGTGGGGCACTGAGTAATTCTTGGCCTGTCTGTTATTATCGCATCATTGAAAGGCTAGATAGGTACACATTAGATGCCAGATGCAGCATCATGAGTGGAAATAGCTTTTGGGCTGGAATCTAGAGACTAATTATAGCTGTGTCATCATGTTTTAGCCTTAAGACCTAGTAAATGCGTTCATTAAAATGTTCTTATATAACCCAGCATCATGTACAATGAGTGCATTCCAATTTTATATATGGCTATATATTATATGTATATATAATATATATACAATTGCTATCAATATAAATGGTATATATACATATATGTGTATATATAAATATATATACTTCAAAAATACTAAAATATAATATATTGTGATGGAGGAGGGTCATCTTTCTATCTGTTGTTTCATTGGTTAAGTAATAAAGAAACTGCTTGGTCTCTGATAGGGTAGAATTTAGATAGGCGGAGTAAACAGAACAGAATGCTGGGAGAAAGAAGATGAGTCAGGGAGTTGCCATGATTCTCCCACTCCAGACAGACGCAGGTTAAGATCTTCTCTGGTAAGCCACCTCGTGGGCTACACAGATTATTAGAAATGGGTTAGATTAATATGTAAGAGCTAGCCAATAAGAGGCTGAAACTAATGGGCCAGGCAGTGTTTAAAAGAATACAGTTTCCGTGTAATTATTTCGGGTATGAAGCTAGCCGTGTGGGCGGCCGGATGGCGGAACGTAGCCAGCCACCTCTATTACAACAATATTGTGCATAGTAAGGATAAGTTTTGCCTCAGGTAATTTCATCTCTATTTTATGATTTTGTATGAATATACTGTATTGTGATGAGAAAACAAATTTTTGAGGAAATGATTTTTTAATTATTTAATTTCAAAGGTTTTTTAAGCTACTGAGGTGAGTAATAAAATTATTTGGACTCAGTCTCACTTCCTTTTTATGACTTTATAGTTGGATTATCAACTTAGACCAGCATTTCTTAATTTCAATATTTGCACCATCCAGACATCTCGCGCTCAAGGACTTGCCTTTGGCAGACAAATGACAAGAAAGAACTAGACAATATTGAGAATATTTATCTGCCACACCAGGCCACTCTTCAGTAACAGCATGTCATGAACAACATGTAGAGCTGGGCGATTAGATCAAATTTCCAAGATGCAATTCCTGGGGGAAAGTGAGAAGAGATTCCTAGGAAAAGAAAATGGGAGGACGTAGAATGGACAGCAGAGCCTGAGCCAATGAGGTTTTGCTTGCCGGGTTCATCCCAACTCTGAGCACCCACATAGAATCTGATTCTTTTCTTCCCTTCATTCTCTTCTCTCAGTCCTGACTCTGACTGGTTGCTATACATCCTTCCTACCAGGGGAAGGCAAGAGGCAGGAAACAGCACAGTGTAAAAAGCCTGCATTCTGATTTACCGTATTGGTGTTCTTAATGTACTGTACTTGAAGGAAACCTTTGCCCACAGGCCATTCTCAGAGAGTGCTGCTATCTGCTCTGACAAGCTATCAGTGACACATCCTACCTGCATGACTCCGTGGGGCTGCCCTGTGAATGCACTTTTAAAGTCAGCCTCTGAGATGCTGCTGAGGGTTTGAACCTAGGGCAAAAGTCACAAATCAGGAAAGTGCACTTGAAGACATCTCTCTGAACATGAAAAACCCACAGCTTTGGGAGCTCCTTCTCTTCAAATTGTAGCCTAACACACACACACACACACACTCACACACAGATATGGACACATACAGAGACATACACAGAAAAACACACAGACATAGTTATACACAAACACATATCCACACATACATAGACACACACACAAAGATATACACACACAGATACACACACATACAAAGATATACACACACACAGAAACACAGAGACAAACATACACACACATGCAGAGACATATACACACACATCCACAGACACACACACACAAACACACACTTATACACATATACAGACATACACAGGCAGACCCACAGAGACACACATACATATAAACATACACAGACACATAAACACAGAGACGCACAAACATATACAGAGACACACAGACATACATGCACACACAGACTCACACACATCTCCTCCTCTCTCTGAAGGCTCTAAGTCTGGACCACAAACAACTTTGAAGTTATTCCCTCCATTCATTGCTTATCAAGACCAATCATTGGAACCTGTGACTCAGCACGCAGGCTTCTTGATCTCATTCCAGAGACTCACTGCCAGCTCCGAGGAAGTCATGATTTGACGTCTACCACTCCACTCCCATGGACAGACGGGGCGGTCAAAGCGGGTTCATCCTCACAGCAGTGACCTCGTTTAGGACTTTCTAATGGTGGGTAAAATTGGAGTTGTTTCTCAAATGGGATGAAATAGAGGGCCTGGGCCAGCCTTCTCAGGCACCCTAGAAGCCTCCTATCCTGAACACAGGCAATACACCATTGCTGGAGAGCATCGAAACGCCACGGATGGAAGGTTCTAGAGCAGTGAACGTCCAGAAAGTTTTCCACTTGTGGCATAGAGAGCTGTGTGGATGAGAACAATCCAGACCCCTATAATCAGTCCTTCCCAAAGTAACTGTAAACCTGCTGTTGTCCAGTCACTGAAGTAAGAAGAAGGAAGATGGGGAAACTGTGTGCTCGATCCTGTAGTCATCTCAGCAAACAACTCAGCTATGGAGTTAGAAGGGTTCACAGGTGGAGTTCATAAATTCCACAGTTTCTTGAAGTTCTATACAAAGTTTCTGAACATTTGTGGACTTTTTTAAAAATAATAAAACTCTAGTTTGTATCAGATAATCAAAAAGATATGTAATGAAAAAAATAAGATTGGTTTCCTCACTCGACTGTAATTTTTGTGTATTTCGATGGTAAGAAAAGTGGCCTTATGCCTTAGATGAAGACAAAGGAGCAAGACTATACCAGCAGAAGCTGTCACCCATGTGGCATCTATCCCAACATCTAACATTTTCAACAAGAATTCAGATAGCAGCTTCTAGCAGTCCAATTATCTCTGTGTTGATGGTATATGTATTATGAAGAAACATCAGCTAGACTTCTTTGGGCAGAACTTAGGGGCAGCCCTGATTTTCCGAGTTCTGTGTGACTGCCACTTCCTCTTACAACATCCACACAGCCTCTCCAGTTCCAGCCCCACCATGGCAACATGATCAAAACCAAGAAAATAGAACAGTGAAATTTATGGTGTAAAGCGTGTAGTCCTGTCATTGGAGAGATGTAAAAAAGGCCCCAAGGCAGATTCTGTCGCTGCTAAATAGCAGAAACTAAGACCATGTGGACCTCATCCCCAGGCCCGCCATACGGCTACTGTTTGAGTTTGCTTACTGCAATCTGAAGACCCGCCTTTACTAATTGTTTGTGTGATCATATGTGTATATATAACCTGAATTTTAAAACTCTGTATCCAGGTAACTCTAAACTTGATTTTTATTCTTTTGTGGTGGTGAAAACAAGTCCTTTTCTAACTTAAGAATATCTCTACTGCTGAGAAACTGGGAGAAAAAAGAGTTTACATTTGGGAATTGCCCCTAAATTGTTCACAAAATATAACTGAAATCTAGCTATTTTGTCAAAAGATGAACTGCAGACTAATTTCACAGATAATAGCTTTCCAAGAAATGTAAACTGTACATCTGGAGCAGAATTTTACACTTTTCCTTTTATGGTAATCCTTTGCCTGAGAAGAAATGGCAAATGAGTAGTTGGGTTTGTTCTAGTCCTACTTATGGTGGGAAACACCTTATGGGTAATTTAGATTAACAAAACTAATGTATTCACTAGATGCTGTAATGAGACAGGTGAGAAGTTAGATTTTATAAAAAGTAATATGTCCTTGATTTATTCTCAATTATTTTGTTAATAAATATCTTTATCAGAACTAGGTCATTACTCATAGAGTAATAAAAGGTAGAGTTAATGGTTAACTGTATCACGTGTCTTCAATTATGTAATGTTGATTTGGGACAGTTGTGTAAGATTTGCACAAAAAAAAACTTCCGACTGACTGCTGAGATAAAAGATGATGTCAGCTTTGTGACAAGAGAGATTATAACGAGACAATTTAAAAACATCCATTTAGTGAGTGGTGGTGTCTTTCAAATGATAGTGGAAAAGATGATTAAAGTTATTTCAACAGCATCTTCCCAATAACTGTTTTGTCATTATTAACGGATACATCCTTTTGCTAAGGCCACCAAGCTGGTTGTCCCTGTAACAAGGAGTTTGTTCTTCCCAGCCTAAACTACTTCCTTTACTGAAATCTCCAAGAGTTTCATTAAATAAAGCTTGTAGCTTATTACTGGATGATACAAAGAATGATAAAGTTCACTGCGTGCCTTTGCTTGTGGTGTTTTTCAAAGAGCAGAGCTGGACCCAAAGGAAAAGCATTCTGCTGTGTCTCACCAAGCAGCAGAAACTGGAAAAGGTCACTATATTTTGTACTAAGGTGTGTGAAGAGATTCCTGTCAATCGTCACTAAACATCGCAGTGCACTGGATTGGAGTGGGTTATAGTAATAACACATGAGATCTTCTGGCACACTGAATTTCTAAGTGTGTCACACGTTGTTGTAAACTGTACAAACAGCAAGTTTCTCACACTCAACTCATTACACTTGAATGAAACTTTAGCCTGTTGGTTAATAATTCCCTATTTGCTTGAGCCTTAGCAACCATTCTTCCTCTGGATTTTAGTATTTTAAATAACTCACTCTAAAAGGAGCAACAGAGTATTTTCTTGTGACTCAGGTATTTCATTTAGCATAATGCCCTTAAGATTCATCCACATTGGTGCATAGTGAAAATGTCCTTTTTTTTACTGCCCAACAGAATTCTATTGCTCACAAATAATCACATTTTCTTTCTCTTTTCATGTGCGCATGAACATGAGCTATGTCTCCATGCCTTCACTATTTGTATATAATACAGCCATGAAGAAGGGATGGGAGAGTCTCCCTGAGACCCTGGACATCAACTCTTTTGGAAAAATGCTCGAAAGTAAGGTGACTCTACAGATCAGAGATCACTGCATTGAGACTTATCAAGCACATCTGTACATAAGCAATTCTTTAAAAGGTGAATTGGGATGATGCCATTTTTATCTTTGTTAATCTTTTAAAATACATGTCCTATAAAAGGAAACTATATTCTAAGAAATCACACGGTGCATCCAGGAATCATTCCCATCAACGTGGTGACTTGATCCAATGACAGCTTTTCATGGAACAATAGAAACTGCCTCAGAAGGGGGAAAACAGTGGACTTGTCACTTAAACAGACAACTGAGGGCTGGGAGGGGACTGCGATAAATGACAGGAACAAACTGATTATCAAAATATGATTAAGCATCAAATATTTGTCACTAAGGATGGTGGACGTGTTTTCTTCTCACATTCACGAGAGAAAAGAGAGAGAAGGTTCTGTCAACTAATTAATTCGTTCACACGTCCAGCGTGTCCCATCTGAAATATCTGCAGGACATTGTGCCAGTCACAAACCTTCTGCTGTGCCTGGCAGGCAGATGACAAAAATGAAAGTGCATAGCCACCGCTCCAAATGTTCACAGAAACAGAGGGACGATCGGCCAGACAAACAATTACAGTAACGGGAACAATTCAAGGAAATTCAACTATTTCTAGAAAGAAAATATATACAAAGCTATGCATAGCATTGGAAGGAACAGTTAAATTTGCTGTTTTTTTTTTCCTTTGAGGGTACAGAGAGAATTTAAGGTTGTTTGTCAAATGAATGGAAAGAGAGCATTCCAGGCAGAAATATAGACATCTCTAAGGACTCAGAGTTATGAGGCAGTGTGAACGATCAAGGAAACCAAAGACTGATTTTGTGTCTGTTGCAACCAGAGAGCAGAGGATCTGTTGCAGTTGCAATGGTACAAGGGACTTGTTTAGGTGGGTAGCAATAGAGAGGCGTCAGGGGGATATGCAAAGGACATACTCAGAAAGCCAGCTTCCTAGTTTTCAAGATTGATGGGGTGGGAGTAGAAAGTGAGAGAGAGGACTATAGCAGCTACTGGGTTTCTGGCTTGGGAAACTAAGTATCACTTGGGAAAATAGGAATGATATATGGTGAAGAAATTTATTTGGCATCAAAGATACTTGAAATGATGTATTCTGTTTTTGAATGCCTGTTTGACATGTCTTCAGACATATCTGGTTGGCCGTTATATTCAACAGATAAGGAAGCAAGGAATAGGGTGGGAACTACACTAAAAATATAAATATGAAGCCAAAGTATATAGAGATGATTTAAAGAATTGCAAAAGAACTCAGGAGAGAGCCCAAGAGAAAAGTGACGTGGAAAGAGGAGATGTGCCAGTGGGTATGACGCAATCAGCACACACTTAAGTGCCAGCTAGAGGACCAGTGGGACATGATGGCATGAGAGCCAGCAGAAACACAGGGCTTTGAAACATGACCAGTGCACACAATGCCAAGCGCCTCAGTGTTTGCTTGTTTCCTTGTTCAGAAGAACCACCACAGTGTTTCCTTCGTAGCTGCACTAACCTATGTCCCTGTCCCCAGTGTATAAAAGTTCTTCTGTCTCTATTTCCTCCCCAGCATTTGTCCACCTTTGTCTTTTTTGTAACAGCTATTCTATTACCTACAGGGTGAGATAATGTCTCAATGTGGTGATGTGGCATGTGTGTGTTATGCATGTACTGTGCACTTGCATGCATGCATTGCTGTGAGCAGGAATGCTTTCTATAGTGCATCTCTGGAAGTCAGAAGAGAACTTCTAGGATCAGGTGTCTCCTTCCACCTTGTGAGACAGGGTCTCTTCTTCTTGCTTCCACTGCTGTGCATTGTACTCCAGAATCTCCCAAGTCTGCCTCCCATCTGACCATCAGAACACTAAGATCACAGATATGCATCTACACACCCATGGCTCAGAATATCCGGCTTATGTAGCAAATGTTTTTACCCACTGAGCCATCTGTCAAGTCTTCATTGTGATTTTGACTTTCATTTCCCTAGCGACTGGTGATGTTGAGCATTTTTTCATATACATTAGGCATCTTTCAATTAAACAAGAACAGCTAGGAGTTGGGTTAAGCAGAGAAATAATTGAGATGCTGCCCCTGGATCCATGCAATAAGCTTCAGCAATGTTAACAAGGCAGTGCCGTGGCTTTGAGCAGAGAGGAGGGCTACATCAGACGGCTCCGAACTGAGGAAAGAGGAGAGTGTGCGAAGCACACTCTGAAGACATTTACACGGAAATCAAGGCAAATAGGGAGTGCTGGGTAGGAACCAGGGTCCAAATTACTTTTCAAGATGGCAGATAAACTGGAGCTATTTTACATGCAAACAGCATGACACATTACATAGGTGCTATTTTAGTGCTTTCTGTACATGTTTTCCCAGTTGACTTCGGAATCACTCTGAAAGACAGGACTTAAATTTTTATTAAGTATCTGCTATGTGTCAGACAATGTTCTAATTGATATTTATTACTTCATTTGCCCTTCAGGCTATTTTCATACCATACCCATTTTGGAGGTAAAAAAGGAAGAACAAAGAAGTGAACTATTTCTAGAGGGCGTAAAGCTAGGACACAGCACACAGTCTGGCTTCAAAGTCCAGGCAGTACCAAGTTCTCTCTTGTTGACCTTTTGAAGGTGGAAAAGCTGATTCTAGGAAGTTAAACAATTTTCCTACTCCAAGGACACTGAATCCTGAAGCAGGCTGAACGCCCAAACCTAGTTCCAAGGCTTGGAGCAACCATGTTGCTGAGGGAGCCGTCCTGAGCCTAGAAGAGACAGCCTGACCAGCGAAACGGGAAACTGTGAAAACAGCAGAGGGTGAGAACGTAGACACAGCATAGCCTGTTGTCTGAAACATGCCAACGGGCTTGGGAACGTAAAAAGCACAGGATTAGGGGAGAAAACAATCTTAGAGATCACTGTGATGCCTTCTTAAGCAAACCATTAGCAAAATCAGACAGGGAAAAGCGTGTCTGCCGAGTTGTGGAAGTTCAGAGACCAGAAGATGGTGGGAAGAGTAATGGAAAGAAACCACATGACCATCACAAGATCACAAGTGTGTGTGTGTGTATATCTGTATAAGTCTATGTGTGT
The DNA here is from genome assembly GCA_025134845.1 of Neodon shergylaensis. NCBI lineage: Eukaryota > Metazoa > Chordata > Mammalia > Rodentia > Cricetidae > Neodon > Neodon shergylaensis. The sequence continues at coordinate 9,624,723 of JABTXL010007734.1, forward strand.
CTGTGTGTGTGTCTGTGTATTTGTGTTTGTATATGTGTCTGTGTGTATGTGTCTGTGTGTCTGTGTGTGCATGTCTGAATGTGTCTGTGTGTGTGTCTGTGTGCATGTCTCTCTGTGTGTGCATCTGTGTGTGCGTGTTTGTGTGCATGTTTGTGTGTTGTGTCTGTGTGTGTGATCAGCATTTGATGCTCACTAGAGTTCCCCATCCCAACAGAATGACCTCCTATCTCCTTTTGCTGAGACCCCCTGCAGGATCTCAGAACACTAGAGAAACATTTTCCCCAGCATTCCTCCCACCCAAAGGACAGGAGATGCTGGTAGGAGGCCTGATGTATCCAGTGCAGCTACCTTTAATAGGTGGCATCCCATGGTACCTTTATTCCGAAGAAACCCAAGAGTCATAGCAAAGCAACATCCCCACCTCCCCCCACCCCACCGCCACCCCTCCCGTATTCCTTTGGACTGTCAGACCCAACTGGTTGGAGGCTTGCCCAAATGGGGAATAAAACCAATTCTGAATTAGTGGGGGAAGAAATCAGGAGCTCAGCATATTCTTCTGCTTGCTCTACACATTTCTACTTCGCTTTCTGCTGCCTTCTGGTTTTTACGAGAGTGACAATGGTGTCGTATATGTCTGTCCCTTGTGGATAGCACATGCAGAGTGTGGGTAGGGCTCACGACAGAAGTGCTGACAAGATGAACGACAGTTATAAGAAACAAATATAAAGCGCATAAACTCAAGATGACCTTGCATTTTGTGAGGGGCCTCTCAAAGACGCGCTGCCTTCAAACTAGAAACCGTGGCTGGGAAAACAAGAGCAAAAGGATCCAGAGATATGAGAAAAGAGATGTGTTCCTCCCTTCCCCGCTGGGCCTCCTCCAGGGGTATCATCCCCAACCCCTAAGAGGTTGTCATGTGAACACTCACAGTATCTATGATGGTATTCTTTCTTGAAAAGAAAGATTTCACAGCTTTTCAGGTCCTTTGTTGTGAACTGTCTGTCTGTCTGTTTTGCCCCTGTCTCTGTTAGGTGGCAGGATAGCCCTTCAGGACCATCAGTACTGTAGATCTCAGAAGTAGTCTCTTAATATCACCTGTATGTCAATCAGAAACTGCAAGTGCACGGCTTCTGTCACTTGCAAATCATTGTTAGCTTTCCAATATATCTTGAGAATGCACACACAGATTGAATCTGGACCTTATAAGGGGCATTTTAATGAGATATAAAGGCAGCAGAATCCTGAGGAGGTAGCTCTGGAAAACAGTGAGTATTTTCTTGGTCTGCCAAGAATCACCTTGGTCTGTAACAATGAGTCACTCCCTGGGCCTTCCAATATTTAGAAGTCGTGCTTTCCTTCTAGTTGCTTCATGGTGCCACCTAGAACCAAGTGCAGTTACTAAGGCAAATTAACCAAACACAAACAAAAATCAGTATAAAGGAAAGTTACAAATTCCTGAGTCTGTCAGCACGAACATAATCACATCTTTTCATATATGATGGACGCACCCAGTTTTCTTTACCACACTCTTATCTCCTCTCTCTCAGCACCCAGTAAAAAACTAGGGTTACTGAAGGTCATTGATAAATACTTTAGTCCCGGTCGAGGAAGCACTACTATTTTTGTTTCTGAGATTCAGGTTCAAAGACAAAACCAGCAAAGATATAAATGAAAACGACAGTCCCAACAAGTAGTATTAAGCCAGTATTTGTAAAAATTGAAAAAGAATTCTAAGCATAACATATATTTTTTTTCAATTACCCATGGAACATTCACCAATAGAAACTGTAGTCTAGGCTATAAACAAATCTCAACAAACTTAAAAAAAATTGGACTCATGCAGAGTAAAGGCTCTAACCATAATAGAATCAAACTATTGTTATGCTCAGAGAAGTAATATAACATTTTCGCTTTGTTTGATATCATATTCTATTAACATGCCTTTTGTTCATAATAGGCTGGCTGAGGTCCTCGGAGTCCCTTTAAAGATATCACATAGAAAGAGCCAAAAATGTTTCTTCCACCACCTCTTTGAAGAAGCCTGCCATTGCATGCAAATGAACCTTTTCTAATTTCATAGTTTTGGGTCTGTTCTTTTACCATAAAGTGATACTTTCATGTCTCTTATTTGCCAGCCAAACTGTTCACAGCACTGACACATTCATCCTCCCTCCCTGATTAGAGCAGAGTTGGAGGTTGTGCTGTCCTTTTTATTATTTCTTTTCGTCAATCTACAAAATAATCAACCCCGTTATGGCATCTTCAGATGCCCGCCGTTGTGCTTGTGCTGTCTCTTGAGCTAAGTAAGAGACTGCTAATTTGAAGACGCGGGAGAGCCCACAGCTCTCTAGGAAGTTTCTGTTTGATCCTTCAAAGGGGCAAAGTCAACAAGCCTTATCGGGCTTCTCCCGGGCTCGTTTTGCAGCTGTGAACAAGCTATCTTTGTTCTGAGCGGTTGTTTTCTGGGTTTGTCCTCCCTGGAGAAGGAATATGACCCAGGGTGGAGGAGTCGTGCTGACCAGCAAGATGCCACAGCAGTGTTCTCCAGCAGTGTCCCTTCATATAACATTTGCCACAGCTGAAGCTCATCTCTGGGAGCACTTAGACATGGGGGAGGCCACACTTGGGAAGCAATCACAACATCATTCAGAGCATAGTCCCTGGTCACCTAGGAGACCGGCAAGGTCCTTGAGTGGTCTACCAGAGCCATTCTTGGGAGACACAGTAGGTGTTCGTCAATGCCACTGCTTACTCTAAGGAGTTGTAAAATCTGTGTTCAGGTTATTGTGAACCCAGCTGTGCCCTCTTTGTACAACAAAGTCTCCCTGACAGAGTGATGTAGAGGTTTGCCTTTGCGAAGTAGTTACGTCTAAGTTACGGCATAAGTACAGGACCCTTATGATGGAGTAAAAGCCCATTTATGATGAGGTATCAGAGAGGTCTCGTCCCCTTAGTCTCTGCTATGTAAAAAGACACTGAGAAGGTGGCATCTACAAGCATGGAAGAGAACTTTCATCCTCCTTTCATGTTGCCAATCTCCAGAAATTAGAATATGAATTGTTTAAGCCAAACCCCAAGTGGACAAAAGCAGGTGTGCAAGCCCTAATGCCCAGCAGCACTAAAAAAGCTCTAAGAGGTCACTGGGATGGGCCCTAGCCCAACAGGACCAACATCCGTATAAGGAGGCAATCAGGGCACAGGCATGCACGATCTAGGAAGAAGATGCCATCTTCAAGTCGGGGTGAAAAGACTCAGAAGAAACCAAACACGCCAGCACCATCATCTCGTCCAGAATCCAGAGCCGAGGGGAAGAAATATTCCATTGTCTGAACCTCCCAGTCTGTAGGCCGTTCGGACAACAGCTCAAGCTGACTGAAGCCCAGGCTGTGTGAAGAGTCATCTAGGGGCATTCTGCATGTGCTAGCCTCACAACCCATAAAACAACTCAAAATAAATCAGTGCCTTGGGGCACTGTGTGCTAGAGATGAGAAACGTACTGGGCCAGTGAGGGGAGAACAGGGCAGATCACTTTCATAAAGAGTGTAGGAGGTTTTGGAGATGAGCTTTGGCATCTGGGGCAGGAGAGTAAATGCCCTGGGGAAAAGACAGACATAAGAGATGAGGATAAGGGTGACAGGGCCGTGGTCTGGGGGAGGGACATCCACAGGGGAAGGCTTTCACTCCCTCCGCAGAAGGACAGCAGGAGAGGGCATCAGGACCCAGAGGGTAGCAGCTACTGTTCTGTGCAAATGATGGAAACAGGTCATCAGTGAGGTGAGCCTGGGTGTGAGACACTGCATCACACCCAGAAAAAAACCCTCAAGACTGAGTCAGGATAAAATGAGATATGTGTCTTCTTATCTCAGCCAGGTCAGGCGTCCAAACTAGAGTCCATGGGGAGGGGCTGGCAGTACTTGGTCTCTTGCTAGCCCTTTAGGCCAAGCCTAAGTCCAACTCCGTCTCTTAATTTAGACAAGTCTGATGGCATGAAACAGTAGAGGAGCAACTGGTTTCAATCCCTATGCTCTTTTGGACACTATACCCTTGCTGCTTCGACACTGAAATCCAAACAGAGACTCATTCCCACTTCATGAATGACGTCACTGTGCTGCTTGGTTGTTGTAATGCTGTTGAACTTCCTCATTGGCTTTTCTGTTTACCTGCTTGGGAAAAGAAACCCAGGAAGGCTTTCAGAAAAGAAGCATCAAGATAAACAGCATTTACGTTATGAATGCAATAAGGCAAACATAGCTGTTTCCACTTGTTCATGCGTCTCCCCTGAGTAATTTCTTCCGAAAGTTGGATATTAGCAAATGCATAGCCTAGGAAATACCTTTAAGTCCTCTAGCCTTTGTCAGCTGTAGTTTGTCACAGCGTTTTCACATTCTCTCCCTGAGTGTCCTTCCTGTGAATCAGTTAAGACTCGGAATCTCCATATTGTTTTCCCAACAGATGCCATAAAGAATCTTGGCTCCCCACACCTTCTCACTAAGATCCAAGATGGCAGAGTTTGAACTTCATGACACAAAGTCAGAACCCCTGAGTCTGAGTTCCAGAGACCTATTTACTTGTCAGGTGGTCCTGAAGTATCTTTTAAAAGCAGGCAGCTCCAGATACCTCACCTACAGTATGTAGTATAAATCCACAGTTGTTAGGAGTTAAGAGATTAATGGACACCAAAGCAAACAAGTATTGTGAAATTTGTACAGACAGTACGGTAATAAGACAAGAGCTCATTTCCCGATGAAGAGGGCAGCAGCCTGGCAATGAGACACTACTGCTGTTCATTTGCTATGCATGTATTTTTATTATTACCTTTTCTAGGTGCCTATACTTGTAAATGAACTCAGTGGAGTTTGAGTTCATATAGGGTATTTGATTTCATATAGGGTATTTTGCCTTGGCTTTCTCACTTTTAAGAATAATGGTTAACAATATCTATCTTACGATTTTTTTCATTGGATTATTAAATGAGATCATTTATGTCCATCAACAACTAAACAGAACAAGAAACTAAGATTTCTGCACACAATGGGATTGTGTTCATCAATAAACAAAATGAAATGATTCAAGAAGTAATTAAAAAATGTCATTTCCAGGAAAATGGATGGAACCAGGGTTAGTGTGTTGAATGAAATAAGCCAGACTTAGGGAAAAAAAAAACACCACATTTTTCTCTCACGAGAAGAATCCAGACTTAAATGCATATTTACTTAGATGTCTACATAGGAAGAAGAGGAAACTTTGGGGGAAGGGAGGGGGCAAAACAAGGGAAGGAAATGAGGGCAAGGAAACACAAAATATTGGGTATTTTCTCTCATACACACAATCTAGATTTACATACACAACATACATAAGAACATCGGGAGGATCATTGGGGGGAGGGGAACAATAAGAGGAGGGACCGAGAGAAACAGTGGGGGGTGGTAGGTATTGCATAAGAAAACCCACTGTTTTGAAAGTAATTAGAATTCAGAAAAAAAATAAGTAAATGAGATTTCTTTTTTTTTTTCCGAGACAGTGTTTCTCTGTGGTTTTGGAGCCTGTTCTGGAACTAGCTCTTGTAGACCAGGCTGGTCTCGAACTCACAGAGATCCGCCTGCCTCTGCCTCTCGAGTGCTGGGATTAAAGGCGTGCGCCACCACCTCCCAGTGTAAATGAGATTTCTTATGAAAAGAAACCATCACATATTTGGGGCACTAGCAAATAATAGGGCTTCTAATGTGTTTATAGGGCTGGAGGATTTTCTGCTGGTGCCCAGGGGTGGAGAAATGAGTGCCCACTGCCTGAGCCCCATAGTCCCCCTGTGACAGACTGCCTCCTTTTCCTGGTTTGCTGGTTTCCTACCCTCACTCCCCATCTCCACTCCCTTTGGCCAAAGGTCACCATCTCAAGGTGCTGGATGTCACTTTGTCTTATCCATTTGTCACTAACGTTTCCCATAAAAGGTGTTGATCGGTTTTGTGTGCCTTATTTCTCTAACCACACATACTTTCTAAGAAAATGTTGTTCTTAGGGCTTTGAGGACTCCAGCGGAGCTTGTGGTTTCAGTTTCAGATACCTAGAAAGGCATCTTGGTTCCTTCTGAAAACACTGGGTCTCAGGTCTATGTAGGCAGGGCAGAGTCAGTCGGCTCCCACTACTTTGAGACTCACCAGGGCAGGGCAGAGCCTGAGAATCAGGTGTCCTGCTCATTTAGCAACAGAGCTGACATCATCCTCTTAGGGACTGGATCACGCCCTATGAGCAAGGAGGCAAAAGAAGCAACTCAGAGCTTCTTGGCAGCTCATAGATCCTAGAAATTTCTCAGGGCCAGGCTGAGAAGGAAACTTCTATATAAAATTGATTCAGAATGTACTCTAGAACCTTGTGATGAACCTAAAACTATAAGCTGACCAGGACAGAAGAGAGAGGCAGATTTCCTTGACCTAGATTTAGACAATGGCTCCTCAAAGATGAAGCCAAAAGGACAAACAGCAGGTGAGAAGAATAAAGTAGAGTTCCTTAAAATTTAAAATGTGTGGACTGCAAAACAAGGAAAAAGACAACTCAGACTGAGAGAAAATATTCACAGATCCTGAATCTGCCAATGGACTTGGAGAGAGAGAGAGAGAGAGAAAGAGAGAGAGAGAGAGAGAGAAAGAAAGGTCATAGAATTTAACAGTAAGATGTTCAAGCAACCAATCAAATATATCAAAACCCAAGAGGCTGAGGCATGAGAATTTCAAGTTGGGGAATCATAACGAGACCAAAATAATAACAATAAGAATAATAAATTACATAATTATATAACTAATATAATAATATATTACATAATTATGTAATTATATAATATATAATGTTAATAATATGATAATATTAATAGCAATAATAAGTATTTGAATAGATATTTTTCCAGAGGAGATATAAAATTGCCAATAATCATGTTTAAAAATGTTTATTCATTTAATACTTGAAAACATTTATCTTGTGGCTGAAGAAATGACTCCTCAACTAAGAGTGCTTGCTGGTTTTCCGGAAGTCCCTAGTTTAGTTCCTTCTACCCACATCTGACATCTCACAACTGCCTGTAAAATCTCATCTCCAGGAGATTCAATACCCTCTTCTGGCCTCTTCCAGGCACACACACACATACACGTGAATAGATGCACACAAGCCACACACACACACATGCATGCATGTGCATATGCACAACGCTCATACAGACACATACACACGCTTATGTATATGGAGGGGGGAGGATCGGGGGATCCACCAAGTCATGGAAACAGTGTGGTGCTTCTCCTTTAGCACACTCTTGAATGCCAGCTGACTAGAGAGTTACTTTATCTCCTCAAATTTCATCAGTTAGGCAGCCTAACTGATGCGGTATTTACAGATGGATGAGCATGCATATTTTAAAGAGATACTCAAGAACCTCCAGTCCTTTAAGACTCCTAGCCTTTATGTTTCTATGTGATGAACCACAGAGTAATATTCGTTTTAAATTCAAACCCACAGAAAGTAAATTACATTTTTTCACTTTCATTAAGCAATAAATTATAAGTAACTATACCGATCCTAATTAAAGAGTCATCTTTTTATAGCAATCTCTGAGCAGTTTTATGAAGTCAATACAGAGCGATTACCCCAAAATGAATATTCTACATTGTAAACGAAATAAATCCAGTCCCGTTGCTGTTGTGAAACATCTTTTAAAAACCATGTATAGCATTACAACAGCAAAATGTCCAGATCTCAGCTTATCTATTCTAAAATAATACAGTTAGTCGCAGGGGGATGCCTAAAATCATCTCCTTCTCTGGGACTCTTGATTTCTGCTCCTCCATCTCCATCTCCTTCCACAGCTCTTGACAAGAAGCCTCCAGCCCAGAGCTCGTGGTTTTTTGTGCCATCTACTTTTAAACCCAGACATGCCCTGCATACTTAGTGTTCAGTGTGTTGTGTGCAGCTGTAGTAGCCTGCAATTAAAGTGGTGACTTCAATTAGCCTGGCAGCCCTGGCCCTGACCCAAGCCCGGCTTGTGGTGCTAACCCCAGATCCCAAGTCACACTTGTGCCAGCTTCTCCAAGGGTTCCAGTTGGGGGGCTGCATCCCAGATCGCCAGACCCTTCAAACATAATCCTAACTTGCTGCTGTCTTCAGTAGCACCGTTCACCCAAGGACACAAACCCTGCCCAGCATCCAAGACTCTGCTCAGTTTCATCCCTTCTAGACCTGTGGACCACACTGGGCCTCTGCAGTCCAACTGTATTGATGACACAGCGTACAGTCCTACACTCAGGATCTTGACCTTCTCCTCACCTGTAAACTCTCGGAGGTCAGTGTTGAGAAGGATCCCTGAATCCTGACCCAGACTCGGAGGTCATACGGATCAGGCTTACTTGTGTCTCCAGCACAGGTCTCACTCTTCTGAGTGCACTTCCTTTCTGGCCCTAGTCTTATGAGAATATAAAGTCATGTGTTTTTTAAAGAATTAAAATGAAGGTTGAGCCAGATAGGTGATCAGAAGGTAAGCGCTTGCTGCACAGATTTCCAGAATCCGTGGAATCAGGTGGACACGGTGGTGCACGTGTGTAATCCCAGCACTCTTGTAGCAGTGTGGGAGAAAGAGACCAAAGAATCCCTCAGAAGCTCATGGGCCAGCTAGTATGGAGTACATGACACAGCATTCAACAATCAGAGCCCTGCCTCAAACCAGAAAGGAGGCAAGGACCATCTCTCAAGATGGTTCTCTGTCCTCCACACGGTCATTGGAACACACCCACGCACGTGCACATGCACACGCACACACACATACACACATAAAAATATTTTTAAAAGATTAATAAAAATCAATTGACAACACCAAGGTGAATGAGGATGAAACCTACACCCAAGCTTGAATAAGAAACGGCAGAGGTTATGATGGATGTCCTTGGGGCAGCGTGTCTTCTCCGCACTCAGGAATCTGCTACCCTCTACTTTGTAGGTAGCATAAGCACAATCTTGGAAGAACTAGAGAGTCTCTCAGAAACCCAGCCTGAACAGGAATCCTGAATCCTCAGCCTGAGCTTCGGACCACCACAAAGTTTGAAAACAAGGTGATCTATGTATTTATTTCTTAATCCCAAAGTTTCCCAGAGTCGCAACAGTCAGAGCTAGAATAAGCCTGGGAGATCATCTGAATTTGTCTTTCCATCACATCACAGGAAGAGACTGACACCAGTCTCAAAGGCTGTCACAGGGTAAATGCTCGTAGCTCCTTCTTCTCTCATAGCTTCACATTCAGCGCACATCCAAAATCCAAATATAAACCACACTTAGCCATGCTGAAGTGTAGCCCGGACCCCTCTGCCAAGGGCTGTGGGACAAGCAACCACCATGCTCTGCCTCACCTGGCGTGAAGCCCTTGTGCTTCGGGAGCGAAGAAAATGACATGTAATGTGTGCACTGTGGCCCCTGCCTGCCAAGCTGTTTGCTCTGGATAGCAAGATAACATGTGAACAAGTGAAAAAGTGAAGAACGTTACGAGCTAAAATATAATTCATGTTTTGTCCCTGTTTATCACATGTGTGTGAAGATCCTTTCTGATTCCTGTTCCATACTGAGACAAACTGACAGGAAATTAGGACTGGAAGCCATGAGATCTACCTGGGATGGTCTCCAGGGTGGAGGGAATGACCTGAGGTAAAGGGAGAGATAACCCCTCCCCCCAGGGAGCTCTCTCCTCACTGAATACCTCTGCCCTCTGACCCTTCTCCCCAGTAAAACCTGCCACTAGGCATTCTGACCTTATCTCTCGGGTAGCAGAAAGACAGAAGAAAAATGTTTGTTTTTGCTTCCTCGTGGGAGATGAAGAATCATTCACCTGTGGTGACTCCATTCAGCTGACACTGACCCACCTTGGAGCCTTCCACGGGAGACAGTCACCAGCTGCATCTGTGTGTGTATGTGTGTGTGTGTCTATGTATCTATGTATGCAAGTTTTTTGTCTGTGTTTTGTGTATATGTGTGTATTGTGCGTGCTTTGTTATGCGCATGTTTTGAATTGCTGTGCATGGTTCCATCTATGATCTCTATAATTCTTGAAATTTACTTCCTAGCTGCTGGGCATCATTTGCAATTATAATGCTGTCACGGACGGAAAAGAGATAGCCTAATTAATCACTGTCAATACTGGTCCCTATTTACCACAGGAGTTTTGCTGTTGCTCTTGTAACAGGCTGACTGGGGATAATTTATATAAAAATGTATTTCTTCATTTTATATCACTGAAAACGTTTCCTTAGCATCATGGTCACTGTACATAAATTCCCTGGAAGCAATGGGGTATAACTAAATGGTATAGATTCATTTATTATATTCAGCAAATTATGTCTGAGCTGCTACTCCAGCACTCCGGCCCCCACTGAGCTCAGCGTAGTAGAATGACTGACGGGGACCTTAAAAGCTTCCATGATTCCCTGAGCTTGGTCAGGATCCTCTGGTCACCCACAAAAAGACTGAATGAAGAGTCTGCTCCCAGGGATTCAAATGGGGCTATTTAACATAGTCTGGTTCCTTAACATTCCATTGGTCACATGACTTCCTAATAGAAACCCCAGTGCCCTATGATTGCTCCATTGATTGTCCAACCAACAGGACTTTGCATCCAGGAGCTGATAAGTCCCAGTGACTAGCTGAGCTCAGTCTGTGCATCACAGCCATGGCAGTTCCTTAACCAGCTTGCTCCAGTAGGGCCTCCATCTTCTTTGGACCGGGCAGCAGTTTTAAGCACGCAGAAATGAGAAATGCCAAATGGAGGATTCGTCGTGGTCACCATTCCTCTCACACGCCCTGCCCACACGCTCCTCTCCCTTGGACTGGATTTGCCGCCTGTGTTCTGTTAACTCCTCTTCCTACACAGGGCTGCTGCACTCAGACAGGTACCCAGCAAACACATGTAACCACGTACACACGAGGAGTCGTCGCCATCTTCCTTTATCAAAGGCTTTTTCTTTACCAGACATCTTGCTAGATGGCTTGTGTTTCCCACTATTTTCCTGGATTTTCCGCAAAATCCCTAGGAAGTAAATATTATTAATCCAGTGACCTCACAGAGATCTAGCAGGCTGGTGTCACCTACAAACTCTGGTGAAACCAGCTAGACTCCAACTCCACCTCCCTGAGCCGAACACCCCCAGGGATTACCTTCAGAGCCACTGGCCCCTCGAGGGACCAGGATTGTCTCTGCTCAATGAGTTGCTCATGCTCCAGGATCCTCTGACTCTTTGTTCTAGTTGAAATCTCTCTTCAAATGGCCTTTGAAACTTTTAGGTTGTTCTTTGCAATAAGCTGAGATGGTATCTGCTTAAGGAAGATGGATGAAGGTCACAGGGGTGGTCACAAACACGTCCAGATGGCTTTTAGTCAACCATCTAGGCAGACTTTGTAATTTAAGAAAGATCGACTTGTGGCCCTTTCAGCATTTCTGAGTGTCCTCTGTCAGCTCAGCACTGTGGCATTTGCTGTGTGGGGCCTGTGCGCTGGACCCTGTCCACAGATAAGAGCACAGGCTAAGCCCCAGCCCAGGAGACACTTTCTAAAGGCCATCAAGGAAAGAGAAGAAAAGCTGAACTCAGTATTTCAGAGACTGCAGAGATGATTCTGGACATCAAAATATCTCAGCATCTGCTCTGCATGCAGGCTATCAGATTCATCCCTGACCCTTAATTCATAGAAATTACATAACCCCCCCCCCATTGGATCTTCATCTGTATCCATCTCCTTATTTCTCTGCTTGGAAGTATTCTGCCCATTCTTTGGAGCTCTTTGGAGCAAGCGTGTATGGGAAAAATAGAGCCCTCTCCTCGAACACTAACAGTTCTAGACCACGCTCAGAGAAATGGGGTTTCAGAGCAATAATAACTTTCCTAGTCCTTCTGTGCTGTTGGTCTTGGCTAGCCCTGGGGTGAGACTTCTGAAATAGCCACCTTTAACCATATGGACGTGCACAGCCCAAAGTAATATATCACTAAAGGGAGTTTAGCCACCCATGGGGAGTTTGTGGTTACAGACAACATCTAAATGGAGACAGGTCTGAAGGGTCAAATGCAGAGAAGGAGGAGATTCTATGGAGTCTCTTTTGAAGAAACCAGGGGCTGTGTACACTTGGTCATGGGTTCCTAATGGATGCCCTGGATGCTAGAGTCTAGACCCATCTGCCGGACTCTTCCGAACACCTGAACAATATCGTAAGACACATGTCACTCTGGCTATATCATAAACCAATCACAACTGATACCCTGTGGGTTCTGGACATAGAGGGCTTGCCCTGCAAGCCGGAGGACCTGAGTTCAGCACCCACGAAGAAAATTCGAGGTGACAGCATATGCCTATAACCCCAGAGCTGAGAAGTCAAAGGTGGAGTCCTTGAAGCTTATTGCTGTTCAAACTAGCCAATGAGTCCCCAGTTGGGTGAGAGACCCTGCCTTAAAAGTTAGGGCAAAGACTGGTTTCGAAAAACACTATAGGTTGACCCATGGCCTCTGTATGCCTGTACACACAGGAACAGACACATCTACACATGAGTGCCCTTGAGTCCACACACACACACACACACACACACACACACACACACACGACATACTGTGGTGATAGATCCTGACTTTTACAACTGTATTTCCAGGACTGCAGTCTTTTCGGTTCCGCCCCCATTGTCCCTAGGCCATCACTCATAACCATTCCTTCCCAAATGCCCCTCTGTCTCCAAACACCCACCGGGATTAACACTCTCTCCAGCCTACCTCAATTTTTTTTTTTTTACCTGCAGCTTCTTCTTTATGAGGTAGAGTACCCCCAGCTAGTTTGGGGGTGCTGTAAGGACACAGCCCAGCTCAGACACTCAGCTTTCTAGGCCATCACAGTCCCACCTTTCATGACTGCCACTGCCCACAGTGGACCGTGGGGCTGCTCTCTTTTAGGAGCCCCTCTTCCCTAAGATTTACCAGAGACTTGGACTCACCAGACTTCCCAGGTTGCCCCCTCTTTCTCTTCCCTCCCCACAGCCACCTCTGCTGGTTAAATTAGTCAGGACTGGGCTGTCCATTCAAGCCCAACAGTCCACCAAAATGGGAGAGAATTTAGGAAGAAGACTCCACCAAGACGTTAAGAACAGTTTTTAAAATGGCTCCATAGTCAGAGAAGGAGCAGGGTCCACTGTCCCTATGGCTGGTTGTTTCCTGATGACAGTCAGGGCAGGCTTAGAGGACAGTACGACCACCATCCACTGCTGAGCCCCCTGAGAAAAGTTTCAGGTGGTGGTGGCTGAACCAGCAGCGAGACCCCCATCAGACTCGGTCTTAGCCACCCAGATATAAGCTTGTGTGGAAAAGCAAACAGGCCCGGGCCATGCCCTTTGGACCTTTGGCAATTCTCCCTAAGCCAGGGCCTCCTATAAAGGGAGCGCTTTTCAGGTGGCCGGGCATTCCCATCAGTGCCTGCGGTGAATCGAGAACCTGTCTGGGTGCCACCTCGAGAGAGCCTGCGGAAACAGCAGCGGGGCTAGGCCGTGGCCAGGCCAAAGCCAGGGTACCACCCCACCCATCCATCGGCCATGGGCCCACGGAGGCCTGCGGTGCGGTCGCCACTGCTACTGCTGTTCCTGCTACTGTTCTTAGACACCAGCGTCTGGGCTCGTGAGTGAGGGGAGAAGGCTGGGAGAAAGTCAGGGTGGGACCAGAGCCCTCAGTTGTGGCTTCAAACCCGTCCGTTACATCAGGGAATGGAAACCGGTGGCAGGGAGACCTCTAGGTAGCTGGGTTGGGGGGAGGGCAGCTGAAGGGGTCCTAGGGAAGGGGAGGTGAGAACTAGAGCTAGCAGGTGGCTACTCCGGACCCCAATCTAGAGTCGGGGATGGGAGAGCTAGAAAAACTCTCAAGAGCCCTAAAATAATTAAGGCCTCTGAGAGGTCCGTCCTGTCAGCTCCTGGAACACACGGAAAACACCGGAAAGCCAAGGTTTAATTTTTCTCTTACAGAAGATGAAGTCCTGGAAAGCTCCGGCTCAAACTGTCCAAGTAAGGCATTTCTTCACAGCGCTCGCCGGGCTCCTCCAATGCTCTTTCTCCTCTCCATCCATCCTCCTCTGCCCCTGTTCCTAAGGGCCCTCCTTCCACACAGTACCCACGTCCTAAGATTAGGGGACACTGCTCTGACCCCGGGAAGCCAAGGTTTTGCGTCTCTGTGCACACAATTTCCTTTTGCAAAGGGAAGGAGACTTTCTATATGTCCTTTCTGTCCTGTTCCAGCGCTTGGTCCAGAGGTGGGGTAGAGAAGAGAGAGACCTTGGGCACTGTGAGGAGACATTAGTGTGCTGTTTATCACGGACTAATCATTGATTCCGAGTATGTGAAGATGAGGAAATGCCGACTTTAACCTTTGTGCAGAACTCCAGACCCCTCCTCCCCTTCCTATTTACCTGACCCTCAGGGTCACAGGATCAGTCCTTGCAGGGATACACAGTGTTCTCGGGAGCGCGCCAGGGTTGGCCTCTCCTCTCATGGGGCAGCACCGCCATCTGGTGGTCATTTGGCAGTACTACATCTGGATTCGTAGCCAGTTATTTTTCTCAAGTCAATCAGAAAATTCCTATCAAGCATAGCGGAAAGAAACTTCCAGAAGTTTCTTCTTGGGGGTCTCCAAAAGTCAACTAGACAGCCCTAACAACTAACATTGTCTCAGGCATTTCAAAGTCAGATCAGGACATCATCTTCACACGGAGAAAACGCTTAGCCTTATCCCTTTGATAACTTTGATAATTTTTCAAAGTGTCTTTCTACAGATTTTTGCAGCTCCATTAATTGATGCTTAGTGCCCTCCCTTCCGTGTACTTTAGATTATCTAAAGAATCCCAAATAATTTAAAAAGCAGACTCAGAAAAAAAAAAGGTGCCGATGTTAAATCTATAAAGACAAATTAAGCATAATGCAAAGTCAACCGCAAGTGACTTGAGTTTGGCCACCACTTTCAGTCCCTCTGCCGCTGCCCCTCTCTGTCAGCTTCAGGGCTGACGTATTTTTCTCCTCACTTCAGAAGATGCAACCCGATTCAAGCACTTCCGGAAGTACGTGTACAGCTATGAGGCAGAGAGTTCCAGCGGCATCCGGGGCACTGCTGATTCCAGAAGCGCCACCAAGATCAACTGCAAGGTATGGAGAACAAGGGTGAGAGGGACCTGCAGCTACCGAGCCTTGTCCCACTGTGGGCCTCTCACAGAACGGTCCAGCAGTTCCCAGCGTATGCTGGAACTTCAAACTATAAGTCACTGGAATGAGTAAACTGCCACAGAAAAAAATTCCAGACAGATTATTCTCCCGTTAGCTTCCAAAGTGTTGGCCATGTCTTGCAAGTTGGTCACAGTCTAGGAGGCCCACAGGATCAGCCTGTAGGTCTGACCGTGAGAGAGGCCAGTGAGGACTCCAAAGAAGGTAGTTACTGCACAAGAGCGCAGAACATGCAGCTTTTCTGATGTCAAACATAATATGGAGAATTTGAAAGCACTTGATTTGGTAAAATGCAATGTTACTTATTGAGAGACAATACTCTATCCCCGGCCGTGCTGATAAAGTATATCCAAGGGCTGCTACTGAGGTCTGTGCGGGGAGGAGGAGCCCATTTTGCTGAGCTGTCTTTTCCCTCTTGGGCCACAGTGCTGATCTACACACACAGATGGGCATTAGCCACAAGTGGTCATTTAAGTTTAATAAAATTTAAAATTCAGTTCTTATTCTCACTAGCGATATTTCAGTATAGCCAACGTCCACCCGTGGCCCATGCAGTTGCTTTAGATGACACACACATAGAGCTTCTCCGTCGTGCCGGAGTGCTCTTTGAATAGCTCCAGAAAACAACCAAGAACCAGTTTTGAGCTGCCCAGGTTTGACGCTTTCAGCAGGCTCCTGTAGGTAGAGTTTGAGGAAATGTCAGTGGGAAATCGTTTGCTTTTCCTGCTTGCTACTTTTTGTTGCTTTGTTTCATTTTGTTTTTTTTTTTTAACTCCACTGTGCATTTCTCCTAAGCAATCACCCCAGATTCTCTATAAGTAAAATGAGTACATTTAAAACCAATGGAAGGACTCCCTCCTTCCGGTGCACAGGGGCAAACATAAACTTCTTAACTCAGGAAGGTGAGTGGGAAGCCTAGAGACGCATGAGATGTGCTTAGAATGTGTGGTACTGGGGACTCGATGACCATGTTCTCAACGCTTTCCCTCAGTTTCCTGATTGGAGACTGGGCTACATGGATGTCCCCCATTCTGGGTGGAGAAACTCAGTGTGTCACTACTTTCCATTCTCAGGTAGAGCTGGAGGTCCCCCAACTCTGCAGTTTCGTCATGAGGACCAGCCAGTGTACCCTTAAGGAGGTGTATGGCTTCAACCCTGAGGGCAAGGCCTTGATGAAGAAAACCAAGAACTCTGATGAGTTTGCAGCTGCCATGTCCAGGTAAGGCATGGGCTTATGTCTCTGAGTACCTAAACTTCACGAGAGCTACTTGAGGCGAGCATGGTACACGCGTGTACGCCTGCGTCTGTGGAAATATGAGTGTGTGAGCCATGACAGGCGTGCCTCTCAGTGCTAGCATTTGTAGTCAGTGCTTATCACAGATCAGGTTACTGTGGAGTTTTCATGTTTATCAAAAAGAGGGAAGAATTATTGACCCTCCTTAGTTAAGTTTCCTTGATTATCATCTAAATCGTTCTGCCAACAGAGCTCACGGTTGAAGCACTTTTGCGACTCTAAAGCTGAGATGGTTTGTTTAAACAAGTAAGATCCTGTTTAAACAGAACAAGGATGATGCCTTCGGGTCTTCGGGGTAGGTCAGGCAGCACTCGCTGCTCTGAGATCATAAACACAGCATGGACCCCCGTGTACTTATGAGGGCGTGGTGTCGGTTCAGCACAGGACAAAGGAAAGGCAGATTCTTAGCAGTCTCCTGCCTGTGACTGGTAGGCGGCCACTGTGCACTGGAGACTGGGCTGCCATTTATAGCTGGCATCTCTCCCAACACAATAGTGACGGTGCTGTTCTGATCTTCAAGCATTGCCAACAACACTGTTGGCTTGCGCCCATTTAGTTTAGGACACATTAAATGTGTGGAACACAGGTAGTTGCAGGGATGTTAACTTGGTAACAGGGGAAACTCTCTTCCCGTGCCTATTTTTTTCTTAGATTTGCTAAATGTTAGAATCTTGTCCTTTCTCTGAAAGACAGGCAAAAATTGCCCCGCCTTCCACCCAACCGCCTTACTTTATTAGAGACATAGATGTGGGGAGAGCTGTGGTGGTAGAGGAAGTAGCAGTTACTCCGTGGTCCTTTCTCATCTTCAAACACAAAAGGCTTCTCCTTTGGACCACAAGCACTTGCCAGACTTGCACGGCTGAGTCTAGAATACTCTGAGAGGTCCAAAGCTGTGGGAGACAGACCTGGTGTTCTTCTCCCGGGGGCTTAACTAAGAGCAGGTACAGCCAGGCCCTTGGCAGCTCAAGCAGTCCCCAACGGGAAGTCAGTTCCTAAGATCAAAGTTGACCTGGACCTCCATCTTGGCCTCAGAGTAAATGAATGATAAAGTGATGTCCGACAACAGTAGGAGAAGAAGGCTCAGAGTCACTGGAAGTCAATACATGCAAATGATGTGTTACAAAAGACTGTCTCAGCCACACCCAGAGAGCTACAAAACTTAAGATGGCACCCATGGCTACAGGGAAGGAAATACGTTCTCGTACTCTAGTTGTAGACACAAGAGCCACTAGACAATGCCCAGTCTCATTGACAGTATTTGTCCTTTGACATAGCAGTGCTCATCTCTGGGACTCTGGCTCATCTAAATTAAACAGCCGTGTGTGAAAACAGATGCATAAGGCTGTTTATTTCTATATCATTTGTGGGACCAACAAAAGAAGTCCAGGATGAGAGAAAGTCAATGCCCTTAAGTGATGCAATATGTAAGGACCCACAAATAACCAAAGGATGAAATGCTGTGTAGCCTTAGTAGATACGCTAGTGGAACTGCACCAAATGATTCAGGCCTTCCCAGAATATAATTAAATGAGAAAATTAAGATGAAGACAGGTACGCATAATGCAATGTTCCTTGTGTAAAACAAAAACATCTCTGTGTTTGCATCCTTACAAGTCTGTATAGAATTATATTAATGGGGAGATGACATTGAAGGACGCAGGAAGTTGTCCATAGGAAGGGTGAGGATGAAAGAAGACAAGGGGAACAGAGAAGGGAGGGATGAGCCAAGCCACAAAAGAAGGGCAAGGGGAAAAAGAAAGAGAAAACTGACACATATTTGTAGACTTTGGGGAAATGTATGTGGAAGATGGACATATATATATATATATATATATATATATATATATATATATATATATATATGTAGAAAATGTGTCCAAAGACGAACTGAATAGTTGCCCACACTTCTGGCTCCCTCTGTGGGCTTACCCTGGAAGAAGGTCTTTACTGTGAGCGTGCACCTCTTTTCTCCCGGGACAGGTTCGAGCTCAAGCTGGCCACTCCTGAAGGGAAACAAGTGGTCCTTTACCCTGACAAGGACGAGCCTAAACACATCTTGAACATCAAGAGGGGCATCATTTCTGCCCTGCTGGTTCCTCCTGAGACAGAAGAGGACAAGCAAGTGTTGCTCCTGGTGAGAAGTTTAAAGGCTGGTGACAGTGGCCTTGCAAAGTATGTCTTCATATGTCAGAGGCCATGTTGTCCCTTGACGGGCAGTAGAGTGGTTACATGGGGAACCCTGGATTGATATGAATGCCAGGGATCAGAGTCCCCCCATGTCCCCAGATCTTACTAATAGATCGCCTTGAGCAGGTTCATGGTGCTGAGTCTAATGTTAAAGCATTTCCTGGGGTCTCTTAACCAATCCACATGCTCTGGTTAAGGTTTTATTTTTCCTGTGCTCAAATTTAGCATAAGAAAGTCTTGTGTATTTTAGACACCAAAAAAAAATTAGAATACATTGTATTTCGAATCAGCCTCAGAGAGAAGTCAATGTACTCAGACACAAGAACATGAGCCCATCTTGTGTTTTAAGCTCTTAGCTCCACTATGCTTGAACAATAGAGATTCAACCTACCTGGCCCTGCCCTGGGAACCACCTTTCCTGGGACTGACCATGCCCTTACCCCTGTCATACCAGCTGGCCTTTCATAGCACTGCTACCCTCTTCCTGGGAGCAAAGAAAACTCTCCCTCGCAGCAATCCGTATCCCTCCTGCCTCTGGCCTAGGCCTTTTTCAGCCCCTCTCCAGCTCCCGAAGTTGTTTTCCCATACTGAGCAGACCTGACCTTACCTTGGTCTCGCACAGGATACTGTGTACGGAAACTGCTCAACTCAGGTCACCGTGAACTCAAGAAAGGGCACCGTGGCAACAGAGATGTCCACGGAGAGAAACCTGCAGCAATGTGATGGGTTCCAGCCCACCAGCACGAGTGTCAGCCCTCTGGCCCTCATCAAAGGCCTGGTGAGTCTCGTACTGTCTCATCATATGCAACCGCCTTCTGTGGAAAATTCTGGAATGGTCTAGCTAGTAGAGATCTCAGGGAAGAGCCTATCTAGCTTGTCCACTATGTAGACTCCAGTGGGACCCCAGGACCAGAAATAGGAAAGACTACCAATGCTGAAGGACTATTATTAATTATGCTGGACTGGATTTGGGTTCTGGACTCCCACCCCAGAGCTTGGTCCTTCCCGATATCCCTCTGACACAGCACCAAGCCTGAGTATCTCTGAGATGACTTATTTGTCACTTCTCTTCCCCATTCAAGATCTGGGTGTCCTAAGTGAAGGACCCATGCTCTCTCATCTTTCTCAGTCCAGGAAGTGACATGATGTGTCTCAGCTTCTTGTTCTTCCATCCCCAGTAGAACCCAACTAGAGCTAAGTCCTCGAGGTCCTGCCTAAGCCACCCTCTCAGTACTAACCTCATTTGCTGCCACACAGGGTCTGATAGTACATGTTATCTAAGTTTGCCCAGTCCCTGTAACATGTTCTAAAGTATAAGTCACAAGTTGTCTTGGTCAACATTGGTTGAACAATTCCTGCCATCTCTCCCAATCTTCCTAGACATTGTCCTTGAAGCTAGAAAGAGATAGTCTGATAACCATGAGGACCAGACTTATACAAGGTCAATGCACTGGTTTGCCATCAGAGAATCTGTTCTGTGCTCATCCTTGCTCTGGGTAGCACTGAGGGAAAGAGGAAGACAGGAGGGAAGGAAGGAAGGAAGGAAGGAAGGAAGGAAGGAAGGAAGGAAGGA
>JABTXL010007734.1:9645030-9691973 GCA_025134845.1 Neodon shergylaensis
AGGAAGGAAGGAAGGAAGGAAGGAAGGAAGGAAGGAAGGAAGGAAAACAGGAAGGAAGGCAACTGAACCATGGACAGTGGACAGCATCCCTTCAAGGGATGTGGCAACAGAGTTTATATACCTGCTAGTAATGGACACTGCATACTATGGTTGATAAAATAATAAACTTAATTGTGCAGAGAAGCATCCCTAAGCCTGACCAGAAAGATCAAGCATCTGCCATTCACCTATTACACTGGGCAAATTCCACAAGGAAGATGTGGGACAAACCTGCAAAGTCCCAAGCTTGTATAAATGGAAGCTGTGAGGTGTGCACCTGCATGGGAGGTTTTGTAGGATGCAAGGTGCCCGTGTTATACTTGATGGACACTCCACGGGTATAGAACAAGAAGAGTCTCCATCCTTGAGTGTGCTGTCTTCTGTTCCCTTAGCTAATGTCAAGTGTTGAGTTCTCTTTCTTTCCCTGAGTTCCCTCGTGCTGCAGACATCCATCCTCTACTTCCTTAAAGACAACCCCTTGTGGCAGAAGCCTCAGCTTGAAATCCCAGGGACTGACCAAAATGCTCTCCTCTGCTCCTGTTCCCAGGTCCGCCCCTTTTCAACTCTGGTGAGCAGCAGCCAATCTTGCCAGTACACCCTGGACCCCAAGAGGAAGCACGTGTCTGAAGCCATCTGCAATGAGCAGCACCTTTTCCTGCCTTTTTCTTACAAGTAAGTCACCTGCTGCTTACAGAGCTCATCATTTAATGGACTGATGTAGCTGAGTACCTCCTGGGTGTAGTTCAGGCAAGGCTGGTCTTAGAGGAAGCTATGGGAGATACAAGGCAGAGTTCATCTCAGACCTGCTTTTAAGTTAACATGGAATTTCACAGAAAGGTGTTGAACATTGGAAGACTTTGAGAACAACAATAGGTATCTCAGACTCAGACCTGAAGGGTTTGTAGATCCATAAAAATTGTGAATTGTGCACTCTATGGTGCTCTACTTAGGTTTTCATGAAGGATTTAAGATGGAGACTTATATATCCAAATCCATGTTAAACAGTGATGTTCAAGTAACAGTCGTTAGATAATTGATATGTCCTTGAGATTGTGCTGGGAGAGCTACAAAAGAGTTTCAATGCTCAGCTGTACCCTAAACCCTCTGGGAATTCTAGATGGGTGTAGAGTATAATACAGAAGAATTCATGTGAGCAGGAAGAGGTGGGCCCTACCCATTGGAGGATCAAGATGGATGGATTTCACCATCCTTTGAAAGGTGACAGAATAGATGAAGACCTTTTACCTTGAAAAGGAAAGCATTTCCTTCAGTAACTGGTAATCCATGATGCCATGTACTTCCTGTGTTGCCAGGAACAAGTATGGGATCATGACTCAAGTCACACAGACACTGAGGCTTGAAGACACACCGAAGATCAACAGTCGCTTCTTCAATGAAGGTAAGACTTCATGTCTCTGGGGAACCAGGAAATCTGCCCCCGGGTGCCAGTCATGGCTCAGCTCCCTGTTCAGTGTCTGTGGACCAATGTGGACTTTGGCGTTCTGGCCGCTAGACTGTAGCTATCAAGAAAGCATTTCAGGGTGCTAAGCAGTTGTGGGACAAAGTGAAGGGAGAAAGTATCCACAATCATCTGGTACTATATGGATAAGAAATGGGAAGTCTAAACTGCATGTGAAACTCTGGTAATGCTGACAACATCATGTATCCATAAGACTCAGAGCCATGATGTCAGATGATGTGAAACAGGAAAAGGAAATACAGAGTCAGGCCAAGTAGTCATCTAAGAAATTGATCTTTAGAGATAAAAAGAACTTTAGAGAATTCCAGTCTAACCCCCGGCCAACGATGCTTTTGTATGTCAATCAGGCAACCCTTGGATTTGTGCATTATTTTTATTGTTGTCTTGATGGTAGAGCCTGTGAGTTCAGTGGGCAGAGACATGTGTTTACACATCCATCCCACAGAGGGAAATGACACACTGTGGAGCTTTATGAGGTAGTCTCAGTCGTAGGATGAGACCTAATTCCAATCAAATTCAACACTATAGTTCATTTATATGAGCTGGTGGGACTGCAGTAGAATCTTCCTTTCCATATACTGCTAAGAGGTCCAGATCCCAGTGGAAGACCTGATGGATGAGGACCACTGAGCCTCAGTGTTGCCATGGCAACAAAAGTAACCTCTTTGCCACTCTGTGAAACACAGGATGATCTGATGCCAGATTCACAAAAGCCTGAATTCAACTCCAGGTTAAATCTTGCTGATCTAGAGAGTTCTTGGTTAAGATTTCTCAAAGCAATGGACTGGAGAGGCAGTTAAGAGCACATGCAACTCTTCCAGAGGAATTGAGTCCAGTTCCTAGCCCCCCCCCTGGGTGGCTCACAACTTCCTGAAACTCCAACTCCAAGGAATCTGACTCCTTCTTTTACCCCTTGTGGGTACCCGCACTTGTGTACACAAATCCACACAGAGATATGTTGTAATAGGAGCGGCGGGGCTGCATCCCCGGCACCCCGGCCGCCCCAGCTCCTGGTTGCCTGGCTAGCTTATGCCCCAAAATAACAACACGGAAACCGGATTCTTTTAAACACTGCTTGGCCTCTTCTCGGCTAACTCTCACACCTGGACTAGCCCATTTCTAATAAGGTATGTAGCACCCCAAGGTGCGCTTACCGGGAAGACTCTAGCCTACGTCCATCCTTGGCGCAAATCAACAAATAAACTGTTAAAGAATTACCAAATTGAGTTGCTCATATTATTTCCCTTCTTCTCACTTTAAGTTGTAGAACATTCTTCCACCCCCACCGCCAAGGAAGGCTGTGATGAATGAATGGAAGCATCCAGCTCAGAGTCTGATATCTAATAAGAGTTGAGAAAGAATTCATTGCTTTTTTCCCCTCCCCTGATTGATTCCTACGCCATTTCCAGTTTAGACTCAACAAAGATGTTGAGCTACAGAAGCAAAACTCACTGAAACTTCTCTTCTTCCAGGTACCAAGAAGGTGGGTCTGGCCTTTGAGAGCACCAAGTCCACATCACCCACAAAGCAAGCAGAGGCTGTTTTGAGTACTCTTCAAGAACTGAAAGGACTGTCTGTCTCGGAGCAGAATGCTCAGAGAGCAAATCTCTTCAATAAACTGGTTACTGGGCTGAGAGGTCTCAGCGATGAGGCGGTCACATCTCTCCTGCCACAGCTGATTGGAGTGTCCAGGTAGGTCTTTAATGGTGGCGAAGCAGATTCTCAGATGACCTACAGAAGATCTAGAACCTTTAGCCCAAGAATCTTTGGAACTATTAAATTGTCAACCCACTTAACCAGTTGATCAGCTAATATCTACTACGGGGAAAAACCATCATCCTAGGAGCTTAGAGTTCTATAGGCAAGACAAACATGTATCATTGAAGCATACATGCATCTGTGTGATAACATAGAAGGGTACTGAGTGGCTCCCACATTATATGGGTATCTTCTAATTCCTTATGCTATTGTGAGCAGTATGAAAAGCGAGAAAGAGAAATTCTGAACCTTTCTTGAAACTTTCAGGCTAGTAGAAAGAGAACTCAGGGGAACAAAATAGTACAGTTTTTCTACTTACCACACAAACAGTACTTGATCTACATGCTGAGAAGGTCACAGGAGGGACTGAGGCCAGGAATGGACCATGCATGTGCTGGCCAGGCACAGTTTATGTCCCAACAAAAGGACAGAGATAACCATCCTCATTGGCTTCCAGTCTGAGGGTTCTTTAGCTTCCTTCTTTCCATGATGTCTCTGCCATGGCAATACCCCTAGGGTGGACACCATGGTGGAAGTCATCATGGTTCCTGGGCTCTGAGCTGTAGTGTGAAAGATGGTTAGCTCCAGGTAGTGCAGAAAGGATGCAAGGACTCTCCTGACAGGAGACAAACCAGGAGATGGGGATACTGGGTTCGACGTTATGGTCCTCTGTGTAACTCCATCCTGCACATCTCTCCTTAGCCCCATCACTCTACAAGCTTTGGTCCAGTGTGGACAACCCCAGTGCTACACTCACATCCTCCAGTGGCTGAAAACGGAGAAGGCTCACCCCCTCCTGGTTGACATTGTTACCTACCTGGTGGCCCTGGTCCCAAATCCTTCAACCCAGAGGCTGAGGGAGATCTTTAACACCGCCAAGGAGCAGCAGAGCCGAGCCACCTTGTATGCCCTGAGCCACGTGGTTAACAAGTGAGTCTTTACCTCACCTTGCTCCATCCTACATCACTGGGAGCAAGGGAAGCACTAGGTCTCTGCTTCAATGGCGCTTTCCCTCACCTTCAAATCCCAATGCTTTTTCTTCTGGTTTCCTATTGTTCATATTGAGTGAGAGCTTGAAATAAGGACCAACAAACACAAGTTTGGATTTTAAGAGAAGTTTAACTATGCTTGCTAACTTGAAATCTCTGTTCCTTTCCTTGTTAGCTATTATGATGCAGACCATTCAAGGAGCCCCGATCTGCAAGATGTTGCTGGTTACCTGTTGAAACAGATTGACAACGAGTGCACGGGCAATGAAGACCACACCTACTTGATCCTGAGGGTATTCTTTCAGTCTTTTGCATTATATACATCATTACAAAGTTGCTCATTCTGGACACCACTTACTTCTGCACTGTGATGAGCTCTGGTTTCATTTCTCCAATGAAGGTCATCGGAAATATGGGCAGAACCATGGAACAGGTAATGCCAGCACTCAAGTCCTCAGTCCTGAATTGCGTGAGAAGTACAAAACCGTCGCTGCTGATTCAGAAAGCTGCTATCCAGGCCCTGAGGAAGATGGAACTGGGAGAAGAGGTAAAGTATGCCGTGGGGTTCTAAAAGTGAGAGCTGATGCTGGCCAATGAGGTTCAGATCGTATGAGGACATCACTTTTCTGTTTCACCACCTGGGCCTCCCTGTACCACCATCTAGGTGTCAGCTTCAGTAAGCCCGTTGACATACTACTATGTGCACATGAAAGACACACCACTTTGTAGATCATCCACATGCAGAACACAGACCTTTTTTTCTACATGCTATCCTGCTACCAAGTTGACTATCATCTCATCTTGCAAAAACATTGGTACTACACAATCTCATCAAACCAGATAGTGAATTAGGTTCTACCCGAGGTGACAAAAAATAACTCCAGAGCATTAGAAATACCTTCTCCAAACTCAGTATCATTTTCCATCTTTGTCTTGACATCAAAATAACCTACAATGAGACAATTTTATCTTCACTATGTGGCAGGTCATGAGCTGGTCAAGACGAATGCTTTAATGAAACTGAGCTCAGCTCATAGTCTATACAAGTCTTCCAGGTGCCATTCCTTGGGCTGGTTGCCTTGGGGAATGCTGAAAAGAAGACTAGATATCAGCATCTGTGGCCGTTTTAGACAGAAATTAGAGTTTCTTGTAAAACACCAGACACACCAGCATCAGCCGGGCATGCTCTGTGTCTTGGTCAAAAGATAGCGATCTCAGTTTCCTCTTTCGGCTGCAGGTCCAAGAGATCCTTTTTGATACATTTGCGAATGGTGCTGCTCCTGTGGAGAAGAGACTGGCTGCCTATCTCTTGCTGATGAGGGGCCCTTCCTCATCAGAAATTCGCAAAATTATCCAGCTTCTCCAATTCGAGCAGAGTGAACAGGTGAAGAACTTTGTGGCATCTCACATCGCCAACATCTTGAACTCAGAAGAACTGTATGTCCAAGAGTAAGTAAAAGTCATTTTCCCCCATCAGCCACTGAGAACCCTGGGCTAGGACACCAGTCCCTGATTGTGGTACTGCCCGTCCTCGGGGATTCTTAAAAGTGAATGCGTGTGGACCCTAAGCCAAAGTCTTGGGACTTCTAAATCTACATATCTTAGTAATTAGAAATTCATAACTGAGTAGGATATGAAGAGACAACCAACAAGTAAAACAGGATTTTTACTCAAAGTATATTCTTTCTTTTCATTTAGTCTGAAGAATTTGATTGAAAGTGCTCTGGAAGACTCTCAACTTCCAACAATCATGGACTTCAGGAGGTTTTCCCAGAACTATCAAATCTCCAAATCTGTTTCTCTCCCATCGTTTGACCCAGTCTCCGCCAAAGTGGAAGGGAATCTCATATTTGATCCAAGCAGTTACCTTCCCAAAGAAAGCATGCTGAAAACAACTCTCGCAGTCTTTGGACTTGCTTCAACTGATCTCTTTGAGGTATGCGTGAGAGGATCTCAATGTAATTAACCCATCCGGTACAACACCATTGGCCTCCACTAGGGGTCACCTGAAGCATGAGTCCTTGGATTAAACAGAATCAAAGATCTCTCAGAGAAGCCCCTGAATCCTAAACCCTAGAAACATGCATGAGCTCTCCATTGAGTTAAATACATGATTCTCTCCCATCAAACCCTGAATCTCTTTTCAGCTCTGAATCCTTAGTGTAATGATTTATCCTCTCTGATCCTTAGCTGTGTCTTCTGGGGCAAGCCAGAGGAGTGCTACCATTCAGGAGTCTAATGAGATTTAAACATACAACTTCCTTGAAGGGTTTCTGTCATGTTCGCCTGCTGCTTGATTAATTATAAGAGCATAACTGGGGGGGGAGCGCTGTCTGCTGTACAAGCAAAAGCCTAATGACATGTTTGCCTGGTTTTCTTTCTCAGATTGGTTTAGAAGGAAAGGGCTTTGAGCCAACACTGGAAGCTCTTTTCGGTAAGCAAGGATTCTTCCCAGACAGTGTCAACAAGGCTTTGTACTGGGTCGACGGACAAGTTCCTGATCGTGTCTCCAAGGTCTTGGTGGACCACTTTGGCTATACCAAAAATGACAAGCACGAACAGGTATGTGTTTTCTAGGTATCCTTTTTCTTTAAGGGAAGCCTACCGTCTTGCTGTCAGACATTCATCTCTATGCCTAGAAGACATAAAAGTTCTACCTACCTGAAATCATCGATGTGGCTATCTGTTAGACGCCTTTGTGGGACTAAGAGCCAGTATCCTCTATGGGTAAGGGCCTCTTGGAAATTTAGTGGGAACAAGATTGACTAAAGTACTTCAGTGAAATGTTTAAGAGTGTGCCGCCTCGGCCATGAGTTTGGATTCACACCTCCCTGTCTCCAAGTCGTGAACCCTTGGGAAAACTGCTTGATAGTACATGTGACTGACCTATTCCTGGGTCAACAGGGTACTAATAATAATCCATATCTCACACCATCACTTAACGACTAAATAAAACAAGGTGCACTGTTCCTGACATTACTACTGGTTTTTCAATAAGCAGACATGATCATAAATTTTAAGTTAATGTTTTTGTCATTATCAGCAACTTTTCCTTGGCTGTCACTCATATAGGTGCGCTGGCTAGTGAGAACAAATTCCACTCCAAAGCTGGCAATGAGCTCCTACTTTAAGGAGTAGAAACTAGGTTGTGTACGCTGAAGTTTCTTGTTTCTCTTCTAGTTTGTACTCCTTTTATGGTGTAGTTTTGTGATTGGCACCATAAAAGAACTTGCTAGAAATGATGGTTCTTGGGCTCATCCAAGACTTATTGAATCAGACCTCATTTTGACTAGACTCCAGGGGACATGGACATACGTTCAAGGTTTAGAAGTAGGGTCAAAGCTTGCTTCCAGATGTTAATTAGTGGTCTTATGCCCAACTTCTGATTTCTGACCTTCACCAGAAGCTGACTGATTCTGGGTCTTTTCTTCACAATGCCTTATGTGAATCCATGGAGCTCTTTCTCAAATATGGATCTGTAGTCCTGTGTTTTTCAAACTCCTGTCTGATTTATATAATCATGGCCACCTTTTCTCAAGAAATCCCTGGCACTCATTCCTAGTAAAGGGTGAGAGGGATAAGCAAGGGAGGAAAAAAAGAGGGCATCCTAATCTTGGGGAGCCCTGGGGATCCTGGAGAACAGGAGCTCCCCTAATTTTCCTTCAAGTTAGGCACTGCTTTGAGAACACTCCTAACCCTGACAAGAGCTTCTCGGTTTTTGTCTCTGCTTAGAAGAATTCTCCTACAGTAAAGGTGGGAGCCAATTCCAGTGCCTGCCCTATGTCCTTAACACACTTGCAGGGGGGGGCTTGAGTGTGAGCACCTCACAGCTGCACAGATAGGCTGGCCGGAGAGGTCTGTAAGTGTTAAGCAGAGCTGCCATCTCACTAGACATTTTGCTACTAAAATCCTAGGACATGGTGAATGGAATCATGCCCATGGTGGACAAGTTGATCAAAGAACTGAAATCTACGGAAATCCCTGAAGCCCGAGCCTACCTCCGCATCTTAGGGGAAGAACTTGGCTTTGTCAAGCTCCAAGACCTCCAAGTCCTGGGAAGGCTGCTGCTGAACAGTGCGCAAACTCTGCGGGGAATCCCCCAGATGGTGAGTGACCCAGGCCCTGTATGAGCACTAACTGATGAGCCAGATCCTTCTTAGGTCCGCCAGCCTCACAAATGTGAGAAAGGGTTTTGTACATCCTTTGAAATACAAGTTTACCTTGAATTTGAGTACAAAGGATTCTCAAGGACTAAGGAAGGGGCCTCAATCAGTAAAATCTGACCTGTTCTGAAGACTGATCTAGATTTAGACCCCCAGAAACCACGTGAGAAAGCAGGGTGTTGTGGCACACCCCAATAATCCCAGCACTGGGGAGGCAGAGATAAGTAGATTCCTGGGATCTGCTGACAGACTTAGCCTAGCCAAATCGGCGAGCTCTGGGGAAAACCAAGAGACTGTCTCACAATACAAGGTGAACAGGATCCTGAGGAATGACATCTGAGGTTGATGTGGTACACACACAAGTGCATGCACACACACACATACACACACATACAGGTGGGCATGTACATGTAAGCATGCATATACCTGTACACACAGAGTCTTCAAAGAGGGGCCTGGGGAGGCACTTCCGTGTCGTGAAAGTGTGAGGACCTAAGATTGGATCTCTGATATTCATGTAAAAGCAGGCCAGCCATGCCCATAAGAACCTAAGTGGATCCTGGGAACTCACTGGCCAGCTAGCCTGGACAACACAGGAATACATCCGTGAGAGACCCTGTCAAAGAACAGAGAATGATAAAGGGAAAGACCCAGCATTAACTTCTGTCCTCTACACATGCGTGCACAGTCAAGTGCATCCACATACATAAGTACACATGTACACACGCACACACCACGTGCACACAAACTATTTAAAATATTATTCTTGGTAGCTAAAAAATTGATAGCATTTGGAAATAAAGCCATTCATAACAGCTGTATCTTTCAAGAATATTAGTTTGATCTTCTAGAAAACAGTTCTCAGTATACCCTCCCCAATCTATGCTGACAGTACTTTCAAATGCTGAAATGATACAACAATTATAAGAGTTATTAGCAAACTATAACCCACTATCCACATTTGTGTTATATGGATATCAGTATATCATTAAAGGAGAAAATAAGCAAATATGTTCCCTATGATAAGATAAATAATCCTGTGGATTTTAAAAAGAGAGATCTCGAAACCTGAGGGTGTAACTCAGTGATACAGAGGTCACCCAGCATTGCAAAGCCAAGGTTCCATCCCTTGCACTGCAAAAGAAAGAAAGAAAAAAAAGGCCAAAAGTCCTGAGTTCTTTTATGAAAATGTTCTATAAGATAGCAAGAATCAACCTATATAAATGGGGGCATTGCCTCAGTAGGCACTCACTTTCAAAAAGTTGCCTGTACCATAATAGAGTACACTTCCAGTAAAGTTTCATTTGCATTCAGATTCTTACAAGAGCAGAATAATGTCATACCTCATACTTAAAGTTCATCAAGCTGTGAGGTTCCTCTAGGGGCTCTGAATCAGCAGTTTAAAATGATGTGACAGTCAAGCCAGAGAAACTGCTTCTACCCCAGTGCGTTGACGCCAGTAACCACGAGCTTACATTCATCAGACAACCGAGCTAGTCAGAATTCCTAGCTCCTCTCTGTGAATAAAGAGGTATCTTGTGTGGTGTTTGGGAGATCACCTTTAACACAGCTCACCCACATCCGGCTTACTTTGCATTGCTGTCTCTCGTTGCATTTGCAGATTGCACAGGCCATGAGAGATGGGTCAAAGAACGACTTGTACCTTCACTACATCTTCATGGACAATGCCTTTGAGCTCCCTACTGGAGCAGGGGTACAGCTGCAAGTGTCCTCCTCTGGAGTCATCACCCCCGGAACCAAGGCTGGAGTGAGAATGGAACTAGCCAATGTAAGACTCAGAGTTGATCACCATCAATGACTGTTTCTTTTCCTTCCGGGTGGGATTTTTGCACACATGTTTAAGATATGTTCCAACTCAAGGCAACATGAATCATGATTACAATCTTCTTGCTAATTTTTATGAGGAATTTGGGGATTTTGCCTGCATGTATTATCTCTCACCATCTCCACATAAGATGCAGAAATGAAAGGGAAGCCTGGATGTTCGCTGTGAATGAAGACCCTGGTTGTCTTTGTATCCAGTAGTGCTTAAAGTTCGTCCAGGCTTTTGCTAGTCCTGGGAAATGCACACTGGCTCTGGGGAAACTGGATGCTTCAGCTTTCTCCCTCAGATCACAGTTATGGTCCCTGAAGTGTGGATTCGCAGAGGCATTTGTCAGAGTTCAGAAAGAGAAGTCGAGCTGTCTGTCAGGGTTCTGAGGTCCGGGGTGAAACTGAATAGGTCACCTTCTGACTTCCAGATTCAGGCAGAACTAGTGGCGAAGCCCTCTGTGTCCGTGGAGTTTGTGATGAATATGGGCATCATCATCCCAGACTTTGCCAAGAGCGGTGTCCAGATGAACACCAACTTCTTCCATGAGTCAGGCCTGGAGGCTCGAGTGGCCCTGAAGGCAGGAGAGCTGAAGGTCACCATCCCTGCCCCAAAGAAGCCGGTCAAGCTGTTCAGTGGCAGGTAATTCTACCATCAAGGTCTACCTGGCCTGTTTGGAGGAGAGAACTGAGTATGTCTTTACAGGAGTTAGCCAGACTAGCTAACTAACCGGGGTAATTCAAGGTCCAGTTAAATGGATCTACTCAGTATATTTTCCTAAAGTTTCCTATGCCTCTCAACGTCAACATTTCACATCTGCTGCTTTGTCAGGAGTTACTTGACTCTGGGGTGCTGTTTAATTTCTCATTTGAGAACAGAGAAACGGCAGTGCCGGAAAAGTCCTGCTTGGGAAACAAGCGTTCCTGCCCAGGAAAAACACCAAAGGTCACACTAGTTTGTGGTGGCCAACTCTGAATAAAACATCCATCATGCTCAGGTTCATATCAAGAGTTCCGGTTTCAGTGGCATCCTCGACACATTTGTTCGCTTGCTCAGAAACAGCGTTTAGTCGCCGGGTTTGTATCAAACTTGCTGAAGGAGATACAGGAGGACCCTGGTCTTCTAGATTTTTAACTGTCCAGGGAAGGCACACGATTAAGGAAATGGCTGTAATAAAGCAAGGGCTAGGTCAGAGAAGTGGGAGACTGTAAAATTGTAGATCATAAAGACTTAGGGAGCCAGGATGCTACTGAAAGTACCCAGGTCTGATCTGCTAGAAGACCTATGTCAGGGATAAGCAAGCAGAGGAGAAAGGAGTGTGTGTCCATGCGGTGGGTAGAGTGTGTGCAATGATCTGAAGGATAAGAAAAGGACTGGGTATGCTAAGACGAGCTGAATTAGTAAAATGCACAGGGAATATAAGGGCTCTGTGGTAGAAAAGAGCAGGGGCCATCTCGGACCACGGCCAGCCTCTCAAGGCCATGGAAAGAGTGTAGACCCTTCTGAAGCCAAAGGAATTGAGAAAGGGAGTATAAATTCGATGAGCTGGTGTTTTTAGAGGAAGTACTCCAACTCTGGGGAGCAAAAATGGGAGAAGGAAAATGTGAGTGGAGCTCAGCTAGGAGTGGGAGGAGACAGGGGCTTGCCCTGGGGGAACATTTAGGGAAACAAGGGAGTGAGGAAGCTCCATAGATTGTAAGGAAGCAGAAAAATTAGTGTTTCAAGATTGATTTGTTAGAGAGGAAAAGGAAGGAAGAAAGGGAAGTGGAGTGGCCTTTGTTGAGATAGGAAGCAGAGAGAAAGCTGCAGCTTGCAGTGAGATGCTGAATTGCTGCTTTTGGTGTCCTGTGGAATGACTAATCTAAACTGCCTAGACATGAAATGGACCTGGACTCCGAGCCCAGTAAAGAGATCAGCATGCAGAGGCAAGACCAAACAACAGTCAGGGGAGGGCAAGCCAGGAGAAACTGGGGCCCGAGCACAGATGATAGAATCATGTGGATGGAGGGCGGAGGAATAAGCAGGGAACAGTGGTAAAGGGGGAGCAAAGAAGACATTCCCTCGGCTGGCATCAGAGCTATCAACACATCAGCAAAGCTTGACTTAAGACACCACCAAAAGCTAGGGGTGGGGATCCTGAATTTAAAAGCACGTATTCCAAAGAAGAAACCAGGGCATGGGTGGAATTGGTTCTATTTTCTCATTTTTGAAGTACATCTCTAAAGTGTTGCAAAGTTCTCAGAGGTTTGACTCTGAAACCTTAATGTAGACATGTGTGAGCATCTCTACAAAACACTTGTGAGGGGCCAAAGAAGATAAATAACACACAAACACACACACCATCGAATTAAGGAGCAAGACAGGGACTGGTAATACCAAAGAAAGCATTTTCAGGAGCATAAGGAGGGAGAGGCAGTGTAAAGTGCTTAGAAAAAAAAAACACTTCAAGGGGAGAAAACCCTCTTGGTTACAAAGGAGACAAATTGGGCTAAGAAGGAAATAAAGGGATTTGCAGATGGGGGTTAGGGTATAGGGTGGGCAGGTGCCAAAACTTGAGCATTTTAGTACTAGTAGAAAGAACTCAGAATGTAAGAAACCTTGCATGGGAAAAAGGCAAAGTCCCTACATCCAGCCTGCACCCAACCTCAATGATAAGTTTCTCTTCAAGCTTCTCTGAGCTGTAAAATGGGAATCCTAGGCCTGCAGCGGAGGGATTGAGGGTAATGCAGAGAACCCAGTGTAACATCTGAAACATAAGGGTCCTTATGATCATGTTACTGATGCTCTTTATACTCATATTTGTTTCCCCATAAACCAAATAATGTGAGGTGGGTGTGAACAAAAGAGAAGGATCGAGGATGGGGGCGGGGAAGGCATGTCCACAGCGAGATTCAACCATAGGCATTTCAGGTCATAATACAAAGGTAACGCCCCCTTTTCATTCCTCGCAAGCAACACGCTGCATTTGGTGTCTACCACCAAAACGGAAGAGATCCCTCCTCTGATTGAGAACAGGCAGTCCTGGTCAACTTGCAGACCTTTCTTCACTGGCATGAACTACTGCACCACAGGAGCTTACTCCAATGCCAGCTCCACAGAGTCCGCTTCCTACTACCCACTGACAGGGGACACCAGGTGAGAAATACTGGATGCTAGCCTAGCATCTGCTTCCCCTCTACCTGGAGTAGGGGGACAAAAAGCAAAATGCCAAGGATTGCAGAACCATGTTTCCAACCTTAAGAGCTCACATCATTGTCTGGGAACTTAAAATGGTGGCCCTCTGGTCAACACTGTGGGTCCCCCCTTGAGGTGCTTCATGCACTGGATGAGGAGATCACAGTGCCATATTCAAGTCTATCAATTCCTTTACTGAGTCTCCAGACCTATCACTGTAAGCTTTGTGAAGCTGACCAGTGTGTGTGCTCAAAGCCCTCACCATGCTTTGGGGCTCATCATCCCTCCTCAACCCCCATTCCCACTGCTTGTTCTCAGCATGAAAGGTACAGGTCAACTTTTTAACTCATCCAAAAGCCCTGGACATCCTGGGAGCTTCCCTTGCCTAGGGCTCTTGGGGAGATTAAGTAGAATCATAAGGACTATCACTAGCTAAGAGAAAGAGATGGTATTAAAACCATACACGCATTTTTGTGGTGTGTGAGGCTGGATTGTCGGGGGGGCATCATTCTCATCTTTGAAAGGAGCTAACTAACAGTTTGTACTGGACATGCCGTGACATCTTTAG
The DNA here is from genome assembly GCA_025134845.1 of Neodon shergylaensis. Lineage (NCBI taxonomy): Eukaryota > Metazoa > Chordata > Mammalia > Rodentia > Cricetidae > Neodon > Neodon shergylaensis. Next base: position 9,659,033 of record JABTXL010007734.1, read on the forward strand.
GTATGAGCTAGAGCTGAGGCCCACAGGAGAGGTGGAGCAATATTCTGCCAGTGCAACCTATGAACTCCAAAAAGAGGACAAGGCTTTGGTGGACACACTGAAGTTCCTAGTTCAAGCCGAAGGTGAGTATCCAAAATGAGGCTGCTCCATCACTGCCTCTGTCTTGGGTTCAGGACACACATCTTTATGGTGACGCATTTCACAAGTATTTCCTGGGTTCCCAGTAGGTGTCAGACATTTTCTTAAAGCTGAGGCTAGAAATGAAGGCTTCACCCTCATGGAAATTATAGTAATCAATCAAACATGTCTTCAGGTTTGAGGGGGGGAATCGAATATAAAAGGCTCTAGGGAATAGTATACATGGTAGGGAGAGACAGTAAAATGAGGATGATAAGGGAAATTTTGTTTGTCTTTTGTTTCCATTATGCTTTTTGAGACAGGGTTCCCACCCGCATCATGTAGCTCTGGCTATCCTAGAACCCACTTTGTAGACCAGGCTGGCTTCAAACTCAGAGGTCCACCTGCCTCTACCTCCTGAGTGCTGGAATTAAAGATGTGTGCCACTACTGCCTGAAAATCTTTTTTAAAAGAGAAAGAGGGAAAGATGACAGGATAGAGCGGCAATAAGCCACAGAGAAAAGAGTTGCAGGCTAAGGGACTAGCATGTGCAAATATTCTAAGGTTGGAACATGTCGAGAAAAGATGGGAAGAAGACAGAACTGAGAATCTAGTATGCAAGCGATGTCAGTAATCCAATCAAGAGATGGAGGTGTTTGCATTAGAGGAAATTTTCAGGCTACTGAAAAAAACAGAGTTGGGTTCAGGATATGACATGTGGCTGTGGAAAGAAAGGGTTGGGAAGGAAGGAAGACAAAAAAATGATGAGGGGCAGGGCGAGGTGAGAAATCATATTCTTGTTAAATTTTGAAGAATTAGAGCCTGCATTCCTTGATCATTTGAGCATTCCCCACTTCAGGCCTTTGCCTACATGCCCCGCATCCAGAACTCACCATGGCTCAGTCCTCTCTGATCTGTGGTCTTGCCCACATATCCTTTTAACAGTGAAATATTTGTGTGACCAACGTGTAGGAAATAGCCCCCCTTTCGTCCCTCTCTGTTTCCTTTCCTCATAGCCTGTTTCCCATGTCTTTATAATATTTATTGCCCTCTGACACAGGTAACTGATTTTTATACAGTCACAGACCCCATTGACCACGAAAAGATGAACCATACAAGGGCTGGGTACCCCAGCGGCAAGAACGTTGCCCAGCTCACTATAAGTCATCAGTAAATGCTTGGAAGTGAAGTGAATGGACAGCAAACACGGTCCATGGGAAAATCTTATCCGGCGTCCTCACTTAAACCCATGGTAGTCAGGGGTTTGCAGCTTTCTTCCCTGCCTCATTTTTTCCTTTGCATAGCCTCATGTCACACTCTTGACTCTCCCATGAACCCTTTCAGGAGTACAGCAGACTGAAGCCACCGCGATGTTCAAATACAATCGTCAAAGCAGGACCCTCTCCAGTGAAGTCCTAATTCCAGGGTTTGATGTTGACTTTGGGACAATCCTCAGAGTTAATGATGAATCTGCGAGGGACAAAAATGCTTACAAACTCATCCTGGACATCCAGAACAAAAAAATCACTGAGGTCTCTTTTGTGGGCCATGTGAGGTAAGGAAAAGTGACCCGAGCTGAACTGGAGGCCTTGGTGTCTCTTTGCTTTCTTCTCCAAGCTTCATATCTGGCCAAGCCAGGGCCACCTGGCCTACAGTCCACCTGCAAATACAGTTCCCAACATGTTCCCCCCTACACATATTCAGTTGGACATTTCCATTATTCAACAAGCACTTATCTATTTACACATTAAAAGTTGTCTCAGCCCCTTGTTCCTATTTACTGACAAGGACATCATAGCTCGGAGTGGTTTAACCGCTTGGCTAAGGCTAGAGAGAAAAAAGCAAATAGTTTTTTATAAAGCTTATCTAGCTCCCTGCAAACTCTATATTCCATGCTGAATATTGGCTTTATAAGTAAATGAGTTTGGTCTATGTATGGTCAGATCTCTGATTTATTCGTGTCTGGCTTTTATCACCAAAAAAAAAATGAAACTTCTAATTATTGAATCCTGGATACCTTAAAAGCCATTGATGCCAACTGATTTCTCTTTCAATAGCTATGACAGAAAGGGAGGTGGCAAGATCAAAGGGGTTGTTTCCGTACCACGTTTGCTAGCAGAAGCCAGGAGTGAGGTCCACACCCACTGGTCCCCCACCAAGCTGCTGTTCCAGATGGACTCATCTGCTACAGCTTATGGCTCAACAATTTCCAAGAGAGTGGCATGGCGTTACGGTATGTGTCCCTTCCATCCCGTGAGCCCTTTCCAGGACTCTGAGTGCTTAAGGGTAAAAACTATGGGCCGAGCTAACATCACTGATGGCCATGTTACGTGTGCATTTTCAGACAATGAGAAAATCGAATTTGACTGGAACACAGGAACCAACGTGGATACCAAAAAAGTAGCCTCCAATTTCCCTGTGGATCTTTCCAGTTACCCTAGAAGTTTGCATGAGTATGCCAATCGTCTTCTGGATCAAAGAGTCCCTCAAACAGACATGACTTTCCGGCACATGGGTTCCAAATTAACTGCTGTAAGTATGACCTTGAGGCAGAATAAATGAATGGCTGTAGGTGCTAACTGCCTCAACAACTGAGCTAGGTGCAGAAATATCCAGAGAGACATAAGCAAAGCATGAGTGGCTAGTTTTCCAAGCACACAAAGTTGCACAGAACAAATATCTAATGGATGCCACTAAGCTGAAGAGTTTTCTGTGTTAAGAGAAGCTTCAGAACACTGGCTAGAGGATCGAACAAATATATACACACATACCTATAAATACACACATGCATATATACACATATACACACATACGTATATGTGTGTATATACTATATATGTGTATATGTGCATATATATGTAGTTTATTATAATTATATATAGTTACATATATTTATAGAAAATATATAAAAAGGGATGAGGATAGCTTGGCCAATAAAGTGTTTGCTGTCAAAGAATGAAGATCTGAGTTGGAGCCCCATCACCCACATTAAAAATCCAAGCAAGATGGTACGTGCTTGCAATCCTACCACAGGTAGTGGGAGTCAGAAGAATCCCTGGGGCTCAGTGGCCAGACAAACTGATGAACCCCAGGTCCCAGTGAGAGACCTTGGCTTAAAAACAAGATAGGCAAACAGGGTTAGAGAAGGAAGGACTTCCAAGGTTGGCCTTTGGCCTGCACACACACACACACACACACACACACACACACAAATAAATAAATAAATGAGTAAAAATAAGATGCAGAGAAATCAGGCACTGGATACTCACACTTTCCAGTAACTTATCTTTACGTTTCAGTGCATCACTTTGCTTGATATTTGACCTGCAGACCTGAGCCGTCGGTCATGTTAGTTATACTTGGAGGGCCACTGAGACCCATTTCTTGCTCTTAAACTCTCCTGTTGCCTTGCAGGCAACAAACATATGGCTTCAGATGGCATCCAGGGGTCTTCCTTACCCCCAGATGCTACAGGATCACCTCAACGGTCTCTCAGAGTTGAACCTCCAGAAAATGGGATTGCCTGACTTCCACATCGCAGACAACCTCTTCCTAAAGAGGTAGGAGGGGGAAACAGGGGGCATCATCTTTGTACTTTGCAAAGAAAAGGGAATATTTCACCTAGCCTGCTTTACACTTTTCTGTTAAAAAAAATCAGAGAAGTTATTTAAGCACTTGGTGATAATGAACAGCTATAGGATAAATTCCAGTGGTTTTGTATCATTAAAAATGAGGTTCCCATGTGAACAGCAGCATAGTCTGGAGAAAATAATTGAAGATTCTGAAAATCCTGCTCTTTAGTGTTACATCCATCACAGCCTGAGTTTGCAAGATATTCAAATTCAGCTATGGAGGAAAAACAGTCACTAAGCACTAAATGAGAGAGAGAGAGAGAGAGAGAGAGAGAGAGAGAGAGAGAGAGAGAGAAAGTAATCCTAGCAGGAAATTCAGAACCACACTGCTGACTTCCTATCTGTGATAACAAATATGTGTGTGACACTTTATTTATTTTATAAAAAAAAAGTGGTGGAGCATGAGCTAAAAAGACAATTTTTTGTTCCTAAATTGATAATTCATATAATCCTCACAGTCCAGAATCTAAATGCCCTGTGTTATATGGGCCCCTTGGAAGGTTGTGGCTGAGTACACAATTGAGCGTGCCTGGTGACTAGTTACTGGTCACAAGGCTGAAGTCCTCCCATTCCCCCAACAGACCAACACTGCTGAAAATGAGATTTTTTTCCTTGCTACTGAAATTTCAATGCATGAGGATAGAACAGGAATGTGGGGGGCAGAGCAGGCAGCATCCTGCCCATTTTACAGTATACAATGAGAGGTCATTCAAACATAACAAATACTACCTGCCTGACCACCTGCCTGATTTTTATAGATCATGATCATAGTCTGCTGCAGGTATTTACTGAAAAGATTACAAACCCCATTTGATACCCAAGGCCATTTCTGTGGTTCAGCAGAAAGGGTACTATGCAGATAACATCACTGAGACTCGGAGAGGCTAATTCTAAGATAACATTCCTAATTGGCAGAAGCTAAAACTACCATCCACCTTCCCTGACTCTTACACCTGTGTTCTTTTACATATCAAGTTGCTTCTATTAGTTTTAGCAAATACTTATCAAGTATCTACTATATGCAAAATACCAGAGCAGAAACAGTGAGAAGACAAAATCTGGGTAAGGTTTTATCCTTTCTGCCAAATGAACCAATAAATGAACCAATAAATGACATGATCAGAATTAGGACGGGCTCTTTGAGAGTGATATAGGGATCTTGATGCACAGGCTCTTGGGAGGGTTTGGGAAGTATTTAGTGGGCAGTGTGAAGAGGGACCCAGGCATAAGAAATATCATGGAGAAAAGAACATAGTAGGCTGGGAGAAGGGGGGAGTCAAGACCGAGGGTTTTGAGTTCTTGATGTCTGACTGTGGGGACACTGTCTCTCTTCACTTCAGTGATGGCCGGGTCAAATATACATTGAACAAGAACAGTATAAAACTTGACATCCCTTTGCCTCTGAGTGGCAAGTCTTCAAAGGATCTAAAGATACCAGAGACTGTGAGGACGCCAGCCCTGAACTTCAAGTCTATGGGATTCCAGCTGCCATCTCAAGTGTTCCAGCTCCCCACTTTTACAATCCCCAAGACATATCAACTGCAAGTGCCTCTCTTGGGTGTTCTAGACCTTTCTACAAATGTCTACAGCAACTTGTACAACTGGTCAGCATCGTACACTGGTGGCAACACCAGCAGAGACTACTTCAGCCTTCAGGCTCAGTACCGCATGAAGGCTGACTCTGCAGTTGACCTGTTTTCCTACAGTGTGCAAGGTGAGGCCTGCTCCGGTAAAGGGTCCATAGGGCTAATAGATCCCACATTCCGATGGGACAGCTCTAGGAGGGAAGAATTTAGGCTTTCCTACAAATAGTTTTCTTGCTACGTGGAAGTCTTTTCATTCATTCACTAATGGAAATATTTATTAAGCATGTGGTAAGTATTCAGCAATATGTTAGGTAGTAACAATAGAGCAGCCATTTCTCTGCGGAGTTATAATTCAGTGTAAGAAGTGTTATGATACCATATATACTATATAGTATGAACTGCCATGAAAATGTTTGATAAGGGAACCCAGCAAGGGGTGCAGCAAACCCACAAAGCTTCCTGGAGGGATGCCTTTTAGCCTTTGACTTCAAATTTCATGTATACATTAGAAATGCCACTATTACAATTGGTCTAGCTATATAAGGCTCCTGTTGACTTTCAACATAAAGGTTAGTCTAGAAATTTGTTGCTTGATTTAACCATATCTTGGATTTTTCTGCTAGGTTCCGGAGAAACAACGTTTGACAGCAGGAACACATTCACCTTGTCCTGTGATGGGTCTCTGCACCACAAACTTCTAGATTCAAAGTTCAAAGTCAGCCACGTAGAAAAATTTGGAAACACCCCAGTCTCAAAAGGTTTACTAACTTTTGAAGCATCTAGTGCCTTGGGACCACAGGTGTCTGCTACTGTTCACCTGGACTCTAAGAAGAAGCAACATCTGTATGTCAAAGACCTCAAGGTTGATGGGCAGCTCAGAGCATCCTCGTTCTACGCTCAGGGCAAATATGGCCTGTCTTGTGAGAGAGACCCTACCACCGGTCAGCTGAGTGGGGAATCCAACATGAGGTTTAACTCCACCTACTTACAAGGCACCAACCAGATAGTAGCAACGTACCAGGATGGAACCCTCTCCGTCACTTCTACGTCTGATCTGCAAGATGGCATATTCAAGAACACAGCTTCCCTGAAATACGAAAACTACGAGCTGACTCTGAAATCTGACAGCAGTGGGCAGTATGAGAACTTCGCTGCCTCTAACAAGTTGGACATGACATTCTCTAAGCAAAGCGCCTCTCTACGTTCTGAGCATCAGGCCAACTACAAGTCCCTGAGTCTCATCACTCTTCTTTCTGGATCACTCACTTCCCAGGGTGTGGAATTAAATGCTGACATCTTGGGCACTGACAAAATCAATACTGGTGCTCACAAGGCAACATTAAAGATCGCACGAGACGGACTATCGACCAGTGCGACCACCAACTTGAAGTACAGCCCCCTGGTGCTGGAAAATGAGTTGAATGCAGATCTTGGCCTCTCTGGGGCATCCATGAAATTATCAACAAGTGGCCGCTTCAAGGAACACCATGTGAAATTCAATCTGGATGGAAAAGCTGCCCTCACGGAGGTCTCGTTAGGAAGCATGTACCAGGCCATGATTCTGGGTGCAGACAGCAAGAACATCTTCAACTTCAAACTCAGCCGAGAAGGGCTGAAGCTGTCCAATGACATGATGGGCTCCTACGCGGAAATGAAACTCGACCACACACACAGTCTAAGCATTGCAGGCCTCTCGCTGGACTTCTCCTCAAAAATGGACAACATTTACAGTGCTAACAAGTTCTATAAGCAGAATTTTAACTTACACCTACAGCCCTACTCTTTTCTAACTACTTTAAGCCATGACTTGAGATACGATGCTCTAGATTTGGCCAACAGTGGGCAGTTGCGACTAGAACCGCTGAAGCTGAACATGGGTGGTAACTTTAAAGGAACCTATCAAAACAATGAGCTGAAGCACATCTATGCCATCTCTTACACCAACCTAGTAGTGGGAAGTTACAGAGCAGACACTATAGCTAAGGTTCAGGGCACAGAATTCAGCCATCGGCTTAATGCAGACATTAAAGGGCTGGCTTCCTCTGTGGACGTCATTACCAACTATAATTCAGAACCACTAAACTTTAACAATGTTTTCCACTTTGTTTTGAAACCATTTACATTGGGCATCGACACACACACGAGCGGCGATGGAAAACTGGCTTTCTGGGGACAGCACGCTGGGAAGCTGTATAGTAAGTTTCTGCTGAAAGCGGAGCCTCTGGCACTCAGCTTCTCTCATGACTTCAAGGGATCCACAAACCACGATCTAGTGTACAAGAGCAGCATCAGCACAGCTCTTAACCATGAGGCCACAGCCCTGCTCACACCAGCTGAGCAGACAAGCACCTGGAAATTAGAAACCAGACTGAATGACAAGGTATACAGACAGGACTTTGAAGCCTACAACACTAAAGACAAAATTGGTGTTGAGCTTAGTGGACGGGCTGATCTCTCTGAGCCTTCCTGGCCATTTAAACTACCGTTTTTCTACAGCGAGCCTGTCAGTGCCCTTGACGACTTAGAGATAAATGATGCTGTGGACAAGCCCCAAGAATTCACAATTGTTGCTTTTGTGAAGTATGATAAGAACCAGGATGTTCACACCATCAGCCTCCCATTCTTTAAAAGCCTGCCGGAGTATTTGGAGAGAAATCGAAGAAGGATTATAACTCTACTGGAAGCCGTGCAGGGAGAATTGAAAAGCATCAATATTGATCAGTATTTGAGGAAATACAGAGCAGCCCTGAGCAGACTTCCACAGCAAGTTCATGACTATCTAAATGCATCTGACTGGGAGGGACAAGTAACCAATGCCAAGGAAAAACTAACTGCTTTCATGGAAAATTATAAAATTACAGACAATGATGTACTAATTGCTTTAGATAGTGCCAAAATCAACTTCAATGAAAAACTTTCTCAACTTGAGACATACGTGATACAATTTGATCAGTATATTAAAGACAATTATGACCCACAGGTTTTAAAAAAAACTATTGCTCAGATTATTGAGCGAATCATTGAAAAGCTAAAAATTCTTGATGAACAGTATCATATCCGTGTAAATCTAGAAAAATCAATCAATAATCTATATGTATTTGTTGAAAATGTTGATTTGAACAAACTTGGTAGTAGTACAGCCTCTTGGATCCAGAATATGGATACTAAATATCAAATCAGAATCCAGATACAAGAAAAACTACAGCAGCTCAGGACACTAATTCAAACTGTAGACATTCAACAGCTGGCTGCAGAGTTAAAACAACAGATTGAAGCTATTGATGTCACGATGTATTTAGATCAATTGAGAACTGCAATTCTATTACAAAGAGTAAAGAACATTATTGAGCGTATCAAATACTTTGTTATGAATCTTATTGAGGATTTTAAAGTAACTGAGAAAATCAATACTATAGTCCGTGAGTTAATTGAGAAATATGAAGTAAACCAACAAATCCAGCTTTTATTGGATAAATTAGTAGAGTTGGCCCGCAGTTACAGCCTGGGTGAGACTCTTCAGAAACTAAGTAATGTGCTACAACAAATTGAGATAAAAGATTGCTATGATAAATTTGTTGGGTTTATTGATGAAACTGTTGAGTGGCTTAAAGCATTGTCTTTCAAAAAATTCATTGAAGAACTAAATAGATGTCTTGACATGTTGGTGAAGACGTTAAAAGCATTTGATTATCACCAGTTCATAGACGAAACCAACAGCAAACTACGCGAGATGACTCAGAGAATCAATGCTGAAATCCAAGCCCTTGAACTTCCACAGAAAACGGAAGCATTAAAACTGCTGGTGGAAGACTTCAAAGCCACGGTCTCCAGCTATCTGGAAAGACTCAAGGGCACCACAGTAACTGTGTTCTTTGATTGGCTGCAAGATGCTTTGGTTCACCTAAAAGACCATACCCTAGATGATGTGAGAGACATAATTTATCAAATAGACATTCCATGGGAACTTGAGCGCTTCTTGTCTCTGGTAAGCCAAGCTTACAATACACTGGTCACTTACATTTCTGACAGGTGGATTCTAACAGTGAAGAACATTACAGACTTTGCAGAACAATATTCTATCCAAAACTGGGCTGAGCGTGTGAAAGTGCTGGTGGAGCAAGGGTTCACTGTTCCTGAAATCCAAACATTTCTGGGGACCATGCCTGCCTTTGAGATCAGTCTCCGTGCTTTCCAAGAAGGTACCTTCCAGACTCCTGACTTCATAGTCCCCCTGACAGATTTGAGGATCCCATCAATTCGGATAAACTTCAAAACCTTAAAGAATGTAAAAATCCCATCAAGATTTTCCACACCAGAATTCACTATCCTCAACACCTACCATGTCCGCTCCTTTACAATAGATTTTCTGGAAATAAAAGCAAAGATTATCAGAACTATTGACCAAATGCTGAGCAGTGAGCTGCAGTGGCCTCTTCCAGAAGTGTACTTGAAAGATCTGGGGATGGTGAACATCCCTCTTGCAAGACTCACTCTGCCAGACTTCCAGGTACCAGAAATTGCAATTCCAGAATTCGCAATTCCAAATGTCAATTTCAAAGATTTTCAGGTTCCTGATCTTCACATACCAGAATTCCAGCTTCCTCGCCTCTCACACACAATTGAAATACCTGCTTTTGGCAAACTTCATGGCGTCCTGAAGATCCAGTCTCCCCTCTTTATATTAGATGCGAACGCCAACATACAGAATGTAACTACTTCAGAGAACAAAGCAGAGATGGTGGCTTCTGTTGCCGCGGCAGGAGAGTCCAAATTCGAAGCCCTCAATTTTGATTTTCAAGCACAAGCTCAACTCCTGGAGCTAAAGCCTAATCCTCTGGTCCTGAAGGAATCCATGAACTTCTCCAGTAAGTACGTGAGGATGGAGCATGAGGGCGAGATGCTATTTTCTGGACCGGCCATTGAGGGAAAATCAGACACGGTCGCAAGTTTACACATAGAGAAAAACACAGTGGAGTTTAATAATGGTGTGACTGTCAGGATAAACAATCGGCCCACCCTTGACAGCCACACAAAGTACTTTCACAAGTTGAGTGTCCCCAGTCTGGACTTCTCCAGTAAGGCTTCTTTTAACAATGAAATCAAGTCACTATTAGAAGCTGGACATGTGGTATGGACTTCTTCAGGGACCGGGTCATGGAACTGGGCCTGTCCCAACTTCTCAGATGAAGGTGTACATTCATCCAAAGTTAGCTTCACTGTGAAAGGACCCATTGCCTCCTTTGGATTGTCTAATAACATAAATGGCAAACACCTAAGGGTCATCCAAAAACTGGCCTATGAATCTGGCTTCCTCAACTATTCCAAGTTTGAAGTTGAATCAAAAGTTGAATCTCAGCACGTGGGCTCCAGCGTTCTGACTGGCAAGGGGATGGTACTGCTCAGAGATGCGAAGGCAGAAATGACTGGCGAGCACAATGCTGACTTCAATGGAAAAGTTATTGGGACTTTGAAAAATTTGCTTTTCTTTTCAGCACAACCGTTTATGATTACTGCATCCACAAATAATGAGGGAAATTTGAAAGTTAGTTTTCCCCTAAAGCTGACCGGGAAAATAGACTTCCTAAATAACTATGCTCTATTTCTGAGTCCTCACACCCAACAAACAAGCTGGCAGGCAAGTGCTAGATTCAACCAGTACAAATACAACCAAAATTTTTCTGCAGTCAACAATGAACACAACATGGAAGCCCATGTAGGAATGAATGGAGATGCCAACCTGGACTTCTTAAACATACCTTTAACAATTCCTGAAATTAGTCTCCCTTACATCGGGCTCACAACTCCCTTGCTGAAGGATTTCTCCATCTGGGAAGAAGCGGGCTTGAAAGATTTTTTGAAGACAACAAGGCAATCATTTGATTTAAGTGTAAAGGCCCAATATAAAAAGAACAGAGACAAGCATTCCATTGTGATTCCTCTGAGTATGTTTTATGAGTTTATTCTCAACAATGTCAATTCCTGGGACAGGAAACTAGAGAAAGTCAGAGACGGTGCATTGGATTTTCTTACCACATCCTACAATGAAACAAAAGTTAAGTTTGATAAGTACAAAACTGAAAATTCCCTCACTCGGCCCCTCAGGACCTTCCAAAGTCATGGTTTCACTATCCCATTCGCCAACATTGATGTATCTCCATTCACTGTAGAGACACTGGCCTCCAGCTATGTGATCCCCAAAGCAATACGTACCCCAAGTGTCACCATTCCGGGTCCTAAGGTCATTGTGCCTTCATACAGGTTAGAGCTGCCATCCTTGGAGCTGCCAGTTCTTCGTGCCCCTAGGAATCTTTTCAGGTTTTCCCTCCCAGATCTCAAGAAATTAAGCACTATTGACAATATTTACATTCCAGCTCTGGGCAATTTTACCTATGACTTCTCTTTTAAATCAAGTGTCATCACGCTGAATACCAATGCTGGACTTTATAACCAGTCAGACATCGTGGCTCATTTCCTTTCTTCCTCTTCATATGTCACGGATGCCCTGCAGTACAAATTAGAGGGTACGTCACGTCTGACGCGGAAAAGGGGACCGAAGCTAGCCACAGCTGTCTCTCTCACTAACAAATTTGTGAAGGGCAGTCACGACAGCACCATTAGCTTAAACAAGAAAAACGTGGAAGCATCAGCGAAAACAACTGCCAGCCTCCACGTTCCTGTTTTAACAATGAACTTCAAGCAGGAACTTAACGGAAATGCCAAGTCGAAACCCACTGTCTCGTCATTCATGGAACTGAACTATGACTTCAATTCTTCAAAGCTGCACTCTACTGCTAAAGGAGGTGTGGACCACAAGTTCAGCTTAGAAAGTCTCGCTTCCTATTTTTCTATTGAGTCATCGGCCAAAGGAAATATCAAGGGTTCCGTCCTTTCACAGGAATATTCAGGAAGTGTTGCCAGCGAGGCCAACACATACCTGGATTCCAGGGGTACTCGGTCTTCAGTAAGGCTACAAGGAGCTTCCAAAGTTGATGGGATCTGGAACATTGAAGTAGCAGAAAATTTTGCTGGAGAAGCCACTCTCCCACACATCTATGCCACGTGGGAACACAATATTAAAAACCATTTGAACATAGACAGCTTCTTTGTCACGAAAGGAAAGCAAACGTGCAAAGCTACCCTGGAGCTCTCCCCACGGACAATGTCAACCCTTCTACAGGTTCATGTGAGTCAACCCAGTTCCCTCCTTGATCTCCATCACTTTGACCAGGAAGTGACCCTGAAAGCCAATACTAAGAACCAGAAGGTCGACTGGAAAAGTGAAGTTCAGATTCACTCACGGGTCCTTCAGCACAATGTGAAGTTCTCCAATGACCAAGAGGAGGTTCGCCTTGATGTTGCAGGATCCACAGAAGGACAACTGTGGGATCTTGAATCTATCATTCTACCAGTATATGACAAAAGCTTGCAGGAACTCCTACAGATGGATGGAAAGAAACAGTATCTTCAGGTTTCAACTTTTCTTGTATATACCAAAAACCCCAATGGCTATCTCCTCTCACTCCCTGTGGAAGAACTGGCTGATCGGTTCATTATATCAGGGCTGAACCTCGGTGGCTTCAGTGGGATAAAAATCTATAAGCAATTAAGTACTTCACCATTTGCCCTCAACCTAACAATGCTCCCCAAGGTAAATTTCCCTGGGGTTGATGTGTTAACACAATACTCCAAATCAGAGGACTCCTCTATTCCTGCTTTTGAGGTGACTATACCTGAAGTTCAATTAACTGTGTCCCCGTTCACACTTCCAAAGAACTTTCCAGTTGGCAGCGCTGGCTTTGATCTGAAGGAGATAGCCCAACTGATTGCAGGTGTTGATCTGCCTAGCATCACCCTGCCCGAGCAGACCATTGAGATCCCATCCTTTAAGTTCACTGTGCCCGCCGGAGTTTTTATTCCTCTCTTTGGAGCACTGACTGCACACGTTGGGGTGGCCTCCCCTGTGTATAATGTCACCTGGAGTGCTGGTTTGAAAAACAAAGCAGACCATGTTGAAACCTTCCTGGATTCCACATGCAGTTCAATCTGGCAGTTTCTGGAGTATGACCTAAAAGGTAAGGAAATATTCTTCCACCTCTCCTGGATACTATGTGTTTTCAATTGGGTTCTTGAGTACATAATTATTTATTTGATTACCATCAACAGTACCATCATTCAGTGTAGAAAAATATAGAATGAAAGGAGAATATGCATGTTCCACCATATATCTTAAAAATGAAACTAGAAAATCTACTGATATTGATGGATTAATTTAAAGAAAATAAGTTTTTCTATAATAATTTAAAGACTAATAATAGTTTCTGTTTATTTAAAATAGAAAAAAATATAAGGATTTGGAGTATAGTTCTGTGGTAGAGAACAGGTTTAGCATGTATGAGGCCCTGGGCTCAAACTTTAGTACTACCACGAAAAATAATAACTTTTTTTTAAAAGAAATCTATGAACTGCATATGGTATGTTTTAAACTTTTAAGTTAGGTGTTTGGTTAAGTTATCTGTCCAAGTTTTCACTACACACACACGCGCGCGCACGCGCACGCACACATACAAACACACACTGAATGACATATAAAATCTCTTCTATACAGTTGTGGGAACACAGAAAATGGAAGATCGCATGTTCATCTATAAGAACAAAGGGACACTTCAACACCGCGACTTCAATGTGGAGTACAGTGAAGATGGTGTATTCCAAGGACTGTGGTATGGAAGTTTTACTGCCACTTGATAGCTTTTCAAAACTCGCTGTGATGCTTGCCATCTCTGGTTCAGCTGTCTTTCCTTTTCTCATTTCAGGATCTGGCTGGGAGAAGCTCACCTCGACATCACCAGCCCAGCATTGACTGAGCTCCATCTGTACTACAAAGAAGATGAGAACAGTCTGTGGGCCTGGGCGGCCTCCCCAGCCATAGGCACTGTGGGTCTGGAGTCAAGCACAGATGACCAGAGGCTGAGGCTGAATGTCTACTTCCAGCCTCAGGTGAGTCCCAGCTGATGAGCATCCCATGGCCAAAAGCAATGTTTCACCTTAGACAGTTCTCTGAAAGCATTCTCAAACTAGATGAAAAGACAGGTGGTGAGCCAATCAAACGTCTACATTGAGGTACTACCGTCCTGAAAACTTTACAATAAATTTTTGCTGAGCTTGATAGACACACCATGGTACCCAAGTAGCACTGTTGATTTATGGCTTTCTGGGTCAAGACAAGAGTCACACCTCATCTCCTGAGGCATGCAAAAACTGTGCCACATTTTTTTTAGAATCAGACTTTCTGGAATCTTTCTTTTCAAGGCTTTGTAATTCCTCCCCACAGTGAAATTGTTTGATTGGGGCACATCAAATTCATATCATGCCATTTATAAGCTCTGCTGGGACCAAATCAAAGATAACATATTGCTGTAAGGAGAGTTATAAACTGAAGCCAGTCATTAGCTTGGCGAGTGAAGGCTGAAATTGAAGCTCTTGAGCTGGACTCTTCTTAAATCCAGAATGTGTTTTTTCCTACCTCTTTCCTCATTTTTCCTCCAGTGCTTCTTCCTCCTTCTCCCAATTTTCCATTCCAAGAAGTCCTTAGTGTTAAATGTCACTAAGTAGCTAACATACTTATCTACTTATCTTTTTATCCTCCCTGAAGCATGTGATAAAGAGAAATTAACATCATTTGGTCTATCTATTAAAACAAACACATGAGCTAAAAAAAGAAAGGTTAACCCCCCCTTCAGAATATGAAAGACCCTCTTCTGTTCTTTTCTTTGATGTGGTATTGAAGTTTTAGTGTAGTATATTATATAATCAGAGTCATTGAGAGTATATTCTTTTCATCTGTTTTATTCTTCTGATTTTAGTCCCCTCTAGATAGAAAACTCAACATATTCAAGACTGAGTGGAGGTACAAGAAGTCTGATGATGGAAGGTACATCAAAATTAATTGGGAAGACGAGGCAGCTTCCAGATTGCTAGGCTCCCTAAAAAGCAATGTGCCCAAGGCTACAGCGACTATTTATGATTATGTCAATAAGTATGCTTCTTCAAAGCTAAAAAGAAGTCTGCAGAACAATGTTGAGAGAGCTATAAGGACAGTTAATGAAATGAACATGGATTTCCAGCGGGCAGCCCATGATGCTTACCAGGAGTGGAAAGACAAGACCCAGAATCTGTATGAAGCAATGTTGGCTCAGGAGGACCAGAGCATCACTGAAAAACTGCAGGAGAAAGTGGTAGACAGCATAGTAAATGTTACTCAGAAGTACCACGTGGCAGTCGCGCTTCTCACTGACTCATTCATCCATTTTTTGAAGTACAATACATTTAAGCTCCCAGGTAATGCAGGAACATACACTGCCGATGAACTCTGCACAATGGTCATGGGAGGGATGGCAAAGTCACTGTCTTGGCTATATTCAAGTGTCCATAACAGTTTAGAAAAACTGCTTTCCTATGTCCAAGACCTAGTAGAGAAATCGGGTTTGTTCAGTGACATAAAATTTAGATTTCCTTTAGTTCCAAAAGCCAGTGAACTAAAAGATGTGATTCTGGAGTGCAGGTTGCTCTTAAACATTTCATCAGACTTCATCCAAGGATACTTCGAAGACTTCCAGCATGTCAGCTTTACAACGATACTCAGTGATGTTCAGGTTGTTTTGGAGGAAATTATAGACAACATAGTAGAAGAAATTCAATACCAATGCGACAAAGAATCTGATTGTTTCACTAATTATATTAATACAATCTTCAAAATACACATCCCAAGTGCTTTTCAATTCCTAAAAGAAGAGCTATATTCTATCTTCAGTGATTTCAATGACTCTATTCAAAGTATACTTCAGAAGGCATCCTACAAGCTACAGCAGGTCTATCATTACATAAAGGCTCTTCGTGAAGAGTATTTTGATCCAAGCATGGTTGGCTGGACAGTAAAGTATTATGAAGTCGAAGAAAAGATGGTTGACCTGATTAAGTCCCTCTTAGTTATCCTTAAAGATTTCCACTCTGAATACAGTGCCAAGGCTACTGATTTTGCTTCCAATATCACAGCTCAAGTTGAGCAGTTTGTGTCCAGGAATAGCCAAGAATATCTTAGCATCCTTGCTGATATAGATGGAAAGGGGAAGGAGAAGATTGCAGAGCTCTCTATCATGGCAAAGGAAGCAATTAAAAGCTGGGCCCCTGCAATGAAGGAAATCATTTCTGATTACCACCAGCAGTTCAGTTCCAAACTGCAAGATTTTTCAGACAAACTCTCTGATTACTATGAAAAATTCATTGCTGAGTCCACAAGGTTGATTGACTTGTCTGTCCAGAGCTACCACGTGTTTCGAAGATACGTCACCCAGCTACTGAAAGAGCTTCAGGTGGCCACAGCCAATAATGTGAGTTCCTATGTAAAACTTGCCCCAGGAGAACTGATTATCACCTTCTGATTCATTTATTCATCTATTATAATTAAACCTTTACATAGTAGGAGATGTGATGCTACTATAAAAAACCATCCAACTGAGCCAGCCCTGCAGCTGCCAGGAAGTGCAAGATGCACGTGTGCCCTAGGCATGCAACCAAGCTGGCCAGAGAACCAAGAAGTCAGGAAGACATACTTTTACAAGTTAGATGAAAATCAAGATCTGAGTTATTTTGTTAAGTGTGGGAGGGGTGAGCAAATAAATGACTTCTATATTGTGTATCAGATTCTTCAACTTGGCTCATTTGTATTGAAACATTAGATTGAGTGCATCAGTTCAAAGGTTCTGGCTTTCCTAACCTCCACAAGGACACACACTCACATTCAAGTGATAAAAATAAAGAAGAAAGGAAAAAGTTATAGAAGAAAATGTTTTCCTACTTAATTGATCTTACTAACTGCATTAACTATGTGAGCAAGAAAGGGTTTTGTATAAATTTAACCAGAAGAACATTGCATGCACCTCATATGTAATTAAGGGCCACACAATCTTCCTTGACAACTTGTCTGTGTCTGTTGGGCAAGATTCTTCTCTGTTCCAATCTGGAATCAACCAACTAGACTTTCATCTGACTTGGTCTCCTAGTAGGGAAGAGGGAATAACTTGGGAGTACTAGACTCAAGGGCTTCATTCAGGATACGAGACACCCAAGATATCTCCCTATAGCTCAGCCAGGACTTATTCAAAGCAAAAAAACAAAAAGTATGAGGGAGAAACAGACATGGACTCCCTAAGTGCTTCTACAAGCAAACATGCATTTAAATTCTCATATCCCCTTGTTTTAAATACAGTATCTGACGATACCAAGTATGAGCAAAGTCTGAGGGTTACTCTGCCAGGAGCACCCATTTCAAAGGCTAATTTTGAATGTGAACACCATTTATCTGCCTCTTGGGAAGCCACAAAGGACCTGGGTGACAGAAATTCTACTGAGATAAGTGAGGAGGATAGTGATCAAATGGCACATCGCATCAATGGTGTTGGAAAACAGTGAGAGTAGGACCCTTGAGAAATTAGAAATCAATAGTT
Source organism: Neodon shergylaensis (assembly GCA_025134845.1). NCBI lineage: Eukaryota > Metazoa > Chordata > Mammalia > Rodentia > Cricetidae > Neodon > Neodon shergylaensis. The sequence continues at coordinate 9,676,871 of JABTXL010007734.1, forward strand.
GGTGACTTCTGAGTCCTAAATGAGGGAGGGCGCTTTAGAAAAGTGTCATTTCCAATGGCCACCATTTTCCCGTTTGTGTCATTTGATGAAGCACACTGTTAAAATTCTTCTAAAAGTTTATCAATTGCTAGGCTTCCTGAGTCTCCTCATTCCCCAAGGAAAAGTGAGTGTTACCTGCCCTTTCTGCAACCCAACAATGCAGGACAATCAGTGGTGATAGGGAGTCAAGTCAAAGCAGGAACTCAATTTATTACTGTGAGCATCAGCTTATACATGTTTAGTGACATCCTGTGATGTGGGGGTACCTCCAGCCAATGAGAGGCCGCCAAACCCTCCCTCTGGCTGAAGGGGCATCTACCTGGTTTTACCTACCTTGCTCAAACTTGAGCCAGGCTTTTCTCTGTCCAACAGACCCTGAACTCCAGCCAGGCTTTTCTCTGTCCTATAGGGCTCAAGGTACAGGTCCTGAGATACTTTTGGCTCAACAATCAATACTTTAGCATGATTCTTCTGTGCAGAACTTATGAGCCAAAAAGACAATTCTGGGTATAAAAAAAGGTAGAAAATTAGGCTCAAATCCCAGAGTGATACGCAACTTGCTCCAAAGTTAGTTCTGTCAGAATTTCCATAATGAGCTAAGAGGAGCAATGCCACAACCTAGGGAATCTTCAAACTGTGAAGAAGCCTGTAATTATGGCTTCATTCAAAGGAAAATGAGGAGTTTAAGGAAGACCTGGATACTGAGGAGATGATACCAACATCTGGAGCTGAACATCTGGAGGGGAAGAGGGCTATGAATTCTATGATTGTACAGTTACACACTACCCCAGCTCAGCTCCCGGCCTGCTATCCCTCATATGATGTGCAGTGATCAGCTTCAAATGCCTGCATCATGTTGAATAAAGTTGGAAGGAAGATGAGTCCCCAGGAAGGTCTGGACTCTGCTATTCTATGCATTGCTCATGTATTTCAGGATATTTGTCCAGGTTCAAATAATAGCTGGAATCCTTTCTCTTGAACCTTACAGAGTTTATTCTCCTCAACCCCTGAATCCTCAATTCTATTACCTATAAAACAGATTAATAATAAACCTTATATTTTGTCACTTTTAATATTGTCTGCAAGCAACAGACTATTATTGTGAAATGAGGTGATTGTTTAAGGTAAACTTATGTTAAAGAAAGAAAAGAGGTAGAGCAATTGATCCTCCTCAGTGATCGTCCACTAATGATCGCTTACAATGGTGAGGCAGATTAGTAGATAATCTTTCCATCTGTCTAAGCGGAATGATGGCTATTAACAAATGACAGTGATGGTTATATTATAAATAGAAGAGGTTAAGGAGCAGAAAGCTGTTGTGGGAGGGTTGGAAGGTACCATGGTGATATGTGGACAATAAAAGACAAGGGACAATTCACAAAGAGGAGAAACATGGGTAGGAAAAGAAAAGCGAGCGTGTTGCATGAACACTGGATTCCATGTTTTAGACAGAGCACAAGGGGAGTAAAGGAAGACCACATGGATGGGCCAGCCCAGCAGGACTTCAGAGTATGTGAGCGCTGGGGAGCAAGGGGATACTTGCACTGTTGGAGAAGGGCATCCAGTGGAACATTTTGACCAGTGGTTACAGAAATCAATGTGGTAACATATGCATGACTTAATCTGGAATACAAGACTGTGCCTGGGTCCATGCTTTTTAGAAAAAGATGGACTTGAGAAGTCATGAATGTTGGGGATGGTGAGCAGGACCCAAATAAAAGCCGACATAAAGGCAGGGTTGAGAGGATCAAGTGACTCATAGTTCAAAACAAAGACTGTAAGAGACCAAGATGACTTAGTGAGTTCAGGGTCGGAAACTGGAGGAATTGGTGAAAGAGATGGAAGAGCATGGAAGGACTGGGTAGGTTATAAGGGAAAAACTGTTTTCATAGTTTTAAAAAACAGGAAACGCAAGTGCAGCATCAGTGTCTGGTGAGGGCTTTCATGTTTGTTAGGTCATTGTCTTAGTCATGGTTTCTAGTGCTGTGATGAAGCAGCATAGCCAAAAGAAATTTCGGGAGAAAGGAGTTTATTTCACTTGCAACCTCCATGCCACAGTCCATCACTGGGCAGCTAGGGCAAGAATTCAAATAGGGCAGGAACTCAGAGGCAGGAGTTGACACAGAGACCATGGAGGAATGCTACTTACTGGCTTGCTCCCCATGGCTTGCTCAGCCTGATTTCTTATAGAACCCAGAACCACCAGCCCAGAGATGTCACCACCCACAATGGGCTGGACCCTCCAATATCAATCACTAGTTAAGAAAATTCACTACGTTCTTGTCTTCAGTTTGGTCTTATGGAAGCATTTACTCAACTGAGGTTCCCTCCTCTCAGCTGATTTTAGCTTGTGTCAAATTGACATGAGGACTAGCCAGCACAGTCATGAAATGGTAGAATGAAAATCAAACTCAAGAAAAAAGTGATAGAGGTGGGAGGAGGAAGGAAGGAAGGAAAGCAGGAAGAAAGGACAGACATCGAATTCCCGTTTTATAACTAACCAAGTCCCTTGTTTAAAAGGCCTTATTCATTGATAAGGTTTGTGTCCTTATCGTAATACTGCTGCTTTGGAGATCTCGGACAAGACTTTAGGGGTACTCTCAAGCCATAGCAATGAGCAAGGCAGACCTCAGAGTTATAATATTTTGAACCTGTGTAACCTACACAAATAGAACTAGAAATGATGTTATGAGCAGATTACAGGTGCGGGTGACGGACTCCGAGATTGTCACAGTCACAATGCAACTGTGGGACCACATGGGAGAGACCCAGTCACACTGTGCTCAAGTGGAAAATTCCTACTTGGATGAGATCGTGATGTGTGCCAGAGAACAACAGCCAGCAAAATGGGGACAACATAGCACAGATTAGACATATGCTTAGAAAATTAATAAGCAAACACATTGTTTTCTCTTGTAAAATGAGTGGGCCTGTTATCCAGCAAGTGAATCACCTTGTACATCTCCTAAGAACATACTGTCAGGTGATGTGGGAAGTCCTATAATCACAGATTTTCCTCTTATAAAACAAACATCCACGGTTCCAATCAAAGGAGGAATCAAAGAATGGCGCCCTGCCCAGGTCCCTAAAACTCTGTAAGCATGATCAAATCATGCTGTGACTTGACTCCCAGGTCCAGCCCCAGCTCATAGCACTGTCCCCAGCAGAAACTCTGTATTGAATGGATTAATATGAACTGAGCTCACGACGTGCCCTTGGTGTGGTCTCCACTTTCTTTGACTTACCATTTGAAGACTGAACAGTTGAAGATACCAAGTCTTCCTTTCTTGGTGAGATGAGTAAATATCCCCCTCTGACAATCCTGTTCTAGGGCCCCCCTCATGGTTCTAATTTATGACTTAGTCCCCATTCAGTCAGGGAAAGGGCCAAAACAGCCTTCAAGTGGGGCCTACAATATGGGAGCCAGAGTGGCCAAACAGATGTTCTCTCTAAAAGTGTCTAATAACCAGAGATAAATGTGCAGAAACAGACCCTTCCTCTTAGCTCATCTCTGCGCATGCTGTTTCACATTAAGAGGTCACTGCAACTCCCTTTGGGGTGCTCCATTTGTTGGTGGGATGGCTGGGTGGTCACCAACAAACAACATTCCAGAGCCTCATAAAATGTGGTAGAGCAGGTACATGTGTCTCCATGAGCTGAGAGCCCTCTTATCCTCCAAAATGGTTCCTGCCTCCTGTATCTGAGAGGAACTTCAGTGCTACTCAAATCAATGGACACTTAAGCTCTGGTCCTGTGTCTTTTTACGCCCTGGATTGACACTATCTAATCCAGTCTTAGAGTAGAGGAATCATTCAAGCCTTGGGGATGACCTAGTATCTGAGCTGCAGGCCTGTGGTCCCACCTTCGCCTCTTAACTTTGACTCAAGCTATCAGCTGTGTAACAGGAACAACAAGCCTCAGTGTATAGGGCCTGCTAGAGACACTGTCCTGAAACCAGACACTGTCATGAAGGGGGATGGCAGCTCTGTGAAAAAATCTAGGTCCACAAATATCCCCCAGCACACCAAAGGTTCTCTTGGCTTCATGCCCTTCTCCTCCAGCAAAGTGTGCCCATTGAGAAGGGTACCAAGGTCCTCACAGAGTAATAGATACCAAGATGACTTCAGGACCCTCAATGCCTTTGAATTAGAACTGGACTGGCTTGAGCAGAGCAGCATCACTAGGACGTTGATGTGATGCATTGGACCCTGCAGAAGGATCAGTTGGGGGGGCACAGCACTGTCCCATAGCTCCACTGAGCATATATTAAACAAGAAAAAAAGTCCAAAAAGCCGGACTACCCCTCTCACTCAGGAAAAAAAAAAAGATCCAGTGCTGAATTCAAATTTCAGCTGATTCATGAATTATGTAACTTGCCTTTTCTAACCCTCAGAGCACAGAGCACAACAGAATAGGTTTGCTGGGAAATGAAGTAATTGTTAGAGTAGGTGGGAAGAGTGTATGAGATAACAAATGTCAGCTCTGGTACACAGAACAGAGATAAACTCACCATGTCCCAGTGCGACAGTCAAAATTAGTGATGAGTAAGTCCAATAAGGATGACGCAGAGAAGTTGTACCAGTGTGATAGAGGATGAAATGGCAAGTCTCAGAAGATGGAATAAAGTTAAAACTCAATAAAAACCAATGACTTTTGGTTTTTTTTTTTAAGTAGAGTTTTAAACAGGAGGTCAGTAAACTGATGATCCAGGACGGGTTTCAGAAGAAAGGACAATGACAGCTCACACTGGGTGGAAGGGACCCTTACTGCTGTAGCCGTATTCTGATACTGAGGAGGACCTGGACTGTCTATTAGGCTACTAGCTAAATTATACTAATGAACCGACTAATAAAATGGAAGGAAGAGAGAAATATTTAAGAGCCTAGCATACACTAAGCACTAAACTATCTAATGTTGCCTTTTCCCGTTCGTGACTCCAGGGTTTTTTAGATGGACAAACTCTATTTCAAGAGGAATTATTTCATGCCTTTGTTTGCATTTAGCAAGCCTCTTCTTTAGAACAGGCATTATCCTAAACTTCCAGGTTCAAAAAGAATATGTGCCAGTCCTTCCACAGGAGACAGGAGGTGACTTTCAACCTCGGGAGAGGTCCAGATGAGGACTCACAACAGTCCTGGGGTCACGGAGACAAAAGGGAGCAAGAAGAAGCGTGTCACCCCTAGGTGGCTGAGCTGACTGTGGGTTCTGAGTTTGCCACCCAAATAGCTGGAGCGCCCTGGAAGATGTGTGTCACCCTTGCTCCTCAGGAACTTCATTTGCAGAATGATAGCTCAAAGAATAATAATGTCATCTAGATGAGCTGGCTGGATCTGAGTTCTCCTGGGTTATCTAAAGTCTTAGACTTTCAAGACTGATTCCTCTCTGTGCCACTAAAAATAATTGTTCTCAACCTGTGGGTTGGGACCCTTTTGGGACTCACATGACAGAGGTTGCCTTAGACGATAGGAAAACACAGTTATTTACATTACAATTCATAATGGTAGCAAAATTCCAGTTACGAAGTAGCAACAAAAATAAATCTATGGTTGTGGGGGGGGGGTGGGGTCACCATAGCATGAGGAGCAGTATTAAAGGGTTGGAGCATCAGGAAAGTTGAGAACCGCTGCTCTAGGAAAACCCTACAATTCCCACAGAAAGCATCTTTGGTCCTTGCATCTCACCTCTGACTGCTGCTCAAGCTCACCTGGCTGTGTGCGGCATTAATCTCTCACCCTGACCCATGCTGCTGCCCAGACCAAACTTGGTCTTTACCAGGACTCCCTCTAGGACATTGCTGGATGTCTCCTGTGTTTTACCCGACTGGACAGTGAAAGGCCTTGTAGTTGCTTCCTGACTGTTTACTGAAACAACCATTCCGTCTACAGTTTCCTCCAGAATACCTCACTCAGCTCCAGGATGTGCTGTCTGGTCACTGAAAGATTGGGTGCTCTGTGAAACTGCTATAGTTTGCGTTTCCTCTCATGGGGGCTGGGGAATGGGAGTCTTGTGAAGCCGACTTAGTCCTAGAGAGGGATATTGTCCCTGTCCTGTGAAGAAGCTGAGCTGGCAGTGGTTGCACAGAAAAGTACCCCTGTCCCTTCCTCTATACCAACTGCAAGCTGTAGAGCTACGCTATCCCTTACCAGCCCTTCCCACCTTTCCCCTGATAACCTCTAGCCCCACCCTCCTGCCAGCTACCTTCCCAGACCCCAGCCTTAGCCACCTCTACTTTCTTTGTCCTCAGGAGACACCTAGGTAGGGATTAGGGTTTTATAGAATTAGAATTGAGTCCACTGGGTCCATCTTTCATAGCTTTTCTTGCTATTTCCCCTTTCTCTGAAGTCTTAGACCAGTGATTCTCAACCTTCCTAATGCTTCACCCCTTTAACACAGTTCCTCATGTCGTGATGACCCCAACCATAATATTATTTCATTACTACTTCATAACTATATTTTTTGCTACTGTTATGAATGGTAATATAAACATCTGATATTTAGGATATCTGATATGAAACTCCTATGAAAGGGTCGTTTGACTCCTCGAAAGGGCGGCAACCTATAGGTTGAGAACCACTATCTTAGATCAATTTACTCAGCGTGTTTTTAAATCCATGGAGTCTGGTAATACTGTGCTGCCTCCAATGGCCTAAGGCTAGCACCTTTGAGTAAATGTTCTCCATGCCAGCTGCTCTTTCCTGCCACGTGAGATTGCGTGTCAACTCTACCCCACCACCCTATCCCATACACATGCCCAGAGGCCTTGACCCACCAGCTCTTTTTCTCTGACAGCAAAAGATGGGAAGTGGGGGTTTAAGATCTCCCCTCAGCCCTGGGAACAGCAAAGGCACAATGCTATGACGGGATGCATACACAGCCCCAACTCCCCAGTAATGCCAGGCCCAGAGGGTAACATGAATAGATAGATAGACTTTCCAACTTTTATCTTCCCTCTCCTCCAGGGGTAACCAGCTCCTCCAGGCTCCTTGTGGGGCTCTAGGACCTGAGAGGAAAAACCCTGGAGAAATATGACCTCCTAGAACCTTTCTATCCTGAGCTGGTAGAGTTCTTCTATAAACAGGTCTCTCCACCAGAAGCAGGTCTCTACGCCACCATAACAGGCTGTGTGACCTTGGACACCACAGCTCTAGGTCAGTATCCTTAGGGCCTGACCAATATCGACATCCTGCGAATTGAGTTTTTCTATAGTGTGCCCTGTAAGCAAATCTAAGGAATAAAAAATTGACAAGTCTAAAAGTTGCTATTCTTACGTGCTGGCTGCCTGAGTCTGCAGAGCCATGTCCTCTTTAATATCTGGATGGATCAATTAAGCCTCATCCCACATACCCTTCTGATGTTCTTTGGTAATTCCTACAACTTGCCTGTCCTGTGAGCCATCTGTTCCCATCTCTATATCATTTTTTCCCATTCCCCTTCAACTTGCCCACAGCTCCCCAGATCCAATCTTTCCTACCAAGTATCAGAACCCTGTAAACGGAGGATTCTCTGTCCTACCCTATCCTGTGGCTTCTTCCAAATAATCACTCAAGGGCTTATACTAATTATTAATGCTTGGCCCATACCTCAGGCTTATTGCTAGATAACTCTTACCTTTAAATTAACCCATTTTTATTAATGTATATATTGCCATGTGGCTCGTGGCTTTACCTGTAATCTAGTACAACTTGTTGTTCTGGCAACTGGCTGGCATCTCCTCTGACTCTGTCCCTTCTCATCTAAGTGATTGTTCTGCCTAACCTTATCCTGCCCGGCTATTGGTCAAACAGCTTTTATTATTAACCAGTGAGAGAAATATATATTCACAGCACACAGAAGAATCATCCCACAGCAGAAGACTCTGTCACTGTGGGATGCTTCGAAATCTGTGGCCACGGCACCCTCATATGGGCTGTGCATGAGGCGTTGGTAGAGACTCATATTCTATAGTCCACAGTGCAACTGTAACCCTTCAGAAAAATCAAAACTAAGCCAGGTGGTGGTGGTGCATACCTTTAATCCCAGCATTCAGGAGGCAGAGGTAGGTGAATCTCTGTCTGAGGCCAGCTTGGTCTACAGAATGAGTTACAGAGGCTATACAGAGAAACCCTGTCTAGAAAAAAAATATTCCTCCTTTTAAAAATAAAATTAGGACAAAGTTTCATGCTACCCTAATTTTTACAGACTCCATTTAACAAGATTTTCAAGCCATTTTCCTGGAACAAGGTGGGTTAGTAAAGAGACATCCATTCTGGACACATGTCTTCTCCCAAAAGCAGAGATGGGAGTTTTGCATAGAAAGAGGTCAATAAAGCCTGTAGCTTTCCAGGAGAGAGGCCTTGCAGATTGCAAGTCCTGACATAACACTCTCTCCCGCACCGTGCCTAGTAGGTGTGTCCAACTTGTGGGCCACAGGCTGCATATAGGACCTAGGTCCAAGGATAGCTATGAATACAGCCCAGGGCAAAATCACAAACCTATATAAAACATTATATGATGTTCTTTTTGTGGCTCAATTGTGCAGCTCTTGACTATGAACTCTGTAAATGACAACCCGCAAGGTCAAATTATTAGGTACTCCTGGGCCCCAAAGGAAGAAATGAGGTGAGACTCTCAGGGAACGGGGCTTACAGATGATCACTGCATTGTGACCTGACTTCACTTCTGCTTCACCACGTCTTCAGTAGATCCTGGTAAACACGGGTGGCTGAAATCAAAGAGTACTTGAAACTTACAAATATGGGACAAGTTGATGGGAAATCGTCTTTTAAAGCAAAGCTTACTCTTGTTCTATGAACCCCTCTGGAGAAAATATATCTTCTGTGCAGATTCCAGGGATCTGGGGAGCTTTTCTAAAGCTCATTAGTACCAGGTCTGCTGAGGCAGTTCAGGAGAAATATTCAGTGAGTACACTCGGTAGCAAAAGGGACCTGTTCCTGCTGTCACAGAAAAACCTCTAGTCCAAGAAATAGTCAGAAAAACTGGGCAAGTTCCTCCACTTGTGTGCACAGTGTACTTTCCTCACTGGGCCTGGACTGGGAGTGGAGCAGGTAATATCTCTCTCAATCCTCTGACCCAAGCCTTGGGCAAGGCTTTTCTGAGGATTCAGTCCACAACCCCAGTTCCACTCTTCCCTCTGGGGCAAACTTCACTCGTCTCTTAGTCACATACCATCCTGCTACCCAATCTTGGGTTTCATTTCCTCCCTTTCCCCGCTAGGAATGCCTTCTCCAGGTCATCTCAAGTCCTGTCTCCTCCTGGAAGCCTTCCAAGAACATCCAGCCCTCGCCTGAGCTCACTCATTTGACTGTTTGTCCAATGCTTCATCTCCCTGTTTTCTCAACTCTTTCGGGTAGGGCATTCCTGACACAACCTGGCATTCCAGCAGGAATGAGTCCCTGGATCTCCTGGGCTATAGGATGCAGGATGGGAAGAAGGGTCCTGGACCATGCTCCATCTACTGTGTAAAGAGGCTTTACTGTTTTCTCCGCAGAAGGAGATACTCCATCCCTAGAGTTAAGAATTTTGTGGGCCTGTGGACTCAGCCAGATGCCCTTGTTAGTGTCTCTCCAACCCAAGAAGGGTGTGGCCAGGCTGGAAAGGTAAATCAAACTGTGAAGAACCTGGACTTTGAGGATGGGAGTGGGGACCCAGTGGTCCTGAGTGCTAATCTCAGTTTTGCCTCAGTAGTACCCTGTCAAACCATCGGCTGGCATTGTACACCCACAGCCTCACACACTTCCTGGCTCATTGCAGAAGCTATGAAAAGGTCTAAAGTGTGCAGATTAGGGTGGGTGGTCTAAACTCTTCAATGCCAGATGATTCTAGCCCCACACAGACCCTGACAGGTGGGGTTCTGTCCCCGGGATCCAGCAGCTCAGCACTTGCGCAATACAGCCCTTGGTACTTTCTTATTCCTCCTTGTAGAAACTTTCCCCTGCTCGACAGAGCACACACTTCCTGTCAGTTTTTATTTTTGTGATGGCTTGCTTACGAGCGGGGCATTCTGTTCTTGGAATTTCTTGTTAAAATGTTTCATTTAATTAAGTTTTTACAGCCAGCTCTGCTTTCTGTCTGCTAGATGGCAGGAGCCAGAGTAGGGCTACCCTCTGCTCTCTGGGAGGCCAGGTCCCTGAAACTCTTAAGAGATCCAAGCCCGGGCTCTCAGGCTGCATACCAAGGCTTTCAGCTTTCCACCTCGAAAGGTCTGGGTGTGTCCAAGTCTGGATCCCCATCACAGGCCCCACTGGAGACTAGAGGGCCACCAGAATGTTGCCTAAGTACTCTCTGTTAGGATTCGTTCTCTGTCTGGAGGCAACCTGTGTCTAAACCCCAAGGTTTATGCAGAGACAATGTGCTATGAACAGTCACAGGTCTAAGCAACTCAGGGCAGCAGCGCCATTCTTCCTTGTTCCTTGACCCACTCTTTCCTGTGTTACTTTTCCACCCTATCCCTAGCTCACCTTTTTGGCTATGCCAACATTGCGCTTACTCTCCTCCCCTAGGGCAGAATGCCACGTCCTCTGTCCACCTTCTGTATGTGAATACGACCCTTGCCATCCCTCATTCCGTCTCTTTCCCAGTGCCGTCCTTTGTACACACCTGGGCCCCGGTGGAGCTCTACCGTCTCCTCCACAGGCTGGAAGGATCCCTGAGGTGCTGAACAGGATAAGGGTGGCTACCTTTTCCGGAGGCAGGGGAATGGTCCCAGGTAAGATGGTTTTGAAAGGGGCTGCCATCTCTGAAGTACAACCAACCAGTCAGACTCCCCTCTCCTGTGTCCCACTGCACAGCCTAGAGCAAGGATGGCCCAGGATGAACAAAAGCCAGGCTTCCCCTAGGCTCCCACCAGTTTCCAACCTGGCCATAGCTATCCTCTAATTTAAAATCACAGGGTTGTAATGGAGGCTGATCTCTGTTTTTTGGCTCCCCTTTATCCCAAGCAGGTGGCTTCCTGACCCCACCCAATACCTGGCCTTAGGGAAGCGCCGGATAATTCTGGGCTCCTTGTGATGTTGCTAAGATGCTGCCTGCCACCTGTCAGGAATGTGCAGCCAGGGATGTAGCAGGACGCGCTGTTTTCCCACACTTGTGTCTTAAAAGGTTACAGGCCGTGGGTGCCTAATAGGCAGAACATTAGATCACTTGTCTCATTTAGAACAATAATCCGTTTTGCTAGGGGTCAGGTTGACACAAAGAATCTGTCCAGACCAGGTCTCTTGATGGGACTTAGCCCTCCCCTCAAACTAATGAAATTTTCAACTCATGGGTACTTGAGTTAATAAAGTGTGCCACACATCTGCCTGGGCTGCGGGCAGAAAAAAAAAGCCCTGAGGTTCAATTTTGAGATCACTGACATAGTATTTGAGTGGTCTCCCACTGGCACCTGGTGGGACACCAAATGAAGGAAAGTTGCACAATGACTGTGTGAGGGAAAAAAAAAATGAGTGTATACACAGAGAGGCCAGGGACCTCCTAGAGGAGGGTGAGAGAGGGGAGGCCTTGGAATTATAGGAGGGAGGCTTGATGGGGTGCTACTGCTGAGGTTTCACGCCAGTGGCCTACAGGTAATGAATTATTTTAAGAGGAAATTGGCACCAGTGTGATCTTAGGTCAGAAAGTAAAAGGAACGTGGTTTCTATGGGTGCTGAATTAACTGCAAAAGTCTAATATGAATGCCTGTGAACCAAACATAAAGCTGGGGGTGGCAGCCCCCAAAGAGGTGACTTCCAAGCCACAAAGACCCCTGAGACTGCAGCTCTTCTTCCCTCCCCATGCCACTGCTCACCTCCCCACAGAGGGCACTGTGTTGGCCTCAGGCTTGCTCAGGGACGAGATGAGCCCATTGCCTACTGGGATATGAACTAGTCACCAGCTAAGAAATGAACTTACAATTCTTTCTTGTATGTAAATCCTAATGGGACTCCTCTCCTAGACACTATAAGATGCTGAGCGTTGGGGAAAGAGTGGATCTGAATGTTCTGTGGGCATCCCTGGAGAAAGATACGGAGCCCTCTTAATGCCAATGGCCTGTCTCCCAGGAAATTCTCCAAAACTAGGCCAGGGATTGTGCCTCTCTGAAAGTTAAGACATAAGAAGCCTTAACTAGGGCTGTGCCTTCCTCCTGGCTCATCCAAGGGTCTCCCGCAGGCACACAATATGGGAGAGTGTGTGGTCACAGGGCTGCAGGCAGAATATCAGGGGAAAAGAGCAGTCTCCCACAGTGCAGTACCACTAAATAGCCACAAGGGGGTCTCTCAGCGCAATTTTAGATACCAAGTCTAGAGATCTCAGGAGTTGGGGAAAGGCTAGACCCCCTCCAGCAAGCTTGGCTGGCCCTTCTGCCTGAGGTGGGCTCAGCTGGGATACTCCAGCAGGGTGGGAGATACCTAGCTACTTGTCTTTAGTTCTTTTGTTACCACAACCTATTTACCTTGAGCATCCCTTCTCCGTAGTGTGGACAGAGGGACTGGGAGAATTGAATACACTTAGATAAATGACCCAGGTAAACTCTGCTTATGCCTGTATGAGGACACCTTTTGACCAAAGATCCATCACTGTATAACCACCAATCCTGCTGACAAAGGACACAAGCTCACAAATGGCTGACCAGGCTTTGCCAGTAGCATTCAGCGACTTAACTTTGTTTGCCCAGTGACATGTCACCTCTTCAGCCCTACAAAACTCCCAACACTATTCTCCTCCGGTAGACTTTCTTTCTCCCTACCCCTCCCCTACCAGGATTCTTTCTCCTCTTGGCTGTCAGTCTTCTCTCCTTCTGCTGGCACAGCTTGGGAACTCCAATAGCCAGACCTTGGCTTCACAAACCGTGATCGTTCTGTAGCTAGTGATGGGAGCCCAGGCCTCTCTGGCAGGGCTAAGCAAAGCCGTATCAATCAAACTGGGCAAAGCTGGTCCCAGCCACAGATCATTGGTGATCCCAGGACCCCATCCTAGATTATCCATATATGCTCTTCTTATAAAAAACCCCTTTTAACATGGAGAATTCTAGAAGGAAAAGGGGAGAGGCAGGGCAAAGCAGACTGTCCCTACAAGGGTCCCCGTGATTAATGATGTTCCCAACATTCCCTTGAGGTTCTCTAAGCAACTATGCATGGCTGCCTTGGAATGTGGCATCAGCTGCCCTTTGGGAGCCCCGACTGGCCCCTCCTCACAGCTCCAGAGCCTCCCTCTGCCGGCATCAATGCCTCTGCTCTTACTTTCCCAACCTTCTGCCCAAATCTCACCAAAGGGGAAGAAGGGGCTTTGTGCTCTGTCCGATCCTCCACCTGAGGCTCAGAAAACTCAGGCCCCAGACCCCTCCTCTGGGTTCTAATTCCTCTCCTTCCTGTGAGGGGCATGGCCTGGAAGCTACTGAATGTTTAGTGCTCCTCGTTTCTTCATATGGAAAAATGGGGAGGTCCCTGGACTCAGGGCAAAGTCTTCTTGTGCAAAGTGTGAAAGTTAACATGTGCTGTTTGCTTAGGTATTTGATAGACTGTAAATGTCCTGAAAGTTTTGCTATCATCTCTGGATCTTCCTCCAAAAACACACTCTGCAGAGTAGCAAGCAAATATGTCACCAGCCTCTAGCCCTCCCACCATCCCTAAAAGCAGCAACTGGCTTCTGTGATACTTGGTACCTGGGTTCCGGTAGGCCTTGTCAAAATGGAATTTTTGCCTGTGCCACTAAAACATCAACATCCCAGCATCAACACAGGCCTTGCAATGTGAGAAGAAGCTTCTAGGGTGATAGAGCCAGCTCACTTGGCACACATAGGCAAGCCCAGAAGGCCTGAGGTTGGTCCTGTCACACCTCTCCACCACAGCAATCCCTTCCGTGAAATGACACAGACAGTCCAAAGGTCTGTAAAGGCTTTCAGGTTCTGACAGTCTAGAGAGTGCTCCAACCTATGTCACTGACTCCAACCAATGCCATTGAAAAAATAACAACAGGTCTCATCTATAGATCACCTGGTATGGACAGTGTTCATGATGCTACAATAAACCAAAAGGGACATATTGAGATCTGTATTGTACAGATGGAGAAACTGAGACTTGTAGGGGTATGGGGTATTAAATAACTTTGCTTTGGTGGTTTATTTGTTTACAGCAAACTAGGCATAAACTCTGGATCTGTATTATGTCCGTAACTATTCATGGAAACACACATTGTTACTTTCATAATGAACATGATGGCGTCAGGAATATCAACTACTTCCTCGTGCCTCACACACTGCAGGAGTGTTATCTGGCTTCATCTTTCACAGACTTACAAAATGTGCATCTGGCCACTCCAATTATGTCAGTCTTTGAAATGAAAACCAAGCCCCCCTTGGTCAGAACTTCCCTAATTACTCACTTAAGTTTATCCTCAGTAACAATGTTCAGTACCCAGAAGGCTACCCACCACCTAAAAGTTGAAATATTTTAGCTGCTGCCCCAGACTCCCAAAAGCTCCCCAGCACCTGTCACTCTGACCCCTCCCATGGGACCTTTTTAATTTCCAATGACCCCTAGTGATTACTTACAGTGTCAGCTCTGGTGGCTTGGTGCCCCTGGGAGGCTAGGTGTTAAAGAGTCTAAGCATCACCTCTTGACATGATAACCAAAGCAGAAACCAAACACAGGCATGGAGGTATGCATGTCGCATTGGCACCTGCCCTATGCATTCACATGTGGGACACAAAAATGTAGAATGTTTATGTTTAAATACAACTTCACAAACACACACACACACACACACACCTGCGTGTATTCAAAATGAACAGATTATTCCACAAGTTCACACCTTTAGTTCAGTCTCTCACCCCACGCCTCCTCCACGTAAAGACACCACGTATTAGTTACTTTGTTGTGACCAAATGCAGGAAGCAATTTATGGGAAGGAGAGTTTCTTTTAGCTTCCAGGCTGAGGAATACAGTCGGTTATATCACGAAAGCAAGGTGGTGACAAGAGCTCGAGGTACTGGCCACATTGTGTCCACAGTCAGGAGCGGAAGGTACTGGTCACATTGTGTCCACAGTCAGGAGCTGGAGATACTGGTCACATTGTGTCCACAGTCAGGAGC
>JABTXL010007734.1:9691983-9709684 GCA_025134845.1 Neodon shergylaensis
ACATTGTGTCCACAGTCAGGAGCTGGAGGTACTGGTCACATTGTGTCCACAGACGGGAGCTGGAAGTACTGGCTACATTGTATCCACAGTCAAGAGCTGGAAGTACTGGTGACATTGTGACCACAGTCAGGAGCTAGAGGTACTGACTACATTGTGTCCATTGTCAGGAGCTAGAGGTACTGGGCACATTGTATCCACAGTCAGGAGGCAGGAAAGGATAAATGCAGGTGAGTAGTGGGCTTCCTCCTGCCATTTTTTATATTCAGTCCAAAAGCAGCCTGTATAATAGTGTCCTCCCACTCCCCCCCCCACACACACACTCTGCTCAGTTAGACCTCTCAGGAAATATCCTTATACATATACCCAATAGTATACCTTATTAAACCCTAATATTTTTTAAATTAATTAATTGATCTGGTTTTTTAAGACTTATTCTCACTATGTAGCCTGACTGGCCTGGAGCTTGAGATGTAGCCAGGCTGGCCTCAGAATTGTGATGCTCTTTCTACCTCTGCCTCCTGAGTCCTGGGATTCCAACTACATGCCACTGTACCCAGGTGCCTAGGTGTGTATTAATCCAGTCACGCTGAAAGTGAAAATTAAGTTAAAGTTGAAAATATATCCTTACACACCCCATGCAGCCTCACAGTGAGGCTCTGGCTCCTGAAATTCATTCCACTCTCTGACACCCTCTTACCCAGTTCCTGGAAAGCAAGGGCTGTGATACCCAATCCCTGGAGGTGGCCAGGATGCAGCAGCCATAGCCAAAGGACTGGTTTTTGAGAAAGAGAGCCAACAGAAAGCCCTGCTATCCGGTTACAGTGACCTACATGGGATGTTATCCTGTCTCTGGTGTGGGTTTAACAAGCACAGGGCTCTCAAACACAGGCATCCATGCAGTGGATCTTCAAGTGTTCTTAACCACGGTGCCATCTCTACTTACTATGGAGACCAGGTTCCAGGCCAGTCCAGGCTAAACAGAGATACCTTTTCAAAAGATAAACAAAAAGAACAGCTTTCTAGTCTATACTCTGCCTCAAACTATCTATGTAACCTTCAGCAAGACCCCTTCTCCTCCATCCTCCTCATTACTCAGTTGACCATCCACTCCCCAAACACTTCGAAATGGCTCATTGCATGCTGGCTCCTACTTAGCCTATGTGTCCCTGTCCATGGCAGACATCACTAGTTGATCACTGTGCACTTTGCTCCAGATCCTTCACTTAGCTCCATGGGCACCCATTAAAAAATCTCTGTCCCTGGGAGTCAAATCATAGACTTGGTATCCTTTGGGGAGAAGGCTTTGTGGTCAAGGCGCTTACTGTGAAAGTGTGAGAACATGAAGTAAGATTCCCAGCACTCACGTAAAAGCCAGGCACAGCGCCATGCACCTATCACCTGGCATTGGGAGGTAGAGAGACAGCAAATCCTGGAGACTTGGTGGCTGGTTGGTCTCACTGAAAGGGAATGCTCCAGGTTCAGTAAAAGCCCTGTCTTGAAAATCTAAAGTAGATAGTAGAAGAAAAGCATACCCATTGTGTACATTGTGTATCTCTGGCCTGTAAACACATGTGAATGGGTGTGTACATGTGCAAATACAGAGAAATAGAGACAGACAGATAGACAGACAGACAGACAGACAGACAGACAGGGAGAGACAAAGAGAGACAGAGAATGGCATCTCAGCCTGAACAGGCAAGAGTCAGCAGAGAAGACAGATCAGACACCATAGCCACAGAAGGTAACATGAGAGTTGCCAATGCTTAGGGACTCAGCAAGATTCTGGCATGGGAAGAACCAGGCTTGCTGTTTCCCTGACACAGGAATTCGCCCATTCAAAGAGGGATATACTGCCTGCATGGGAGAAAAAAAAACGAGCAGAATTCAAGCGAATGTCCAGAGTCAGTTTAAAGCTTTAGTTCTGGCCAAACTGAGCACCAGCAGCAAATGCTTGACCACACAAGGACCTGTTTGGTGACTTTTCCTGGCTGCCCCGAGCCGCTGCAGTTCCCAGAGAGGCTCCACATTCCATTAGTTAATTGGTTTGTTCCTCCTACAAGGGAATGTGCAGAGAGCACTGGTCACATGACAGTTGTATTATTCTCCACCCTCTTTCAAATGCTATCAATTCCTGAGCTGACCGCTGACTGAGATTCTCAGATCCTGCGTGTTTCTCAGGGCCATTGAAAGGGCGGTGGATGCGCCTATCAAAAGTGAAAATGTAAAATGTCTGCAACTTGGGTTGCAACCAAGCCATGGCTCAAATTTCCTCCTCTGGCTAAATTTCTAGAGACAAAAAAAGAAAAAGAAAAAACACACACACACACACAAAAGCTGTGGCTGTGGTGGCTTCGCCTCTGATAACTAGACTATTCTTGGTAGCTGAACAGACAAGGTGGTTGGCTGGAAATGCAATGTTCTTCGGCTGACATCTCCAATTTATGACAGACTCTTCCCTGATACCATTTAAAGCAGGCAGCTGGCGGCTTTCCTGCCTCTCTGCGCTGCTAACTGCCAACCTGCGCTAACACAGGGCAGAATACAGCACTAGCACCAGGGGTCTGTCAGCAAAGCCATGCTTGCTGAGTACATTCTTGGCCACCAGTGACAAAAATGTTTGCACACTTTTTTTCCCTCTCATTTAACCTTCACTCTGAAGTTGGAATTATAATTATCTCCATCTGACAGCTGGGGAAACTAAGGCTTTGTGAGGTTACGCAAGTTAGCGAAAGACACACAGTTAGCAAATCACAATGTGGGAATGTCGGCCTACGTATGACGATAAGAGTTGTGAGCCAGAGGGATGAGCTTCTCAGGTCCTAGGAGGAATCAGCTTCATGGAGTGGAAAGCTTCGTTCCAAGGAAACAGGAGTCACTTCGTGGCCCCCGCTCCACCATCTCTGATCAGCTGTTTCTTTGTCCATTCAGGCTGCCCCAACAGCATGCCTTTGACTAAGCACTTGATTAACAATATAAATGTCTTGCCCATGGTTTTGTGGGCTCGGATTTCAAGATCTAGCTCATTCAGCATGGGTCACTCACATGTACCGCACCTTCTGCTTATCCCTCAAGTGGTGGAAGGGGCCAACAAGCCCCATTGCAGTCCTCGCTTATAAAGGTACCAGGCTCATTCACAAAAGAGCCATTGTAGCCTAAGGATTTTCCAGTGCCTCATCTCTTAATTGCTTCACTTTAGGGGTTACATGTCAACATATGGGTTTTGGAAGGACACAAATGACATTTTGCTGCCATTTATCTATCCGGGTCCCAAAGGTGAGAAGTCACACATTGGGTTTCAGCCGCCGCAATCTCCTGGGAGCAGCTTTCATTCTTTTTGGCCCTCTCTACACAGGCTAACATCCAATAAAGGGGAAATTCCAAAACTCTGTCCCACTGGCCCTACTGATGAATAAATACCACCACGTTCTTGAGCCATGATGGATGTTTTCTATGTTTTTGGTACTCCCAACCTGCCAGGAGCTTCTGGATTCAACAGTCTGAAGTACAAGTCAGCGACCCTCAGATAGAAAACGAACCTATAGCTTTCTGACCTTCACTCCCTCCCAGATAGACAGGTTCTGGGCTCGCATCTATCTGACAGCACAGGGAGTCGCTAGACCAACTAGGCTACTTCTCTTTCTGCAGGATGGAAAAGCAGGTGAGTGAGGGTAATCCTCCTGGTTAGCTCTCCCAGGAAGGGCCAAGTTCAGCATTGAGGGTTAACATTAGTCTATAGAGTGCTCATCTTAGTGTCATGTCAACATTGTTTGGAAATTTGCAAAGATGGGATTGATAGTGTAGTTGGTATCAGTGGTGGGAGGGACAATGAGGAAACTGGCAAGAAACAAGCATTCAGTACCTGAAGACTGACCCCCTGCCAAGTGCACCAGGGAGAGGGTAGCTAAGTCATGCAAAGAGGTTTTTAGTTTGCTGGTCTTGGTGCTCTTGCCTAATTCCCAGAAACTTCCTGAATGAAATCAGGCTTGAAATGAGGCGTTCTCATCCAGAGCAGCCCCTCAGGAGGAAACTTGAACTCTGAAAGGCACTGTGGTAGGAAATGGCAAAACTCCTTTAAACATTCCAGTTACAAGAGGAAAATAAGAGTGATGGCTGCTCTTGATTTTTCTGTGACTGCTAACAGTCACCGGAGGTCAGGTGACTTTCACAGGTCAGCTGACAGTCACCAGAGGTCAGGTGACATTCACATATGCTCAGCCGACATTCACATTAGTTAACCTATGACTTCCATATACACAGGTGAGGTGACTCTTGGCCACCATACAATAATTATCTAAATCCGTTTTCTGTCCTAGAGTTTAGCAAGGGCTACAGAGTTCATGGCAAAGATGGCAGCTGCAAGAACTCAGCACAGACAAGATTAAATGGTCATGCTGGTAATTTGTTAAGTGAATGTGTCTTAATCACTGTTGTTAATGTGGCCAGGAAGAGAGCTCTCCTTGCCCTGGCTCTGGTGTAAATCAGAATGGAGACGCGTTGGAAGGCAGCAAAGCATCTTCTAGCATCAAGCCATAAGGAGAGCCAGGACTCCAAGAAACACACCCAGAAAGAACACCCCAAAACCAATGAAAATGCTCTCGCCTGCTTCTCTCCCCCTCTTCCCTTGTGGCCTCTTGCCTTTGATTCTCCATGAGTGCCTGGGGAAACTGTAGTCAACCAGAAACAGTGCTTGACCCCTTAGCAAAATAGACTGCACTTGAGTTATTGGTTTCCTATGTGCTAAGCCCGTTGTCAAAGCACCAACCGCAAAGCGCAGATTCAGCAGACAGGGAAGAGACTGAATACTTGATGGTTGGGCCATTGCTAAGGTATCGGGCCTTAGCCCAGGACACCAGAGAAATAAGGACAAGCAGGAAGGTAAGAGAAATAGGTATCCATTACCACTAGTGCATTTGTGTGTGCACATGCATGCACATGGACACACATGCTTGCACATGCAGGGCCTCCCCTGCATTAACCTAGGCTGCATTCAATCTTATGAACCTCTTGCCTCAGCTACCCAAGTGCTGAGATTACTAGTATGGACTACCATACCAGGCTCCTAAAGTATCTATTTCAATTCCTTCTTCCAGAAGAAATTCAGGGTCCAGAGGAGCAGTGAGAATTTCAAATATCCCTCCATTGTCAGGGGCTGAGCAAGGCAGACCTCATCTGCCCTCACTTCTCATCAGAGAGCAATAGTGGAAGCCATCATTGGTGGCCATACATTGAGTCCCAGAGCCAGAACTGTTTGCTCACCCTAGACATTATAAGCATGGTATTTGAATTTTCATGGTGGAATTTCTTACCTTGATGGTTGACTCAAGAGGTAGGTGGTTTGAGGGTAAGAGGTGAGGATGTAAAAAGGATGTGGGGAAGTTTCCAGGGCAGCATCTCAGTAAGGACAGCCCCAGCAGATGTAATTGCACACTCCCTATGGGCAGAGGACACAGGGGGAGACACAATCCGAAAGCATTCGACAAGTTTTTCATTTGGTCTGGAACAATGGTCCCTGTACTAGGGTACCCAAGTCTTTACCATGTCCCAGAGCAACTCCAAGGAGCTCCGTGAAGCTTTCTGTACACTGAGCAAGGCCTATAGTCTTAATACATCTTATTTCATATGAACTTTAAATGTTTTTTAACACATATAAATGCCAGCATGATTAAAGATACAAATTTACTTCAAGATTTTCTCAAATTCACAGTAACATTTAGTTATTAAGTAATTTTTTTTTCAAACACTCATTTGAAAGGTCCTTGAACTATTCTGCAGAGCTTCGGAAATTTTTTGACATTAAAAATGAATCCTTATAATCTCTCAAACACTGGCATTCTTCTCAGATTTCACTTTCCTGAGTGACTTTAGGGACTTCAAAAGGTTGGAAGCAAACCCTTAAAGCTAACAAAAGCACGGGGGACACCTGTGGTCAATTGCAAAAATTGCCACAATTCTTTGCAGCTTCTACCGTTAAGAGGTGGACTCCATTTCTTGACCTTGTGGTTTGGTTTAAATAATGGAATGCAGAGACCAGAATGTTATATGAGCCACAACATCGTGCCTCAAGCATCTTTGCATGCTTCTACATGCCTCTTGGGATTAGGCCATCACTGTCACTGGCTAAAATCTCGACTCTGCAGGTAGCAGATTACATGGGTCAGAGATGAGCCTCTCCACGAGCCCTTTTCAGCCAAACACATCCAGTCCACCCAGTAGCTGACCACAGGCAGGTGAGGTAGTCTAACCAAAAGTAGCCAAACCTGGCTGACCCAAGTGATCCCAGCCCCAAATCTCACCTATAGAATCATGAATTCAATAGATAGCTGTTGCCTTCCATTCTTCTTTATATAAAGGTGCCTTTATCATTGATATATGAAAATCTTTAGTCCACCTTGTCCTGTGTTTCTCTTCCAGACACATAAGAGCACTCATCAGTGTATACAGAAACTGTTGCCACCATTTAAAAAGAAAATGTAAGCAAGGCTATTATTAACTATAAGATGCTGATAAAATCCAATACCTCAATATGCCTCAAAAATCTTTGAAACTCCTGAGAGAGCAGCTTGTGAAGCTCTGTCACCATCTGGAAACATTGTATTCTTGAGTTTAGGTAACCATAACCTTCTAAGGCAGAGCCTCCACCCTTGATAAGCAGAGGACACCTGAGATTTGAGAACAAGACAACACAACTCACATAGTAGACATCTCCTTCCCGCCCACTGTATAAAAGCCTCAAAGATGCATATGAGGTAATTACACTGGAAAAAAGCCACTGCTTCAGCACAGGGACCTTCAGCCCCTCCCTCTCTCAGGTATATCTTTTGGCCTGCCTGGTTTGATTATCCTAGACCCCTAATTAGGATTTCCCTTTCCATTCTTATAGCCCAAAATTGAGATGGTACCCATACCATTCCATACCATTGGACATACCTCAGATCATCCCAACGAAGTCACAGCCCCTAATACAACTGTGAATAAAGGATTTAGGGTCACCTGAGCATGAGGTGGTGTTCTCACGTTCTGGAGGGAGCCAGGGTCAACACAGCACATTTGAATTTCCCTACCATGTTGATGAGAAATGCCTGTAAGAGGATAGCTGTGTGCCCACGTTATTCTTGGGGCCAGATCATCCCTGATAAGCTTTGGGTCAGGGCAAGGGGAAGAAACTGGAAGACAGCCCCGCAAAGCACAGCTTCACTCTACAGCTGGCAGCCTCCAGCTGTGGCTTATCCTAGCACCGTCTTTTCTAGCTGTTCCAAAGACCATGTTGGCCTCGTGATGCCACTGTGCATTCGATAAATCTTTTGAGTGTGGAACCCATAATAGCGAGGGAGAAGATGTCTATTGAAGGTAGAAATGGGATTTGCTATAGTGTAAAATTCAAACAGCTCCGGGTAACCCAGCTTCCCACATCAGGTTCCCAGCTCACTTCACTTCACCTGTTCAGCCCCAGGAAGACCTGACCTCTTCTTGGTGCAGAACACAAAGAAAGAAAGAGAAGAAAAGAACTAGAAACCTGGAGTGCCGGCTTTGTCATCCTCGGGGCACTGAGCGTCAGTCATAAGACGCTTTTCACGTCCAACGCACTTCCCGTGACAACCAAATACTCGACAGAGATTTCAATCATTCTCACAGCAACGTGGGCAGTTCACTCCCAGGAAGGAATGGGCATCTGTAGTCAAAGGGAGAATCCCTGTTTTATCAATAACTGTGGCTATCTGCATTAATTCAGCGTCACATGATGGCACAGGCTAAGTGTGCCTGGGGTTATACTTGGTGCTGCCCTCTTCTACTCTCTGTAGCATGAATATAGAAGTCCTCCAGCATTCCTGCCCACAGGGTGGCCCACGAGTACTCCTAAAGACATACTAAATTGACCACCTCCTAGTCCAGAGCCTTCAGAGTCTGGCTTGCTTTAAGCTATGCTAAGTAAGAGATTTTTCTAGAACAAACAATTCTGTACCCAGCCCTGAATGGATGCTTTTATCATAAGGAACAAAGTCACCATCACCACCACCACCACGACCACCATCCTCACAAACACATACTGATCCCTGCATGCCTTGCAATATTAACTCGTGTACATTCATAGCAACTAGATGGGTCAGATATCATTAGCACGGTCACTTCACAAATTAGGAAGCTGAAGCACAGAAGATGGGGTCACTGACTCGGATCATCAGCTGCTGGGGGTAGGGGACTGAAATTTAGGTCTAAGCTCTCAGCACCTATCTTTAACCATTCCATGTGGCTGCCTCTCAGGGAAAGACAGAGCCCTGATCAACACGAGGAAGCATAGCCCCAGCAAAAAGGCTGTGAGGGGAAGCAAGGACAAGTACTATCAGGAGCCTTTCTGCTGATCCAGGCCCTGTGCTGGGTCCTGGGTTCTCATGAGCACTTAGTGCCCATGCCTGGGTCACACCTTGTCCTGATTTCACACAAGAGGTGATAACCAAGCTGCCCTGAGCTTGCAGTTGCGGAGAAGTGAGGTGCTCTCAGAACTACAGAGCATGAGCTGGGCTTATTTGAGACTGACACAGGGTAGGGGCAAGGAAGGCCTGTCAGAAGGAGGGATTCTTGGGACCCCTCCACAGGCTGCATGGTGATAACCCAGCTGTTATCTACCATAGATATCTACTATAAAGACACAGATCTATAACTGATCTACTTTTCATTAGAATTATCCCTCTTCTGATTTCACAAAGACATATCCCAGGGATCTGGAGAGAGGGATTTAATGCCCTTACAACTGAGTTCCATTGCTCTAACTCTCAAATTAAGAGTGTGCAATTAGTCTATGATTCATACTCAGGAGCCTGGGGGAGGAGCTGCTGAGGGAAAACCCGTAGCAGTAAAAATAGTCACTAAAGAAGTGGTAAACAGGGAGAGCTAAATAAGGAAGATGTGTACTCTTGAGATTCAGTATTTTGAGGGAGCAGAGGAAAATTATCATCTTCATTGTGGATTGGTACAGCAAATACTGGAATTTTATTTAGTGCCTAATGTTTACCAGATCTATGTCAAATGTTTACACACAAAAATCCATATTTTATCCTCATGACAACAGTGTAAATTGGTTCTTACCTGAATAAAGTCTAGTTCCCTGGTTGTTCTCTTAAGAATCTTGACTCAGAAAAGAAACTTTGGACTGGTAATCAAAGTCACCAAGAACAGCATCCATCAGTATCATAACCTCTTAAGGAAATCCCCAAGCAGCATGCCCATCATAGTATGTAGAAACCCTTTATAAAAGCCATCTTTCCCTGCCTCCCCCTACCTCTTGTGATTGGCAGTCTTCAAACCTCATTATTCATCATCAGTTTCTTAAACTGACCCCCAACTGAGACCACCCTGGCTCCACTTCCCCTTTACTGTCCCCATTCTAGCTGTTCTGTTCTTCAGTCAGAGGTCCGTCCATTTGCAACAGAAGTCCCAAGACTTCCATGCTTTCCCCTTTTCCCACCTCCCAGCCTGAGTAACCACGACCTCAGATCTATGAGGTAAGACAGAGCTCCTAGCAAAGAGAGAACGGCAGGCTGAGATGTCCTGACATGCTTAGTGCTGCAGGTCTGGTGTCTGGAGCAGCATAAGTCAATTATTAGTGACTAGTTTTTAGATCAGGAAATGAAAGAGGTTCATAAAAATTGAGAAATATTTCTAAAACCAACTAAGGTGGGGTTTGGAGCTGGGTCATATTCACACAAGGAAGCAAAATCGGCAGAACTGCTGTGGTCCTTTCAAATAATGGAGAAATGAGAAACAGGTCAAGTTTGTGGTGGGCAATTGGTTTTTATAGAGCCATATAAACCAGTAAATAATCTTTAACGGCAATAGAAAGTGTTATCGTTATTCAAGGGAAATGACATATTTTAGATTATACTTTAGAAAGATTAGCTTGGCTACTGACTGCTGTGTTGAGAAGGGTTTCTCTGTCTAGAGTACTTTTCACCTTTTGGAGACAAGGAATTTGTTGGTGGTGTATATCTTATACAAAGTAAAACTGTCAATGTCATCCATGGCTTCTACCCATGAGAGACCAGTTGACCTTCCCTCCGTGATAACAGGAATTACAACCAGATATATTTCCCGATATGGTCAAATGTCCCCTGGAGGATGAAAAAACTGCAGGATGAGAATGTCAGCTCTGGAAGGACAAAAGCAGAGATAGGAACCCCAGTTCAGAGGTTGCCGCTGTGGTCCACATGAGGAGAGGTAGCTTAGAATAAAGTCCCCAAGGTGACTACGAAGAGTGCTTACGGTGCGAGACACATTCTGAAGTTAGAGCCAATGCAATTTGCCCATGAACTGAACGTGAGGGATGAGATGAAGAGGGAACTCAAGGGAAACACTCACAATTTTTACCTGATCAATTGAATAGATGATAATGACATTCATCAATATTAAAAAGCATAGGATAAAGGTGAAGTATTAGAGAAAAGAGGAAGAAAAAAAGTGATTGGTTAGATAATATTATATTTAGATACCCAGGTTGAGAATGCAATCAGGAATTTAGAATTCTAAACAGAGGTCTGTTCAGGAGACAGGTGTGACTTTGGGGGAAACAATCACAGAAATTCAAGTCACATCATTCCTTCTGCAGGATGGTCTATGACACCTGCTGCCCAATGGAGGAGAAACAGGAAGGAGGAAAAAGCCAGGACCCAGCCCTTCCTGCTCTAAGGGATTAGAGATGACAGAAGAAATCTGGGGGTGATCCTAGCAGGCTCCATAATGTTGGAAAACGGGAGGGAAAATCCAGGAAGGAACACATTTCACCTTGTTACCCACTGAGATGCCGAGGTAAATTGCTTGTGGTCTTTGACCAACATGAGTGCAGCACCAGAGTAAATCTGGGCAGAGGGGAGTCTAGAAACTTGTGCTACATTTTCTGAGATATTTTCACCTTCCCTTTAGCACATCTAGGATCTAGGCATTCCTGTGGGCTATTCAAGGGGGCCACCATAGCATGTAACTGGATGTTCTTGGAACAGATGCATGGGTGGACCTATTAGGTCTTCGATATGGGTGTGGTAGATTCTGGGAACCTGTCTTAGTTTCTTTTCTAGTTTCTATACTAAAATAGCCTGGCAAAAAAACAACTTACAAGAGAAAAATAAAGGATATTTTAGATTATGGTTCAAGAGGACCACATTCAAAATAGTGAGGAAGATGTGGCAGCCGCCATGTATTTCAGTTAGTGCAGGGAACAGGGTATTCACATTGCATCCACACCCAGGAAGCAGAGAGAGAGGAGGAAGGGAGGCCCAGTAATGAAGCCTCAGGGCTCATCCCAACCCTTCACTTCTTCCAGTGAGGCTCCACCTCTTAAAGATTCCACAGCCTTCTGAAACAGTGCCATCATGTAGATGCCAGGGATTCAAACATGTGAGTCTGTGGGGTCAATTCACAGTCAAGCCTTTCATGGCTTCCCCCCAGCAGCACAAGGACAATTGGCTGAACTGGGAGGGTGGCAGGTTTAAACAAAGCTAATATTGAATATTAACTCCCACAAGATGAACCCTACAAAATATGGGACACCTATTTTTTTTTATGAAATTTGTCAACCTTGATGGTAACTGACTGTCAACTAGGTAGCATTTAGAATCACCATGGAAATAGATGTTTGAAGATGCATGTGAAAGATTCTCTATAGTAAGTTAACTGGAGCAGAAAGACCCACCCTGAATATGAACAATAACATTCCCATGAGAACGGTTTCTAAACTGAATACAAAGGAGATTAAAAAGTGAGGGCAAGCATTGGTTCACCACTCTCTATTTCTTAGCTGTGGGTCCAATGCGGCCAGCCTGATAGATTCCCTCGAACTATAAACCACCATAAAACCTTCCCTCCTTCCTTCCTTAAGTTGCCTTTGTCAGGCATTTTATCACAGCATGCAACTAATATATCCCTCATTCTGTTGAGATTAACTCTTTACACACCAAACAGGACTAAGTGGCAATTACCTACATCTCTAAGTGGCTGCAGGATGCTCCTTTTCTTGCCTCTGAAACTAGCTTTCTCTAGAACCTTTGCAGTGTTCTTTAAGCTAGCTGAACCTCCTTTCCTGGTAAATGAAGAAATTGAGCCTCATTACCATGGATGTGTGTGTAGGTCAGGTAAGAGCAGACAGCCTATCTAATCTGTCTAGATTGTAGGAATGGGAGATGGGACCATAATAAAACCATTTAGCTCATCTTCTGAACTGAATTATTTGACTTTCAGGAGAGTTTGATATTGCATCCATTCTGAATGCCATCTGTAGCCTTGCAGAGGTAGCCCTGGAGGCAGGGAGTAAGGTGCATTGTGCCAGGAAGACTTGGCAACATTTTCCATGGCAGTCAAGAAAGCACATCAAAAGAAAAACCCCATTTCCCTCCTTCTGTTCCCTTTCTGTTTCCTTGAAGCCAAGGGGAATGACATCACAACACAACAGAGATGCCAAGACATACTCTACAAAAATGTCCTCACATGGTTACATTTTTCTGCAAATTACAGCGTTTGGAGTATAAATCAGACTAATTGTTTAAATCAGAGTGACTGTTGAAACAGATTTCCAGTGATCAAATCAAAAATGCAATCATTCTGCGGTTCCTCCGGTGCTTGGAACCCCACATACTTCTGAAAGTGTCGGTTGTCAGTTACAGGGAGTGTTTACATTACCATGCTGCCCGAACAGAGAAAATATATATTTTAAGAAGAAAATGTGAATCCAGGGTTACAAGAATGTTTCTGAAACAGCTAAGTCATCTTGTTTCAAGTAAAACCAGATGTTTGCATCAAGAGAAAGCCAATCATTTCTTTTAATTATGCTCAATGGTCAGGCCACCAGGAATGCCCACATGTGCACACATGAGCCAGTAGAAATCAAAGGCTTTGTGACAGAGAAGGCAATCAGCAACTCCAAGACCACCAAATGGCATCCCCAGCACCAGCTCTGGGTATTTAGTGTACCTGCTCCAGGAGAGCACTCAGCCAGATGAGTCCTCCTTGGATCTTATCCAGTACTGGCATCCCACATCCCACCTTGATGCAAGCTGCCACCCACCCCCACTGCCCCTAGAAATCTGGAATAAGTCCAGATGCAGAATAGATTCTCTATTTCAGAATATTTACGAGGAAGGACCTTGGAAACGATATTCCACAGCCGAGATGTTCTCTAATCTGCCCTCCCTAGTTGTCTCTCTGTCTCACAAAGCCTTAAGAATACGAGCAAAAGGGAAGCCTATTGCCTCGTCTTCATCCAAGGGATACAACTGGAGTTTCACATGGTCACACTTCCGGGTGGTAGAAAGGAACCTCACCTGCTATCCTGACCTCTACTGTGATGCCCTGTGGGGTATGAGGCTGCTAGGGAAAAGTTATATCCTAGTAAGGACAAAGGGAAGGTTCTGGAACTCCCTGATTCCTTGGGAGGATTTCTGGGCTCCATTTTAGAAGAAAAGTCTATCCACCTAGAAAGAGGCACTGAGCATAGTCATTCCTGCCTCATGGTGAACTTCGCTGGTGAAGTCACACGGACAGAGATTTACAAGGTCCCCTTAAACCACACTCCCAAGACTTCAGCAAATACAACCACAGCACCTGAGCCTGGTCCCAAGTTGCTGGTAGTTTCTGAGTATTTGTTTTTGTTCCAGATGAACTCCTGAATTGCAGCTAACACTTGACGGCACAAACTTAATGCTTAGGGCTGGGAATGCAGCTCAGGGGTAAGAGTACTTGCCTGATAGGCTCAAAGCCCTGGGTTCAATTCCCAGTCCTGAATGGGAAAAAACAATATTTCTTTGCAGTGTATTCCTGAAGTTTCATTGTTTGGGTACTCACTTTGTGACTTTAACTACATCTTAGTTTTAGTCTTCTTTAGCATACCTTCCCTTCTTCACCTTTTGTTGCTTTGCTTCTACTTCAGGCTTTCCCAAAGAAAACTAGTCACAAAATTAGTCACAAGATCACAGGTAAGTTGTTTGAGCTACAAATGTTTTTAATGTGTTGAAATGAAGATATAGCCATTAAAACACAAATATTCTATTTCCATCCATTTGCATGCAAAATTCGAGAAGTCATTGTTTTTTACCGCAGAGTAGTACTCTAATGTGTATATATTCCACACTTTCTTCATCCATTCTTCCATTGAAGGACATCTAGGTTGTTTCCAGGTTCTGGCTATTACCAATAATTCTGCTATGAACATAGTTGAACAAATGCTTTTGTCATATGATAGGGCATCTCTTGGGTATATTCCCAAGAGTGGTATTGCTGGGTCCAGGGGTAGGTTGATCCCGAATTTCCTGAGAAACCGCCACACTGATTTCCAAAGTGGTTGCACAAGTTTGCATTCCCACCAGCAATGGATGAGGGTACCCCTTCCTCCACAACCTCTCCAGCAAAGGCTATCATCCTGAGTGAGGTAACCCAGACCCAAAAAGATGAACATGGGATGTACTCACTCATAATTGGTTTCTAGCCATAAATAAAGGTCACGGAGTCTATAATTGGTGATCCTAAAGAATCTAAATAAGAAGGTGAACCCAAAGAAAAACATATAGTTATCCTCCTGGCTATGGGAAGTAGACAAAATTGCCGGGCAAAAAATTGGGATCTTGGGGGTGGGGTGGGATGGGGTAAGGGGAGGTGGGGGAGAGAAAAGTGAGAATGGGAGGATGGGGGGAACTTGGGGAAACAGGATGATTGGGATAAAGAAAGATTGGATAGGGGAGCAGGGCAGCACAAATCTTAGTTAAGGGAGCCACCTTAGGGTTGGCAAGAGACTTGAACCTAGAGTGGCTCCCAGGAGCCCAAGGCGATGTCCCCAGTTAGTTCCTTGGGCAGCTGAGGATAGGGAACCTGAAATGACCCTATCCTATAGCAATACTGACGAATATCTTGCATATCACCATAGAACCTTCATCTGGTGATGAATGAAGATAGAGACAGAGACCCACACTGGAGCACCGGACTGAGCTCCCAAGGTCCCAATGAGGAGCAGAAGGAGGGAGAACATGAGCAAGGAAGTCAGGACCACGAGGGGTGCACCCACACACTGAGACAGTGGGGCTGATCTATTGGGAGCTCACCAAGACCAGCTGGACTGTGACTGAAAAAGCATGGAATAAAACCGGACTCTCTGAACATGGCGAACAATGAGGGCTGATGAGAAGCCAAGGACAATGGCACAGGGTTTTGATCCTACTTCATGTTCTGGCTTTGTGGGAGCCCAGCCAGTTTGGATGCTCACCTTCCTAGACATGGACGGAGGGGGGAGGACCTTGAACTTTCCACAGGGCAGGGAACCCTGACTGCTCTTTGGACTGGAGAGGGAAGGAAAGAGGAGTGGGGGGAGGGGGAGAAGGGTGGGAGGAGGGGGAGGGAAATGGGAGGCTGGGAGGAGGCGGAAACTTTTTTTTTCTTTTTCTCAATAAAAAATTTAAAAAAAACACAAATATTTACCCACGTTTCTGTTAAGATTATTCTGCATGTCACCTGCTTTGGGATATGTTGCTGTGAACTATTTTGAAGCATCCCAATATTCCTTTTTAAATCTGTAATCATATCATTTAGTCTTATTAACCATTTAAATGTCACTTCAATCCATGTTATGCATGGCTAGTACACGCTATGTCCATGGCTCTATGGACACCGAAGTCACTCAAGCAAATTCTCTGGTGTGGAGAGACATTACTGACAAGCTTTGTTCTCTCCCATTACAAACAATGTCCATTTCCAACCAAGAGAGTAAGAAAGGCATTTTCCCCACGATTCTTTGATAGGAAGTGGATAAGAACTCAGATAAGCACTTAACATTTCTCCACATCTTCATGAGAGCCCCTGAATTTCCAGAACTATTTCTATCTTCTGTTCAAAATGTTTCCAGTATGGGAAGTTTCAAAGGAAAGTTAATCTCATCGTTATTAAGCTGAGGACCCTGCTTTGAACTCAGCCCAGAAGTTGTGTCTGTGGAGTAGACATTTGCTTATCACATCTTAGCTGCAGTTGACTAGATTCTGCATAGGTTCCAACCCCACTCCTGGTCCCAACTTCTGTCTTAGTTTGAGTTTGAATTGCTGTGAAGAGCCACGATGATCACACTTCCTCTTATAAGAAAAACAGTTAATTGAGGGAGGGAGCTTAAATTTTCAGAAGTTCAGTCCATTATCATTATGGCAGGGGGCCTGGTGACACACAGGCAGACATGGTGCCAGAGGAGTAGCTGAGAGTCCTACAGCTTGGGGGCAACAGAAAATCAACTGAGACACTGGGTGGCATCCTGAGCATAGGAAACCTCAAAGCCCACCTCCACAGTGAGACACTTCCTCCAACACAGCCATACCCACTCCAGCAAAGCCACACCTCCTAATAGTGCCACTCCCTATGAGATTATGGGGGCCAATTACATTCAAACTATCACATTCCCAGGGCAAACCATCATGGAGATTCTTGAAGTCATAAGCAGAGTGGAATTTGGCTAAAATTTTAAAACTTCCTGCTTCACACCCATGATCCTCATAAAATGATGGTTTAGTAATCTACAATATTGTTTTGAAATATGCTTTGGTGCTAGTTTTGCCGAATGTATGTTTGGGTTTTCCAGTGTCATTTTTGAAATACCCTGACTTGACTATGGATTGATGGCTCCTGCCATGTAATGATGGAGTTCACTTCTGTAACTAGACATTCTGTAACTACAACTCAAGTGCCACACTTGAGACTCCACCTACTCATGCAATGACTGAATTTCCTACATAAAATTATGAAAGATCTACTGCATGCAAACATTTGCTTCCTGGGATTTGAAGATGCATGACTCTCGAATAGAAAGCCCCTGACTCGGCCCTCAGAGGTGGATCTGCACAATTGACTTTTTTCAAACCAGGGATAATGCTGAGATACATCCAGTCTCCTTTTAATTTACTAGACATTTGCCTCAGAGTAATGCTGCAAGAGATTAAAGGAAGAAAGTCTCCAGTGAAACCATTCTTCTTCTAAGACGTCAGAGACAAAATGGACTTTGATTAGACCCTTAGCGGGGAGTATAAACATCTGCAAGTGACATCAGAAAAGGAAATGCAAAGGAAAATTAAAAAAGACAACCAGCTCAATTTTATGATATCAGGTACCGCTCTGTAACATATGCCCGCAAAGTGTATGGCACGCAGATAAGTGCCCTGAAAGAAATGGGTCTCATCAGACCTTTTGACTGTAAGGTATGTTTCCATTAGCTCTATCCATTACCTTATTCCATGGGCCCATATCTTGAAGGGGTCAGCGTGTGTGTGTATGTGTGTGTATGCACAAATGTCTGTGTATGCACACACACGCGCGCGCACACACCAGAGGAAGACATCAAGCATCTTTGTCTATTGCTCTCCCTTATTTTGGGGACAAGGCCTCACTGTAACTGAAGGTTGCTGTTGGACTAGGCCAGCTTACCATCATACTCTTAGGATCTACCTGTGTCCACCTAATGATAAGGTGGACGCTTCATAGGAGCAGCTAGGACCTGAACTCCGGTCTTCTTGCTTTCATGCGAATTTTCTTACCCACTGGGCCCTCTCCCGCTCCCCACGGGGTGGATATTTTAATGGGAAGTGCCTTGGCAGAGACCTCACAAAACCACCTGGAAATCAACTTCCCCTTGATTTTTCCAGAGAGAGAGAGAGAGAGAGAGAGAGAGAGAGAGAGAGAGAGAGAGAGAGAGAGAGAGAGA
>JABTXL010007734.1:9709694-9763298 GCA_025134845.1 Neodon shergylaensis
AGAGAGAGAGAGAGAGAGAGAGAGAGAGAGAGAGAGAGAGAGAGAGATTCTGGAAAGCCATAGCCATCAGGAACCCAAGCTAGAAGTTAAAGCTGCAGCGAGTTACAGAGACCGCCAGCAGAGGGCAGCAGGGCACACGGACACCATTGTTTCCCCCATTCAGAGAGAAAGTTGTAAGTGGAAGTGGGGTGAGCATGTAAGAAAGGAACATATCACAGCTCAGAATTCCAGCCTCTAACTCCTCACTGAGGCCCCTCCATTTGCCTCTCAGGTCTCAGGAAAGGACCTGCTGTGAACGGTTTGTAGAGTTTCATTCTACAATTAAAGAAACTGTCTGGAAAGAGTTTAGCATTGCCCCACCACCACCACCACCACCACCACTACCACTTCTACCGCCACCCACCATCACCACCACCACCACCCACCACCACCTCCATCACCACCACCACTCACCACTACCAACGCTACTGCCACCCACCATCACCACCACCGCTGCAGCTACTACCACCACCACCCACCACCATCATCGCTGCAACCCACCACCACCACCACCACCCACCATCACCACCAGCACCCACCACCACCACCCCCACCACCACAGCCACCACCACCACCATCTACCATCACCACCCCTATCTCTACCACTCAGTACCACAACTGCCCATCACCAACCACTACCCATCACCACTACTACCATGACACATGGAATTCCCTAGTGACTCAGAGTGTGTTTCTCATTACTTTACCTCAACCCATACTTAGAAACACATCTCACACTGCAATCCACAGCTAGCATGCGATACGCCACACACCAGAGTAAAATTACTTTTCCTCTTCGGGTCTTCTTTCTTGTTGGACGGTACCCTCTGCCTTCAGTTCACAATGTGCTAGCTGCTCGCAGACCTGGTCTGAACTTTAAATGATGACCCAAAGGACAGTTTTCCAAGGAACAGGGAGCACATCATCTCTAGTCACCACAGCAGCCAGGCCCTACAGCATCTCAGAGGATCCGCAGGTAAAGAGTTGTTCTAATCCCAAAGGGAAAGCAATGACCCAGCGGATTCCCACAGCAGCCTCCAGGGGTCATTTTGTCCATATCCTTCCTTCAATGCTTTCACTCTGACAATACTCACTTACCTCCGGGAGTTTTGCAGGACACTCCATGAAATGACCTCTGCCTTCAGGCATCTTGTGACCAGCCTTCCCTTGCATGCCGCAGGGCTCATGAGGATTTCTGATCTTGTGTGAGATAGAGGAAGGCACAAACGTGATACCTAAAAGCTCAAAGATGCTCTCAGTTCAGGGGCTTACTTGATAGATGCTTCAAGCAGAAGGTTTTAACCAGAGGGCAGAATCTCAGAGATGATGCCCAAACAGAGCCTCCAGGACACCCTGAAGCACTCACTCAGGCCTTCATTTCCCCACCCATGCGGCAGACTCCAACCCCTTCTACTGGGCATAGTTAATAGATTTCCCGATTCGTCTTTCCTTAATTCTGGATCAGCTTCAACCCTTCCTTCCAGCATGACAGTCCATAGAGAAGCAGCTATCACTGATGGGAGAAAACATATGACTAAAAGAAAACTATCAAAGCCCCAAGGCAAGGGCACTGTTCTGAAGACAGTCCCCCAACTGGGTACAGTCCCTGGTGAACAGCTATGGCCCCCAAGGAGAAGAATGACTGAAGATAACTGGCTTGTGGTGTGTGATGGAAACAAAGCAGCGAACTGCACACCAAGGTGAGGGAAAGAATGAGTCTACCCAGCCATCTGTGTCCCGGACCAGGAGGCAATGTCACCAAGCAAGACTGCACGCAAACATGGAAGACCGTGTTGACAAGGACACCATCTACTTTTGTCTTCCTAAGCAAGTCATTGGAAGCTGGCCCTTTAAAAGGCAAAGGAGGGCATCTTGCCATCTGAGAGTGAAATGCCAAGGGCAGAGTGGGAAGGGGAACCCCATCCCACTCTCAGACTGAGCTGAGGAGAAGGGCCTGCCATGTCCCATGGAGATATGAATCAGTAAGGCCAGGCCCAACCAAGCAGAAGCTCCTGGCAAAGTAGGTGGAGTTGGCCACTGTGATATGCCTCAGCCTCACCGTTCCCATCTGAGGACCTCGGCTTTTCCAAGGGCCTCCTGAATAGTGATGTCTGAAATGGCACAGTGAGAGAGCCCTGGAGAGTCACAGGCATCAGACATCAGCTAGAGCACAAAGGATCCTTCTGTGAAACTTAGTTGCTTTACAGGAAAAGATAACAAACTTTCTTGCTCATGGGAAAATGCAGCCTGATACACAGGTTCTTTAGTTTTCACAGGTATGGCACCCTGAGCTCAACAGAGCTACCTAGGACCAGGAAGGACACTGCTCGTACCCAGATGTGCCCTTTCTCCAAACACAGACCCAGCGTACTTCCTACACAATCTGTAAAAAGACTTGGTGTTTAGATAGACAGTACAGAAAGAAATGAACAATTGAGCTCTAGACCTAATTCCCTTGCTTAGCTTCTGCCTCTCCAGGGCCTGTGCCTTTTTAAGCCTTGTAAGCAGTATCTGGGTACCAAGAAGACCCTATATGCTCATCAACCATCAGTCCTAGAGAGTTTGTGCACAGATATCCGTTATCCCAGTTCACTCTGCTGGTGCCACTCCATCCCCAGAGAGCCCTAGGACAGGTCCCCCACATCCTCCAGGTGCTGACCTCTCCTAACCATGCTATCTCTAAAGCACTTGAGCAACCAAAGCTGTTCACAGAAGCTCCAGGGCTCCCCCATGTCCCACATGCTTCTGGGAATTTCTCTAGAACTTGGGAGCAAGAAAATAATGAGAAATGTCTCTTCTGTCATGTCACCTCCCCTTTTCCTCACTTTTCTTGTACTCTCTCTCCACCCACCTTCCATGCATCTACTATACCTTTTCCAATGCTTTCAGAACTTTTCAAAACAAAATTCAGCACAGGAAGCGTCTTACAGGCAGTTTCTGCTTCTGAACCTAGCAACGGCTCTCTGAAGACCAGGGAAAACCCAGCAAGCATGGCCTTACTTATGATTCAACAGGGGAGGGAAAGGCATGGAGGGACACAGCCTAAAGCCGCATCTTAAACCTGTCTTGACATCATTTCTTAAAACAGCAATTGTTGGTACATCCAGTTATTCAGTGAAGCATTCATGAGCACACCTGCTGCTCAGCCCGGATGGGAGCTGCGCCCCAGCGGCCAATACAGGAGCAGAGAGTCTGCTCTAGGGCGAGACAACTGTCACACACAGACAGAAGGAAGCATTGGTCTGTGCAGAAAACTGACATAAAATACCGGGATACTTTTGAGAGACTAAAGCTGGGGGTATGAGGTCCCAGGGGATCCCACTGACAGTTAGGCTAACAAGCAAATGATCAAAGCACAGTCCACAGAGCTGTGATGAGCACTCCCCATGTGATGTCTTATTTAACTCCAAAGCTTACCCTAAAATCTGCCTCCCTGTACCCATTTCATAGATGGCACCACTGAGATAGAGTGTCTTCACCCTAACATAACACAGCCTGTTGCAAAAGAGCAAGGGCCTATCCGGTTCTAACTGGTCACTGCTGCCATGCTAAGATATGGCCTCCTTCTTGTAATTTCCCCCAATGTTCCAAATATTTCCTCCCTATAAGAGATTAGCATTTCAATTTTTCCTACTTGGTCCCCTGGTGAGGGCAACCTGAAAGGAGGTCACCATGTTCCCAGCTGCCCTCCACAGGAAAGAGTTGTCCAACACCACCTGGTTTAGCCTCACTGAGACTCAGAGAGCTGGCCTCTGTCTACTGCCTGCCCCAGGGCTTGGCCCTGCCTCTGCTTCTGTGCTCTGGGGTTGAAACTGTAGGGCCAGTATGAAGTAGACCAGATGGACCTCGTGGAGCACCGCAGTGACTGGCTGGTGGTATTCGGGTCTATTTTTAATTCACAAAAAAATCTGTTCTGTATTTTATTCTGCTTTGGGGCAAGGAGAGGTCAGCTCCGTTCACCTTTGTTGTAAGACGAGAGCACAGCAGGAAATGGAGTGACAGAGAAGCCAACCAGCAAGAGGGAGAAAGGGCAGAACACTGGGAAATTAAAAACCTGTGTTTAGATCAGAGTGGAGGGTGTCAGAGTGCCGCTCCAGGGGGTGGCTCCCCCAGGCTGGGTCTTTCAGACTGCTGTGTGGCTACCATGCATGACAAGTTGCACGTGCAGCCCACCGGTTTGGTGCCGGTGACCCGACACTCACAGTGACCCATCTAGGGACCCAAAGTGAGCCCGAGGCTTGGCTGCTTTCCAGTCACCTGTGCCTTCTGGCTCCACTGGGGTCACTGGAAGGAACTTGGCCAGGGAGCTGAGCCCACAGCCCAGGGAGTTTGCATGTCACCCACCCATGTCTTCCTGTGGTTTCTGGGTCTGCTCTGCATGAAATACCCTGAGGTCCTGAAAAACCAATCA
This sequence comes from Neodon shergylaensis, assembly GCA_025134845.1. Taxonomy (NCBI): domain Eukaryota; kingdom Metazoa; phylum Chordata; class Mammalia; order Rodentia; family Cricetidae; genus Neodon; species Neodon shergylaensis. Next base: position 9,714,145 of record JABTXL010007734.1, read on the forward strand.
ATCAATACGGACGATTGCTCAGAAACTCAGATCAGGCAGCTCTTTAACCCCTCGCTCTCACCGCCATGTGACTTCACCTCTACCACATCTGCTCTCTCAAAAGCCCCTTCTCACAGCCCTCCCTGATCCAGGGGTGCAGGTGGGAAGCCCAGCATCCTAAACAAATTCAGGCTGACATTGAGACCCAACTTTACTCTCACTGGGTGAACACAGCAGCGATGTTTCATTCTATTTAGAAAATAATGACTGAGCATCTCTTACATATCTGCTATTGTGCCACACACAGATGGACCATGGAACAAGTTCTACCCAAAGGTCATTCTGCAGAAAGGAAGTTGGGGGGCTCATATATAAATTAGATGGAAGGAGTGTAATTTGTTTAGGAATACTCAGCATGTCCAAAAAGGGAGATCCATGGTATGGTGGCTGGAATGAGACATTCCCTGCCTAAAGTCTCCTGTATTTGGATACTTGGTCCCCAGTTGATGGCTATTTGGGGGAGGGTTGGGGCTTTCTGGAGGAAGTATGCCACCAGGGGTGGACTTTGGGGTTTCAAAAGACTTGTGCCATTTTGAGTTGGTTCCCTCTGCTTCCTGTTTGTGGCTTGGGGTGTGAGCTCTCAGCTGTTCCTGCTGCCAAGGCTTCTGCTTGGCCATCACAGACCCTAGCCCTCTGGAACCATAAGCCCAAATAAGCTCTTTGTTCTATAGGTCACCTTGGTCATGGTGTTCATCGTGGCAATAGAAAAGTAACTAATCCACAAGGGATACAGAGAGAAAGAGCGATAGAGCTAGGTGGTGTTGAGACTGGGAAAGCCTTGAGTTGAGGGCAGCCTTCAAGATACGTTCATAGAGATACTACTCATTTATACTGTGGATTAAGGTTGTCAAAATAAGCCCCTTGCTATGCCCCATGCAATAGGTCGCAGCAACCTCGCAGCCAGTGTTCTGTGCTTAAGCAAGACCACATCTTCAGGACCCTAAATAGTGAGCCAGTATGTACTGTGAGTCTTCAAACGGAAGAACAGGTGGGCCCAACAGCTAGCAGAAGGTGATGCTGCCTGTATCCAGTGGCCTTAAAGACCCAGACAGGGATGCCTGGCCAGACTCCTCTCAACTTCCCTCCCTAGTCTTGGCCTCCTTCACCTCTCCAGTGAAGAGTGGAAACACAGAGCCCTATGGAGGAGGGGTGAGGGCCTATGGGAGCTTCAGGGGACAGTGAGGATGTGCGACATCTGTGAAGAGTGTGTTTACTATTAGCCCAAAAGGGTTGTTGGACTACAACCACCCAACTGGGTTTCCATCACAGCTGTAGGCAATCTGAGTCCAGGACAGGGGATTGGGGTGCAGCCTTTCGTTATTGAGGATTTTTTATCGAGCCTCCTCCAGTCTAATGAAGACTCATTGTTTCTTCTTTTCTCGCCTGCTCTGCTTCCATCAAGTAACATATATGACTCGTGCCTCTGTCACCTAGCCCTCAAGTCCCTCCTGTCTCTCAGCCTGTCAGATGATAGTCACTTTTAGACACATTCAACAAAAAGGGAAGACTATGTACTTCTTATTATGTCTTCTTAAAGCCACCTCAACCTATTTCCATGTCAAATGACACCATCAAATGGGTTCTGTCCATCACAAGAAGGAGTCCTCTCATCCTGCCTCAACACACACACACACATGCACACATACATGCATGCACATATGTAACTCACATGCATGTACACTCAAGAACATGCACATTCAAGGATTAGTTAGGCCCAAGGAGGAAGGTCACGCCTTAACCAATGTGTTTAGGAGCACATCACCAATCCCAGTGCTACATGCTACATCCCAATGACCATGAGTATCTACTGACACCAGCCACAAAGACTCAAAAGGCAGAAATTTACAGAGGTTTTCCTCTTAAGTAAGACCCATCTTATCTTGGGTTCTTAACTTAGTCAGACTGTTGACTTCCCTGATTTTCAGCTCAAGCTTTTCCCTAGCACACTGATACAATCATTTTGAGTGCTCTGAATGGCACACAAATTAAAAGAATAAAATACCCAATATTTTTTCAGTACTGCCTTGCCCCCTGCTACTCAGTGTTCAAAGCATCTGTAATATTCAGAGAAGCACCATGAATCTCACCTTGTTAGATTAATTCCTAAGTGAATATCCTGCTACTGTATAATGAGAAGACTCCGTAATAATCTGGGACTAAGGGATGCTCCATCCTGCCTTTCATCTCCAACACAGGCCAGGCGTGAGTACGAGTTTCTTCAATGGAAAGTTATCTCTGAAAAGCCTTCCTGTCCTTAGCCACAAGGTCCTGCATGTCTACAGCTGATAACAGATGGTGTCTCTTTGGGGCAAGGGGATGCCTTCTAGGTTGTGAAAGTTTTTTATTTATTTATTTATTTGTTAGTTTTTCGAGACAGGGTTTCCCTGTGTAACATTCCTAGCTGTCCTGGAACTTGCTCTTGTAGACCAGGCTGTGTAACATGAGGGCCGGCTTGTTGGGGTTTCCACCCCGCCCATTACCCCACAGCCGGCAAGCCCCAAAGAAAATCACACAGAGAGTCTGCATTAATTATAAACTGATTGGCCCATTAGCTCAGTCTTCTTATTAGCTCTTGTAACTTATATTAACCCATTATTCTTAGCTATGTTAACCACATGGCTCCATACCTTTCAGCCCAAGTTACATCTTGCTTCTCGGTGGTCTGGGCTGGAATGAGGGAAGAGCTTCCTTCTCAGAATACTCCTGTTCTCATTGCCCCACCTCTACTTCCTGTCTGGTTGGCCTGCCTATACTTCCTGCCTGGCCAATCAGCATTTATTCAAAACATGATTGACAGAATACAGACAATTATTCCACACCAAGGCTGGTCTCGAACTCATAGGGATTCGTCTGCCTCTGCCTCCTGAGTGCTGGGATTAAAGGCATGTACCACCACCACCCAGCTAGACTGATTGTAACTTTGCATTGATTTGGGACACAGTACCTCAAGGCTAGACTACTACTTTCGCATGCTTTAAATGAGGAAAACTGAATAATTTTGGGAATTCTTATACCCCCCAAAAGTGCCTTTGAGCACATACCTTCTCCTCAATCTTTGCAACTAAATGGCATTTTGTTCAGTTATTCAAAGAGAAGGGGAGTAGGTCAGAGGGTTCTCTCTCAGTTCCCCTCGGTGATTCCAGTGGTCAGGATCTGGAGCAGGCATTCCAGGATCTTGGCCTCTTATTCCATGAGATAAAAGCCCACACAGACTGCAAAGTATCAGGGAAATTCTATTTAAAGCAAAGCAATAGGAAAGATTGGAATCAGAGACCGGCAGGACACATGACCAAGAATACTCCAGGGTTAATCTCCGTGACTTCCTTTTATGAGGTTCAAGAGAAGGGGTGTCTTAGCTACTAGGGTTTGGGTCATTCTCTGTTTTAATTGACAGATGAAGTCATTTCTTTACCATATATGTCCTTCTCATAATGTATCTGAGTTTTAATCATACACACAATTGTGCATAAGCATAACATGATCAATAAGGGACTCTCACTAAAATATCAGAGTATTCAGTTTTGCCATAACGCCCGTTACACCCCAAATCAGTTCAAGCCGTGTCAGCCCATTGCTGGGTGATTTGCTTCCACTTTTTAAAGCTGGAATATGTTCATCACAATGCAAGTGAGGTTCAGGTATTGCTAGCAGATTGCTAGGCACATTGTTCAGACATGGCTGCATGCACACAGTACTTGCAGGCGAGATTCTCAGCCTGATACATGCATGATTCCAAGAGAAGGATGTGTATAGCTCAAGTAAAGTCCAAAGTCGCTAAACTATGCTACCTCTTAAGGACACTTGTGGTCCTCAGCCAGAGGGCCTGGGGAAAGTAGGTGGTAAAGCAGCATGCAGATGACTTCTCTCTCAGTATCTGCACCTGAGTCCCTGCGAGCCTTGGGCACTGAGAGAGACTCTCATGCAGGCTTCACTCAACTGCTTGGGATGATCACAGTCAGTATCAGGTACCCTTTGACCCTTTCAGTCTCATGCTCTCTTCTGCTCAGATGTGCTGATAGATGCCAGTGGGGCTCATGTGATGGGGTGGAGGGATGAGTCTGAACCAAGAGTCCCGAGACACCTCGCAGAACTAACAAAAGTTAGCTAAGCCATGTCATTTGTTGAAACCGGTAAATTGGGGGTGATTTGAATTCACAGGGCTCAGACACAAAAAAGCTGCTGGTGGACACCACTATTCATGCCCCCAGTGTTTTATGGTTTAAAGCCAATGGGATGCTTTCAGAGGTCAAGAAGAGGTTGAAGGATACAGTTGAGTCCCTTGAGTGGTCAGGTAGCATCGCCTATGGACTTTGGAGCTTCATGCTTGCTCAGCCCTAATTAATTCTAGACGAATCAACCAGGATGGCTAAGAAGCCACAGGTCATAAAACACCAGGTGTCTCAGACCTCCAAGCAGGGTGACCTTTGCTGGCGTGTGAAGGCCAGTGGCTCTCGGAAGCCCACGAGCTATTTTCAAGGCCTTTCTGATGTAAGGCCAGGAAATCATCAAGAATCCCCTTTGTTTCTCTCTCTCTGATTGGCCAACATGTTAAGTCCCAGGAACAAACCGAAGCCCAATTGTGAGTTTTTAGGTCATGAGAGGCCATGGATTAATCAGACTATTTACAAAACCCTGTCAACACACGCCAGAGGGAACAGGACAGCTGATGCCAGTGACATTTTGTGGATTTCTTGTAGCATGTTTTGGCCATCCTTTTCTTATTAAACATTCAAATCCTCTTCACGTCCTCTAACATGGGGCTCTGCCGTCTGCTCACCCGCTGAGGTCCAGTAATCCAAGACACATGCCTGGAGCCACACAGAGCTGAATGTCCCTGGGGCCCAATTCCACCACAGCATGCACACAACACAGACACACAGCAGGCTTTCCCTGTGCCAAAGCCCCAAAGCAGGCACTGTGAGACTCTCCTGAGACTTAGTCCCTCAGCCCCAACTTTCTCTGCAGAGCTATCTTGCCACGGCTTCCAGACAGAAGGCCTGACAATTAGAAGAACTTTACAACATTGGTATGGCAGGTGCCACCCTAATAATCAGGGTTTGCCATCAAAACAAAGATCTTTGCCTGTGGTGTTTCATCTTCACTGTCAATTTGACTGGATTTGAAGGCGGGCAAGGCATCCCACTAGGTACATCTATGAGAGTGCTTCCAGAGAAGGCCCACCCTGAATGTGGAGGGTGCCTTCTCAGGTGCTATAGCCCAGAAGGAATCAAAGAGGAAGATGAGAAAGCCAGTCAAGAGGCAGCATTCCCTTCTCTCTGCTTTCTGGCTAGCCATGAAGCAGGTAGCTTCTTCCCACTCCACACTCCCATGGCTGTAATGCACTGCCCAGGTACATGGGCAACCAAGGATGGAAGGATGGATGGATGGATGGATGGATGGATGGATGGATGGATGGAAGGATGGAACTGTTTGAAATCATGAGCCAAAACAAGCCCTCCCAAGTTGTTTCTCTTAAGCATTTGGTCACAACAAAGCATAGAAATGAACACATTCTCTTCCCACAGAGGAAAAAGGCTCTCACTGACCAAATCTGTTGCCCAGTGTTGATCCCTGGCCTCACCTGTGATGCCCCAGTTCACCAACTATATTTTGTTCACCTCCTCTCTTTGGACTCCATATAATCAGGTTGGTAATGTTGTAACCTTGACTGTCAAAGTCCTATGCTGACAACATCCTTCTTGTCCTGTGATGAGCCTCTGCATTCCGAGACTCAGCAGCATTGTGCTGGAACTGGCTTCAGGAGATTTTAATATCTGATGAATACAGATTCAGGAATGTTGTTAGGCCTGGGTTTTAAAGTTGGCATTTCAAAATTGCCTGTGGGTGAATATATTTATGCCAAGGAAATTGGCAAACAAGAACCACAAATAAAGGCTTCCTCTACCCCCTCCACCAAGGGAGGTGGTCTATTAACTTGCCAGCGAGGGTCACCATGATTATAAGGAGAGAGAAGTCCTCTTATGGCTCCTACACTGTTAGACCTAAGCAGAAATGGGCTGTTAGGAAAATAGGACTTGGATAGTTTACAGAACTCACAGGAAATCTGCAGAGATGAGACCAGAAATTAGGCTTGAAGCTAGGGCCACAAGGGAAAAGACACCATAGAATTCCACACTGCCCCAGCAGACGCTCTGATCCACCACCACTGGGCACATGGCCCTCAGGCACATCCCACTTTAATGAGAGAAAATCCCAAGTTATTCCCACTTCTTGGCCTCCCTTGATCCAGTTCTGGAGCGATGCCTTTGACTGACAGGCTCTAAGTCATAGGTCTATAATCTCCAGTAGTGAGCATCGCAGAAAACAACTTCTTTGTCTTTTTTGTCTTTTCTACAGCAAAAGGCTGAGAACGCTCCTGGTTGTCCTGAACTGACAATGTGTTGAAAGCCTCGCTACAGGAAAAACTCCACTCAAACCTGCTGGCTGCAGAGCTGATGGGCCCTGGGGCAATTAAGAAAAAGCCTCCCCTCTCAAATATTCTTCCCACATGGACGAAAGGTTTCTCTGCAGCTCACCCACCCACAGAGCAATAACTTTGCAGCTCAAATCTTTGAAATGAAATTCCTCTCCGAATCAGATGAGCCCTCCCTGATCGTGTCAGCCTCAGTGGCATCTGAATTACATACACACACACACACACACACACCTCAGTGGGGAACTGATATTTCCTTCTGACCCTCTTGATTTGGTTCAACTAAGAAAGCGGGGGTGACTCTTAATCACATGCCTTAGTGTGAGACTTAAGCATGTATAACACAGAACAGCAGGTAACCCGAAGAATCTTTCCGTGTGGCTCCAGGACATAACATATAAGTCATTAATTATACGAAAGAACTAGAATTACCTATGTAAATTGTGACCACAGGATGGATGGTCACAAGGCTGCCAGAGCCCTTGACTCCACGCTAACTTTCAGCTCTATAAATCATAAAGTCAATGGTATTCAGGTAGTTTTGTAGTATACTGCCTGTACAGTTATATATTGAGGTTTCTCAGGGATATCTGAACGGGAAAGGGAGATGGCTGGAAAGAAACACTAAGCAAAGATCACATAAAACTAATCTTGGCAGTAGGAAAAGAAAGTATGTGGTATAATAAATAAAATGTAAATAAATAGTCAGCTTACAAACACCTACAAAAGGCATCTTGACGTTCATCCAGATTCACACTGATTTACACAAGGAATCAGAGAAAGACCAATGAACGTCTCGGTGTTTAAGTATGCTTATGAAAAACAGAAAGCTCAAGGTAGTTTGATTATCTTGGGATGGGCTGGTGGTCAGAAGGAGGGGCTGCAAACAGACAGGTGGGAAGAAACTGATGCGGTCCTCAATCTGCTTAGCCCAGAGGGGCCAATGGAAAGAAGCACATGGCCTCTTATGCTCCCCGGAAGGCATGTTCCTTTATAACATGAGAAAGGAACTTACACAATAACAAGGACCTGATGCAGGAAGACTTTGGTCTCTAAGTGATCCCACGTTTGCAGCCTGGGGTTGATTTTGATCAGAAGAAAAGAGGCAAAATACTGAAAACTCTCCGCCTTCAAGGCCACAGCTCCAGGATTGCCTTGGTTTCCTGGTCATCTCCAGAGAGACAGAGGCCCAGCACATCCATCCCGAAGCCCACAGACTCTGCTTGGCACGTGTCCGGTCTTTGTGTCTAAGCTTAGGGTGTAGCTGAGGCCTGTCTGAAGGGCATATTCCCTGTGGAACAAGTTCAGAAGCAGGGAGGGACAGAGAAATGGCTGAGCTAGATATGCATACATCCAACTAGCAAATGTATCCGCTGGATAATTGACTTCTCCTTCACACGGGTGAAGAGAATGAGTGGAAGGGAGTCATGGTGACACAAAGACGTCAACTAATGATGTCTTGTCACTTGGAAATATAAATCACAGAGAAGCAAAATGCCCTCGCCAAGAAGTACCAATAAATCAACAGAAAAAAAGGGGGGGCAACAATGAAATATAAAACTTGGGAGAGGAGACAAGCAGACCCAGGGAGAATGAGGTTCAGAAACACACATGTAATGCGTGTGTGTGTGTGTGTGTGTGTGTGTGTGTGAAAGATTCAAAAAGAGTCTCGTTACACAAGAATCTAAATTAATGCCTCAATGAAATATCATCACTCAGTCGACTGGCAAGAGTCAAAAATCTTGCTCCCATACTGTTGGTGCAGATGTGGGCAATGTTGTGTACTGCTGGGAAGACAACTCAGAGTCTATAGAGGACAGAGAAGTGGCGGGTATCAAGATTCCAAGGGCAATGTCTTTAGACTCAGCATGCCCACCTCTAGCTTTAGCCTACAAACTACTATCTGTGATACCTGAGGCAACAGAGCTCTTCTAAAAGCAAAGGACTAACATCAGCCCAAAGGGACATCAGTAGAGAGTGAACTAAATTTAAGCATGGTACAGAGACCTAGCTTAGAACCAAATACAATTGGCACCAAAAAAAAATCAATGAAATTATTACTAATGACATCTTGCTATAATCATAGATTGGTGCCTTGTCTGGACATCATCAGAGAGGCTTTCTCTGGCAGCAGATGAGAGTGGGTACAGAGACCCATAGCCAGACATCATGCAGAGAGAGGTATAAATTGTAGGTCTCTATCTGGTCCCTCCCCTTTGGAAACACCGAGGAAGATGGGTGTTGGCGAGGTTTCTGTACCACCTAGTCCTTGTCCTGCCTGGTTCCTGCAGTTGTTAAGTCCCAAAGAAATGACACAGAGGTCTACATTAGTTATAAACTGATAGGCCTAGTAGCTCAGACTTCTTGTTAACTCTTATAACTTATATTGGCCCATTATTCTTGTCTATGTTAGCCACGTGGCTCAGTACCTTATTTGGCGAGGCAGTCACATCTTGCTTCTTCTGTGGCTGGGTCCAGACTACAGAAAGAGCCCCCCTCTTCCCAGAATTCTCATTGCCCTGACTGTACTTCCTGTCTGGTTGTCCCACCTTGTAGGCCCATATTTCTGGATGGTGTGGCAGCCAGGCATAAAAGCCATAGGCCCGGCCTGAGCTGATCAAGTAGCTCTGCAGACAAGCTGTCTCTGCCTAACAATAGCAAGGATGCAGATCACCTGAGGAGAGGTGTTGGCTGAAACTGGTCAGGATGTTTGGGGCTTATTTCTTTTGTAATTTGGAGGATGTCTTATAGAGATGCTAATCCGTGGCCTATGTGACAGCTAGCATACAGGTAGATGGGGATGTGACTAAAGGCTATTCACCAGGGTTACCTAGGATACAGCCTAATGTACCCCCCCCCCGCTCAGTTTATGTGATGATATATAAACTGTTTGGAGAATAAACGGGGAGATCTTAAGGAGATCATCAGGAGAAAAGACCCTGAGATGCCTTTTCATGATGACTATGTAAATTGTGTCTGATTATTCCTTGTGTCTCCATACCAGTCCGGTTAGGGAAGATAATTATCTATGTTGGACCCACACGGACTCCAACACTACCTATACTTCCTGCCTGGCTATTGGCCAATCAGCGTTCATTTAAAATATAATTGACAGAATACAGACCATTCTCTCACATCAGATGGGAAGATATATCTTTGTAAAAGTCAGTGCAGATACAGGTCAGTAGGAGAATATAACACTGAATCAACTAAGCAGGCCCTATATGGGCTCACAGAGACCAAAGCAGCAAGTACAGGGACTACATAGGTCCTACCCCAGGTCCTCTGCATATATATTACAGTTGTTGGCTTGGTGTTTTAATGGACTAAAATGGACTAACTGTGGGACTGGGTGTGTCTCTGAATCTTTTACCTGCTCTTGTGATGCCTTTCTTTCTGTTGGGCTGCCTTGTGCCTCAATAAGAAGGCTTCTGCTTTGTTTTCTTGTGTCTTGTTTTGTGGTGTTTGGTTGTTGTCTCTTGGAGGCCTGCTCCTTTTTGAAAGAAAATGGAAGGGGTGAATCTGGGGACAAGGGGAGGTAGAAAGAGGAGCTGAGCTGGGAGGGGTGGAGAGAGGGGAAACTGTGGTAGGGATGTATTGGATGAGAGAAAAAGCTATTTTCAATAGTAAAAAAAGAGCACGGTGCAATGACAAGTTTCAGAGCTGTTACTATATTTAGGCAACTCTTTGTGTCCAAATATGGAATGATCCTCAAGATGTGCAACATAAAATGTGATACAATTTTTTCATATAGATTGCCAGCATAATTTTGAAGAAATAGATTATACATCAAGAAACATACAGGATCCTTTCAGAGATTCATGTAAGACATTGGTAGCACTAATTGCCTTTGGAGAAAGAAACTGGGAGAATGGACATAGGATATGAGTGGGGGCTTACATTGTCACTGCATACCCTTCTGGGCCCTTTGAACTTCATGTAATGTATATTCATTAATAAAACTAAAATCTGATTCAGATTTAGTCAGATAGGCTTCAGAATCCTGGGGACAGGGTCAAAACTTGCTCTTATAAGTCCTAGACCATCCAAAGCTCTCTCCTTCAACCAATTTAGCTTAAATCTAGCTGAGCATTGTCTAGGTTGAATAAAACAGATCTTTGTCTTCACTGGACCTGACTTGCCCCAGGTGGATGAGGGAAATGGGAGAAGGATCTCACACCCTTTCAGAAATACTGGTATGCAACCATGGCTAAGCATCTTTGTGATAGTGCAACCCACAGTCAATTTTCTCCCACAAAGGTAGTCCAGACCTAGTCAGAGGAGCCATCCTTGCAGAAGAAAAGAGAATGAACAAAGCTTGATTGATATGTGTATTAGTCAGGGTTCTCTAGACCAGTAGTTTTCCACCTGTGGGTCACAGCTCCTTTGGGGTCAAATGATCCTTTTACAGCAGTCACATAAAAGGTATCCCACGTATCAGATATTTACATTACAATTCATAACAGTAGCGAAATGGCAGTTATGAAATAGCAACAAAATAATGTTATGGTTGGGGGTTGCACAACATGAGTTGTTAAAGGGTAGCAGCCTTAGGAAGCTTTAGAGGAACAAAACCAATAGAACAAATATATTTTTAAAAGAATGCTATTATTTTGGCATACACCGTATGGCCTGAGTAGTCTATGTGATTGTCTCATACAAGGCATGCTGAGAACCCAGTATTTGCTCATACCATGAGCTTCTCATCTCAGTAGTCCCAATCTGGTGTCTAGGGCCTGGGGGGTCTGGAAGCCACTGATCTTCATTTCGCATTGAGAACACGAATAAGCCGGATCCAGTATTGGCAGAGGAATGCAAGAGTGAAAGCCGGGCAAACGGAAATTCTTAAAAAGCTGTCCTTCCATACCCTTGTATCTGAGTCTCTATCAGGGGTGAATCTTCCCACACCAGTTAGAACAATGGCAATGAGTTTTTGATCCTACTGCACGTACTGGCTTTGTGGGAGCCTAGGCAGTTTGGATGCTCACCTTACTAGACCTGGATGGAGGTGGGTGGTCCTTGGACTTCCCACAGGGCAGGGAACCCTCATTGCTCTTCGGGCTGACGAGGGAGGGGGACTTGATTGGGGGAAGGGGGAGGGAAATGGGAGGCGGTGGCGGGGAGGAGGCAGAAATCTTAAATAAATAAATAAATAAATAAATAAATAAATAAATAAATAAATGAATAAAAAAAGTAGATAGAAGATCTTATGTCAGTAAAGTTATAAGGCCTTTTTAGCATCCAAAAAAAAAAAAAAAGAAAAGAAAAGAAAATCCCCTAGAGACATGCCTACAAGCCAACAGGATCAAGGTAATCTCTCACTTGGGTTTTCTCTTCAGGTAACTCTAGGTTATGTTAAAACTAACCATCACCTTAGATGAGTAATCTTGGTGTCCTAGAAGATGCTAGAAAGTGTCTCAGGCCAGTTGTGAATCTAGGCTCCACCTGCTTCCTCTACCATCTACCCCAGCTTCTTCTTTCTATTTAGTTCTGCCGCTAGAAACCTCCCCAGCTGGAAATCTCTATTTCACTGTCCGCAGATATTATAAGGACCATGGGGATGAGGGAGGTAGACCACCTGCCCTTCCCTGACTCAACGTGGAGTTTTTGAACTAAATGTGAGGTGATATCTATTGCTCTGAAGGAATGGAAGATGTGCAGGCTGGTCTGGGGAGGGATTAGTTTTAGAAACGAAACACTTCGGAGGGAGAGAGAAAGCCTTGTGGGCCATCAGAATGATGGATCTGAGTACTCAGACGCCAAAGTAAACACATTAAAGGAGCAAGTGCAGAGAGGGATCTGAGGCAAGGAGGACAAGACAGAGCCAGCCCTGTCACGTACTTACTGTAGAGCCAGAGAGCGAGGGAACTATGTGCATGTCTTATTGGTCAGAGCATGTGTTTCAAAGTTTCAGTGCAACCATGGCTGCTTGTCAGCTCATGCCTAGCTATTGTGGCTAGTGTTGAAACTACCCTTCCATCCTAGCAGAACCAGGGGAAATTGACCTGCCAAAACTGGCCATCCATCAGTGGGGAGCCTTTGTCCCAGACCCCCACACTGGGGACCACAAGCTGCCATGGAAGAGAAAGTACCAGAATGAAAGATGCTGGCAGAGACAGAAGCTCCAATCACCACCTGGGAAACAGAAGGGGTCACTAAATAAAATTGCAAAGTTTATGGCAGCCACAAGGGCAGTCACGACATGGCTCGGGACTGAGGGTTCATCTATGTGAGCACACATGCATGAGTGTGCATAGGGACATATGCACATAAGAAGCTACACATGAGTAATCACTGCTCGGAGCTTGTCTGGCTCCTGAAACTGCTGCTAGAAGCATCGCACGTAGCCAGAGAGAAGAGGCAGGGAAGTGACACACTTCTGTCATAGTGCACTTCAAGAGTGACTCCATGTAGTGGCATTTCAACTGTATTTTAATAAACAAAGACTACCTGAAGATCTGAGAGTAAAATAGTCCCACCGGTCAGCCTTACAAACCAGATTATGGTAACACAAACCTTTAATCTCAGTAGCCATAATGACACACACCTTTAATCCCAGTAGCCACACTAGTTGCCATAGAAACTGGGCGGTGCCTGCCTTTAATGAAGGTGGTGCATGCCTTTAATCCCAGCCTTAGAGATGATTATAAGATGGGGGTGCAGGGGTGGCAGAAGACAGCTCTCAGAAACAATCTGAGATTCTCTGAGATTCCAGGAGGCAGGATCACTATTTTGGGACTAAAGTCGAGGTAAGAACCGGTGGCTGACTGTTTTGCTTTTTGGATCTTCATGTTGAACCCCAATTTCTGACTCTGAGCTTCTATTAACGTGTTTCATTTAATTGTGCTTCAACTCCAGACTTCTGTCCTCACTTCTGCGATCAGGCCTTCTTGCACAGATGTGGTCTACTCCTACCCTGTCCAGTTTATCTCCATGCGACAAGTAGTTACAAACCTGCAAAACAGGACCTACAGGGACATGACAAGTACCATAAATGTTTCAAGCATGAGGCTCAGGGGACTAGCAAGCTGGAGAGTGTGTGGCCATCAAACACACTCAAGCTCAGATTTGTAATAAACACCATGCTGACAAAATAAAGCATACCACATGTACGCTCTGAGGGCTGTGAGCTCAGCCGAGCTGGTTAACATGGACAGCAAAGTTCAGAGGAGTAGAACGGAAACAATAGCTTCAGAGCACAACAGTTAATAACTGCAAAATTCCCTGGAGGGAGGAAGAGGGGGAAGCACGAGCCTTCACAACCATCTCAGGAAGGCAATATTATCCTGTACTTTGTAGAAAGAAACACAAGCGTAAAGATGTGGAGTATGTTCTCTGATGGCATGCTAGTCAGAAGCATCAGTCAGAACACGAACTGAGGCTGTTTACAGGGCTACTACTGAAAAACACTGCTTGTGGATTCAAAAGCTACAAGGGAACCGATTCTGACGTGCAAGGGCCTGGGTGTGTCTCTACAAAGTAAGCTAGAAGTCCCAACGTGTGCTCAAGGATGCCCCAGCCCTCTGATCTCCACAGAGCTTGCTTGGTGGGCTATTTGAGTAGCACCTCTGTCATCTACTTTTCTGTGTACAGATGGACACAGTGAGCAATGAAAGCCAATGTCTTTCTGATTTTAGAGCCAAGACTTGGGCCTTACTTGGGCAAAGTACCTAAGCCATCAGGTTACTGCTTGGAGTAGTATTAGACAGCAGGAGACAATCACTTGGACTCCTCTGGCCCTACAAAGCCTAGTGGAAAAAAAAACAGAGGGCTTCAAGACCTGACTCAGACAGTGGATTGTTATTACAACAGAATACATAAACTACATGGCTTGCACAACAAACACTGATCACAGTTCTGAGACTGAGAACTCCAAGATTAAGGCATCAACAGATTCTGTGTCTAGTGTGGCAGTGAAGACCCTCTCTGGTTTGTAGATTGTAACTTTCCTGCTATATCTTCACATTGAGGGAAAGGAGAACCATAGCTTCTTCTTCTTATCTATATAGGCTTTACCTTCATGATTTCATTTAAGCCTAGTTACTTCCAAATACCATGATCTTGGAGAAATGGAGACTCACCATTTGAACTCTGGGAGAATGCATTCAGTCTGAAGCAGTACTGATGGAGGGGCATAGCCCACCAGCTGCTGGACCGGGTATCCTGCAGCAGCACCCTTGCTTATCACACCCGCTCAATGCAACCTCCCTTCCTTTCTTTCCGGCCACCTGCTCGCTGGCTAAAGGCTTGCACTGCAATTCGGGGGAACCTCAATGCTCTCTTCCAAGTCTCCATTCCCAGACCATTGCGTAGCCTGAGCCTTCACACCCATTCTTTAGGGAGAGTGAAGACTTTGAGCACAAGCCAGAGGGTAACTGGAAACCCTCTGCTCCTGTGGTTCACCCACAGAGGACCTACAGATTCTAGCTTGTTATTGTATTCATTTGCTAGAAGCCAAGTCAGTATCCTGAACCTGAGAAACACTGAACCTTGTTTGGAACTTGGAGTTCCAGGGTGTGAAACTGAAAGTTAATCCTGTCCTCCTGCACCAGAGAGACAGAGAGAGCTCAGAAATTAGAGAAGCTGCTTTCCAAAGCACACAGCTGGCCCTGGATGTCTTCCCAGCTCTGCCGGAGAAGGGTGAGCCATTCCGCAAGGACCATAAGCAAAGAATTGTAGCAAGATGAATCCTTCAGCGCTGGGTCTCTGTCAGTCCCAAATGTAGGTACCCCAACTGGACAGAGGTGTTTGGCGGCATTTGATCTCTCTAATGAGCCTAATTAGGATCGTATTATAGCCAAGTAATACGGTCAGAATTTTGATCAGTAAAATCTGATCAAAAGTGATCAGAAAGCCAGGTATCTACTGCTGGTCAAGAAGCTATCCCAAACAGATAGGCTACAGATGGGCTACAGTTATTTCCTTTGAATCTAGGGGTTGGCTGGACTCAATCAGACGGTTCTCCTTCCGGTCCCCACAGTTAGGCAGTGACTGGGGCAGGAGATGTCCTGAAAGTTTCCTTTCTCACATGTCCAGGGCTTAAAGGACCTGGCACCTCTACTTGTCATTTAAAGCACCTCCAACATCCCCTCTCTATGTGCAGACTAGGTGTCCTTGATTTGTCATTGTATAGGTTATGCTCTGTGGTCAGATATACAAGAACGAAGAGGTGATGGTGTCCCCTATCCCCCAAAACAATCTCACTCAATAGGCTGTGCTCCAAAACTGAGAAGAACTGAAGTACCTTAGGAGCAGCAGGAGACACAAAGAGGCCTGGGTTGAGTCCATTTCGGTACAGAGAGAGTAGTCCATTGAGATGATTCCTATGAGTATGAACTTGGTTGGTCTGGTGCCAGCTTCAGAGAGAATGTTCTTCCCATGGCTCTGCAAACAAGGTGTTCATTTTGTTTCTGTTTGTTCTGTTCTATCATGATGCCAAACTGGATAAGAGCAGGTGATGCAATTGGTGTTAGGAGCTCAGAGGAGAAATGGAAGGGAAATATCCAGGGTGAACTAGCTTCCTCTTCTCCTGCTAAACATTTGCTCATCCCACGGGAGCTTGAATTTGATCACTGGAGTGGGTGGATAGACCGGCCACTCTGTATTTTGAGTATGGGGTATAGAACCAACACAAGCATTCTTTGAAGATATCCAAGAACTGACAGGGCCATCGGTAAATATGGATACATGGGTTTGCAAACCATCCAAGCAGAATCTAAGTTTACCCAAGAAGACCAAAGCAGATTGACCTGTCCCCAAGCTGAGAAGCAAACCAGAGTCCTTTGGAGTTAGAATTAGAATCAAGCAAATACTCCATCAAGGGCAAGGTAAGGAAGATATGAAGTACTCAGTCTTCATTAGACTTCAACCATGTGCTTGAAATCAAACTTGACTTCTGCTTAAATAGTGATAATCCCGGGAAAGATTACCTGGTGCCCACCACGTTTAACCACTGTGTTACAAATTTTCTGTGCATGTTTCCCTTAACTCCCTTAAGATCCCTGTGAGGGTTTCTTAGCCTCATTTTACATCTGGAGAAAGTGAAGCTGAGAGAAAACCAAGTGCTCACAGTCAACCATCAAGGATGGAGCTGCACAACGGTCTCCTTGGGCACTCTATGTCAGGGTTGCTGTTGTTTTATATTTGCTGCCTATCAGCTACACCACATTCTATCAGTGCCTCAGCTGCTGACTTTGTTTCCCTGGCCACTGCCTCACTGCTGAAGCCATGGCTGCGGAAGCCTTCGACTCCAGTCACTACTACCTCAGCCACCTCCATGTAGGGAGACGACTGTAGTTTTAACTAAGTCTCTATTCTTTGATTTTACCAATAAAGACTTGGGAACCATATGCTAGCTCAGAGAGGCGGAGAAGGCAGTCAGCTGACCTTCCTCCTCTGCCAATGCTTCAGAAACAGAGCTTCTCTTCTGCCATCTCCCTCCCCCCAAAAAATGAGTGCCAAACTCAAAGTCCCCTTTATCCACCTCCCTGACTTCCTCTTACTGTCTATGGTTTTATCCTGTCAACTCGTTGCTTGCTCTGCCTTTTGACCTAGAGTTGATTTTATTTAATCCTGTTAACAATAAACAGAAAACTTTTGATTAAAAGTATGTACTAGAGCTGGGCCACAACACAGCTAGAGACAATTTTTTTTCTCAGGTTTCAGAGTGTGGTCAAATATCCCATAGCAGGTCACAGTGAGCCTGTGGTGTTGGTGTAGTTTCCTTCTTCCCCATGAAAAGACAAGACTACATGTGATTATTAATCTCGGTTGTCAACTTGACTCAACCAGAATCAACAAAAAAAAACTAAAGCTGCTGGCTACTCCGCCATGAATTGTCATAATCATATTATTTGAGGTGAGAAGACCCTTCCAAAATCTGAGCTATAGTTTCTAGCAGTAGCCTACATAAAAGGACACTGAAGAAGCCTTTGCCTTTAACTGTTCATTCTCACTCTTGCTGGCAACCTCACCTATTGCTGGGGCTCGGTTCCAATGAAGCCTGAAAATCAATAACTCTTTAGGGATCTGCCCAGACTCCAACACAAGATTGGGACTAAAGAGATATCTAATCTCATGGATTGAACAACTACCAGATTCTTGTAAACCACACTATTAAGTCATATATATGTGTGTCATTTATATATGATATATATGAATACTATCATATATATTCATTCTATCCATTCCATTTCTTTAGTGAACCATGACTAATTCACTAAGTGACTTTCTTAGGGCCAAACCCAGCTGGTGAGTGTAGAGCGGGGATCTGAGCCTGTTCTATTTCCCCACCTCAAGCTCTTTCCCACTGTTCCAAGGGCCCTTATTTGCACATGAGAAGTAAAAGTTGTGTGTGGCGGGGAGGAGATGGTCTTCTTCAACTCAGACCAAACTAGCACAAAGCTGAGTAGGGAATACAAAGCAGAGCTCACATCCCTGCAGAAGTGGAGGAGAAAGTAGATCGTTAAGAGGGGTGAAGGGCAGCAAGGGAAGCAAGGCTAGCCATATGGTATCACCAATTTTCACTTTAAAAAGAAAATCACCTTGCCATTGTCTACAATTATACACCCTGAACAGGGAGTGGGGCAGGTACTCCTAAGAGCTAAACACCTGTTTCCTTCACCCTTCCCTTCCATCTGCTCTCTGGCCTGGCACATGTCTCCCGTTCCCAGGGCAGTTTTAAAAGGGCCTCTTCCTAGCTAGTTGGGTCCAAAGAAAACATTCATTTGATTATAGAAAGAGGAGCATCTGCTCGCCTGGATTTGTGGGAGAGCCCATAATCCCTGCATTTTACCTCCTATTAGCCTTCTTCTCCAGGAAAGAAATGTCCTGCTCTTTAAAGTTGAGGCCATAAAACTGTGAGAGCTCTCCTACAAACAGAGCCGAGTCCAGAACATGAAACAGCTCTCCAGATGAAATATACAACTCAGGTGTGGGAGTGAAGGGCTGGGGGTCCTAAAACTCAATCAGTCGCCAGTAACGTTTTGTTTGATGGCTCTAGCCGGGCAGTTCCCTACTGAAGAGCATCGCTAATTCCAACATTTTGGACATATTTCCCATTAGCCCTTTATTTGAAATTTTATGCTTCCCCTCATAAAAACTTGCAGCAGATTAATGTGCTTGGGATGTTTATTTATAAGTACAGCTGGTCTCCCTTCAAGTTGTTTTCATTGTTGAGTTGCCTGAGTGTGCCCTTTGTGTAGCAGCACAAGGGTGATTCTGTAACCTAGCAACCAGTGTTACCTCCAAGAGATGAGGAGGCTGTGTGAGGGTGGGGGTAGGGAGTGATGGAGTCTACTGGGGTCTCTGAGGCTTGCCATGCGCTGAGATAACTGAAGTTTCCTTTTGCTGGTCTGTCATTCACATTTGGAGTGAGATGTGTATGAACGTTAAGAACAAAGGAGCCCTGAATCAGCCTTCGTTGACTTCCAGAGGAACCTATCCTTCTGCTTTGGCTTCACTAGGAAGGAGCCCTTCTTTGAACCAAAAGGAGAATCAAGTTCTAACCAGGTTTTCCAGTACTTTTCTCACGTCAACCAAACAAACATCTCTCCTTTTATTAGATACTCGGTAATCAAAGGTCTTGGTAAGTCTCTGTTGCACTCTTTTCCCTAACCACATTTTCCATTACTTTTATACTAAAGATGAACAATCTCATTAAATTTTAAGACTAGGCCTTCATCAGGTTTGTGTGTGTATGCACACATGTGTATGTGGACAGGGTTGTATGTGTGTGTGCGCGCGCGTGTTCGTGCATGTGTGTATCAATTTATTAAAGGCTACCAGATTGAATACTTTCATTGTACATTTGAATCTTAAGTCACATGCAATATAGGAAATTTCTTCTGCACCAACACTGATAAATATTCCACTGGCCTCTGTTATCTGGAGACCACACTAGCCATTGATTACTAGGAAGATCTGCATCTATTGGGTTCTCTTCAAATCTTTTAACAGGGCTACTACTGCACTTCTGGACCATGTACCCTATTCGCTTCAGAGGTCTGAGGGTCGGAACCGGTTCCACAAACTATTCTTTCCACAGACACTGAATGCTCCATGTAAGAATCCAGATAAATGTTAAGTTAAATCTTCTTCACCATCTTCCATCTTAGCTGAATTGATGCCTTCTTGGTCAGTTTAACCATTACTTAATGGTGTTTGTCAAACAAGCCAACCACTAAGCACCTTGGGTCTGAGAAGATAGCTCAGTTACAAAATGTTTGCCTTGTAAAAACAGGAAGATCAAAATTCGGAACCCAAAGATGCACAAAGAAGCTGAGTGCAGGGCAGAGACAGGAGGATGCCTTGAGCTAATTGGCCAACCAGCCTTGCCAAATCAATGAGGTCTGGGTTACATGGGAGACCCCATCTCAAAAAAATGGAGAATGTTTGGGGAGCAAATCTGATATCAACCTCTGGCATACACACACACACGCACACACACAAACATGTGCATACATATATCACATACATTCAAGACAACCTTTGAACTATGCCTGGGTGCCATTCAAAAATGTCTTCTGTCATTCAGTTGTCTTTCAGTTGCACAGATACTATCAAAACGGAAAGAAAGACACTATTTTGAAATGAAAGAAAGGAGACCCATTTATATGACATGACAATAAATTGAAATTTATTTGCTATTGACTCAAAATGGTTTGGTGACATCCAGTATGAGAGAATATAATCCAGCGATTGAATATTTATACAGGGTGTGGTAAGATAAGTGCCCCCTCCACTCCTTTATTCTCCATAAACCTCGCTTGGCCCTTTCTATTGTCATTGGCGGTCAAAGTCCCTCCAGGGGCAAGAAATTCTGACCACTTCTAAAACCCAGGAGGTGAAAAGAAAGTAAGACTAGAGGCAACTGTGGTCAGTTAAGGGAAAAGATATGCAGTTGTTGGCATAGATGCTTTATTTAAAATACTAACAATTGTAGCAAAGATGTAACCCTAAGAACTAAGACTCCCTATTTTATCCAAGGTAAGACAGAAGATTTACCCAGCAAGCAGCTGTGACCAGGGTCCTATCACACTTTGAAGAACTCAATGAGTCAAGTTAACATTACATAACCCAGAAGATGTCCTGATATATATGCAACCTTGCCTCCATCTGATTTCACCCACATGCTTAAGATCCTATGTCCAAAACTGACCAAGTTTATAGATTGGAATTGTTCAAAGAGGGGAAGTCTCTAGACTGAGAGTCATGCCATACATCTATAATCTAGGCACTCAGGAGAGTGAAGCAGGTGAATCTTTTTGAGTTTCAGTCCAGCAAGTTGTGTAGTGAGATGGGGGTGGGGAGAAAGAGAGAGAGGAAGAGAGGGGTAAAGGGAGAGCTAGAGAATAAACAAGCCTCTATAGGAGAAGTCTGGGAACATATCTGGGTTATTTCCTCTACTGATTATCACTGAGTTCAGCATTCCAGGCAAAACCAAGAAGACACTAGACCATCAAAGAAATGCCAGCTCTTGCTTCCAACGGACAGCAATGACTCCCAAGAAAAAAAGTTGTCTAAGAAACAAATGAGTGTGGAGAGGCACAGCACTAGCAGGGGGAAGAGGACTTAAAAATTCTTTGCTCATCTATCAACAACATATTTGCAGAGAAGAAGCACAGATCCACTGTGTCAAACTGTTTGGCTCTGCAAAAGATTTGGCAGGTAGCAAGAGAACTAGGCTTTCCCATGGTTAGGCTAATTCCCAGGGTGCTGGGCTCCATACCTAAGAAATAGTCACAGACTCTAAAAGGATGAATGTTTTTGACTGTTTTCCTCTCCCAGAATGCACCGTGTTCACACATGGCCCTCCTAGCCTAGGCAGCACTCTCAGAATCCTTGGCTCTGACATCAAGTAAGATGGTGAATCCAGGAAGACTTCTTCCAGATGTGCTAAGCAAAGCCTGGCTCCTCCCATCTGAGAAGGAAGAAATTGCTCTCCCTCTCAACCCCCTCCTCTAATGCTAGAAACTCTCACTCTTTTCTACCTGGCTCCAAATAATAACCCACTGAACAAGAACAGATCATTACAAGGAAGGGAAAACCCACCCCACCCCCCTCAGGAAAGGAAGAGGCTTCCTCCTTGCTGTTTGTGCTGGTTAATCTTGACTTGTTTGCATTTAGCAGCCTGGGAGATTAGTGAGCCACACCTCTGGGTGTGTCTATGCTTCAGAAAAAAATTCAACACCCCCTGAATGTGGGCAGGGGCAGGTGATCTCCAGGGCTGAGAATCCAGATGGAATGAAAGTGGGAAAAGAAGGCAGCCATGTTCAGGCATTTTCTCTGCTCCCTGTTCGTTGTGCTGTGTGTTGCTCAGAATCCCACATGCCATCAACTGTGATGGACTAATATGTCTAAAGCCATCAGTCAAAATAGGTCTCCCCTCCTTTCAAATTGCTCATGGCAAGTATCTGTCACAGTAACAAAAAGTCACTGATACACTGGGACTCAGAATAAAAGAACTGCTTTCTGGAAGCAAAATGTCCTCTCTTCCAAGCCTGCAAACTTCCTTGTCTTGAATCCTCTGTCTTCTGAGGCTGACTGCATGCACATCCACTAGTGAAGACTCAGAGGCTCAGAAGAAGAGGACATGCACACACGTAAACACACACACACACACAAACTCAGTGTGTCCTAATCTAGCAATTAGACTCCTCCAACTTCTCCAGGATAACTGATTCTCTTGCTGAATAGGGCTTGCTTATGTATCTTAATTTAAAGAATAATTTAAATAAAAGGGGCTAAGTACTTTCCCTCACTGATAATCTGATAGCCAATGCAGGGCCTCTATGAGTGATGATATATATAAAATATGGGGAATAAACATATAGAATAGATATTATGGCAGGAACTCTCAAGCAGGCTTCAAACAGATCTTGAGATGCAGTATAGCCTGTGTGATGCACTCAGGCCGAGTTCCAGAGCTCCCACAGTCCCCAGGTGTTGTAAACAGAAGTCAGAGTCTAAGACCAAGAACAAGGAAAAGACAGGACAAAGTATGACCTCCTGGATCTAGACAAATAGCCTAAGCTTCCTAGAAGTGACCTAGTAATGCTTTGTCCTCCACAGTCCCACCCATCTGCGTTGCCTCTGTCCTTTGGAAAGCCCGGTGTTCCAAGCAATACAAACATGGCAGCACTGTCATCTAAGAGCAGCTGCTCATCCCTGGTTCAGAACCCTATCAGATGCCAGGGTGTGTGCTCATGAATGTCCCTCTACTCAGGCCACTCCTGTTCTAGTTCTGTATGGTTGCGTTTGAAAACGCTGTTTACGGCACAGTTAAACAAGCTGTAGGCTTCTAGCTTAGCTTAGTTATTTTCTTTTTTTCCAAAACTTCCAAAGCACCTATTACACTGACTCTTTGAATATGTTCTGACCATCAGATTCATCATGCCATCCACACAGACTTTTCTTAATCATCATTGAATCATATACAGCAATGAACGGAATGTAGAGAATAACGTTGTCCCCAGAGGACAGTGGAGACACAATGACATGATTAGTGAGAAGGACTTTGCAAAAGTCCCATGTTGGGCAAGCTGAAATAACCACAACATGGTGGTTCTTACCAGAACCCCAGGTCCTATGATCTGAATCACAGGTGATGACATCCTTTTCTGGCATACAAATTCTGTCCATGGGAGAAGGAAGCACCACCTCTACGGAACCCTGGAAAAGCTGCCATCCCTCCCTCCCTGGAGCTGATTCCCACCTGCCTGGTGGAGGCAGAGCTGGCAAAATCAGGACACTTCTGATTGCCTCTGGCCTAATTTTCTGCAACCCATTGGTCTTACTGTATCCAATGATTCCCTAGGAAACATCAGGGATACTTTGGGTTTTCAAGTCGCGGCAGTCCTTTTAAGTGGGTTCTATGGGGCCTGAGCAGGACACGAAGCATTTAACCATGCGAGTGCACCCAAAGGGTGGGCAACAGAAAGGACCGAGAGCACCTCCTTTGCAGATTCTGGGTTGCAAAAGGTGAAGAGAACTGTACGAATTCTACAGTTCACGTTTAGCTTTAGATTAGAAGGAAAACCACAGTAAAATAAACCGTGTCAATCAGGCCTGCTGTGTAAACAAGTGGTTAATCGTAAGTCAGGAGACAGTTTGCATTTTTTATGGAGTGGCCGGTGACAAAGATCCAAAATCAAACCTTCTCTTTCACGGCTATTTGGAAAAGGAACAAGGAAAGCTTTTGTTTTCCCTCTGGGAGCTGCAACAGCCAGTCCCTGGCTCTCTAAACAGCCTCTCCCAGCAATAAGCCGGTGGTTCTGACTCCTGGAGCTGGCCCTGGAGTCCAGCAACTGCCTGCAGTAAGCTGGGGTAAGGACCTGCACACTCCAGCTCCCTTAAGGCTCCCCTCCATAGAGTTGTCTCCTCAGGACCTTGTCAGCCCCCAAGTTACCTCTGAGCAAATGAGAAAAAGGTGGTCTTATCATCACTAGGGTGTGGCTGTAGCTTGGCAGGAAGTCAAAGCCTGCTGAAAATTAGGAAAAGGTGCCCCTACCTCCAGATCATTTGTCTCCAAACCTCTTCTGTCAAGGGTCAAATAGGTTTACAACAATGAGATCCCTTTCACAGCAACTTGACTGTGCCATTGAAACACAAAGGCAGCCACAAACAACATTCAACATAGTGGGCATAACATGTTCCAGAACGGCTTTATGTGCAGAGCTGGTGGACCTGATTTGACTCATGAACCATAGATTACCCACCCCTGCTTTGAAAAGAGGCAGAGCCAGGACTAGCCCATGGAGCACAGACTTAAAGCTCATCCTTGCCCACCCCTTAGACGGGGTGCTCTTGTGTATAAATCACATGGCCCTATCTATGGTGGTGGTCCTGCCCTCAAGCACCCAAGGTACCAGTGACCAAAAAGGACAAAGTCTTCAGACGTGGGATGGAAACCCCAGTGAGTCTCAGCATCCTTCACCCATTATTTATCCGAGGTTGTTTTTCCAAATCTCCAGGCCTGGAATTGGGCAATCAGAAAACAGTCCTACGGAGGACCAAAGCCATCTCCCATACCACCGAGTAAGACCAAACCTGCAAACTGCACTGAGCCCAGCCTGGAAAGCCAGGCTTCTTCTGTTCCATGAATAGATAAGGAGAAGGTATGTGAAGACAGGAAATCCAACAGAGACAACTCCCAGAGCTTCTGAGATGAGCAAAGCCGCCTGTCTCCTGGGGCCTTTTCTTTTTGGGCAATATGCCTATTAACCAATGAATAATTAGTTGGAGGGGAAGATGAAGAAAGACGAGAGTTATTTCTGGACATTTTTCAGCTTTATTCCCCTAACCAGCCATCCAATTATAATTAAAATATGGTGGGGGTTTTAAACAAACCATAAACAACCCACATGCTTACACTACAAGCCAATACGGAAAGCGCACAACTCACTGTACCAGCAGCTGCAGGAGCCACCGCAGTAGGACCCAGGAACACTGGTCTAATGTTAAGTGGAATCCTCTGTTACATCGCTCACCTCTGCCTTGACCTTCATCAGCATCCAAACCTTACCATCCCACACCCTGACCGACATCTCTTCCTGTCATCTAACGAGGCCACGTTTTGCTGGAAGGTCCTTTGTCATTTACAGCTCTAACAGAGACATATCATTTTAATGAAGCTCCTAACTCAGGCCGAGTAATGAAATTGTGCACAAGATCATAACACACACACATGCTGCTAGCCTGGAGACAGCCAGGGCCCCAGATTTAGCTGAGCCTTTGCGGGATCACACTTAAAATATTGAAGACAACTGAGGGAGGCTGGCATTCCTGCGTCAGTAGCAGATGCTGGACAATGTCACTCCAAATTCAATTATCCAGAAGAAAGTGTGATTCATGTGAATGTATTTTACAAGCTCCTATAATTTATCATCCTTTGTTTTTCTTTATGAATAACAGATTTTTCCCTCAGTTCAAAAAGCACATGGGAGGGTTGGATGGATGAGCGAGAGAGCAAGAGTCATTTAGTTTTTCTTCAGTTGAACAGAAGGGCAGGCACGTTCTTTCCCATACAGCTGTTTGGCGTGGGTTAGAGGCAGGAGGAAGGGCAGGTACTGAGAAAGTGCATGGCAAGTTGTGGGTGACAAGCACAGTGACACCACACAAGAGAGAGAAGGAGGCAAGCAGCAGCCGTAGAAGTCAGACGGCTGGAGGATCTCAAGCCCTGGCAATGGAACATGAGGCATAAGCAAAGGCTACCCAGATACTACCTAGAGCCAGAACAGCTCAGGTGGGTAGGAGCCTACATGCAAAAGAGAGCTTTCAATGTCGAAGGTGTGACAGTTTTCCTTGTCTAGGGGAGGTGAAGCCCTTTGGGGACACATGCTGCATTCAAGCATCATTTACAACTTAACTTCTTGGGTGGGGTCCAAAGTTTGTCCAGGGCTCTCTACAGTGACTAAGATGTAAGCTCTCAGCTGTTGCTGCTGCCATGCCTTTGCTCCACCATTGTGGACTCTAGCCTTCTGAAAAATACTGCCCTTTGTAAGGTGCCTTGGTCAAATTGCTTTATCACAGCCATAGAAAAGTAACTAAGATGGAATTGGGTACCAGAGAGTGGGTTATTGCTATGAACAACCTGACCATATTGATTTTAGGAGGAATATGGAAGAGGTTGTGACTATATATTTATCTGTAAATGTAGATAGATCATATAAACAGAGCTTATTGGGCCATTTAAGTGGACTCCTGAATGACAGTAAAACTAAGATCAATGTGGACTATATACAGAGGCCCAGCTCAAGAGGTTTTGGGGGAACAAAATACCAACTGGGATGAAGACCATTATTGTGATATTTTAGCTGCTTTCTGCCCTTGTCCGAAGAATTTGCCTGAGGTTAAAAATTTTAAATAATGAACTAAGTTTTTGGTGGAGGAGATTTCAGGCTAGTCTTTAACTGACTCTGTTGTATGGTTATCAGTTATCACTCTTAGGCAAATCTACAAAGAGGAAATGGGGCAAAAAAATACAAAAAAAAGTTGGAAGAGAAAATGCACACTAGGAAAATTAATGTTATACAGTCAAGGCTTGTGATGAAAGAGATAAAGAAATTAAGGAGATGCCTGATCCAAATTGGATTAAAGGGATTAAACACCCTCAGAAGAAGACCTCATATATCTAAGCTTCCAACTTGTAGAATGAAAAGGCCTAAGACATTTTCTGCTTATTAAAAGCAATAATAAATCAGAGCTGCTGAAAATATGATTCAAGGGGGTTAGAGTTCACCCCGAGTTGGTAGTCAAACTAGGTGGTGTCATCCGCATTTCTCTGGCTTTAGAGTCTGTAGGATGCCTGAGTAAAGAGGATTGTGGACTCTTCCTCCATGGGTAAGGGAAATCCCTGATTCCAGGCAGGGGAATCCCTATTGCCCTTTGTCTGAAGTTGTAAAAGTGAAGGTCTTGATTGTGTTGGAGACCCCAAGATATTAAAGGTGCCAGAGCCAGGGGAAATCGCTCAGAACTGTATGCTGTAGGCAGCAAACCCAGAAGACTGGAGTATTCTAAGCCCTATAACATTGGACGTGGAGCTAGAATATTTGGAGTTTACTCTGCTAGGTTTTCATCTTGCTTTGGTTCAGTATTTCTTCACTATGCCCCAGTCCTCTCTTTTGGGATGATAATGTATATTCTGTGCCATAGTATGCAATTGGCATTTAGATATTACAGGTATTTACAATTAAAATGATATTGTCTTGCGTCTCAGAAGATTCTTTAGGATTTGGGCTTTTAAATAGTTATGATACTGAAAAGCCTATGAGGACTTTTGAAGTTGAACTAAATGCATTTTGCGTTATGATAGCGCCTTGATCCTATGGGGTCTAGGAAGTAGAATATACTTGTTTGAATGAGAATGGGCTTCACAGGCTCAAATGTTTCAATACTTGCTTCCCAGTGGGTAGAACTGCTTGGGAGAGAAAGTGTAGCCTTACTGGGGGAGGCACATCACTGGAGATGAACTTAGAGGCTTCAAAATACCCATATCATTTATTCCCAGTGTACCCTCTCTGCCTACTGCTTATGGATCAAGGTGTGAGCTCTCAGCAGTTTGTGCTGCCACGCCTTCACTCCACCATCATGGACTCTACCCTCTGAAACTGTAAGTCCAATTAAATGCTTTCTTTCATAAGTTGCCTTGGTTGTGGTGCTTTTATTACAGCAACAGAAAGGTGATTAAGAGAATCTCTGACAGCAGAGCTTTCTGTAGGACCTCTCTCCTCTTGCCAGCACACACAGGGAAGAAATTTCCCACTGGTCTCTCTTGCCCTTCCAAAGACTACAAATTAGGGAGTCTAAGAAGTGAGTTGTCTTCAGGTCCCTGTTGTACATGTGCAAGTGCATAATATTGTCAGTTTCTTTTACCAAAAAAAAAGATGCAAAGAAATAAAAAAGAGAACTCCTGGGGAGAAGCAGAGATTGAGACATCTAGCAGATGGAGCCCCATCTGTGAAGGAAAGGATTAAGAAAGATAAGTAGAAGGGATTTCAGGCAGAGCCTTATCCACAGTGATTGGAAAGGAACATGTTTTCTATACAGCATTGTTTTCAATCCCACCATCTCTTCTTCAATATAAAGTTCATATTCTCCTACAACTTTGAACCTAAAAGGGCCCTTGATCTCTTTGATGAGAAGAATATGCAGAGTTGGCATAAGGCCAATCTTCTCTACAGCTTTTGGCACACACGTTCATAGGAAAATTGACTACTATTGTGAGAAGCCTGCCTTACCAATGTGGGTACTTCCATCTCTCCTAAACTCCTAGGTGATGGTCAGCCAGTGAGCTGTTGTGAATGTTAAGCCTGCAGATAACTTGAGTCCCCAAGTATCATCTGATTCACTATGAGAAACTCCCAGGAAGGAAACATCCAAATGAACCTGGTCAACTCACAGAGCTTGGGAAGATAATCCTTCAGTGTGGTTTGCTGCTTATCAAAGGGTAACTAAACATAGGGTATGACTCAGGACACTGACTAATGAGTCTTGCTTGGCTATAGGATTGGAGCAGAATTCTTAGGGATCACTTAATATGCTAGGGATCCTCCAGTCTCTCAACTGTAAAGATATCCTGCAGTTGCTAGGAGGGTAGCCAGAGTAGCAGAAGGGTACTCAGAGAAACTGCAGCAAGCATTTATTTTAACAACTGTTACAAACGTACTCATAATAAACAGAAGGCCATCATTCCTATCTAGCTTCCATTTCTACACACAGAGGCGGGGAGGGAAGGAGAGAAAGAGGGGAAGTGGAGGGGAGGGGGGATGGGAAGAGACAGGGAGAAGGAGAACCTGAAATTCACGCCTTTAGATTTATGGGGTTATGTCATGTAGAACAGAGTAACGAAGTGCTACTCCTAGGGTCTGAGAGCCTCAAGAACAGCCAGGTCTATCTCCACTTTAGTATTCTTTCGAACCATGATTGCATTTTATTTTTACAATGGTCTAGAAAAGTAGACGTTACTGACCTTGATTTAAATGTGGGGGAAATCAGAAATCCAGAGCCATTACAAAGGGGTGGAGGGAAGACAGGAAGTATGTATTCATCAGAAGAGTTTATCTCTACTTATAGTTCTGACACCATCTTAATTTCAGACCTTAAGCCAGTGTTGTGACTGCTTAGAGTCCCCCCCCAGCTCCCTTCTCACCCCTCCCCATTTTTCTCAACTATGAGAAATAGGAAGATAAACCCCAGGAGCACATCTGGTATCACCATGCTCTGACTTTGTGGCTTGTCTGCCAACATTAGGAAGAGAACCATTACAGAACCAGAACAAGAATTCAAGGCACCTGGCTCCTTCTTTGGTGCTTCCCTCTGCTTCGGTGAACAATGAGGTGGCCAAACTTGCTGTCTCTTAGACAGAAGAATCCCTCTGTGCATGTTCATGGCCCTGAGGCTACTGTCCTGTATCCAGGAAAAGAATCCCCACCCTCATACTTAGAGCATCTCTTTGCCACCTGTTACATGTGTGGATGAGGAAATGGAGGCATAGGAACAGCAGTTGATGTGATCTTTTGGGTTAGAATGTGTAATATCTCCACTCCTACTTAGGGTGTCTACTGTTGTAATAAAGACCATGTTTAAAAGCAATTTGGGGAAGAAAACATTCATTTCATCTCACAGATCAGTGTGTATCATCGAGAGAGAACAGGGCAGGAATCTGGAGGCAGGAACTAGAGCAGAGGCCAGGGAAGAGTGTGCTTACTAACTTACTTCTCATGCTTTCTCAAGCTACTTCTGTATAGTTTCCAGACTTGCCCACAGGTAGAGTGTTAGGGGCACTTTCTCAGTGAAAGTGCCCTCTTTCCGAATAACTCTGGCTTGTGTCAAGCTGTTACACAACTAGCCAACACATCTCCCATGAGCTCATGTGCTTGAACACTTGGTTCCCAACTGTTGGTGTTGTTCGGGGAAGGTTTTAGAATCTTTTGTCCCTGGAATCCAGCCGGCCAATACAGGGCTGTAGAGATAGGGACTGGGGATCAAAGCCAAGTTCTCTTCCGCTTTACATTTTCTGTTTAGTTGAGATGTGAGCAAGCTTCTCACATTCTGACAGCCACATCCAAGAACCACCCTCACCTTCATGATGCCACCATGCCTTCTCTGCCATGAAACTGGACTAAAATAAATCCTTTCTCTCCTAAGTCATTCCCATCATGCAGAGAAAAGTAACTAATACAGGTATGTGTGGTTCTGAATGTCAACCAGATATGGCAGCCAACTCTGAATCAACCCAGAGTCCCACAAGGGAAGCCACTCATCAGAACAGACACTGTGCTATTTAGGAGTGCAGAGCCCCTGTCCTGACCTGGTCCAAACACAGCCTTAAGAAGTGATGGTTCTCCCCAGAGATGACATGGTTTCCAATAAAGCATTCCTGAATCTGAAACTGGCTTCAAATGAATGTGGATCTGCTCACTCCTTGCTGGCTGAGAACCAGCCAGGGTACTTTATTCTTATTGGGTTGGAAATGCCTTGGACACCAAGCTTGAAAAGTGCACCAAGAATTCTGTCCCAGATGGAGAATGGTGTGTGATGCAGAAAACCTGACTGTTGGCCACACTGGGCTCTCTCCTTCAGGCAAGAAGTGTAACTACTCTTCTCCCACTGACATTCTCTAACTTTGAAACCAGTGAAGATCTTTCTGCTATAACTTTCCCATACCTATGAGACTGAAGAAACAGAAGGGAAGCTGACCTTAGATGCTCAAGGAAAGGGCAGTATGATCGACAGCAAAATAACATCTGAGAGAGAATTCCCAGGCGAAGACCAAACGGTGTCCATAATAAGGGATCATGGGAAAGCAGCCCAAGGTGAGAATTCAGCTGAAGGGTCTGAAAAGACCAGGTTGGGATGAGTAGATAGAATTGGATGGAAACATAGATAAATTCCTATAAATGTTCCAACATTCTCTGACACTCCATCCCCAAGTATGTGTTCATGGGAAGGAGATGCAAACAAAGACACCTGAGCCACTAAAGGATGGAGAACATCCACCTACCCGTGACTGACCTGGATGTGAGTGGGTACCAGCAGGGTGGTTAATTTTATTTATCATGGTTAGGCCACAGTACTCAGATAACTGGCCATACATGTGTCTATATGTGCGTGTAAGGATATTTTTAAAAATGTAATCAACCTTAATCAGTGTAGTTGATTGTTGTTTTTATGTAGGTTATTACTCATCCAGTCAAATAAAAGTCCTAAGATAAAAAAAAGACTGTCCATTCCCAGTGAAGAGGAAATTCTGCCTCCAGAATGTCTTTAGGTTAGAGCTAAAATATCAGTTCTCGTCCTGGTTTCCAGCCTTTCAGCTGATGCTGAAATTTGGACCTGCCATATTCCACAAACACATAAACCAATTCAACAAAATACATAAATGTCCAGATCTACAGAGGGGCAGAGAAGGAGATGGAGGTGGAGGGCTATGCATTCCTCTTGTTGGTTTGTGTCTTCCTTCTGGAGAACCTTTTTTCTTATGCAACTACCTCTCTGGAATAAGCATCTCCTATCCAGAGATGAAGAGGCTAAAAAGAACCCAAAGACAATAAATTATAGTGCTCCATCCAAAGCCCACAGCCCTCAGTAAGGCCTCTAGTCACACTCACTTAGGAGCCCATGAGCTCACTGCCTCCAAGATAGACCCTTTTGCTTTTGAACAGCTATAATGGTCATCCTTTGTTCTATTGAGCCCAAATCTAAACCCTTTGGATTTGTTCTGAGATTCACATATATACAAGTTTCGGAGTTAGACTCATACCCACAAAAACCTTGGCTACCAGGAAGGAATTTCGCAACCAGCACTCTCATTTGTCCGCATCTCCACCTGCAAATTTACCCCTGTTTGTGCAACTCTTCTTTTTCCTCTGTTTAATCTCCAAAGAAATGGACTCACTCCTTTTTCAAACACATCCCAGCACTCTTAAGTCAGTCTCTCCTTTCCTCTGCAGGACTACAATCTTCCTCTCTTCATGTTCCCCATTCACACTTCCCTCATTTGACTGAGTCTGGGACCTCAGGGTTCTGCTTCCTATACAGAGCCTTCTAAAAATCTTCAGATTAGATTCTATGACTCCCCTATCCTCTGAAGCCTCATGGCTTCTGGTATTTATTTCCCCTATTAAAAGTATATATTTCCCTCCTTTTTATACTACAAATTCCAGGATCCTAAGGCTGACATTTATTGATCGATATTTCTGTTATAGAGTCTAACTCCTGGGCTAGAGGGCTAGAATAAGTACTCAATAAATGTTCGCTGGGCTAAATCTTATACTTCTCTCCTTCTTACAATGCATCTCCTTCATTCATTATTGTGTATTGTTTAAGGGAAATGAGTAAGACAGATGAAACTTCTATCCCCAAGGCACCTGGCTAGATGAAGCTCAAAGGCAAACCCCCCAAAGCAGAATATGAATTTTCACTAATAATAAATGCTACCAGGAAATTAAAACAGGGTTGTGAGAAGGAAAGACCTATAATGATACTACATGCATACATCAGGGATGACATGTCTTAAAAAGCTTGTATTTGAGCAGGCACGTGGAGAGTGGAAATGCCATCAACACTAGGAAGTTTCCTGGCAAAGGAAATAGCATCTGAAAATGCCATGGGTGAGAAATAAGTTTGACTCTGTGGCCAAAGGACAGTGACAAGGAGGTAAATAGAGATCAGGAGGTGACTGACTGGGTAAGAACACCTGCTATGTGTTGTGGAATATTATAAATGTACCAGGCTTTTTCTTCTGCGTCACCAACCAGTTCCCAAATCATGACACATAGACTTCTTAGTAGTTATGAATGCTTGATCTTATCTAGATCTTATTTTAATCTGTTTCTCTTTATCCACATTTTGTCTCAGAGCTGTTTACCATTTCTTTCCTTCTGTATATCTTACTTTCATTGCTTCTCTTGTCTGGCTGGCAGCTGCCTGACTGGCCTGGAAGCCTCCCTCTATTTCTCCCTTGTTATCTCCTCTTTTCTTCCTTTCATTCTTTTTGAGCCTAGGTTCCTCCTCCTATTTATTCTCTCTTCCTGCCAGCCATGCCTATCCTTTCTCTGCCTAACTATTGACTGTCCAGTTTTTTATTTGACCAATCAAGTACCTTAGGCAGGCAAGGTGAAACAAATGCAACACATCTACATAATTAAACAAATCCAGCACCCACAAAAGTAACACACCTTTACACAGTTAAAGTAATATTCTGCAGCATAAGCAAATGTAACACATCTTTGCCTGCTGAAAGTCATATTCCATGACAGCTATGTGTACTGATAAGTTCTAACTGTCAACTTTATGCAACCAGAATCCCCTGGGGAGAGAGCCTCAAATGAAGAATTGTATACAACAGGTTGGCTTTTGTGCATATCTGGGGGTGGGGATTGCCTCAATTATTAATTGATGTAGAAAGACCTAAACATGGGTGGCACCATTTCACGTGTGGGACCCTGAAATGTGTAAGAGTGAAAAAAGCCAGCTGAGAGAAAACGAACAAACAAGCTGACCCAAGGGGTCTATGCTCTCTTCTTGTTCTTGATGATAGGTGTGGTATGACTAGCTGCTTGAGTTCCTGCCTCGACTTCTACAGAATGACCTGTACTTGTGTCTCTATAAACACTTTTATTCCCAAAGTTGCTTTTTTTTCAAAGTGTTTGTGGTGGAAATAGAAATGAAACCAAAACACTGGGCAAGTGTAGGATTTGATTGTCAATCCCCAGCTCCCATGTAAAATGTTAGGCCTTATCTTGCACACATATTCCTCCAGTGCTATAGGAGAGTGGCGACAGGGGGATTGCTGGTGCTTGCTGGCTACCATCTTAGCTCTAAGTCTAGAAGTGTCCTGGTACTTCACACTCAACATGTGTAAACTAAGCTTTTCTGGTCCCCATCTGATAATTCTCCTGATGAATAATATTGCTATTTATCTGATTCCCCAGGTCATTAACTTAAAAACCAAAGGTGACTGATATCTATCTATCTATCTATCTATCTATCTATCTATCTATCTATCATCTCTCCTCCACATCCAGCAATCCTGATTCCATCTCATGTGGTATCTTATGGTCAATATACTCACAGATTGGAGGGAGCTTTGGAGAAATGTTTCCCCATGTGGCTGGCCTAGGTGAGCTTCAGGGAATATTAGCAATTTATTATGCCCTCTAGGGGAGTTGGCCTAGGACATCAGCACCTTGGAGAGCTCCGGCTCTGACCTCTGCTGGGGAGTAAATGGACAGAGTGTCCTGGATTCTTCCAGGAGTGGAAGGAGGAAAAGGAGGAACCAGTAGACACTGAGCCCCTCCATTAGCCAAATACTCAACACAATGATTTCACGACCTCAAAACTCTACGTGGCCCCACGTCAGCACAGCCTCTGCTTTGGTGGTCCTGAGTCAGGGCCAAACCAGTTTAATACTAGGACTAGGACTCCCAAGGATGCTGAGCCCAGACCTCACAAGGTTCAACAGCTATCATGATCTCATCCACCTGCAAAATATACTCCAGCTGTCCCGACTCCTGTTGCCTATAGTTTGAGCCTCCTCTGGCTGGACTACTTGTGAATGCTCAGCCTTCTTCTGGCCATCCCACAGAAGAACTGGGAAGCAAAAACTTCAAGAATATGGAGGCTGAAGCCAACCTCTAGTTTTTACCACTTTGTTTTTGAACATATGCCATAGCATGGTCATAGGCTCAGGGGCCTTTGGTGAGATGAAGATATCGAATCATTTTCAGCAGCTTCTTGTCATTCCTGCTGGACCCTAGTCCCTATGAATGGAGCAGCCACATAGCCTAAAGTTCCAGGTCTCCAAGTGGAGAGAGTATGTGTGTCTTTCACTCAGGCATTAACTCAGATCCTCCTGTGCTCACTCTTTCATTCATCCCGACTTGCCTACACCCCTTGAGCTCCTCCTGACTCTATCCTGATGTTTCCCTGCCACTGACTAGTCATAGTCTTCTCCGTTACTACAGAGCATTGCACATTTCCTGGTGCCTTCTCTAGCACGTAGAGGTGTA
Organism: Neodon shergylaensis; assembly: GCA_025134845.1. Lineage (NCBI taxonomy): Eukaryota > Metazoa > Chordata > Mammalia > Rodentia > Cricetidae > Neodon > Neodon shergylaensis. The sequence goes on from JABTXL010007734.1 coordinate 9,749,128, forward strand.
GTCGGGACCTTTTCATGGTCCCAACTTAAAAACAAGAGAACTATGCATGAGACCCTACATGACTTGCCTCAATGCATGGAACTTCTGCTTCAGGTGACTTTTCGTTATAATTTTTTTTAAACTGATATCCAAAGGCTGGAGATAGAGCTAAGTCATTAAAGTATTTGTCTTGAAAGCACAAGGACCTAAGTTTGATCCTCAGAGCCCACGTAAAATAAACCAGGCATAGTGGTGCACGCTTGTAATCCCAGTACCAGAGAGACAGAAATGGGCAGATCCCTGGGAATCACTAGTCAGCTAACCTAGCTTACTTGGTGATTTCCAAACTAGCGAGAGACCTTGTGTCAAAAGCCATGGTGGACAGCATCTGAGGAACAATAGCAAACCTTGTGCTCTGGTTTCTGCATGCACATGCCTATTCATGTGCACATATATCCATGCACCTGAAGACACACACACACACATACAGTGCAATTATAAGGATCCCAACCTAGTTTCACAGTGTCGTTGAAACACTGTAGCCTAGTATTGTAGCACCAACAGCGAAAATGTGCCCTCCAAAAACAAAGAAATTAATCTTTCCAATCAATCGTCTTGCCCAGAGGGTAAAGGCCCCTGCTGCTAAGCATGATGACCTGAGTTCAATCCCAGGACCCACACTGTGGAAAGACAGGACAGATTTCTCTGCTCCGACCTCCACCTGTACACTGGGAAATACGTGCATGTGTGCATGCATGCATGTGCATGCGTGCACGCACACACACATCAAACAAATAATGTAATAAAAAATTTCAAGATTACACTCATCTGTCTAAAGCATGTGGAAAGCCATCTGTTATTCTGCAGAATACAAACAAAAATTCAGTTCTCTGGAGCTTTGTCAACAGCTTCCTCTGAGGTTTTTAAGATTTCCTGGGGACATTTCCACCCCCTCACATATAAAGGTCAACCAAAATAAAGACCATTTTAAAAAATGAAAAAAAAAAAGACTTACTGGCAAAGGTCTGGACCTGCCTGTTTTCTCAGGCTTGTGTTTACCTTTCGGTTTGCACAGTCCTGGGAGAGAGGCTTCTGCATCTCATAAAGAGAGAGCCACTCAGCTGTCCCCAGATGCCTAAAAGACAGGGTCCTGCAGGGAAGATGGTCATAATCAGCCATGGAAATTGTGGCAGGGTGGGGGATAGGCTCATCATCCACAGCTGTGTTCAGGAGCAGCTGCAATGAAGCACATGCTGGTCCCAAAAGATGACAATTTTAAGCTTGGTTACAGTACACGATTCGATAACGTAATTTTAGTCATGGTAACTCCAACTCAGGGCCACATGCGGTACCCAGAGCTTACAAATAAGCGCTCCTATGCCTTTCTCCCTCCTCCTCTACAAGTCGTTCTGTCTACAAGGAGTTAAACGCATCATTCTGAACTAGCAAAGATCGTTTGCTTGGCAGGAACACCTGATTCACCAACAGGGAACGAATAATCTCCTTGTTTTAGTTTCAGTGCCTCTGAGACCCAATTAGAATGCTACTTTGTATAATGGATGTGTTCTTGGAGGTGCAAGGATTTTCAGTGATAGGAGTCAAATCCTGTTTGAAATTGGCTTGTTTGGGAAGCACAGCTCCCCGGCTTCTATACAGTAAGGATCTCCGCTGCTGCAAGTTGCAGAGTCATCCATCATCTCTAGCAAGGACTGTCAGGCACGGCTTCTTTTGTCCCCAGAGGTAGCAAACAGCCTCCTTGCAAAACAACCTACGCACTGGGACTCTCGTCACCTTCCTTTCTGAAGAATGCACTAGGTCAGGCAGCCCTTCTGGGTCCCTCCTCTCCTCTTTACCTCCTTCCCTGTAGGGCCCGTTTCTGTGCCTTAGAGAAACACCTGCTTTTCAAGCACTGCAAACCACTGGCCTCCGCGTGACTCAGACCATTAGCTCTCTCGGCTGCAGGGGCAGCACCCTGACATGCTCCACATGGGTTAAACAGGATTCGCCTCTGGAAAGAGGTCTCGAAACCTCTCAGTTGAACTGGGAGGGAAAGTGCTAGGACTGGATAGTTGTGGGTGGAGACCATCTTCCTGTTCTCCTTAAAATAAGAACCAAGCACCTTAAGACAAGAGGGGTCACCCCTAAAAGATTGTCTGGACTCAAGTGCAGAGTCCCTGACAAACAAGGCTGAAAAGTTGAAGACAAGAGTCATGACATGACTGAGCACTCAGCAGGATCAAGAACAAGGTACTTTCCTACCTTCTCAGAGGAAGAGTTATGAGAGCATGAGTCGTGGAGTCATTGTCATCTTTAGTAAGGTTTGAAGATGCCTTGTGTGCCACCCCCTGGTGATGGCACACTGGAGAGGTGCCATCTCTGAGTTGGTAACCTGTGGCCTTTACCTTAACAGCCAGAGAAAGAGGCACCGGTAATCGGCCACCTGGGAAAGTGAGAGATGGAAAGGGATGCTGCGTGGCTCTTAAAATTCAGCCCGAGCTCTTGGAAAGTGACCCATCATCTTTGCCTTAAACTTTTCCATACGCTCAACCTGAGTTGAATGCCTTCTAACGGCATGCATCGTCCCAAGGACCGAAGACAGCTGCGTGGAGAAACTCTTATCCCCACCATCTCCCTGGAGTTCTGATAATGAAGGTGCTTAGTTAACACAAATCCACCGGCTCTGTCTTTACATTGCTCACAGATGAACAAACACAGAGTCAGCATTCCTATATAAATCCTGCTGGCCAAATCCATCCCTATTGTTTATCACCAGAGCAGAATTCTCTCTGTGGGGTGGAAAGACACCGGTTAGACATTTCCAGGTTATACTTGAAATTCTGGTATATTTCATGTCCCCTGCTGGAATGTAAGGCTTGGAACATAAAACCAACTGTTGGGAATGAGGTGTCTACCACTAAAGGCAAAAAGCCTCAAACTTCATTTTTTCCTAATGCAAAATAGGAAAGAGAAGTGGAGAAAATATGAGAGGCTAAGAATAGACTGTAGAGTGAGAAAAACCCAAATTTTCACCTAGCCTAGCCATTCTCTGTATGCTTTCACATGTCCTAGTCACATACCTGGTTTCAGCTTACTCGTGTGTGATCTACATGTCTAGACTTTGTTAATGGTTTAATACCATGTACTCCAAACCCTGTAGACCTAAGAAATTGTTTTATGTATTTCCGATGTTATTGAGGGCAAGATTGTCTCTCTGGAAGCATTTTAAGTCACTGATAACATTGTGGTTTAAATTATAGTGGATGCTGAAACAGTTTACCTTAGCTAATGGGAGCTCACCGACTCCAGCTGGACTGGGAAGGAACAAGCATAGGACCAAACTAGTCCCTCTGAATGTGGTTGACAGTGGCATGGCTGGGGCATACTGAGGGGCCACTGGCAGTGATACTGGGATTTATCTCTACTGTATGTACTGGCTTTTTGGGATCCTATTCTCTTTGAATGTATACCTTGCTCAGCCTAGATGTAGTAGGGAGGTCCTTGGACTTTCCACAAAGCAAAGTGCCTTACCCTCTTCTAGGATTAGAGGAGGGTTGTGTAGAAGGGTATGTGGAGGGAATGGGAGGAGGGGAGGAAGTGGGAATTTGCATTGTTATTTTTTTAATAAAAAAATCTAATAAAAAATTTAAAAAAAAAACAAAAAAAGCATAGTGGATGGATTGCCATCTGTGTTTCCTGTTGCTCTGGTTAAACCCTGACAAAGGCAGCTTAACGAAGGAATAGTCGAGTTTACCTCACAGCTCTACCGTGGTAGGAAAAGAGAAGCCTAAAGCAGCTAGTCACAGGAAAGAGAGCGGCTGCCTAGCCTTCTCTATCCACTTCCACACTACCTAATGACCCCTCCCACTCTCTCTTTGCTGTGTGCAAAGAGATGTACAGGAATGAAGAGAAAAACCACTAAATCACTGCCTTTTGCCTTCCTATAGCCTCTTCTGCGGATTGAATAAATGAACTTTTCCAATGGAAAGAATAATCGAGATAATTCCCTCAGGGTTCATCTCCCAGGTGATCCCATCAGACTGACACCTAAGGCTACCATTCACATCATCCTCACACTGGGCCAGCTGAGAGCTTATGTGCCCGGGTTCACTGACTTTAGTTCTCATCCAGGGGCTCCAGCTGCCACTTATCTCGTTAGTTCAAAGGCAGGGAGATCACAGAACGCCATAGACAGTCAGTTGTACATACTGAGGATGAGTGCCTGCGTCTATTTTCCATTCCTATAACAGAATATCTGAGATCAGGGAACATAAAAAATAAAAGCTTATCTGGCTCGGGATGTTGGAGACCATGAAGATGGCATCCATATCTGCGAGGCGTCTGGTGGGGCCTCATGTAATGTCATAATATAACAAAAGGCATCACGTGGCCAGACAGGGCAGACATGCTAGCTCCGATCTCTTCTTCCTCTTATAAAGTCAATTAATTCCATGAGAAGAGCCCCACCTCACGATATTACCCAGTTACCTCCAAACACCCCACCTTTACACAGCATTAGCACACAGATGTAGGGATGGAGTTTCTAAAATATGAAATTTGGGGGGACACAAAGGAAACCACGGAACTGATGATTTTCTCCAGTGAATACAAAATAAGATATAGACACGAACTGACTTCTGAAACTGAAATTAGACAAGGGCCACTATGATCCCAACTATATTTTTGTGATAGTCAGACTTGCCTTCCTGTCTTTTATATATGTTATAATCTTGAGATCATAAAGAAATGTGTTAAGAATCCTGAGGTTACAAACATACACTTTTAGAGTGATTAATTTTATTTGTTTGTTGTAAGCTTGAGGTTATTAAATGCCTTTGTCGACAGCATTTCATTGATTAATTATTAATCAATGATAAATATGCATCTATTCCTATAAGAATTCTCAGGCTGCTTTGGCTGCGTAAGGCTCCATATAAAATTTCATTTGGAAAACAGTTCCAGCTCCTTACAAAGTTTGAACCCCTGCACTAATTATCTCTAATTTTCCTTCCAGCTAGAGGATATTATATTCAAATCCTTCTCTGGGGATAGGAGACTTGTATAACTTCAGGAAGTAGAACATTCATAAGAAAAAGCAAGCAAACAAACTTGATTCCCACATCTTAAATCAGCCTAGACAGCTTCACTCATTCTCCTCGGTAAAATGGTGGTGCTGCAGAGACATGTATAGTAGACAGATGCACCGCGGACATTCCTGCCACAGAGCATGCTCAATGTCAAGAAGACGACAAGTATGGACTAATCATACGATCATTTCCCGCGAGGGTGAAAACGTATCTGTCGAGGGCTAACAATGAGGAAGGCAGAATGTGCTTAGGGAAAGACCCTAGATTTGCCAGGCTCTGCAGGGTCACACCCCACCTTTCGTACTCCATGTATTGCCACCCAGAAACCCTTTTCATTATATTTCCTCTCGTGTAGAAGAGACGGAGGCAGTTATGCAGAGGGAGAGGCTGAAGCTAGTCTCAAGTTTTCACCCTCTGCCTTTGCAGGTTTGCCTGGCAACAGAACCATCAGCAGCCCTCCAGTGTGGGGTCTGTAGGGAGGGCGGAGTCATGCAGGCTGTGGCAGTCAGCAAAGACCCGCAGAGAGATACAGTGTCTCTCTGTGGAACGCCCTATCACGACCATGCCCATAATTTGCAGAAAAGTCATCTCCAGATGAAACATTAAGTGAGTTTTTCTCAGATTCACTGCACCCATGTTTCCAGGTCATTACCTGGTGACTTCATTCTGCATTCGAAGTTTAGATAGGACTCTGGAGCAGGCCGACACAGCAGTCCTGTGTCCTTAGTGTCCTCCTCCTCTGTTCCTATGAGTCTTTGGCTCTCTCCTCTGCCACAGAGCCTCCATGTATTTATTCGTGTATGAAAACTACAGACCACGGGACTCTTCCAGTCCTCTTAATCCTAGTAAGCACAACCGTGCTGGCCACCTGTGTTGTAGGAACACTGGCCCTATGCAGAGAGCCAATGGCTGAGTGAGTCGCTTCTCAGATCCTGATGGCAAGGCAGAGCAGTGAGCAGTCAAGAGTACTCAAGAGCGACGTGGCCCCAAGCTCTCCCTACCTCCTGTGCAGATGTGGGGCTGGGGCTCCGAACTCTCTTCCACTGGCCCGGAGGGCAGCATTCAGAGCACCCCCTTTAGAACAAAGCTACGCCGTGGTGGCCAGCGTGGTATGTGCTGAACATCAAATGACTTGAAAGGGCTGAGGAGGATGCCCGCTGGAGAGCTACTTAGTCTGGAAAACCTGAAACCATGCTCTTGACGGAGGGCCGCTAACCACAGCCCCGATGAATGATTAATGATTCTGGCCAGAGCTTATTGCAAACAGGCATGTGACAACAGAGCCACTACCCACTTGCAGGACCTGCCTGCATGATTGATGAGCTATCAACGGATGCAGAGGGTCTGCAGGGGGAATGGGCCAGCCCAGGCTGTGGCCATCAGTGAACACTCATCCTTGTGGAGAGCTGGGGAGACACTAGTGCCTGTGTTTTGGGTCACAGCTGTGTCACAAATGTCATACGAGACGACCTACACTGAGTAGGATGGGAGAAAGCAAAGGGACTTGATAAGCAGCGAAGTGCTGACAAGGGATGAGATGAGCCCTGCAGGGGTCCAGTGGGGCGCACTCAGTGAGGATCTACATTCTGGAATCACAAGCGAACAAGGTCCTCTAAAGGACAGACTGCGTGATCTGTATGGAGACAGCAACTTGCACACATGTGTTAACCTGGCCTGAGACACTCTTCCAGCCCTCCCCACCACCAATGTCAGCCAGAGTCAACCTCACACAGACCCTACATCTCTTTGCCACGGGGTGTGCAAAAGAAGAAAAAGAGGTGGCTGGAGCAAAGTGCCCACTCGTATGCTTTCTCTCCCCTTCCCAGAGGCAGCACATAGACAAAGAAGTTAAGTTACTGCTGCATCCTCATGCTGCTGGGCCCCCCACCCTGCACCCTCCGGAGTGTCTTTTTCCCCTTCCAAAGTCAGGTCCTGCGGGAGACTGTTTTCTGCTCTCTTTCGATGCATGCAAACTCATGAAGGGGATGGAAAAGGTACAACCCCGCTTTTAGAGATCTGTGGTCTTGTTAGCAGGACACGCTTCCCACAGAGAAAGCAAGCTCCTAACAGAACAAAGCATCCCCGCCAAATGTGCTGCTGAGAGGGGTGGAGGGAAAGGATGGAGGCCCTGACCTGAGAAATGGTGTGTGTGTGGTGGTGGGGGAGGGGGTCAGACCAGCTACCTGAGACCTCAGTTCCTCCTACCAGACTACAGCCATCTTCCTAGGACAGAGCAAGTAGCCAGTCTGTGCCACCAAAGTGCATAAGGCCACCACCTCTCACTTGGTTCCCAAAAACATCTCTGAATGGATTTATAGCAGCCGGCCAGCTCAGCAGGGACCTGAGACCTGGTGCAGGATTGGGGCTCAGAGAGTCCACCCCAAGAACTAGCCAGGAGTCCAGGGACAGCCCTGGTAGGGGCCTGGCTGCTCTGCAGACAACTGGCTTCGTTTCGTCTTAATACACTCCTGCATGGACATGATACCTGATACTTGTCCTAGAGCATGCAAATCTAATAAATTCTTGGCTCCTGAAAGTTTCTTTAAAAAATATAAAAGAGGATCATATATAAAGAAGTTGATTAATATACACCCTGCTAAAACAGCCTGGAACATCTGTGTATTAAGTTCATTTATTAAATTACACCAATCTGTATTTTAATGAGTGAAAGATACAGTACTTATTCTGTCATCCATCAAAATAAACTCAGGAAATACTTAACATTATAATCATTTTTCTTGTTTGAACACGAGTTATGAAATATGAATCCTGCATTAAGAATGCTCGACTTGCCATCATGATCAAATATGTTTTCACAGGTGCAGCAAATATTCAGTTTTCATGTCTTTGTCCAACTGTTGAAAATATAAACCATGTTTTCGGTTTCTACGCTGGGTAACACTGCCTCCCCTCCACATGGCGCCCATTATTACAGACTTATTACCCCACTGCCTCTTCCCCCCCAAACATACTGCTCCTAAACTTGCTTAGTAATGAAAACACAGGCTTCTGTGGCGCCCCCAGCATCAGCTCTTCCCTCTGGGGTACTGTCCTTTCTCTCCTAGATGGCTGGCACCTCATTCCTTATGCTTGTAGTCTGGACTGTAAAGCCATTTGAGGCACACAGTCCCAGGCAGCACTGTCTGCCTCCCTGTTGACCTTCCCCTTGGCCTTGGTGGTCACGGTGCCCACTTCTCAAATTCTGAGGCTGTTCAGATTAGGCAAGGACAACAGTAAAATGGGATGGGGCCTCAGTAATCGATCCAGGCCCTGCAAGTCTGCAGCTACCTTTGAACCAGAAGTCCCAGGACCACAGAGGCAAAGCTATAAACAAGGAGGTCGGCTTCCAGGAGCTAAGGGAAGAAAGTTCCTCTGCCTAAAGTAAATGGGAGGTCATATGATTAGAGGATTCTGGGAAAAAGTTTCACATTGTTGCCACAGAGAGAATCAGCCCTCCACCACACTGATAAACCCAACTAGGAACAGCCAGTGCGGCTTCCTGCTGAACTCACCCCTAGCCGCTTCCCATCACCAGAGGATAGGCCACACTTCTAACCCAATGCCCCTGCATTGCTCTTTGATTTCATTTCTGGTCACTCCACCCTATCCTGCAACTTGTACACACACACACCTTACCACCTAGCCTTCCAGAACAGCAAGCGGGCCTCCAACTTTCCCAATTCCATCCCACCAACCTTCTTGACTCCTTTTTCTCCTCCAAGCCAATGACTTAACTTGGCTCTTAGGAGGTGCCACTCATTTTGTATACTAGATGTCAAGGAAGCTGACAGGAACGGTCACATGCACCATGTGCCAGTGTTGCCCGGGAAGAGGTGTGGAAGAACCCCAAGTCAAAGAAGTAGAGACTGGGGACACAAAAGCACTAGAGACATTCAAAGGAGATGCGGAAGTGGGTGGGTGGGTGGGTGGGCCATAAGGAAGGGGATTTAGAACAGGAAAGAAACTTGGGGCTGTAGGAGAGAAGATGCTGGGTACTGGGATTTGATGTAAAAAGCAATGTGGAGCTTGGCAAGGGCTTAGACATCAGGGGGATGTCTTTGGATTTGTGCTTGAGGAAGGGATGCTATGCAGGGGTCTGTGTAAGAACAGGTGTTGGTGAATGAGAACAGAGCAGAAGCTCCAGCCAGCATGGAATTCATGGCACCTGCCACATGTCAGGCACAGCATTTAGGAAGTGTTCTGCAGGAAGACCCAAGGAAGTACACTGGCCACTCGGGCTCCAGCAAGCCAAACACGAGCTCTGCTCCGCTGTGCCAAAGGCCCACGTCTCACGGGTAGTCTAATTCAGGACTAAGCCTATGGGATGCTACAAGGCTCGAAATTGGCATTGCAGCATATGGAATTTCAGACTTTGTGGAATACGTGATCCCCTGCGGTGAAAGAAAATGGGATAGAATCTGGGAAAATAAGACAGAAATGGGTCTTGATGCTAGTGTGGCTGAGACAGGGTATTGTATACCTGAGAGCCTCAGAAGTAATAATTTGAAGGAACAGAAAGAGAAAAAGAATGAGGCTCTGGAGGGCTAGGCTGTCAAAGACGAACAGGCTGCAAGCCAAGGGTCTGTGTTCTCCAGAACAGAAAATGCTGTTTGCTGCAAAACATCCCCGGAGCGATTGCCCACTGAGATAGCAAGAATAGAAGGAAATAAAACTTCAAACAGAGTTTAATGGCTGAGCTCAGCGGGTTGGGTGGTAAGGCAGGCTGCTTGGTGTGAGAGAGCAGAGCCCCAGCAAGCTGGATCAGGCATCCCATTGCCTGCAGACTGGCTCAGAATTCATTCTCTTTCCCCTCGCAGGCACAGTCTCTGGACAAAATGGTACTGTTACCTACCAGGGTCCATAGAGAACCACACCATTTGCAGACCACCTAATAAAACATAACGAGGCAGATGATGACCAGGAAGTCTCTGGATGTTAGGACTTCCCCCAAACTTTCAGAACAATAAGGCTATAATGAACACGTATAGATGCTTCACCCTAATCTGTATAATGGGATGGGGGTAGGACCTGCTGAGCAATTACATCACCGTTCTAGAACAGGAGACCAAGGTGACCCTGATACAGCATGAAGAGAGGTCAGCTTTTCCTTTAAACCATAAGTCAGCAGTCCCTGCTCTCCATGGTCCTTTTGCAGACATGGCAAGGTGGATCTTGAGCTAGAGAGACTCCAAGGCCCAAGGGGGAGTCTTTCTGGGTCTCCACACATCATGTGTGAAACAGGTTGCTCTCTCATTCCCCCCCAATAATAGTAGCCTGAAGAAGCCTGAGAGCACACATACCAGGTACAACAGGGAAAGCCCTTGAAGCCTAGAATCTGAACCAAGTCTCAAATCTGGTCCCACACCCATCACTATCTGCGGTATCTCACAAATTACTAGAAAGGCAAATTCTGCAGCCCCTAAAACGTTCTTTCCCTTCTGTTTTCTAATAGATAAGAACGTAGCAGTTCTTCCCAGACTCTCACAATTAGGTGGAAAACCTGGAGGATAAGGTACGAGAAAGAACTAGAATGTTTCCAGACAAAGGCAAAATGTGTAGCAACTGTGGCCTCCCCTGTGTTGGATGCTCATGGAAACAGAGGCAAGGACTTCCTGTGGCTGGAGGAAGTAGAGACTAATTCCGCTGTGATCAAAGAAGATCTTGGGCTCCCATCCAGGCTCAGCCAGCTGCCATCCTTCTGTCCCAGCCACATGGCCCACACATCCCGCAGACGACACTTCCCACTGACCCATGAGCTATCAGCTGATCTCACTGGCAATGGTGCTGATGGACATCTGTCTGCCTCTTGGCTTTGATGTGGGCGCTCATAATTGTTTCCTGAGTCACTCGACCAGCTCTGTGGTGTTTCCCTTCCATGGGATGTGCAGATATGCCACTAAACAAAACCATCTTTGAAATCAGCTCTGAAAAGAGAGGGCCCGGGTCATTTTTCTTTTCCCTTCAGGGTCATGCCCATAACTCAGGCTCCAATGTGTTGAAAATTAATTGAGGTGTACTTTATTCACAAAATATACTGGTCTGGCGTGTGTGTGTGTGTGTGTGTTTCAAAGCCAAGACATCAGAGTTTGGTCCTCAATTCTGCCTCATTTGTTCCCAAAGTATAGTTCATGGAGACTTGGGGTTCCCATAACACTTTAAATGACTGTTTTCATGACAATACCAAGATATGAGCTATCTTTATCTATGGTGACATTTGTATTGATTATAGAATACATGGTATATACCTTTAATTGAAAAACTAGAATCTGGAAAATTTCTGTCTGTTACTATGAACTTGGAAGGGGGGCAGCAGTACTAGCAGACGCGGCTATATCTCATACTGTTTAGAGAAATGTTCGGATCAATGTTTGGAAGATCCCCATAACCCAGTGGAGCAGCGCTTTCAAAGAGACCATCACACTATGTCGCAAAACCATATGTGGGTGAAATTTCTAGACAGGGCATTAAAGAACAATTGGGTTTCCTGTAACAGCACAAATAGTTTGCTAATAAGTTGCCAGATCCCATGTTGTAACAACTCGTGGGCATTGACTGTAGAAGGGCTACCACGCTCCTCTGATTTACAATTAAAGTCACTGTAGAATTACTTAATGTAACTTCTCTTGATCTCACATCCCTGGCTGGCAAATGTCAACAATATATCCTAGCCCATTTCTGAATGAAGGAGGAAATGTCTTTAAGATATGTGACTCTAAGTATTAAATAAATGCCATGTATACTTTTTATCATAATTATCATTCACATGACCAAAGCAGAAACCTATTCCATTAACATGTCAGTTCCACTGCACAGATTGATTTTCATGTGGCCACTGCTGACTGCACTACCCAATCCCATGCTTACTGGATGGCTCCGGTTCCCTGAGGTGCCTCTCTCCTATCCTATGCCTGAACGCTAATCATGGGAAGTGAAATCGAACATTAGACCTACTTCATTTCAAACAGAAAAGGAAAGAGGTAAAGAAAAAGGAGGGAAAAGGAAGAAAATGTGTTTTATCTATGAAAACCGTTGGTGTAGAAAGGGCAGAAATAGAGGTTTTTCTGGTTTTATCGGCAAGTGAACTGAAAAATTACAAGAACTAAAAACAAATCCTCTCCCTGGAGGACTCATGTGGCTCCTGGGATAGTAATAGCCAACATCTGTTGGGTCTTTCCTGCACCTGCACTTGTCACCACACTGGAGGTTTAGCTTAGGCTGCTTCATATAGTTCTCACGAAGTGGGGAAATTTGCTCAGCGGCACTTGCATGCCAGGGTTTGCTGCCACATTACTCACCATTGCCAAAATGTAGAGAACTGTCCATCAATAGATAAACAAGTAAACCAAACATGAACCGTACATACAATGGAGATGTGGATCAGCCACACGAGGGAAAAAGCCAGGACGAAGTGACAATCACCACACGATTCTGATTACATTTAATGTCTAGAATAGGCAAATCCTTTTTTGTTGTCTGTAATATTTATTCACGTGGTTTAGAATGTAAGGTTATAAAAGTTAATACCCAACTGAGGAGCTGGCTCAATGGGTAAGACACGAAAACCTGAGTTCAAATCCTCAGCATCCGCATAAAAACCAGGCATGGCCTTGTGTGATTGTGACCCCAGAACTGGGAAGAAGAATCCTGGGGGCTCACTGGTCAGCCTACCTAGCAAAGATGGTGAGCTAGGTAGATCAGTGAAAGATCCTGTCAGAAGGGAATAAGGCAGAGAGCAAGAGAGGAAAACAGCAGGCACTGTGTGCATGCACACACACACACACATGCACACACAGTAGTTAACATCTTGAAACAACTTTATCCCATCTCTAATCTCTATCCATTTGATGTCTCTAACCTTCCTCCAAGCAAAAAACATTATCTAGTGGGTTTTTTTCTTTCTTTGGTGTTGAAGGATCAAATAAGGACTTCATGTGTGCAATCACACTGAGATACAAACCCAAGCCCTTATCAATTTCTTTTTAGCCTCCAAGATATTTTTTTCACATAGCAGTTATGAATATAAATATATTTTTGTCTTTTTGTTCTCATGTTATAGATCTTAAAATGTATAAGCAAATTCCTAAGACAAGAAGTAAATTAGAGGTTCCTAGGAACTTGGGAAAGGAAGGAATGAGAGGTCATTAATTAGTTAGTACGGAATTTCTGTTTGGAAAGATGGAAATTTTCTGAAAACAGTGGTAAATGTTGCACAACATTGTGGATGTAACTCATGACCACTAAATTGCACACTTCAAATGACAAAAGAAATTTCATGGAGCTTTCCATGTAGTTTAATTCTGGAACAACAACAAAATAAACTTTGCAAAGTTCACAGCACTAGTGAAAGAGGGTGCAGACTTCAGGTCCAGGCATTTCATCTCACTGAGTTTTCTTGACAAGCCCGTTGTTCTGCTGTCCCGAAGACACCAGCATCGGTTCTGATGATCTTCCAACAGGTCTGCAATATCAGCCCCTGAGACTGTGGTCCCCTGGCCCACACACTTCTCTCTCATGGATAGAGTAAGGACACAGCACCTCTCTTCCACCATAAAGGAGATGGTCAGCCCCCAAATGAAACACATGTCAGTGATTCTCAGCCTTCCTTGATCCTTGAAATTATAGGGAACATTATGAAGATGGTCAGTGAACAAACAAAAACATGCATTTTGTAGAGATGGCACTGTTCCTGTATTCAGAGCAACAGAACAAAATGTATTTATGGGTAGGAGATCCTCTCAAAAGTAAATGGAAATTGCATGAGCCCAAGGAAAGGAGCCACCCACGCTGCGCTGCACAGCACACCTGGCAGATGTGCACAGGGTAAAGGAGACTTGCCTGCCTACCACCTCTTTTCTCCCCTCCATTCTCAAAGGACACTCATCCAACTCAGACTTTCACTCCAATAGTAGTACAAAATGGCTTCCTGTTTGGTTTGTGACATCGGCGTTTGATGGTGCCCACAACTGTTGCTAGGCCAGAGGTGGTATATGACCTGGGCTTGATCAATTAGACTGTGGAAAAGGATTTATATGTAACCCATGTTTGAAGATCAAGTCTTTCAATAGATAGATAGATAGATAGATAGATAGATAGATAGATAGATAGATA
>JABTXL010007734.1:9763308-9778097 GCA_025134845.1 Neodon shergylaensis
ATAGATAGATAGATAGATAGATAGATAGATAGATAGATAGATAGATAGAGCAATGAGTCAGTCTGAAGATGAAGCAATGGCCAAGAACATCATTCTACAGACCCTAAGATGGTTCCCCTGCAGTGGCACACGTCTGTACCTCTACCCATAAAATGGGCACCACCATCCCATCACTGTGGTTTTTGTCACACACTTGACCTATACTCCATATTATACCACCTGTCCTGGTTCTTGGTATGGTTGGAAGATGTTAAGAGTGTAGAAAGATATCATAATAAAAGTAGCATAACAGAGAGAGACAGAGACAGACACACAGAGACAGATAAAGAAAGAAAGATTTTCGTCAGGCTCCAAACCAGCAATTGATCCTGGTATTCTGTTGGAGCTGCCAGTGGGCCACAGGCTAAGAACTAAGCGGCCTCCCAGAAAAAGAGTTCAGGCTTTGGCATAGAGGGAAGAAGGGTTGCTGATATTGAACACAGCCTCTACAGAACAACAGAGAAGTCGGGGAATGCCATACAAGTCTCTTACAGATTGGAAAGTACACTTACACCCACATTTACCCAGACACTCATTTGGCACCAGCACAGACTGCCACATGTCAGGCCGCACCTTGAGTGCACACATATAATATTGTCTATGTCTTCATCGGTTCAGCACCTTGAAAAAGAGGCAGAAACAGTCCTAGGCCTGATGACCTGTCACAAAGTTTAAGTTCATCCAGCAACAGCAACCTTGAGTATAACCATGTCCCAGAGCCCTGGGTCACTGGTTTTGTAAGGTGCCATGTCTTGTAAATGGACTTAACCTTGAAAAGGAGCCAGGTTCTACCCTGATGCCCTCTTCTCTTGTCTGTGGCAATCGTGGGCCTGGCTCACATTCTCAGGGATGTGACTGCTTGATTTATCCTTCTTATTTCCCACAGTGGACAGGGGATAAGGGCAGTAGGCCCTCTGTCACCACTGATATTATTCACTGCCCTCTGGATTTTCCCCTGTCTACTTCAGGGTGATGTAGGGTTCAGATATGTACTAAGAGCACGTGATGGGTGAAGTGCATGTGTGTGGCATGTGAAAGTTCAAGGGCAACTCTCCAAAGCCTGATGCCCTAAGGACACCATGGGTGAGAAACTGACCAGGAGGTTGTCTCTTAGAGTCTACAGGAAGCTGCTCTACAGACTCCTGGTCAAAGGTCAGACTGGCAAGGGGAGTTCTATGAGACAGTTCCCAGCCTTGCTCACTCAGCCTCTTTCTACAGCCTGGGTCTTCTTTGTACCTGACTGCTGTTCTCAGCCTTCACATGCCAGAGGAGACAGGACCCGATGCAGGAGGGCTGGGGCTGGGGCCCGAGCAGTTCCCTTGCTGAAAGAATGCAAATGTGTTCGACAAACACTGGGTACACAGGAAAGAGTGTGTGGGGATGGAATCTGAGGACATATTCTTTAACTTACTCTAGAAATACATCTGTGTCACTAAACCATGTGACTCAGTTGTGGCTCAAGCTGTCATTCTGTGCTGAAGGGATGCCTTGAGAGGAGCATGCCTTTGAGAATCAAGTGTTCTTACCAAAAATGCATACGTGCAACTAATAAGAAAATAGACACATTCAAGTTGAAAAACATTCTGCAATATAACTGATCAGAGTCTTCAAAACTGTCACTACACTACATGTCAAACACCAGGGGGAGGCTCAGGAGTACAGGAGACTCAAGAGATATGTGGCAGTTTAACACTGTTTGTGAGATTCAAGAAATGATAGATTTCCTTGCTCATGTTCTCCCTCCCTCTGCTCCTCATTTGGACCTTGGGAGCTCAGTCCAGTGCCCAATGTGGGTCTCTGTCTCTGTCTCCATCCATCGCCAGATGAAGGTTCTATGGTGATATGCAAGATATTCATCACTACCAAAAAAATAAAATAAAATAAAGGAAGCCAGGCGGTGGTGGCGCACGCCTTTAATCCCAGCACTCGGGAGGCAGAGGCAGGCGGATCTCTGTGAGTTCGAGGCCAGCTGGTCTACAAGAGCTAGTTCCAGGACAGGCACCAAAGCTACAGAGAAACCCTGTCTCGAAAAACCAAAAAAAAAAAAAAAGATATTCATCACTATGGCTATAGGTCCGGGCCATTTCAAACTTCGTCTCCTCAGCTGCCCAAGGAACTAACTGGGGACATCTCCATGGACACCTGAGAACCCCTCTAGAATCAAGTCTCTTGACAACCCTAAAATGGCTCCCTTAATTAAGATATATACTTCCCTGCTCCCATATCCACCCTTCCTCCATCCCAATCATCCTATTCTCCCAAGCTCTCTCCATCCTCCTCTTCTCACTTTTCTCTCCCCATCTCCCATCACCCCCATCCTCCCCACCCCCAAGTTCCCAATTTTTGCCTGGTAATTTTGTCTACTTCCAATATCCAGGAGGATAACTATATGTTTTTCTTTTTGGATGCTCACCTTCCTAGACATGGATGGAGGGGGGAGGACCTTGGACTTCCCACAGGGAGGGAACCCTGACTGCTCTTTGGATTGGAGAGAGAGGGGGAGGGGAGTGAAGGCAGGGGGAGGGAAATGGGAGGCAGGGATGAGGCGGAAATTTTTAATAAAAAATATAAATAAAAAATAAATAAACTGGATTACAGATCTCAAAAAAAAAGAAATGCTAGATTTGACACTATCATCCACAGCAAACAAGAGGTAAAAAGTGTTGAGTGTGTCCTTTCTTCCCTGGGATGGAATGGTATTTCACAAATTCGAGTTGGTTTTACAAATGCTAACCTTGGTCTAGACCCATGGCTCTCAGCTTGAGAGTATCTTTGTCTGAGGTTGTCTTGTATACTCCACCATTTGATGACATCTGAACAGTGAGTAAAAAGAGTCTAAACATCTGATCAGAGTCACACACTTGTGAATAAGAAAGATGACCACATCCCTGCCCACCCTCTGTCAATCTATAGAAACATGTGAATGCCAAGGCTCATGGATATTCCCAGAACTTTGATACAATCAAGTTCAACAAGACCAGAAAACACACAAGGAATTCTGATGGTTCTTCAGCTAATGCTTCACTTTCCATTCCAGGACTGTTACTGGCTCAGTCTGAACCCAGCATGAGGTGATGATTGGAGAGGGGATGCTTGCCAAAACACTATCATTTCCTGCCTCTTCGTGGGAGCTATATTCTTCCAGGCCTTCTCCTCCATTACCTAGGTGTGACACTGAATTCTTCCATGTGTTACTACTACTAACCACACTGCCACTAGGTTTCAATTTCCCGATGTCTGGAGACAGGTCTGGGCTGATATCTAACTTCTATATACCTACTTATGCAACTCGATGGGCCAATAGCACAGTTCCAGGCATTGAAGACAGTGGAGGAGAGGGAGAGAAAGCAAAACTACTAAAAGGCAGGTAGAAGGCGTTAATCTTGAGCTAGCTCACCCCAGTACCCTATCATGAACTGAATCTTTTGCCTAGCTTGAGTTGAATGCATAAAACAAAAACTAGTTAACTTCTGAAGCTTTAGTGGCATTAGGCATAAAGAGAAAAAGGAAAGATTGACATTTCTACGCAGAAAACCTGCCAAAGTGTCCCAAACCCCACAGTGCTTCTTTCTAGATGATAAGTATCAACCTACCTATGAGAAGCTTTCAATTACACCCACCTTTTGTATAAATGTATGTGGCATTTGGAATCAGAACAGTAGTTCTTCATATGAGGGTGGAGGTGTGTAGTACAGTGTGGAGTGAGGTCAAAGTCACTTTTTCATCACTGCAGAGATCACTGGTGAATGTATAAAAAAGCCTGAGGGGGCAGCTAAGAAAGAGCATGGTGGTCATGTTCAGCAGGAGCAGGAGATGGTCGTGGGAAATCTCGGTTTTCAGATCAGCTGAGGTATCTACATCCAGAAAGTGTTTATCTATAGTCCACGTAACTTGGGAAGCTGAAGTGGAGAGTTTCTTGAGCCCAGGGATTTGAGGCTAACATGGACAATAGATTGTAGGCCATTTCTCTGGAAATAAGAAGAGGAGAGGGAAACAGAGCACATACACATGGGCACCTCTGAGCCAGAAGAAAGAGGAAGACGGTCACTGGAGAGAGGAAGCAGGGTGACTGTGACGGCAGGTCTCAAATCACGGAGCCAGTGTGGAGGCAGCACTTTAAGCTGGTATCCTGGCGAGCATTGTTTTTTATTGATTTTATTGAGCTATACATTTTTTCTCTGCTCCCCTCCCTGCTTCTCCCCTTTCCTCTTCAATCCTCCCTGCTTCTCCCCTTTCCTCTTCAATCCTCTCCCATGGTCCCCATGCTCCCAATTTACTCAGGAAATCTTGTCTTTTTCTACTTCCCATGTAGATTAGATCCGTGTATGTCTATCTTAGGGTCCTCATTGTTGTCTAGATTCTCTGGGATTGTGATTTGTGGCCTGGTTTTCTTTGCTTTATGTTTAAAAAACCATGAGTACATGTGATAATTGTTTTTCTGCGTCTGGGGTTACCTCACTCAATATGATATTTTCTAGCTCTATCCATTTGCCTGCAAATTTCAAGATGTTGTTATGTTTTTCTGCTGTGTAGTACTCCATTGTGTAAATGTACCACATTTTCCTTATTCATTCTTTGGTCGAGGGCATTTAGGTTGTTTCTGGGTTCGAGGTTCTGGCACGATTGAGCATCCTTTGAGTATATACCCAAAAGTGGTATTACAGGGTCTTGAGGAAGGTTGTTTCCTAATTTTCTGAGAAATCGTCACATTGACATTCAAAGGGCTGTACCAGCTTGCACTCCCACCAGCAATGCAGGAGTGTTTCCTTTACCCCACAACCTCCCCAGCATAAGTTGTCATCGGTGTCTTTGATCTTGGCCATTTTTACAGGTATAAGATGGAATCTCAGAGTTTGTTTTGATTTGCATTTCTTAGATGACTAAGGATGTTGAACATTTCCTTAAGTGTCTTTCAGCCATTTTAGATTCCTCTGTTGAGAGTTCTCTGTTTAGGTCTGTACTCCATTTTTTATTGGATTATTTGTTCTTTTGATGATCAATTTCTTGAGTTCTTTGTACATTTTGGAGATCAGACCTCTTTCTGATGTGGGATTGGTGAAGATCTTTTCCCATTCTGTAGGCTGTCGTTTTGACTTGTTGACTGTGTGTCCTTTGCTTTACAGAAGCTTTTCAGTTTCGGGAGGTCCCATTTATTAACTGTTTCTCTCAGTGTCTGTGCTGCTGGGGTTATGTTTAGGAAGTGGTCTCCTGTGCCAATGTGTTCAGGTGTGCTTCCCAGGAAACGTTTTTACCGTGAGTAGAAAGCACTAGTCATATAAAAGGGACGGTCCCTCATTTGGAAAAGAAAACATTGTCAGAGACTGTTAAGGAGCTGTTGACATTGAGGAGAAGAAACAAGCAAGGGATTTCAGAGCTCAGAGAAGTAAGGGAAGTCATACAAGCCCGTGCTGTAGTCGGTACCTGCTCCAGCTCTCAGTATGCTTCGGCATATCGAGTCTCGGTTAGTCTATCCCACTCTGTGGACATCAAGTCTGTATTGCACTGAAAGTAATCTCCGTTAAGAAGCCCAACGAGTGACCTGTATTCCAGGGTCAAAGATAATCTTTTGTCCAGATTCCAGCGGCGGGTCAAGATGTCTATGAGGCAGAAAAACCTGAGAAGATGGGGGCAAGAAATCCTTGTTCCAAGTTACAGTGGAGTCCATGTCGCTCTGACCACACAGGGAAAGGGGATGGGAAGACCTGAGCCAGGCTGGTCCGCTGAGGTGTCTTTCCTCTCATCAGTTTGACATTCAGTGACTTGGACTCAACCTTACTTCCATTCAGTAGTCTCCCAACATCTGATTTTTCTTACAATGTGGGCACATGATAGATCCACAGGAGGACAGAAGGAAGGAGGGGGCTGGAATAGAAAGGAAACACAAGAAAAAGACCATTCTTTGTACTTCTCCTATGGAGGGCGATAAATAACCCCTAAATTCCCAGTTCACCATTGTGTATACAATTCTCTAGCTATCCTTTAACGTCACAATTAAGCTCAAGCATTCTTCATTCATACCTGTGTCTTCAAAAGGATTGTGTCTACATTCTGGAATGCTCACTGCAGTGTCAAGGGAAGGGATGGGGGTAACATCGTGCCCATGAAGCCATTACTAAAGCATGCCCCAACCCATCAATTCTCTATCCACAAAATCCCTCGGTAAGACATCCCTCATTCTGGAGTGAGACCTTTGAGATGTGACTTCCTCTTTGTGTGTGGGGGGGGGGGCACTGGCTCTTGAGGATGCAGGAATTGTTTTGTCATAACAAGATTGGGACAGAGGTAGAGAGTTTACACATTCAGAACTGCCATAATGGACCACTATGCTATCTACTAATTCTCTGTCCCCCTGGGGAGTGGGGCAGGAGCAATAATCTGCTCTCATTCAAAGGGTTTCTCCTGTCTGCATATGGTTCCTTCCCTATTCTCCTAAAAGCAGCAGCTTCTAGAAATGTATCTCAGAATGACTCTCTTTGTTGCTTCTGACTTTGCTCTTTCTTTGCTGGAAGACTGACAAGGTTGCATACATTGGCCAAGCCGAGATGGAAGAAAGAAAAGTTCCATATAACTTAATAACTCAAAATGATAGCATGCTATCTATCACATCCTAGTAGAATTTGAGTGTGCTAAATGTTTGTGAGCAATGTTATTGCTGAAGAAGCTGAATAAAAAAGCGGAGGACATCAGAGACTTGGAAGAATTGTCAATTAGAAGAGAAATTCCTTCACCTCTGGTCTTCTCTCATTGTGCAGCAGGGAAGAAACATCCATGAGGGGCTTACTTAACTTTTTGATTAACTAGAAAAAAGAATTGCCCAAAAAGCAGAATGTGCCCTTCGCATTCCCAGAAAGCCTGCATCTCAGGAAGGTCCTCCCACCTACAAGAACTTGATCACCTATCTCGCAACCACCAAGTCCTTGGGCATCCTCGGGGAAGAGGAAAAGTGCGGCCAGGAAGGGATAGTTGGCTTTGGTCATGGTGGTCTGGGAAAGTTTGGTAGCAGCATATTCTTAATTTTGTTTCTAAAACTTATACACTCAGATGCTCAGCAAATCCAGGTGTGATAGGGATTTGATGGCTCTTCTTATAATACCTGGGTGTGTGTTCGTGTGTGTGTGCACACGGTGTATGTGTACACGGAGGCCAGAGGACAATCTCAGATGTCATCCTCGGTAACTCTGTCCCCCTCTTTTAAGACAAATACTTTCCACATTGACAGCCTGACTGGAACACAGTGGGGCATGGCCCTGTATGTGCACACACTGTCAGGTTGGGGAGAACTATTCTCACAATTGTTTCATCAATTGTGTCTGGTCAGTGAGTTTCTGGGACCCTCTGGTGCTTCCCAAGCACAGATATTCCAAGCTTGTACCACCACACCTGACGTTTTACATGGGGGCTAGCGATTGAACTCAGGCTCACGTTATGTGAGGCAAGTATTGTACTGACTAGGCTATGCATTCTTTTACTTTCTCCTCTAAAAGCAAATGATCAGCCCAGCTTAGGAATTCTGGAGAGAGTCACACCCGAGTCCTATCAGGGCACCATTCACAGTATTTTCTCCATAGTGATTACAGACCTGGAACCATATTGACAATGCCTCTAAAAGCTAACGCAAAGCTCCTCATTTTCACGGTACTCTAGACTGCAGAACTTGGCGTTTCTCACAACCTATTCTGGGCCATCATGAGCAGAGGCAGGAGGTGTTTCCTCAAGGCTTCTCATTTCACATGTGCCTGCATAGGTTTCCTTTGAGAGAACAGTCCTCCCTGACCTGACAGTGTATACATATACAGGCCCATGATCCACTGTGTTCCAGTCAAAGCGGCCAATGTGGAAAGTATTACCAGAGCGAGTCAGTCACCCTTGATTAGAAGCAGCTTTGGCTTCAGATAGGATCTACGTTACCAGAAGACTGGGCGTTTTCAGCGCTTACTTAACTTTTTGATTCCTTTCCCTGCTCCTGTCAATCATGTTTTTAACTCTGTGGAGTGAGTTGTAAAGTTGTGTTCCCAGAGTGTCCCATGGCGTTTACATTGACAAGTAGATGGTGGAATATATGTGACACATTCATGCAGTAGATGTGGTATATGACAGAAGAGGGGGAAACTACTTGGCAGGGAGGGGTAGCAAAAGGTGGGGGAAATTGATGAGGTAGAGCTAAGTGAGAACGAAGTACAGAGATATATATGTACAAAAAAATGTCACAATGAAAGCCATGACTTTGTATGCTAATTACAAATTTTTAGAAACAAAAGCTGAGAAGCTGGATCCATAAAGCTTTCTATGAATGGGGGCCAGAGGTCAGATTCTCAGCATCCACACAGAAAGCTGGACAGATGTGGCGGCTCCCCGGAGCAGGCTGATTAACTAGACTGGCTGAATTGGAGAGCTCTAAATCCAACAAGAGACCCTATGTAGTGATTTGAATGAGAATGGTCCCTAGAGGCTCATATATTTGAATGCTTGGTTGGTGAAACTATTTGGGAAGGATTAGGAGGTGTAGCCTTGTTAGAGGAGGTGTGTCACGGCGGGGGGGGGAGCTTTGAGGTTTCAAAAACCCATCATTCCCAGTTATCTCGTTTACTCTGCCTAGTGCTTGTGGATCACTGCTCCTGCACGATGCCTGCCTGCCTGACACCGTGCTCCCTGACAGGGTCATGGATTCAGTTTCTGAAACTGTAAGCCCCCATTAATCACATTCTTCTATAAGCTGCTGTGGTCATTGTGTCTGTATGTGTGTGTCTGTGTGTGTGTGTCTCTGTGTGTGTACAATAGAAAAGTAACTAAGACACTCTGCCTAAGTAAGTAGTGTGATGGAGGAAAGTACCCAGTGCCAACCTCTGGCCACCAAATGCATACTTGTGCATGTGACCTTATGCACGCGTCACCTACACACCTGTGAGTGCACATAAACACACACATGGGCAAGAACAAAAAGAGGCTCGTTAGTTCATGAAAGCCGCTCAGAGTAGAAAGCAAACTTTCCAGTACAGACTTTGAATGTTTCATTCTTAAGCTTTGGCTCGTCACCTGAGAGGTGGGAATGCCTTCAACCAAAGCAGAAAACAGCAAACAAACCCTAGGTCCCGAGAATCTGAGCCAATATCTGATTGTCTTGGTGTTTGATTTGGGGTCTGTAACACTGTGTTATGGAGCTGTGCCCTCCTAAGGGCCCCTTTGTACTCTTATCTAAACCACAAGCTGGTGTTGAATTGAAAAGTAGCCAGGTTTCCCACTTGGGGCCCCACAGTTCATGTGTGCTGTGAAGGGAGTTTGCTGACCTGGAATGGAGCCCTCCTTTCTGCTTGCCAGCTCTGCTCTCTGGTCCCAGGTCTGCATCAGTCTAAACAATGAGCATCTTTTGTCATGTGTCATCTTATAGGACACCTTTCGCTTGCAGGTCCTAAACAGAATGTCCTGCTAAGCCCTTTATCATGTTTGGCTTCTCTAGGACCAACCCTCAGGCTCTGTAGGCTCTCGGGTTGTTCTACTGTAGCTCAAGGAGAAAAGATGACAGATTTAGTATTTCACCTAATCCCACTTTCCTCCAAGTCCTCAATCCTCACCCCCTCCTTTATTCTTAGCATCCTCATTGAGATTCTTTGTCATATTTGTTTAGCTCAGATGAAGATAACAAATAAATTCAGGTGATAATAGAGACTCCAAAAACCACTCAGCAGGATACGGGGATGACAAGTGGCAGGGAGACAGTTACCATTTCATACCAGCCAATCAAAACAGGTCCTTGGGAAAGAACGCTTGAACTAAGATTGTTGGGTATTGAGCCATAGGAATCTGCAAGGGAAACAAGAGGTTCAAAGTCTCCGAGGCAGGGACATACTCTGAGGAAAGGCAGGCACCCAGTTTATCTGGGACACAATTAAGAAGTTGCAAAGGAGTAGAGAACGGGGACAGAGCTGGCAGACAGACATCACAAAAGGCCCGGCGAGTAAGAGAAACAATTTGTGTTTTTCTGAGATCATCTGGATCTGTTCTCTTCCTCCTGGGCTGTCCTGCCACACTAAACCATGAAGCGGAGTTTAATGGAGTTGCTCTATTTTGATCAAAGCCTTTGAGTTCATCACCTATTTAAAACCCTACCTAAATCCTTGTGTCCGAATAAAACCTAGATACTTTGCAGTGGCATTAAGGTATTCCTCACATGGTGTGCTTTCCCGGCTCCCTGCCACTGTGAACACAGCCTTCCCACCCTATCCAAGCCATGCTGCTCCTTCAGAGAAGAGGACTCAGCAAAAGTGAGAACTATAAGATTCTCTGCCTTAAAAGCACCGCGAAATCTGGCAATATTGATTGGAGTCATGTTTTTCGGAATGCTGGAAACAAACCCAAGTCTTGCAGCAATCGGGGTGTGCTTCTCTGTCACGAAAGGCTGAGGTTTTAGAACAGGGAACCTAGAGTTATTTTAACATCCAGCTTTTTCCAGCTTTCTTATCACATATGCTTTGACTCCAACCCACCTTGAAAACTGACAGCCTAAAGTCATCCTAAAAAAACAGTAAAACATTGTCCTTGCCACTGCAGGAAGCGCCTGCCAATAAAAGTTCTTACAAAACCTAACTCTCAGAAAACTAATGCTTGTTGGCCGTATTTGTGAAGCTCACTTTGGACTTGATTAAAATTAAAACTTCTGTTTAAAGAGCAGATTAGTGGTCGTCAGAGGCTGGCATAGAGTGGGAGAACGGAGAGGGAGCGGCTAATGAAGAATGGAGAGTCTTCCTTTCGTTTCAATCAAACTTGTGAGGTTATAATAATCTACACATTATACAACTGACCTTTGATGTGTACAAATAGCTTTTTAGTGTATTTATAAATTGTGCAGCCAAGGACTGGAGAGATGGCTCTGTAAGGGGTGCTCTTACAGAGGACCCAAGTTCAGTCCTTGGCACTATGCTAGGTGGCTCATAACCACCTATAGTTCCAGCTCCATGGCTCCAGTGCCTCTGACCTCTGCGGGTGCCTGTGTTCATGTGCACATACCCACTCCCAGGCACCTTCCACACAAACACACACAACTTAAAAAAATAATTGTATATCCATAACCATAATTTTAGACATTTTTATTATTATAGACAGATGCCCTGTACTCTTTAGTCATGAACTTCTACCCGCTTCTACCACAGTCCTAAGCAACCACTAAGATAACTTCTGCCTCTATAGAGTTATGCCTTTGGGAATTTTCTGTAAATGGTATCATGCAGCATGTGGTCCTTTCTGATTAGTTTCTTGTACTCAGAATAATGTCTTCTAGGCTTACCTATGACATAACAAAAATCAACACTTCTTTGTATTACTAAGTAGCATTCACTAAATAAACACAGTGTTTAACTTATCCATTCATTATTTGCAGAGTAAGTGAGCAGTCTCCCCCTTTAGCTCTAATGAATAATTCTGCTACAAGATTTCCTCTTGGGTAAAGAAGGTGTTCTGTGATTGGACAGTAGTGATGGTTACACAAGTTTGTGAATATCCTGAAAAATCGCTGTTTCAAAATTTTTAATGGATTTGTCTTATTTCTCAAAAAAAATTGTTACATTCCTACTCTGTGGCTTCTGTACTTGCTTTTTTCTCTTTGGGGAATCCTTATCCTCAGATGTTACCAGTTTCCTTCAGGTTTATTATCATTCACTTTCTCCATGTACCTTTCTCTTCCCACAAATATGGTATGAATTTAAATGTCATATATATGTATTTATATATATATATATATATGTGTGTGTGTGTGTGTATGTATGTATTCTTTTATTGTCTGTGTTTCATTAAAGCACATGCTACTTCAAAGCAGAGAACACTTTCTTGCATGTTTGCCAGCAATGTTTCATGTGACGTCTAGTGCAGGTGATGTCAGAAGTCTTCTCAGATAGAAGAGGGACGGCCTTTTAATAGCAGCCAGAATATAAGGTTATGTGCAGGATCTTTGTCATTGACAAAGACCTGCAAATGTTTTCTAAGTATGTACAGTGGCTTTAAAGGGTTATAAGGATCTCTTCATGGAGAATCCCTCTGTTAGATGTGTAGATCTCGTTGTCCTCCTGATAAGTCATCAGCTGTATATGGTGCTCAGGCACTGCCTGTGTGGGTTAGGGTACCACTGGATGGTACTGTCCTCATCTTGCTTCTGTGAATCCTGGATTCTACTAGCATTTCTCAACCAGTGTTGCTCATCTAAGCCAGTAAACAAGAAAAAGACTTGAGTCATCATTTCCCTGCCCTTCTAAGGATGATCCATAATCAGCAAGATTATAAAGACATGGGAAAGATGTTAGTCCATTGTGCTGCAAACAACTAATGCTGTTAGACTCTCAACCAATGAGAGGAAGAGGATAGATTGAGGCCCGTAATATAGCCAGCAGAGTTAAGGAAGATGGGAAACCTACAGACACAGATACCTTTGAAGTTTACAGTCTCAATGAGATGGTTCTACTTCTGGCACATTACCGAGAAGAAAGGTTGGTCCCAACTCTGCAGAAATACCCCCTGGATGGTGGAGCCACTTGGTAGAACCAAGAAGGTTCTGCTTGTATCTTACGTATGATGTAACTGGAGGCCTGTTCGGCTGTCATTTTCCCTCTAGTTACCACAGGCTTGAAGGGAAGAGAGAAATAAACACTGTGTGCAAAGTCATATTGAAAGAGCAGCAATCAAAACCTTGAAGATCATGACTAAGAAATTTTGGAAGATGTGAAGGTGGCTTATATGTCAACAGGGGATTAAGATAATTTGTCACAGACGACACAGGGTCTGCTGTGCCTTTGAAGGAAGATGCAATCAGTGCCCAGCTGCGGACAGTTTGATGTGTTTATTTGTCAACAGCCTAATGAAATAAGGCAAAGGCAGCCCTGGAACTGCCAACTTGGGGCACTAAGCTTGGGAGAGCTGGATTTTATTTCTTCCCATCTTTTCCTTGGTTCCATCCAATATGTACACACGGGGGGGGGGACAGAGTTATTGCCCTTTCTCGTTTACTGGGGTCTTTTTCTTTTATGTAAAAAGAACCAGAGACAAACTCCCTGTTGCTATAAGAATTGTGGGAAAGGAGCTTTTATAGTACAGGAATTGGGGCTAGATAGATGGCTCAGAGGTTAATAGTGCATTCTGTTCTACCAGAGGACCCAAGTTCAATTCCCAGCATCTATGTCACACAGCTCACTGCTGCCCGCAAATCCAACTTAGAAGCTCCAACATGTTCTTCTGGCCTCTGTGTAGTCCCACACATACATGACATACATGTATATACACACAGACACACACACACACACACACCATACACACATGCACACTCATGGGGGGAGAAAGAAATAAAAAATTTAACATCTTTAAAACACAGAAAAAATGAAACAAAGGACACAGCTGGTTTAATAACAACTTAAAGGTTTAATGTTTGCTTCATCCATGAACCCATATGCTGATCCTTTGGGTACAGTGGGGAATGTCATAAATCCTGAGACCTATTTAGATAGACTAATGGTCTGATCTGAGACAAAGACTTGTAATTATTTTCTAAGTGTTTTATGCTGTTCTGGTTTTGGTTTTGTTGCTGTTAAAAAAAAATACCCTGACAAAAAAGTAAGGAACAAAGGGGTTTGTTTCACTTTATTCACAATTCTAGGATACAGTCCTATCATTGTGGGGATGTCAAGGCAGGAACTTTAAACAGCCCTATCACATACACAGGCAATAGCAGAAAACGAAGGCATGTGTGCTTGTTTGCTTGCTTGCTGTGCTCAGCTCAATTTCTCCACTCTTACCCAGCTCAGGGTCCCCTGCCTAGGGAATATTGCTGCCCACAGTGACCTTGGTTTTTTTCATCGGTTAACTTAATTGAGACAATCCCCCACAGACATGCCCTCCGTCAAGCCCAATGCAGACAATCCTTCATTGAGACTCTCCTCCCAAGTAATTGTAGGCTATGTCAGGTTGACAATTAAAGCCAGCCATCACACATGGTGATTCCATTTAACTACACAAATTGTTTCATTGAGACTTTTTTCTCCATTAGGTCAACAGTGTTTTAGAAAGAATAGTAAAATTATTGAGAACATCTCGATACTGCAGTATGCCTGTCCATGCTTAACTGAGAAAGATCCCATATTTTGTATCATCCTGGTATGTCAGATGGGGCATCTGGTAAAATAACACGAATCCATTCTTGAAGTCTTAATATACACGCCCTTGACTAGTATCTTTCTGATGCACCTCAACATTGCTGGCTTCATATAAACCAAGCATTTCTGTCTATTTTTAAGAACTTAATTCCTAGACTGAATCATAGAATTTCAAATTCTTATTCATTCATCACTCATTCCATTTATTTATCCAAAACCTCCTAAGAGTTTCCTACTTACCAGATACAATTCAGCTAACAGATGATAAGGACATAATGAAAGGTGATGTGTGAGGTGGAAGGACGGCTCAGTTAGTAAAGGGCTACGTAAGCAGGAGGACCAGAGTTTAGATGCCTTGGCACCTGCATAAATAAAAGCTGCATGTGACAACCTGTGCCTGTGATCTCTGTATTGGGGAGGCAGAGCCTAGGGATCCCTGAGGCTTGCTGGTAAGCCAGGCTACCCAAATCAGTGAGACTCAAAATTCAGTGAGAGACCCTGTCTCAAAAACTAAGGTGGACAGCCATAGAGGAAAAAACAGGACATCAAGCCCTGGCCTCCACATGCACACACACACAGAGAGAGAGAGAGAGAGAGAGAGAGAGAGAGAGAGAGAGAGAGAGA
>JABTXL010007734.1:9778107-9791354 GCA_025134845.1 Neodon shergylaensis
GAGAGAGAGAGAGAGAGAGAGAGAGAGAGAGAGAGAGAGAGAGAGAGGATAGAAATGGTGCAGCAAGAAAGAGCTTTAAAATGTAGTCTTCCGGAATTGGAAGGACATTCTAGAGAATAGAAAACTTGAGAGGAGTGTTGAAAGCTCAACAAAACTTTCAGAGCTAAGATCATCAGACAGACTTTCTGGGCACTTTGATTTTTCCATTCCATGCGGAACCTGATTATAAACAGTTTTATGTAAAACACCCACGATCCTCCCAGGAGGCCACCAGTACCAGAATTTGGACAATTACAGCCATAGAATTTTGTCATATTTTGCAGAGTCCTGCTATTGTTAGCAAGTTCCTGGGTCAGAATCAGCCAATCACAAGGAAGTAAACTCTTAGCCCCACCCACATCATCCTAGAAGTACCTCTGAACACTCAGTGAGAAACTGAGTTCGTGTATTTCCCCTCAGGCTATGCTGCGTGAATGTCAGCTGTTGTTCAATTTATGAAAGGATCAAGTAGGTTCCGGTGGTCCTTTCACCAGCCCATACGCTTGTCCACACCCATCCTTAAGCCTTCTCTTTCCCTCCTAGAGTGATGAAAGCCTTTACTTATGCCAGGCTTCTTTAGCAAGGCAATCCCCCTCCTGATTTCTAACACAGGGGACTGCAGGGCTGACATCTGGAGTGCTGAGGTTTCCCATACAGGAGTCAGGACGGTTTGGAGGATGCTATGAAGACGGGAGGACAATGAGCGGCCCCACACATGTGGGGCGTCTGTTTTCTCTGGTATTAGCTGGAGCTTTCTTCCCCTTCGCTGCTTCAGAAGAACTTTAGAACTCGTTTATCTCTGAGTCTGTGCTGTCAGTTACCAAAATCCCCCAGATCTTCCTCTATTGCCTCAGTCCAGTTACATACGATAAGAAGACTTAGGCAGGGAGCATGACAGCCTCTGCTCCTCCCTGAGCAGCAATAGGCCTCGGTCTCCAGACATCTGACCTTAGCACAGGTACCTGGTTGTTCCTTCTGCCATGGGACCTAGCCAGAAAACAAGTGACTAGCATGTTGTATGAAAGGCAGAGCACCAGGGATGGAGTTGCAAGGAGCAAGAATACCTAATGCAGGGAATGAGAAACCCACTAGGGAGAGTGGATGTGGCCAGACGGCTGGAGATGAGAGAAACAAAAGGCCATAAAGTGGTGGTTCCCCAAACGAGCAATAGATGTCTCTATTCCATACTACAGAAAATGAGGTCAGATGCAAGGAACTGGATGAATGTGTGGGACTCGGGAATCGGGGCCTGTGTAGAAATTCAGCAAGAGGAGTTCTAGTGAAAGGAGGGATATGAGTGCAAGCAGACATTAGGCTGCAAAGACAGGATGACAGTAGCAATGACTGACACCTGCGGAAAGTATGTACTGCACTGAAATGCATAAAGGACCAGGACTTCTGTGCAGTGTGCGATGGAGATTTGGAGTGAGTGTGGTGTGCGAGGAGCAGGTGATGGTCCCTCGCTCAGTAGGCTCACGGGAGTGAAGGCAAAGTGTTCCACAAAGAAAACGTTAAGATCAGTTCTTTGCTGTCCTTTGTATTCTCTAAGATGGCAAATGAATTCCCATTGGGATTTTGTCTCTGAAATAATCGTGAATATCAATCAAAAAGGGAAATGTATATTTTTATTCTCTCTTCAGTTTTCACAAGTATAAGTAAAGCAAGATTAATGTACATGAAGAGGCTCTATGTATATGTAAAACACTATAGTAGCTACCTCATGCATTTATGCTCATATATAGAATACATATTACACAAAATGTCATATTATGGCAAGTAGTACAAAGATCACGTGTTTACAGCAGAAGCATGACACTATTTATTTGCCTTTCATTTGACTCATTTCTGCCCAATGGACTCTGATTAAAAAACAATACTTTGAATTCATATCCTAGAAGAACAGAGGTATGTTCCTGGCTTCTGCACTTTACAGGTACCTAAAATGTGCTGGTGCTTCCATCAGCTGGAACATGGGAGCAGAGGTTCCTCTGCCATCCACCCCTTGGTTAATTCATAGTGGGCAGGCAGAAGAATGGAGAAACCTTTCCCTTGAAAAGTGCTGAGTGATTTGCTCTCATTGCAAACCCTTCCAATACTGGCTAACTTGTTAACTACCCCATGGCATTCTCTAAACAAAAGACTAACTAGAGCTTTAGATTCAGAGACAAGGGTATGGAAGATGAATGTATTCTATTCTTCTTTTCAATCAAGTAATAACTTCCAATTTCATTTGAAATACTTTGGGCTTCCTCTTAAGTCTAGAAAGAAAAGAATTTCAAACCCTTTCATCTTTAAATTAGTTTAATTATTAAAAATCTGTCTTGTTTCGGAGCTATCTTTTGTGTGTATGCATGCTCACATATGTGCACATGTACATATGTGAACATATGTGGAAGCTGGAAAGCAACCACAGATGACATACTCCAGAACACCATCTCCCTTTATTGAGATGGGGTCTCTCATTGGCCTGGAACTCACCAATTAGGCTAGACCAGCTGGCTACCATGCCCTTCTGTCTGGGACTCCTCTGTCTCTGCCTCCCCAGTGCTGGGCTTACAACAGAATTACACAATGACCACCATTTGTAACTGAGTTCTGAGGATTGAACTCAGGTCCTTGTGGTTGTAAAGGCAGCGCTTTACACCTATCTTTTTATTGGCATGTATTTATTGCACAAAGTCATAGAATTCATAAAGACATTTTTATACTATGTTTCATGTACTTTAGCCGTATTCACCCACTAACTTCTTTTTCTCCTTCCTTCCCCTCTCACTATCCCCAATGATCCCTACAATCCCACTTCTATCATGTTCTATACACAAATGCGATTTTATGTATCAACCTACAGTCTAAACCCACAAATGAGGGAAAACATGGAGCACATGCCTTTCAGAGTCAGTTAATTTTACTTCAGATAATTATGGTCATTTGTATCCATTTCCCTGCAAACGACATAATTCCACTCTTCATCATAAACAGTATTTTTACCAGAAAGACTCTGTAATAACCAATGAGAATGCTCCCAGATTTTGTGTTCCAGAAATAAAGGAAGAGATCCTGGAGTTGAATTTCCAAATACTTTTGTAAAGTTAAGACAGCTGAGGTGATCATAGTGTATTTTTTAAAAAGTAGAACAGAGAAGCGGCTTTCTTGCATTTCAAGGTCCTTGTGAGACAAAATGAAGGAGTAGGGGAGCATGTTTCACAGTCCATCCAACGCAACTGGATCCAAGTGGTTAGAGAAAGCGCACTCTGATGGTTAGAGATCAAGACTATAAAGTGAGAACAATGACCTGCTTGCTGATGTCAACTACATGGCGTTCTGATGAGGACTAAACAGTTCAAGCCTGGATGACGACAAATGTCCAAGAACCCGCATCACTGTGATCTGGAACAATTGCTACATCTTTTCCTTCTATTGAGTATTATTATCGGAAGCCCTGTAAGAAATTCTAATCTTCAGAGGGTTCGACTTGATTCGCAGAACAAAGCAACAAGAGTATCGTTTATCTTCGGAGCTGTGGGTGGAGGAGTTGAGGGTATCTGGACAGCAAGTGAGTGCTTTTCTTGTTTGTCCATATTTCAACTCAAAGGAACTTTGTATTTATTGGCATAACGCAAAAAGCAATATGGTGCTTTGGGAGAGGAAATAAAACACAAAAAGATTTACATTCTAGTGTAGGGAAAAGGAAAATGGAACCTACCCAAACATTTTCAGTTGAGAAGAAAACCCCTCCTGGCTATTTGAATAAATTGCTCTTTAAGTAATTAAAACCCTAACCTATGCTCTTTAGTAAATTTAGGTAATTTCTCTACACTTGGTTTCAAGAATTTTCTGGTGGTTGGCATCTTTCCAAGGAGTACACCTGTGCGTTAGTTGAACAATGTCTTACTGAAAGATGAAATTAACTAATTTTGTTTGATTTGGATCTTGGTTAAAATTCTGAAGTTAGATATTTATACACAGAGTCACATAAAGAATACTAGCTTAAATGGTTCCACTGGGGACTGTAACACGATTTCCATTGAGCCGACAGAACATTAGAATATGCTTAGCTAATGAAAATGATTCATCTCTGCCTTTCTACCAAGCACAGTTGGTGGGGGAGGTGAGGAGCCTTGTTATTTTATGTAAAGACTTGTAGTTATTTGAATTTTCTTCTCTTTCACGCTGTGTCTTCTTAAATATGTTCGCTTACTGTTTTGAACTTTAAAAGTCCTTGATCTACTTTAATTATGAAAACTCAGTAAAACACTGTTTTGACTTTAAATTATTGGGCTTTAATGCCTTTGATCCCCTTTTCCCATGTAAAACAAAGCCTAACAATTCTTATTAAATGAGAGGAATAAAGTTTTTCACAATGACTGTTTTCATTTTATGAGGACAAGTTGAGGTTTTACTTTTGCCCATTAATTATATGGGGAGTCTCAAATGCAAAAAGACGAGATATTTTCCCAATTTTTATTTCAATTGTGGTTTTGTTTTTGTACAGAATTCATATGTAGCACTTTCCCTCAGTCCCCTTAATTGCACAGGTGTATTTATTAAGAACCTCATGTCATCCACTGTGGTGGTAGTGTCTAAACAAACATCCTTTCCATTGAGTTTTGTGCCAGAATGGCCTCCAAAGAGCTCCCCATCTTGCTGTCACATGTGCAAACTGTCTCAGTTGTTCAACATGTGGGATTCA
Organism: Neodon shergylaensis; assembly: GCA_025134845.1. Taxonomy (NCBI): domain Eukaryota; kingdom Metazoa; phylum Chordata; class Mammalia; order Rodentia; family Cricetidae; genus Neodon; species Neodon shergylaensis. The sequence continues at coordinate 9,782,837 of JABTXL010007734.1, forward strand.
ACCTGGCTTTGGTGGAAAAGAATAGTGCTGGCTTCCCTGGTTGTGATCTGTGGGGCTCCAAACAATGACCTAGTCCAAGACTGAAAGAGAAATCACAGTTTAAGAAAGGAGACTTTGGATTACATTCAGAGGTCTCGTTAGTTGCATCTCACGTATTTTGCAAACTGCCTCAGGGAAATAAATGAATGTTTGTGATTGTTTAAAAGATTATTAAATCCTACAATGGTAATAAAAACTAGAAAAACACACGAATTAGGATAGGTGAAGCACAGAAATATGTATCTTGTAAAACAGACAATATAGCTCATCCATGGTGCCCAGAATGGGTAGGAATGGATGGAAGAACCAAGGAAGCAGGAACTCTACATTATCTTCCAGGCATGAGATACATTACAAGTTCATGAGCAGTGAATACCATGCCATCTTTAATAAACATTTTAAACTCACATTGGCCTTATCTCGTCACTTGGTTTGAAGTGCTTGGGGGTGATAAGTGGGGGGCAAGCTCCCACTGTGTAATTTATACTGCCTTTGAACTATTCGCCCTCCTGTCTCATCTTTCTGAGAGCTGAGATTATAGACATGGACCAGTATGCCCAGTTTAGAGTGCTTTTGATTTGACAATAGTATTTGTAGGACATTGTAAGCCTCAAGGGCACTCTCTGTAACTCTGAAGACCTTATGTCTCTTTAGTTTGTAGAACTTTAAACACAGACATGCAATGAAGGCCTAACTGTTAAGAAGAGTACATGCAGAGTTCCTTGACATAGTTCCTTAACTCTCACCGGCTGACCAAAATAACAGACATCTAGACATCCCTAAGACTGTCTCAGAGACGCCAAGCCACCCACTTGCATTCTATGCAGCTTCTCCTGCTCCATCCCTGTCTTTAAATCAGTAATGGCTCTGCTGTAAAAGGTCCACATCCCTGAAGCCATGGTGTTTCAGTCCACAAATTAGAAAGAATAAAACATTAGCTCTGCATTACCCTTTATCACACAGACAGCTGAGATATCCATAGCCATTGGGGTAAATCCCTAGAGACGGGGGATTCTGTCATGGTCCCAAATCAAAGTTAGTTGTCAAAGGACCCAAAGGACTAATGTTACCACAGAATAGTGAGAAAGGATCTACTGAGGCTTACACTCCTCTATCCCCCATCATTTTCTTCTCTGTTGTTTTCCTATCTCATCCTTAACTGACTGCTTTGACACTCAGATGTGGGGCCCATCATAATGAGATCACCTACGATCTTGTTAGGCACGTAGACTTCCACTCCACACAGACCAGCTCTGCCAGGATCCACATTCTAGCCAGTGCTCTGCCTTACTCTTACGTGCCATAAGTCGGAGAAGCAGCACTTACGGCGCAGAATCTGTGGATTCTCCCACCCAGTCATCCACATCCACGGTCACTTTTAGCTGACTAGCCCTAAAAGCAATGATCTGTTGTTCCTCCTTCTTTGTCCTTTGGCAGTAAACCTTTCTTTGTACCATTTGAGTCCTGGGTCCATCCTTGTCCATTTCTGTAACCCTTTCATGTGGTCCTTGCTGCTTTCTTCCTCTTGACAATGTTTGCACAGGCTCCTGGGCTCTGATTATTCTCCTCTCAGGCAGCCTGGAAATGCACCCCAAGGATTGGCTGTGGCTGTTTGATGGGCTCTGTCCACCAAACTCTTCTTGCGCCAGATGTAATCATTCCCAGAGTGCAGAAGTTTATAGCTTGTTTCTTGTATTTCCAAACTCGCGGTCAAGATGCCCCGGTGTTGAATTGGCAGGACTAATGGCTCAAATATTTTTTCCAGCCCTGCTTTTTCAGACCACTTCTTCCATGTTGATATGAATCACTTGCATGAGAATATGGACGTGGTGAAATATGGGGGTCATAGCCACTGCATCTGCAGGTAAAGTTTTATACTGATTACTTCTCTGTACCAACAGTAGATGGAATCGAGCCCCCAAGTCTGCCCATAAGTAGTTGGGGGCACTCTGGAAGTATGATTTTGCTCTCTGAATATGGTCAAAAATAGTATCTTACATTCAAAAGAGGCAGAGATAACTTTTGGTAATGATGTAGAGAAAATGGAATGCTTTTTCCTTGTGAGCTGGAGCCCACAATGATGCCACCACTCTAGAAAATGGTTTGGTGGTTCCTCAAAACTGTAAACACAGAATTACCACACTATTCAAGAAAGCCCACATACAGGAAGTTGATGAAAAGAACTGAAAAGAGATCCAGATGCTTCTATACCTGTGTCTATAGTACATCGTTAGCACTATTCACAACAGACCAAAGGGAGATTCTCTGTGTGCTCACCTGTAAGCCAATGGATGTTTAACGTGGTAAATATGCACACAATAGAATATCACTCACGGAAAAGAATGAAGTTGTGATACATGCAACAACATGGATGAACCCTGTAAAGTTTACACTCAGGGAAATTATCCAGGCCTCCCTCAAAGGACAATGTCATATGACTATGCCTCAAGAAATATCTAGAATATGAAAATGTGTAGATTCAGTGAGTAGATTAAAGGTCACCAGGAGCTGAAGACAGGGGAAGTAGTTTCCACTGATGAATCCAGTTTCTATTTGTAATAATAAAAACATTTGACCTTGGGGGCCATAAAAGCAGGAGAGCTGTCCCTGACCATCACCAGCTATAACACTTGGTATAGCAGAGTGGCACAATACAGCTAACCCTGGTAGCACAAGTGTGGCAAGTCAGCCCTGAAGATGTGGGCACGGGAGATCCACTCCCATTTCTCGTCTGTCTTGGGGTGGAATGGTTGGGGGAGGGAAGCCTTCTTCCCCACCCACCAACATCTGGGGCAGGTAGGAGAGCTGACCCTATGGTCATAAGGCTGGGAGAGCCAACCCTTACCCCCACCAGCTGAAAAACTCAGGAGAGCAGGCCCAGCACCTGGCCAGGGCAGCACAATTGAGCCAACACTGTTCATGCAAGTGTGAGAGAGCCTGTCCCGAAATTGTGACCATGGAAGAGCTGTCTCCATCACCCATCTGTCTTGTGGCAAAAATGGGCAGGGGAGAAGTGCTCTCCTTGCCCCCACCACCCACCCATCAATGCCAAAGGCAAGTGGAGAAATGACCCTGAGGTCATAAGAGTAGGAGAGCCATTCCTTACCTGCAGCAGCTGCAACACTTGGGAGAACAAGCCCTGTACCTCGCCAAGGGAGGACAAGAGAGCCAACACATTATGCACAGGTGTAAGTGAACCAGCCTGGAAGTGTGACCGCGGGAGAGCTGTCTCCATTTCCCATTTGGAAGATCAACCCCACAGCTCCCATGCCCACATCCAGGGTTATGACTTGGCCTAGCACATACATCCCATCCACGATCTTCTGGAGTATGTGAAGGGATCTGACCCACAGACCTAAAGCTGCAGGATCTCCACAACACAGGCCTCCTGCAGGACATCCAGGAAAGGAGTTTGATTGGTGACCCAGCATCAAAAGTATAGTGGAGGACCAGGGGGCCTCAAATCAAATCAATGACTCTTTGCAATGAACATTTGCAAGTACAGATGTATGGACAAAGAGGTATAAGGCATGACTTTCTGGGTTACACTGCAATTTCTATAATGATATTTTTAATTCCTTCCCCTTTTTATTTTACTCATCTTTTCTTCATATTTTTCTCTTAAATTTTGTTTTATTCGGGAAGGGAGTGGTAACAGGGGTGAAGAGCTGAGGGGAAGGGATGGGAAATGAATGGGATCAAGAAACATGATGTGGAAAACACAAAGAATAAATAAGTTTTATTTAAAAAATAATGAAAATGTTTAGGGCATATATGGCACTGACTTTGAGACACTGGAACATTTAGAAAAGACTTATTACACCAGATTAAATGCAAACCTGTTCTTGGCTGTGTAGTTTTATGTGCATTTCTGAACACATTTCAGATTTTTCAGCCTGTATTTTTTTAAAGTTTACTATGAATATACTTAACCCACTCTATCACACCTAAATTCCTTGGATGTGTGATATGGTTCCTAACTTCGAGAGTCACTGTGAAGGATTATGTATAACTGGCCTACCTAACATAATTTTACAATTACTTTTTGTAATTTAAGTAATAATTGGATTGTTAATAAATAAAATTATCTATATTAATAGAATCCAGCACCTACAAATTCTGATGAGTCAGGAAAGAAGAGTCAAGTAGGAGGCAGCAGAGAGCAAACGGTTTGTGTGTGTGCTGTGACTCGGGGCAGACAAGAAGCAAATAACAAATAAATAACTCAGGATGAGATCAGTGACGCCAGGAAAATAAGACGGGATGAGGAGCAAAGGAAGATGGAGGAAGCATCTGAAATGATTTGGGTATGCTCTGGCCCCACGGAAGGCTGTGTTGAAAACTAACTGCTGTTGCAATGGTTTGAAAGGTAGGACAATTAACAGAGATTAATGTTTCTCTAGAGATGAGATTCATCCTTATGGCGATGGTCTAGTCTTCCCAAGGACCCATTTTTATAAAATGGGTGAGATCTTTTCTCTCCCCTTCTGTAAGTTCTGTTTGCCCTTTGGCTTTCTACTGTTTGTGGGGTGATATGGGGTCCTCATGGAAGGTAATTAGATGGTGATGTCACACTTCTGCAATTCCAAGAGCTAAGTAAACCCCATTTCTTTATAAAGCACCCGATCTGCAGTATTCCTTATACCAACAAGAAGCAGGCTGAGACAGTGACTCCTCTAAGGCATCCAGCATGTTACAGTGTTATCAGGAGCCATCCACACAGGACACCATCCAGACTTCACTCTGTCCTTCAACATTGCCTTACGTAGTTTCTTGAATTTGTGTTTATTCTTTCCTTTTTCTTCTCTCACAGCTAATCTCTAATCCTAGAAGAGAACTCATTCTCTACGAGAACACACTAAATCCAGCCAGCCTAAAGTCAATCCCTCCAGAGCCAGTCTGCTCCTCTGGTCTATGGACATCCCCCGCCCACTGAGTGCACTTGCGCTAGTTCACCATTACAGCAGTTCTCCCGAGGCAGGGCTGCTTAGCTTCTTAAGTTTTAGTTTCTCTATGTTATTTTATGTTTTAGACACAGGCTATATGTATTTTGTATCTTCCTGTTTCTACTGTTTATGCCAATAATATATGGGTCATCAAATTGATCCATTTTAAAAACTCCTACATTGCTATTTCTATCTCTTTTTAAACACATATCTGCTCATCTCTATAGGATCATTAATGGAAATCAGTTCAGGCTGTTTGATGTGATTCTCAGTGTGTTAGGAGAAACTACAGGAAGCTTCCTGGCAGCAGTTTTGTTACTAGTTACTGCTGGGTTCATAGAAGTCAGAAAACAAAACGACCTTCCTCATAGCTAAGGACTGCAGTCCTTAGAGGCTGTTACAGTTATTTAGAGGCTCCAAGAGGTTGGTTGACACAGCAACACATGCAGAGACCTTGGCACAGGTTCTCTGACATCAGTATCAATGTTGCATCCATAAGACATGGTTTGTTTGTCTTGCTCGAATGCTGCCTGATTTGGAGAACCAAATTGTCTTTTCTTGTTACCGTTACCACTTTAATGGGGAAGAAGCTTGTTAAATGAATAAATAGGTTACTTATGTAAAGGTTCTGGACCTCTGCCCATGACTTTAACCCCAGCACCAAGGAAAACAAAAGAAAATCAAACTAGGTCCAATAATAATAAAAATACTAAAAACTAAGATTAAAAAAATAGTTGAGCAAACTAACACAGAAACAACCTCCCTAAGAACACTCAAGTCAGTAGCTCTCCACTAGAGTAGGTTTTATGATCTCATTGGACGGATCTCAATGTCTAGAACACTCTTGGTCACCACACCTGGGGAAAGGGTGCCATTGGCATCTAATGAGGAAGAGCCAGTGAGGCTACCACATATTCTACAAGAAGGAACTCCCTGCTCCTCAAATGTCCTGAGGTTGAAAATCCCTGTTTTCCAAAGCTGCTTAGGTGAGGAATTGAACGAGCCGTGTTTTGAAGACTGGCAATGACCTTGAGATCAGTCTTCACGGAAAGGCGTCACGTACTCTTTCCCACGGCAGTCCACGTTTTGCCATATGAACCCACGCGGCTGTTTCACAAAGGAGTCTAGGTTCCTATGTCCACTAACTTGGCCTGAACACTTGGGTGGGGCTCCGTTTGTCCATCCGTTTTCTCTGGCACCCCTCTCCACTGACTCTCTTTATGAGGTTGACTGTGGTTCTCCATGGAGAGAAAAGCCATTACTGTCTCAAGTTCTCTCTGTTCTCCTAATCCCTTCCCTGGACCAGGCAGAGCATGAGAGCTTCAGGCCAGAAACCCACTGAGTTCAGGGAAGAGTTCCTGCTCCTTCTGACTTGTATTTCCATCACTGGGCCTCCTATTATTTCTAGCATTGTTCTCCTCCCCTCCCTGCTCCCTCTTCAGAGGATCAGTGGCTGCTTTACCCCTGGCTGATTGGTCAAACCTATCCCATGCAGTGTCTGAGCCATGAATATATTTCTTCCAATTTTCCCTTCACCCCATTCTCAGAAACAGTCACTCAGAAAAGACCCATGAAGCTAATGACTGATCGTTTATTACATTACATACACTCACAGAACGAACAGTGACCCTGTCTCAGCTCAGAAGAGCTGTGCTTATGGTCAGATCTGGGCTGTGCTACACAAAACACTCTGACTCTTTTCCCATCTGGCTTTCCGAGCTCCCTGACAGGGAAACAGGAGCTCTGCAGTGCCCGTGAGGACAGTGGTGAGAGACGGACAGAGCTGTTTGTAGTCTGCTCACCCTCTCAGCAGAGAGCTCCTTCTTGGTGGAAAAGGGATGTAGACCTTGGTAGTGTACCCCCAGAAGGCAGCAACTCGCCAGGCTCAAGAGGATCCAGGCCCCCTTCCTTTGGAGGAGGGCACTGCCCTGCTCTCCCTCTGTCTCCTGGTCTTTAGAGACACAGGGTTTGAGGTAATGTCCAGAGCAGCAAGCCGTTAGACAGCCTGTCTTACAATCGTCCATCACACCTTCCTTCCTCAGAAGGATCCTCGGTAGACACCTGCCCCTTGAGGAAGCACTGTCAATTTTCATTCATGTGATCTCACTCCTTTCTGGAATGGGGATACTTCAGACCAAACAGCTCTCATCTTTTCCTGAATTCTACTCTTTCCTCATTAAACAAAGATGATTATAAAAAGAAAAAAAACAAATTTCACATTTTATTGTTGAGCAAAAGACATCAAAGCGTTTAAGAAATGACCTGAAAATCTTTAAGGAACACCCTGTCTGGTCCAGGAAAGGTAAGTATAATCTGAAACATACTGCAATTAATAAATTCCCAGAGGGCTGTAGGAGTACAGTGGGAGGGGGAGGCTACCTGAGCAGGTTTGGGGAGTAGGTAGAGGTACTGTACAGAGCAGATATCACCTGACTTTATCACAAAATAACATGCTCAGGTGAGAAACGCTTGCTACAATGGTATAATGAATTAAACCCCATCTGACCTAGAAACGCTAATGCCATCTCCAGAACGTTCTGCCTTATACAAGGATCATAACCACATTAATGTCATTTATAACAACAAACTAGACAGTGACCTAACATGCTCCCCTCAAATGGCATGGAAGGTTTCAGGGAGCTGCTTGATGTTATCACTGCTACAGTTGTTCCATTCCTCAAACAGTCTTAGCTCAACTAGCTGCCCCTCGTCCCTTCCTTTTAATCCCCTCCAATGATACCACCATGCTGAGCATAAAATGTGGTTCAATTTTACTTAATTGAGATATTTATATATTCTGAAAGCTTTCTCCTTTTTAGTCAAAGCAAACAATGAAGCTGTCTTGTTGGTTATTAGTTCGAAGTGTACTCCACCTACAGATTTAGTGTCTAAAACAAGGTCATAGAGCTTATGGTAATCTATTACCTTATTTGAAATTATGTGAATAACCAGAAAGACTGGCTGTAGACACAGCCTGCCTCCTTCTCATGTATATTCATCTGGATGATTGTCATCACCACACTGCAAAGAAAGCCCTCTAGAAGTAGAAGAGAGAGAACCATTATTATAGTGCAAAGATGTGGGAGGAAGGGAGGTTAGGGGATGGTGCTGAGCCTTTGGGGATTTCAAAAGTACAGAACAGGATAATGGTGCTCCAAAGATATCAACACCCAAGTGAAATATCAGAACAGAGTAAGATTGGAGCCCATTATAAAAAGATGCATTGCTGGATCTACACACGGCAGGAACAAGTCTCAGCAAGGTATGTAAAACTTCTAATGGCAAACTGAGACTATTTTTCAGAGAAAAAAAGTATCCAATTCTTGGAAGTATAATAAAAGAATGAGGAAAGAAAGATATCACAAGAGGAAGTGAGAAAAAAATCTGGATATTAACAGTAGAGAAAGTTGGAGAAATTCATAACAGTTAAACTTAACAGATTGAAACTAGGTTGAACACTGACAAGTGAGAAGAAAAAGGAAAAGGAGAAGAAGAAGAAGAAGAAGAAGAAGAAGAAGAAGAAGAAGAAGAAG
>JABTXL010007734.1:9800030-9812965 GCA_025134845.1 Neodon shergylaensis
AATGCAAGAATTCACCCAACAATCTGAAGAACAACATGAAACCACCAAAACCCAGCTACCTCACAACAGGAGGACAAGAACACCTTAATCAAGAAGAAGCAGAAAAATTTGACTTTATGAAAGTGATTGACGCCCTCAAACAGCATGTAAAAAATGCCCTTATAGAAATGGATGAGAAGTATAACAGAAAGTTTGAAGAATTGAATAAATCAGTGAATGATACCCTAGGAAACCAAGGAAAAACAATCAAACAGATAATGGAAACAGTTCAAGACTTGAAAACTGAAATGGAGGCAAAGAAGAAAACACAAACACAGGGCCAGCTGGACATGGAAAATCTAGGTAAACGAATAGAGACTACAGAAACAAGCATAACCAGCAGAATACAAGAGATAGAAGAAAGAATCTCAGATGCTGAAGATAACATAGAGAAAATAAACGCACTGATCAAAGAAAACAGCAAGTCCAACAAACTCTCATCACAAAACATTCAGGAAATATGGGACACAATAAAAAGACCAAACCTAAGAATAATTGGAGTAGAAGAAGGAGAAGAAGTGCAGCTCAACGGTCCAGAAAATGTATTTAATAAAATTATAGAAGAAAACTTTCCCAACCTAAAGAAGGATGTACCTATGAAGGTTCAAGAAGCATAGAGAACACCGAATAGGCTGGATCAAAAAAAAAATCCCCTCGCCATATAATAATCAAAACACAAAGCATACAGAATAAAGAAAGAATATTAAGAGCCGCAAAGGAAAAAGGCCAAGTTACTTATAAAGGCAAACCTATCAGACTTACACCTGACTTCTCCATGGAAACCATGAAAGCCAGAAGGTCCTGGATAGATGTACTGCAGAAACTAAGAGACCATGGATGCAAGCCCAGACTACTATACCCAGCGAAGCTTTCGTTCACTATAAATGGAGGAAATAAAATTTTCCAGGATAAAAACAAATTTAAACAATACGTAGCCACAAATCCAGCCTTACAGAAAGTAATAGAAGGAAAATCACTAACCAAGGAGTCTAACAAAGACCACAATAACTCAGACATCTAGAGACCCTTCACCAGTGCAACTCAAAGAAGGGAAACACACAAACTCTACTACTAAAAAAGTGACCGGAGTTAAAAACCACTGGTCATTAATATCACTTAATGTCAATGGGCTCAACTCACCTATAAAAAGGCACAGGCTAAGAGATTGGATACGAAAACAGGATCCAACATTCTGCTGTTTACAAGAAACACATATCAAACACAAAGACAGGCACCTACTCATAGTAAAGGGCTGGGAAAAGGCTTATCAAGCAAATGGACCTAAGAAACAAGCAGGTGTGGCCATACTAATTTCTAACAAAGTTGACTTCAATCTTAAATCAATCAGAAGAGATGGAGAGGGATATTTTATACTCATAACAGGAACAATTCATCAGGATGAAGTCTCAATCCTGAATATCTATGCCCCTAATATAAAAGTACCCACGTACGTAAAAGAAACATTACTGAAACTCAAGGCAGCCATCAAACTGCACACACTAATAGTAGGAGACTTCAACACTCCTCTCTCACCAATGGACAGGTCAATCAGACAGAAACCTAACAGAGAAATTAGAGAATTAAAGGAGGTAATGAATCAATTGGACTTAACAGACATCTATAGAACATTCCACCCAAATAGGAAAGAATATACCTTCTTCTCTGCAGCTCATGGAACCTTCTCGAAAATTGACCACATACTCGGTAACGAAGCAAACTTCCACAGTTACAAAAAATATTAGTAACCACATGTGTCTTATCAGATCACCATGGATTAAAGTTAGAATTCAACAATAATGCTACCCTCAGAAAGCCTACAAACTCATGGAAACTGAACAATCAACTACTGAACCACACCTGGATCAAGGAAGAAATAAAGAGAGAAATTAAAGTCTTCCTTGAATTCAATGAAAATAAAGAAACAACATACTCAAACTTATGGGACACTATGAAAGCAGTCCTGAGAGGAAAGTTCATAGCACTAAGTGCCCACTTAAAGAAAACAGAGAAAGCACACATTGGAGACTTAACAGCCCACCTGAAAGCTCTAGAAAAAAAAAAGAAGCAGACTCACCTAGGAGGAGTAGAAGACTGGAAATAATCAAACTGAGGGCTGAAATCAACAAAATAGAAACGCAGAAAACAATCCAAAGAATCAATGAAACAAAAAGCTGGTTCCTGGAGAAAATCAACAAGATTGATAAACCCCTATCCAAACTAATCAAACTGCAGAGAGAGAATATGCAAATTAATAAGATCAGAAATGAAAAGGGGGACACTACCACAGACACAGAGGAAATTCAGAGAATCATTAGATCTTACTACAAAAGCCTGTACTCCACAAAACTGGAAAATATAAAAGAAATGGACACTTTTTTAGATAAATACCATATACCAAAGTTAAACCAGGACCAGGTGACCAATCTAAATATATCGGTTAGTCGCGAAGAATTAGAAGCTGTTATCAAAAACCTCCCTACCAAAAAGAGCCCAGGACCAGATGGTTTCAATGCGGAATTCTACCAGAACTTCCAAGAAGAACTAATACCTGTACTCCTTCATGTATTTAACAATATAGAAACAGAAGAGTCATTGCCAAATTCCTTTTATGAAGCTACAGTTACTCTGATACCAAAACCACACAAAGACTCAACCAAGAAAGAGAATTATAGGCCAATCTTACTCATGAACATCGACACAAAAAATCCTCAATAAAATACTGGCAAACTGAATCCAAGAACACATTAGAAAAATTATCAGTTATGATCAAGTAGGCTTCATCCCAGAGATGCAGGGCTGATTCAACATACACAAATCTATCAATGTAATCCACCATATAAATAAACTGAAAGAAAAAAACATATGATTATTTCATTAGAGGCTGAAAAAGCATTCGACAAAATTCAGCACCCCTTTATGATAAAGGTCTTGGAGAGATTAGGGATACAAGGATCATACCTAAATATAATAAAAGCTATTTACAGCAAGCCGACAGCTAATATCAAATTAAATGGAGAGAAACTCAAAGCCATCCCACTAAAATCAGGAACATGACAAGGCTGTCCACTCTCTCCATACTTCTTCAATATAGTGCTTGAAGTTCTAGCAATAGCAAAAAGACAACATAAGAGGATCAAGGGGATTCGAATTGGAAAGGAAGAAGATAAACTTTCGTTATTTGCAGATGATATGATAGTGTACATAAGCGACCCCAAAAACTCCACCAAAGAACTCTTACAGCTGATAAACACCTTTAGTAATGTGGCAGGATACAAGATCAACTCCAAAAAAAAACAGTTGCCCTCCTATACATGAAGGATATGGAAGCAGAGAGAGAAATCAGAGAAGCATCACCTTTCACGATAGCCACAAACAGCATAAAATATCTTGGGGTAATTCTAACCAAGGAAGTGAAAGATCTATTTGACAAGAACTTTAAGGCATTGAAGAAAGAAATTGAAGAGGATACCAGAAAATGGAAGGATCTCCCTTGCTCTTGGATTGGGAGGATCAACATAGTAAAAATGGCAATTCTACCAAAGGCAATTTATAGATTCAATGCAATCCCCATCAAGGTCCCATCAAAATTCTTCACAGATCTTGAGAGGACAATAATCAACTTTATATGGAAAAACAGAAAACCCAGGATAGCCAAAACAATCTTATACAATAACGGATCGTCTGGAGGCATTACCATCCCTGACTTCAAACTCTATTACAGAGCTACAGTAATGAAAATAGCGTGGTATTGGCATAAAAACAGAGAAGTCGACCAATGGAATCGTATAGAAGACCCGGATTTTAACCCACAAACCTATGAACACCTCATTTTCGATAAAGGAGCTAAAAGTATACAATGGAAGAAAGAAAGCATCTTCAACAAATGGTGCTGGCACAACTGAATATCAACCGGTAGAAGAATGAAAATAGGCGCATATCTATCACCATGCACAAAACTCAAGTCCAAATGGATCAAAGACCTCAATATCAATCTGAACCTACTGAACCTGATAAAAGAGAAAGTGGGAAGTACCCTACAACATATGGGCACAGGAGATCGCTTCCTATGTATAACCCCAGCAGCACAGACATTAAGGGCAACATTGAATAAATGGGACCTACTGAAACTGAGAAGCTTCTGTAAAGCAAAGGACACTGTCACTAAGACAAAAAGGCAACCTACTGACTGGGAGAAGATCTTCACCAACCCCGCAACAGACAAAGGTCTGATCTCCAAAATATATAAAGAACTCAAGAAACTAGACTTTAAAATGTTAATTAACCCAATTAAAAAATGGGGCACTGAAATGAATAGGGAATTCTCAACAGAAGAAGTTCAAATGGCCAAAAGACACTTAAGGTCATGCTCTACCTCCTTAGCAATCAGGGAAATGCAAATCAAAACAACTTTGAGATATCATCTATCTGTCAGAATGGCTAAAATCAAAAACACCAATGATAGCCTTTGCTGGGGAAAGTGTGGAGGAAGGGGTACACTCCTCCATTGCTGGTTGGAATGCAAACTTGTGCAACCACTTTGGAAAGCAGTGTGGCGGTTTCTCAGGAAATTTGGGATCAACCTACCCCAGGACCCAGCAATACCACTCTTGGGAATATACCCAAGAGATGCCCTATCATATTACAAAAGCATTTGTTCAACTATGTTCATAGCAGCATTTTATTTATTTATTTATTTATTTATTTATTTATTTATTTATTTTATTAAAGATTTCTGTCTCTTCCCCACCTCCGCCTCCCCTTTCCCTCCCCCTCCCCCAATCAAGTCCCCCATCCCTCGTAAGCCCAAAGAGCAGTCAAGGTTGCCTGCCCTGTGGTAAGTCCAAGGACCACCCACCTCCATCCAGGTCTAGTAAGGTGATCATCCAGACTGCCTAGGCTCCCACAAAGCCAATAGGTGCAGTAGGATCAAAAACCCATTGCCATTGTTCTTGAGGTCTCAGTAGTCCTCATTGTCCACTATGTTCAGCGAGACTGGTTTTATCCCAGGCTTTTTCAGATAGCAGCATTTTTTGTAATAGCCAGAACCTGGAAACAACCTAGATGTCCTCGAATGGAAGAATGGATGAAGAAAGTGTGGAATATATACACTTTAGAGTACTACTCTGCGGTAAAAAACAATGACATCTTGAATTTTGCATGCAAATGGATGGAAATAGAAAACACTATCCTGAGTGAGGTGACCCAGACCCAAAAAGATGAACATGGGATGTACTCACTCATAATTGGTTTCTAGCCATAAATAAAGGACATTGAGTCTATAATTTGTGATCCTAAAGAAGCTAAATAAGAAGGTGAACCCAAAGAAAAACATATAGTTATTCTCCTGGATATGGGAAGTAGACAAGATTGCCGGGTAAAAAATTGGGATCTTGGGGGTGGGGTGGGATGGGGGTAAGGGGAGATGGGGAGAGAAAAGTGAGAAGGGGAGGATAGGAACAACTTGGGGAAATGGGATGGTTGGGATAAAGGAAGGATGGATATGAGAGCAGGGAAGCATATATCTTAATTAAGGTAGCTATCTTAGGGTTGGCAAGAGACTTGAGGGGCTCCCAGGTGCCCAGGGCCATGTCCCCAGTTAGTTACTTGGGCAGCTGAGGATAGGGAACCTGAAATGACCCTATCCTATAGCCATACTGATGAATATCTTGCATATCACCATAGAACCTTCATCTGGCGATGGATGGAGATAGAGACAGAGACCCACATTGGAGCACTGGAATGCGCTCCCAAGGTCCCAATGAGGAGCAGAAGGGGGGAGAACATGAGCAAGGAAGTCAGGACTGTGAGGGGTGCACCCACCCACTGAAACAGTGGGGCTGATCTATTGGGAGCTCACCAAGGCCAGCTGGACTGGGACTGAAAAAGCATGGGATAAAACCGGACTCTCTGAAAATGGCGGACAATGAGGGCTGATGAGAAGCCAAGGAAAATGGCACTGGGTTTTGATCCTACTTCAGGTTCTGGCTTTGTGGGAGCCTAGCCAGTTTGGATGCTCACCTTCCTAGACCAAGATAAAGGGGGGAGGACCTTGGACTTTCTACAGGGCAGGGAACCCTGACTGCTCTTTGGACTGGAGAGGGAGGGGGAGAGGATTGGGGGGGAGGGGGAAAGGAGTGGGAGGAGGGGGAAAGGAGTGGGAGGAGGGGGAGAGAAATGGGAGGCTGGGAGGAGGCAGAAATTTTTTTCAATAAAAAATAAAAAAAAGAGTCCCCCTTAACTCATGTCCCTAGTCAGATCTCTCTTAAACAACAGCTCCCCTGAAACTTTAAAAAAAAAAAAACAGTCCATAGTATAACAGAACGTAGAGTGGTATTTGGAGAATTTAAGATTCCAAATCAGGCAATTGAACACTGTTTGTCTTGGATAGAGCTGTGAAAATGTTGACACTGATGTATAGACCTGCTCTGATGTCAGCGGAGTTAGCTTCACATCTCCAAATGCCAGAAACCACAACAGCAACAACAGTACTCCATCAGGTCCAGCCAGGGCATACATATTGTAATGAAAATTAGGTTTTTTTAACCTGAGTTTTATTTTCAGTTATTAGTAAATTTTGCCATAAATGATATCTGCAAAAAATGATATCTTTCTCACCAAAACACCAGCAAAATCCTTAGCTCTTTGCAACACACTTGCTTTTGCAGTAGTTTAAATGAAATTACTTCAGAGTTATCCTAAATGTATAACAGAGTTAAGCAAGCGAATTAAATGACCCTGATGTTGAGAAGCAGGATTTATTATGAAGGAAGAAAATGTCAAATGCTACATGGGCCGGGGGAGTGGGGAAGAAAGCTTGTTGCTATTATAACTAGAAGTATAAGTTTAAACTTAATAAATATGTACAATATTATATTGATAAAATACTTAAAATATCTTTAGATAAATGTATAAATGATGGAGGAGGGTCATCTGTCTATCTGTTGCTTTCATTGGTTAATTAATAAAGAAACTGCTTGGCCTGATAGGTCAGAACATAGGTGGGTGGAGTAGACAGAACAGAATGCTGGGAAGAAGGGAAGTGAGGGCAGATGCGATGGAGCCAGCTGCCAGGTCAGACATGCTGAATCTTTCCCGGTAAGCCACCACCTTGTGGTGCTACACAGATTATTAGAGATGGGTTAATCAAGATGTGAGAGTTAGCCAGTAAGAGGCCCGATATAATGGACCAGGCAGTGTTTAAATGTATACAATTTGTGTGTTGTTATTTCGGGTATAAAGCTAGCCGTGCAGGAGCCGGATGGGACAAAAAGCAGGCCTGCCCCCTCCTCACTACATATAAGCAAATTTGCTTTTGTACATTTTTATATGTTTATTTATGAGCATATATTTCCTAGTTCTGTTCACTGTAAAAAGCAAGAAACAAAAATACCCTTGCAGCATGAACAGTCTTCAGTACATGCACCTTGGTCTACTGTAATCATCTCCATTATGAAAAAACAAGGTTGATTCTGGAACAGGGAAAAGACAATCCTGAGGGGCTAGAGATGGAGCTCAGCTGGGAGAGAGCCTGCCACACATACGCGAGCACTGGATTTGAGCCAGCATGAAAGAAATGACAGGCACGAAATAATTGATAAAACAGAATATTACATATTAGGCAATGCTATAAAAGAATGTCACATGATATAGAAGCCATTTTTAACAGCTTGAAGAAACTCCTGCAACCAAATCAATTTACTATACATTTAATTACTGTAATTCTAAATCATTAAAAGTATGATTCTGTATACTATGTTCTGGGTGTTAAGAACTCTTCACAGGGTGAGAATCCTTATCACATGACGAAGTCTTGGTCCACAACTAGTGGATCCAATCACTTAAACATAACTAAATTACTGGAGCATTAACTTCACAGTGGGTCACTCCACTGATGAGTTCATACTGAACGGGCTATTAAGGGGTGAGGTCTGATTGGAGGAAGTGTATAGCTCAGGGTAGACTGATGTGGGAGTGTCATATATCAATCTGTTGATTTCATTGGTTAAGTAATAAAGGAACTGCTTGGCCCTCATAGGTTAAAACATAGGTGGGAGAAGTAAACAGAATAGAACGTCGGGAGGAAGAGGAAGTGAACTCAGACTCGACAAGCTCTGCTCTCTGGAGCAGAGAAGCCATGCTCCAGTCTCCCGGACAGACATGAGCGATGAAGCTCCAATCCAAGATGGACGTAGGCTAGAATCTTCCCGGTAAGCGCACCTTGGGGTGCTACACAGATGATTAGAAATGGGCTAAATTAATATGTGAGAGTTAGCCGAGAAGAGGCTAGATAGAAATGGGCCAAGCAGTGTTTAAATGAATACAGTTTGTGTGTTGTTATTTCGGGCATAAGCTAACCAGGCTGCCAGGGTGCTGGGGACATAGCCCTGCCGCTCCTAATTACAACAGTAGACCTTTGAGAGATAAACCTGCCCTGTTGTCTCTCTTCTCTTCCCTCCTCTCTCCCCATCTGCCTCTCTGTTTCCTCCCCCACCATGAAGTAGGCAACTTTGTTTAGCCATACCCTCCTACCATGGTTCTCTGCCTCACTAGAGGGCCAGAAGCAATGGAGTCAGCCAACTATAGACTGCAACTTCTGAATGCAAACACTGAAAGTTTCTCTCTTAAGTTTGTTCTGCCAGATATTTGGTGATGGCAACAAAATGTCTGGCCCACATGCCATGCATCCATTGTGATTCATAAGCAAAGAGACAAAGGAGAAGGAGGTCTCTTGCTTACAGCAGTGTGTCAGGGACCTATTGGGGACTGTCAAAGCAGGTGAGAGATATTTTACAACCACCATGGTAATCATCAATGGGTGGAATTCCTCCAGGAGTAATTTGGATAAGAAATAGGATGTTTGAATCATTTTACAGATAAAATTCTTGTCAGTTGAAAGAAATAGATAATAATTAAACCATCATAAAGTTGAGCAATTCTTTACCCAAATGATCCAAGTTAATGCCAACAGTACATCTCTAGCAATTCTTTGAAGATAGTCTTCTAGCTGAAACTGCTAACTTCAAGTTAATTAGAAACATACAAACATTTAAATAAGGAGAGTACTAATTTAAAAAGTTAGAGGATCCATTTATCTACAAAATGCCAATGTAATCCAAAGTATGAAAGACTGTAGAAATAATGTGTGTTAAGGCCACAGAGACTAGTTGACAGAATGTGATGGCTATCCTTTAACTGTGCCTAGAAATTACAAAAGTGCTCTAAGAACATTGTTGGCTCTATTACCTAAACTGGAATGTAGATGAGAGGATAATAAAACTTGTATGACGGTTCACTCGTGAGACTGGAGTAACATGTCCATAAATCGAAGACGATGTGATGTGAGAAACTAAAGACAGATGTATAAGTTCTCCTCTATAGCCTGTAAAGGATGTGTCTGGTGAGACGGTTCTGTGGCTAACAGTGCTTGCTTCACAGCCATGAAGACCTGCTCTGGGATCCCTTTATACAAGTCAGGAATGGCTTCATGAGCACTTGTAACCTCAGTGCTGTAAGAAGCAGAGACATAATGCTCCTGGGGCTTTCTACCTGTCAGTTTATATAAACAATGCAAGCTCTGTGTTCAGGGAGAGACTATGTCAAAGGAATGAGGGGAGAGTGACAAAGGAGGACACCCAGTGTACTCCACTAGCCACCAGGCACATGCACAAAGGTGGAGAAACCACATGTACATGTGCATCTATAACACACAGCATATTTACATGCAAATAACATTAAAACAATTAGAGTCTATTATAAAAAGGGAGGCAAAGTCTGATTGATGCTTTGACTCATCTGCAGAATTGTTAAATAATCTGGCGTTGTGATTTGGTGCCGCAACCCCAGGAAATACACGTAAAAGGCAAATCTGGAGCAAAGAGCTAGAGGTGAGCTTTGTACAGCATTCTGTAAGCTTGCAAAGTCAAGAAACAATAGTGAAGCAATGGATCAGCTAGAATCTTAAGGGCACAGCCTGGGTGAAGTCTCCTAACACAAGGTGCAGACACTCTTACTGAAAGATGTGTGAATGCCTCTTTTGTATCAACAGGGAGGATCACAAATTGATATGCAAATTATCACAATATTCTTAAAGGAATGATATAAACTTAGATGGGAAACATGAAATGGGACAAAAAGAAAAGAGACCTTTGAATTTCAAACTACTAATCAGCTCCAATGCAGGCCATTTTATGGAAGAAAGGTGCATTGGTGGGAAGAACTAAGACACAGCCAAGAGCACTAAGGATCCATCCCCGGACAACAGGATTGAGTCACTCACCAAGAACCTACAATATTCACCTAACAGAATTTCAGAACTGTCCCAGATAAGCCACACTGCTATTGTTTCTATTTAGGAATGGAAGAGTCTATAGCTACTGTCTTCTACCCCCCTCACTGTCATATGCCAACTGGAGAGGGGACACAAAACTTGTCTCTGCTCTCCATGGTTCTTCAAAGTAAAAGGGAGTTGTACTGATGGAACGGTGCATAAAGACCAACCCTTTGACCTAATTTAGAGGATGAGATTCTAAACATTAAATCAACTCCTAGAAGAAAGAGACTTGCTGTTTATGACCTGGAATATATTTTACACATGGGGTAAATCAGAAGCCTTGGAGGAGTAGTTTCTAAATACAGACACAATACTCTTGGTCTACATACTATTGCTGTATTTTGATTTTGACCTTTCTCCCATTGGTAGAGGGAGATTATTACAGATCTAGTAAATAAAACTCAAGAAACCATGCCCCACCAAACTTCCTAGTATATGCATGATCCAAATATTTTGCATGATGTCTTAATCTGTAAACATGATATGAATATTGCCCATGATGTCTTAATCCTTCAGCACAATCTGAAATTTTCACACGATGTCTTAATCTCTAAGAGCCCATTTATACTCGTCTGAAATCCACATCCCCCTGAACACATTTCTTCTGGAAACTGAAGAGTTCCTCCCCCTGAAATCCAGGTGGGCTTGTATTTGAGGCAAAATTATGTTGTGTGAGTTCTAAGGTAAGGGTAGACAGAGAGATACAACTGCCTGATTCTTACTCTTGAGCCATCTGCTCTTAGAATAGTCACCATGGTGTGGGCAAACCCAAGCAACCTGTAAAAGGTACATGTTAGGAAACCAGGGCTCAGCTCCTCATCTGAAGCTCTGGTTGTACCCACTGGCCAATGTAAAACAGCTCTTAACTTCTATAATAAAATACAGGGCATAAACACAAAAAGAGGAAGGACTAGCTCTGGCTCACAATTTCAGAGGTGACACAAGATAGTGACCAAGACTTCAACACATGGACCTGGAGGGAGTGGGTGGCTTAAAACAACAGCCATATCATCTGAGGAAAGCTAGCTAAAATGGAGACTTTTACCCCACACAGTTGAACATTTGAGCTGCATAATATCAAGCATAAGTCAGCCATTCCCAGGGAATTCTAAACAACTTGCAAATCTGTGAGCAAAACAAATAGCTGCAAGCACTGAGTCTTAGAATTGTTTGTTACATAATAATAAGGGAATGAAACAAAAACCCATTGTATTAGTCAGGGTTCCCAAGAAACTGAACAAATAGAAACAACAGCATAGTGTGTGTGTGTGTGTGTGTGTGTGTGTGTGTGTGTGTATGTATGAGAGAGGAGAGACAGACACAGAGACATAGACAGACTGTGTGCATGTGTGTGTATTTTTGGGTGCCAAATAAAACAGGATGCTCGATCAAATTTGAATTCCTCCACCCTGCTCCTCTCTCTCCCTGTCTTCCCTGAAGAAGCCCATTCCAACCAAGTTAACACATAATGCGAAGCACCACAGACATTAGACTCCATGGGTGAAGATTTATCTAAACTAGAACTTGACCTCTGGCCCCTGCGAAAGTTTAGATCCCTGCTATGGGAATGATGGCAGTATATGCTCTTTGCTACTGATCATCTATCACTGATTGGCCTTGATGCAGAGTTCCCGAATTGGAACTCCGAGGCCATGACATTCACTTAGATCACAGATCAGTGTTCTGAAACAATTTCCATACAGAAACTAATCTAAGCATAGGGATCTTTACCAGAACCCCAAGGCAAATGGGAAGAGGGAGTATAATACCCTTAGTTAAAGGTACACATGCCTTAACACTTTGACACTGACTAACAGAGATGAGAATGGAGAAGGGTTTGCTCTTCTACCTCTCCCCAGTCCATGGATAACAGAGGAACACATTCAGCACTGTCCCAGCAATATTTCTGGAGGGTACCACATGGGATGATGGGACGGCCATTGCAAGAAGCATCTCTTCCCATCTTGTGAGGACAGAGTTTATCTTGCATACAGCTTTTCCACACTCATCTCAACATTTACACCTTATGCCGGCCCCCATCTGTCATCCTGCTTATACAAATTAGTGCCCCACATTAAATAAAAATGGAGAGATTCTTAATATTGTAGATAACAAACTGCCTCTCAAAATAATTTGAGCAGAGAATGGCAAATATTACACTGAACAGCAATCCATTTCTATTCGGGAAGACTCTAACACCAGAGTTGAGTTCAGTGTTATCTAGTTAGGTAACTCAAGTACACAGTGCTCATCTCTTGAGGGTGGGTGAGGACTGGTGGCACCATTACACCCCACCTCTTCTTACATGCAGGCTGTGTGCAGTCCTCTCACTTCCCTAGCTGAGCCATCACTCATTGCCCTGTATCCCCATGATACTTGTACAGTGTTTTCTCACTTTGATCAAAAACACTATTGGAGCCGGGTGGTGGTGGCACACACCTTTAATCCCAGCACTTGGGAGGCAGAGGCAGGCGGATCTCTGTGAGTTCGAGACCAGCCTGGTCTACAGAGCTAGTTCCAGGACAGGCTCCAAAGCCACAGAGAAACCCTGTCTCGAAAAACCAAA
>JABTXL010007734.1:9824177-9857390 GCA_025134845.1 Neodon shergylaensis
GGGAGAGAAAGGGAGGGAAGCAGAGAAAGGAAAGGGAGGGGAGGAGACAAGAGGGGAGAGAAAGGGAGAGAAGGAGAAGAGAAAGGAAGTGGAGGAGAGGAGAGACACAGCACACGCTTTCCTAGGATTCCTGGAATATTAAAACTGAATGGTTCCATAACCAAAAGTTTGGAGACTTTAAAGATAGCAGAATTCACCAATTCTTTTCAAGCTTGGTTGCACCTTTTCAATTTCAGGTAAGAATCCCCTAGATAACAATACATAAAATGGGGTACTAACAACATGACTCCAGTTCTTTGACTGGGAACTGCTCTGAGAAAAGGTAGCCAGCATGACACTTTTAAAGGTTTCCAAAGCTAAAAAGGCAAAAGTGTAGAAACCATAAGCGTGCAAGGACAGTAACAGGCACTCAGAAGTGTGACATCGATCCAAGTAAAGCATCCACTTAGGTTTAAAGCAGAAATAGTCAAGGCATCTGTTCCGTTGACCTATTAATCTGTTGTGACTTCTGAAACACATGCAGTCCCTTAAAGCAACATCTGTTCTGGAGGCCAGAACTTCAAAGGTTGTTTCGATGGACTGAAATGAAGGTGCTGGCTAGCCTAAGTTTCCTCTGAAGATTTATTTTTTCTTGCTTCTCCCCAGCATTCCTTGATTTGTGGCTTTTGTACTCTATCTACAAGGCAGCAATGCAGAGTCTCCCAGCATCTCATTGTTTCTATCATCACATCTTTGTCCCCAGCTCCCCAATTGCTTTCAATGCCACAGTGTCTTCTGTGACTCTGGCCCACCTTCTCCCTCTTCAGTCTTTGTGATTTCTTTGGTCCCCTCTGAAGAACCCAAGATAATTTCTCCATATCACAATCTTCAACACATTGGCAATGTCTCTTTAACCATGAAATGTAGCACAACCAATTCCCAAGGCTAGGACATTAGCATCTCCAAAAAAACAAAAATGTGTTTCCCACATTTGGGTAAGATGAATTGCATGGAAAGGTATTTGGATCTATGAAAACCCTGTTCTTTATTTTATTGGAGAATATGAAGTCTCCATTAAAAAATTAAAAGGAATGATTTATAAAAGTCCTGAAGTACTGTTACTAGCCCACGGAAATCTCATTGAATGGTGCAATGAGCTTCTGAGGACTTCAATAAAATGGAACACTCTGAACTGTAAAGTGGTGTCCATCTGTAGCTAACGCTGACCTTTTTGTTTTGAGTTTATACAGATATCTGAACTACAACATTCATATTTTCCTCTAGCCTGCCCCAGCCACTTATAGCTTCTTTTGGTGCGGACTCATTGAAAAGCACTAACGAACATAGCATGGATTAAGACAAAAAAAATGGAGTCACAGTGAGATTATATGTTGTGAATTATGTGGAAAATCTTAAAAATATTATTTTATTGTCTCTCTAAAACATACTCACACATGTACGTACATATGTCACCTCAAAGCCAACCTCCACAGTGACACGCTTCCTCCAACAAGGCCATACCTACTCGAGCAAAGCCACACCTCCTAATAGTGCCACTCCCTCTAGGGTCCTTTTCTTTCAAACCACTATATGTTGTATAATTTTATGGCAGAGACATCTAAATGCTGCTATTTGTCAGATTTTTTTGGTTCAATTATTTTAAATGCCTCTATAAAGGCAATGCAATAAGAACAGCTCTTTAGTGAGAATCTCCAACTTTTACAGATGACATTTGTTGCCCTGAGGACCATCTATATGACTGCCTTCTCTATTACTAACTCTCACATAGAACACTTTAGTTATATTAATATATTTACCAGTCTGTAACTATTATTTCTATTTTTCCATATACTTGCTAAAGACTAAAATGCTGCTTTGTATACTCATACTTTTCTCTCTTGGCAGGGTGTACAGCACCTTCAGGTATGGAGAGCTAGTCCTTGAGAACAACACTTTCAGGCCAGCTCCAGCTTGATTCCTTGATTCTGTGTCTAAAGTCTGTGTTGTCTTCAGCAATAGGGTCTACCTTCAAGTTCCGAAGGGCAGGCAAGGAAAATGGCAATAGCCTATATTGTTTGGGTATTTGGGAGCCTCTTTGACACCAGCTTCCTTAACCAAAAAGCTTCCAGGATATTTTCCATGTCTAGCCCTCAGATCTTCTTAAAGATGGTCTATTGCTCCTGGAGTTACCCTATGTTCTGTAAATCTACTTAAACTCTCTCTCTCTCTCTCTCTCTCTCTCTCTCTCTCTCTCTCTCTCTGTGTGTGTGTGTGTGTGTCTGTGTGTGTGTCTGTGTGTGTTTTACACATACAATACTTTTATATATAATGCATATGTATTTTTAGGTACATTTGTAAGCATGTTTTCAAACATCCTCAGTGTGTTATTTTTTTTTTCCTTCCTCTCCTTCTGGAATACCCTTTTCCCCTCTCCCCAGTCCACCCCCTCCCCCATTTTCACCTTTCATAACAATGATGGGCCCAGCAATATCCATATCTTAGCTATAATTTTATGGCTGTGAAGAGACACCATGACCATGGCAACTCTCATAAAGGAAAACATTTCACTGGGGCTGGCTTACAGTTCAGAGGTTTAGTCCATTATCTTCATAGTAGGAAGCACGGCAGCATGGAGGCAGACACAATGCTGAAGAGGCAGCTTAGAGTTCTACTTCTGGATCAACAGGAGCAGGTAGTGAGCTGTAAGCCACTAGGCCTGGTTTCAGTTTCTGAAACATCAAAACCCACCCAGTGACTCACTTCCTTTAACAAAGCCACATCTACTTCAAAACGTCACATCTCCTCATAGAAAATGGCCCCCTATGAGCCTTTGAGGGCCATTTTCTTTCAAACCACCACAATCCCCAAAGTACAATAGCAGCACTATTATTTTGAGAGTAACCAACCCCTGTCTAACTGGGCTTAAGGCTTCCTCAATTAGAGGAAACTCACACCTGGTACTGTAAACCTAGACAACTCTTCATGGGTGGAGTGGTCATAGACCCAACAGAAGAATCTACTGCCTCCATTTTCCTAAAGTAATGCAATTCCCAACTTTATTATAAATATGTATCCTTATGCCCACAGATAAATGTAGCACTCAAATCTCACCAAAGAAGTGCAGGGAACATCATAGAAGAGAGCATGGAAATACTGTAAGAGAAAGAAGACCAGGCCAATTGCTTCTAGGTAATGTTTCCTAGACATGACAGGGAGCTGCATTCATGAAAACTCAACAAAATGATTTTCTAAACAAGCCCTTTGTGATTAAAATACCACTCAACGTGTCCAGATGAATACGGGAAATTTCACAAAGCCTCACTGCTGGATAAATAGTTACAAATAGCCAATGGTTAGTGACAGAGGGAAAACCAGTTTTCTCCAGGGACAAATCCACTGATAGGTTATCCAATCCCAAGTGGTTAGCCTTAGACACATGTCCATAATGGAAACACGAGATGGGCTCAGTAGATTTCTGTGTGAGAGAACCAGAGAAAGCTAGTAGAAATAATTACAGAAGAGGTCGAAAACATAAGAAAGTTGGTGCAACAGAGAGGGAGGCATGGAGATGACGTAGAGACAGCATTCACGTGGGAAACTCTCAGGAAAACAAAAAGATTAAGTTAAGAAAATAAAAACATGATTCACATATTATGAAAAGTTAAATAATCCAATATCTCTCCAAAAATTTTAACTTAATTTTTTATATTTTATTTATGCTTATTGAATTGAATCTAGAATGAGAAATTTTTTCAAAGAATACATATTGTGAATCTTATCACTGAAAATGATAATTTTCATACAATATATTCTGATCATGGTTCCCCTAAACTTCCTCTTCTCTGATTCTCCCCACCTATCCAACTCCACATCTTCTTTTTCTCTCTCTACAAAAAAATAATAATAATTAAACATACTTGCACCTTCTCTTACACTATCAAATTAACTTGTCCAATTTGTCTATTGTGAGTCTATAATTTGCAGAAATTATTCTTTGGATTACCTTTCAGCCCAGGCCTTGGGGAGTGCGTAGGATGTAATAAGTAGTCAATAAAGGATGAAAGAACCCTTGGCTTCTAGGCTTTTTATAAACAAGGTAAAAGATGGACGGTGGCACCATCACTGAGGTATTGAATACAGGAGCAACGCTTCGTTTCCATGCGTGGGTGATAAATACTGTGATTTTTATTAGTTCCATGCTACTCTGCCTAGATATAAGAATGCCATATAAGCTACAGAGCTTTTAAGGATAGAAATACACTGATTGCCTACAATGTACCAAGTGCGGAGGATACGATCTTGGAGTTTGTGCTTAGTTGAAAGTACCTCTGAACAGTCTCATTATCCCAAAGTACAGAGTATGTGAAGCGGAATACTAACGCTAAGGTTAACTGAGAGCCAACTTTCCTGTGTTCACGAAGAAGGGACTGGAGATGGAAGACAGGAAAGGGGGCAGGTGTGGAGAACAGAAAAAGGACGTCGGAGGAGGGGAAAAACTAATAAATAACCACAAAGAACAGAAAGCAGGTAAAATTCAGAAGAAATAAAGGAAACTCTTTAAGTGCTCTCAGCGATGTCGCCGGCTAGGGACCACATTCCTACTAAGCTGTCATCAAAACTTACACTCACTGTCCTCACACGTAAGCGGTACCAACTTCCTCGATGGGCGCGACGCGGTGTTGTGACGTCGCGGCGGGTGGGACTTCCGGTTCTGGTGACACTTTGCCAGGAGATCTGAGGATAACCTGTCTCAGGTTGTCAGGTGGGCGCGAGAGGTGCTGCAGACCGCACGGTGGGTGGTTTTCCCTGAGGAAGGACGGGCGTGCTGCGCTCAGGGCGGTGCCAGGATAACAAAGTGGCCATCTCCCCGGGTGCGGAGGCGCTGAACTTGGCCGTGGGGAACGAGATGGTTCTGCACCCAGCCCACCTGTGGCAAGGTCGCCAGCGGCTCCCCGGGAAGGGATGAGCCTGTGCATTGTTAGGCAGTCCGCTAGAAATGAGTCAGAGTCCGTCTGGGGCTGCCCTCGCATCTTAGGTCCACACTGCTTTTATTAACTCTTCCTGCCTTAGTTGCCAACTCTCACCTTTGGTGGGGTTCACCTCCGCCCCCCCCACACACACACACACAGCTCAGAAGACAGGTTGCGTGACTCAGTGATTCATTTCTTTCTTTTTTTTTTTTTCGAGACGGTTTCTCTGTGGTTTTGGAGCCTGTCCTGGAACTAGCTCTGTAGACCAGGCAGTTTCCCCTCCTCCCGTTCCCTCTCCCTTCTACTCCTCTCCCCACCTCCCTTCTATGCCCCCCCCCCATCCACTCCTCCTCCATCTCCATTCAGAAAGGGTAAGGCCTTCCATGGGAATCAACAAAGCCTGGTACATCAAGTTGAGGCAGGACCAAGCTCCTCCCCGCTGCATCAAGGCTGAGCAAGAAACTCCACCATAGCAAATAGTTCCAAAAGGCAAGCTCACGCACTGGGGACTGGTTCTGATCCCACTGCTAAGAGCCCCACAAACAGATCAAGCTATATAACTGTCACCCACCTGCAGAGGGTTTAGGTATGTGTCATACAGGCTCCTAGCTGTAGGTCTAGAGTTCGGGAGTCTCACGAGTTCGGGTCAGTTGTTTCTGTGGGTTTCCCCGTCATGATCTTGACCCCACACACACAGACACACACCTTTCTCATATAATCCATCCTCCCTTTTATCGATTGAACTGAACCTCAGGCCAGTGCTTGGCTGTGGATCTCTGCATCTGCTTCCATCAGTTTCTGGATGAAGGGTCTATGATGACAGAGTAGTCACCAGTCTGAGTACAGGAGAAAGCCAGTTCAGGACCCCCACCACTTTGTTAGGAGCCTTTGGGACTGTAAGTAGGAGTGTTTGGTGTCTGTTGAATGCTTTCTTGTTTTCCATATAAAGTTGAAAGACCTTTCTGTCCCTCGTGGTTTCTCCTGAGAAATTCGCATGAAAATTACCAGTACCATTACAGATAATATGTTGTTGCTCTCTGGGTGGGTGTCCTAACCCACATAATCTGTGAAAATATAACATGTTGTTTAAAGGCATTAAGTGTTACGGTGGTGTGTCATGTATCAAGAATAAATGGGATGCCTGTATTTCCTGGTAACTTGTTATTTTTTTTTATTGTAACAGCTGTCAATTCAGGTCTCTTACAAGATATGGTCTGGAAATCATTGTTTTCCACTAACTCATTAACCTGATATTTAAGGCCTTGGTAGTCTGGAGTAGGAGAATCCCAGCCCTGATCTGTGTGTGTATTTTTCTGCAAATCTGTCTCCTGAGATCAGCATTATATTTTATAGAGATTTTTTGTTTTGTATTGTTTTTGTTTTGGTTTTTTTTTTTTTTTTAGACAGAGTCTTCTGTAATCCAGGCCGATCTTGAACTCCTGATCTTAATGCCTACCTCCCTAGTTCCCAGTAGAATAGGCGTGAACTACAACAGCTGGGGTTTTGTTTGGGGGTTTGTTTGTTTGTTGTTTGTTGTTGACATTATTTTATATTGTGTAAACCTGACTGGTCTCAAACTTACAACATTCCTGCCTCACCCTCCAAAATTCTGGGATTCTGGACATCCATCAACATACCCAGATGATAGTTTCCATTTTGGTGTTCTTTGACTCTTCCAGAAATCCCTTATGGTTATTAGCCATCTGTTTGGGGGCATTCTCTTTTATAAAGTGCCCTTCTGATAGTTTGCATGTATTTTCATCGGATTGTCTCTTTGTTACTGATTTGCAGATGTTCTTTGCATATTCTGGATATGTGCGTGTTGAAGTCTATTTCTATTTATACGTACTAAACACATGTAATACAAGACATATGACTGAAGATGTAGCTCAGTGATGGAGCAATTACCTAATGTATGCAAGGTCCTGAGTTCAACCCCAAGCCCCACAAAAAAGTAGTTATATCTTCAGGTAAAGAGTACACAGGAGATTA
Organism: Neodon shergylaensis; assembly: GCA_025134845.1. NCBI lineage: Eukaryota > Metazoa > Chordata > Mammalia > Rodentia > Cricetidae > Neodon > Neodon shergylaensis. The sequence continues at coordinate 9,831,119 of JABTXL010007734.1, forward strand.
AGAAAATTACAGAGTGGGAGAATACTGTAAATCTGTACACATACAAGCACACAAACAAATGCATAATAACACATGAGTAGCATTTAAGATTCACACCTGTTGCTGGAGAACATCCTGACAACAGTCTTATAACCAGAAAACTGTACATATGTGTGTGCATCCTCTCCTACTCTATCTTCTGACTATACTTTCACTACCAGTGTCTAGTGACGAATGGATGTTGTTAATCTAAAGGATGCATTGTAAAACCCTTTTCTTTATGGTTAAGGCGTGCTGTGACTTGTTTAAGTAAACTTTGTATAAAGGTCAGGAGATACAGTGTAATGGAAACAGGAGGCTCCTGGAAGCTTTGTTGTTTTCTATATTTTAATCTGTTTGTGGTGCTCTCTGTTGTGGTTCATTCATGTTCCATATTGATATATACTTGGCCTGTGTTGTTTGTTTGAAAGACCATCTTTTCTTTACTTCTATCCCTATGCAGCTTGATTTTTTTCACATTTCCTATTTCTTGTCTTCTCCATGCAGACATCCGGTTTGTCCAGCACCATTTGTTGCGGATGCTTTCTTCTTTCTGTTGTGTGTTTCTGGCTTCCTTGTCAGAAATCAAGTGATCATAGGAGTGTGGATTCATGTCTGGGTCTTCAGTTTGATTACAGCGATCATCATATCTGTTTTTATATCAGTACCATGTGGGGTTTTTTTTTTTTTTTTTGCTATAGCTCTGTGGTACGGTTTGAAATAAGGAATGGCAATACTTCCTGCAGCCCATTCTGTTAGTCTTTGTCTTTTTATTGGGGAATAGGGACCATTGATATTAACAGATATCAGTGACTAATGATTGTTTATTTCTGTTATTTTGGTGTAGGTGTGTTTATGTGTGTCTGTGTTTTCCTGACTTTCTGTAAGGTATATATTAATTTCCTCTGTAAGGACCTCTATCATCTTCATACAGTTTGTTTTTAAGGTCTTTTTCTGTGCTTCATCGATGTTGGAATATCCTTGGCCATGTGGTACGGTAGTTGGGCTCTAGTGGAGACATACTATAGTCACTGTTACTGATTGTGTTCTTACACTGGCATCTAGGCATCTCAGTTTGTGGTGATTATAGGTCTAGATGCTGATTTCTGGGTTTGTCTTTGTTTGCTGGGTATTTTGTTCCTTGGGTTCTGTTTCCTCTCTGGGTTTTCAGAGTGTGATGGCTGTGTGCTGCCTGTTTTCCTGGGCTGCTCTGTTGCATCAGGGGCGGCGGGGTTGCGTCCCCTGCACCCTGCCGCCCGCATGGTTAGCTTTGTACCCGAAATAATTACACAGAAACGGTATTCATTTAAAGACTGCCTGGCCCGTTATCTGTAGCCTCTTATTGGCTAGCTCTTACATATCGATCTAACCCATTTCTAGTATCCCTGTAACACCACAAGGTGCGCTTACCAGGGAGGATCTTAACCTGCGTCTGGCTGGAGTGGGAGAATCATGGCGACTCTCTGACTCAGCTCCTTTCTCCCCCAATCCTGTTCTGTTTACTCCACCCATCTAAGGGTTGGCCTATCAAATGGGCCTAGGCAGTTTCTTTATTAGTTAACCAATGAAAGCAACAGATAAGATACAAGACCCACCTCCATCACTGCTCAGCTGGAGTGTTCGTGTGAAATGCCTGCTGGTGTTGGAGGCTGACATGAAGGGGGAAGACGGTTGGAGGGGATGTCCCTAGGATCCTCAGGAGACATGGGCAGCTGCAACAGGAAGGGAGCCCTCAGCTGGTAATCTCCTGCAGAGCTAGGGAGGAGACCTAGGGACTGGGTCTCTGGAAACAGAGAAGCGGAGAAGGTTTGTGGGCAGCCCACCTGGTTTTCTGAAACGTGCGGCCTGCAGTTGGGCAGGGGGTATCTGCTTGAGCTGGGAGCTGGGGTATAGCAATGAGTCAGGGAAAGGAAGTTAGGAGAGATTGGTCTGGGGGATCCACAGGAGATGTCAGCAGGGGAAAGGGAGGCAGCAGCTGCAGCGCTGGAGATGAGCCTGAGGGGTTGGGTCTGGGGAAAAGAGAGAGTAAAGAAGGTCTGCAATCAGGCTCTGTATCCATATTTTTAATGTTATATTAAACCTATTCTCTGCTTTCTTCTCACTCATCTACCACATTTTGTTTTTACTGTTGTACAAATTTGTTACACATTCTTGGACCATTCTTTTAGTGGTTACTGGTATTTTTTAACAGTCAGAAAAAGCTTTTCCCCTGGCTTCTCTAGTTGTCATCAGTGGAAGATTTTTTGGAAGCAAGCTGATCTGCTATTGCAAAATCAGATTCACTACATCTTAAACTTAAAAACAAACCTAGAATGACTGGGAATATTAAGAAGTAGTGAAAGACCTGGATAACTCCAGGTATCCCCAAAGAAAGACCTGGATAAATCCAGACCTCCCCAGCAGGAATAGCCAAAAATCCAAGCAGGAAGAGAAGAATCAGGAATCTAGCATTAGCCAGTTTAGTGACTGTTTCAGGAACTAGCTGAAGATAAATTAGGTTGTAATCTTGAGAATAATCTTGAGAAACAGAGAGTTTCCCCCTTGTGATTGTCATTGTAATGTGTTTTAAGAACTATCTGATAATGACCTTGGGAGTGGTCCTGAGAGGCAGGGGGTTGCCCCCTTGTAGTCTTCACTGGTATTTTAGGAATTTTCTGTGACACACTCCCTGCCAATTCCGGATCACTGGGCTGTGGTTTCTTCCCTTAAAAATCGCTTCTCCTGGTCACTCGGGGTCGAACTCTCCCCCTGCGTGGGTTACAAGTCTCGGCCCCAGTGCACTGGTTCCCGTCTCATCTCATCATTAAAGCCTCGTGTGATTGCAGCAAGGACAGTCTCTTGTGAGTTACTGGGGGGTCGTGTTATCCCCAGACTTGAGTGAGAGTCTCCCCAGCACTGGGGGTCTTTCAGTGGAACACTTGTCTAGCATGTGCAAGACCCTGGGTTCAATCCCCAGCCCCACTCAAAAAACAAACCTCTAAGCAAAACCAACTGCAGTCTCACCTCTGTGATTTAACACATTCAGATACCCAGCATGTCAGTATTTGAACTAGAGCTTCTGCTATTTTTCATGTTTCCTTCTCACATCGTCTTTCCATATGAATTACAAACTTGGCGTGTCTGCCACAAACCTTTCAAGAGCCAATCTGTGCATTCCAGTCACCAAATATTTCACAAGTAGCTTAGACGCTGGTACCCAGGAACCACACGAATTAATTTCCATGCAAGAATCAGACATGTGCGAGTGTGTGTTCTGCTGTGTCTCATGGTGAGACGGTAAGTGGTGCGTGTGTTTGATGATTCACAGGAAGACCGGCTTCTGAGGAAGCTTTAGGAGCTTCTTAGACTCCGATGTGTGTGGTAAGTGACACAGGTTCTTAGTAGACAGAGTAATGGAACTCTTGCAGACTGGGCGGCTGCTCCCTGGGTAACGTGCGCGCTATGCAAGCTGAAGGACCTGAGTTTGGACCCGAGTGCTCACTTAAGAGCTCTATTGTGACCCGGCACGGGAGAGTGGGAGGGGACATATGGGTCCTGAAAGCTTGCTGGCCAGCCAGTCAGTGCAGAGAGACCCTGTCTGAAGAAATTAAGGTCCCTGAGAGCATAGACAAAGATACCGTAAATTGACCTCTGCCCTCCATACATATGCAAACAGGTGAGGACACGTGTGCACCACAAGAAAAGGGGAAAATCTGAAAAACTCCCCTGCTATGTCTTTTTGATTCATAATGTGACTAACAACTCTTGGGTCATTCTAGCTCAAGCTTTTTTTTTTGTTGTTAAGATTTACTTAGTATGTATACAATGTTCTGCCTGCAGTTATGCCTACAGGCCAGAAGAGGGCGCCAGATCTTATTGCAAGTGTCTGTGAGCCACCATGTGGTTGCTGGGAATTGAACTCAGGACCTCTGGAAGAGGCTCTTAACCCCTAAGCCATCTCTCCAGCCTCTAGCTCAAGCTTTTTAAAAGTTATCATCATCAGTTCCTACATGACTGTAGGAATTCTGGATAGTTAAAATAAACAGCAGACATTTGGATGCTAAGCCTTAATTAGATACACATACAATTCTACTTTGAATATTTTTGTTCATCAGTTCAGCTTTATTGTTCTCATTGGCTTCATACAATATAGTTTATATATGTGCATTATAAATATTATAATAAACATAACAAAAATATTGTATGTTTGATCAAAAATTTATACTGATGAAATGCTGGTTCTGTTTCACATATTGCCTAGGTGTGTATAAGATTAAACTGGAAAGATATATTGCTCCAAAGAATTCAAAAATTATTAATCCAGGTAAGTACCTGTATTTAGAAAAACAGGTTTTCATAAATTGCACAAGTCATAGTCACACTTGGTTGTCATCCATCCCGACGCTTGGTGCTCATCAACTTGATTTAATCCAGGCCTGCCCATAGACTGAAGCCGAGGCCAAGGGTGGAACTGTCACCCTTCAGCAACCTATAATTGTCATAACATGGTGTTTTGTTAATCTGTCCTTACAGAACTGAATTACCTCAGGCTCTTAGGTAAGATTTTCTTTCCTTCCTTCTCCACTGCTTGGTGAGAATCAGATGTACTAGGGAAGGGAAAGAAGAGGAGGGAAGGGAGGGGAGAGAGGAAGGGGAAGGGAAGGGACCCCTGGGAACACCAGTGTGAACTCCACTCCACACTTCTTAGTCCAGTTATTTTGTTTGAAGTGTTTTAGAATTGCTACTGTGGGTTTAGTTTCCCAGTTTTCATAGACAGTGCTTGTGCTTCATATCTACTTGAACTCTCACAAATCTTGAGGTTAATCAAACTCCCAATGTCTCATTACTAGAATCATTTAGTTAAGAGTCAGTTGTATTTAATGACTGAAGTTTTCTCTGCTGAAAGTGTTAAGCGTGGCCAGTGGCTGTGCAGCACCAAGGGGAAGACATGTCCGCCAGGGAGAGCCTTCAGGGGAGGCTTCCAGCTGCCACTCTCCAACCACTTCCACCAGGAACTCAGCAGAAGAACAGCATTTCAGAACCCAGGGTCAGAGCTGTGAGCACAGCCCTGAAAGAGAGGCTGGAATTCCTGGTGGGAGGCATCAAATGGTGTAGTAAGAGCTGCGGGTTGCATTCCTGCTGCCCTGCTCCCTGCTGCCTGGCTAGCTTACACCCCGAAATAACAACACACAAACTGTATTCATTTAAACACTGCCTGGCCCATTTCTATTAATGTGTGTAGCACCGAGGTGTGCTTACCCGGAAGATTCTAGCTTACATCCATCCTGGGTCGGAGCTTCATCGTGTCTGCCCAGGAGAGGGGGGAGCATGGCGTCTGAGCTCACTTCCTCTTCCTCCCAGCATTCTGTTCTGTTTACTCCATCCACCTATGTTCTAACCTATCAGGGTCAAGCAGTTTCTTTATTAATTAACCAATATCCTTCCTCCATCAAAATGGGTCATTGACAGCAGTGGGAAGGTGGTCCAGAAGTGACTGGGGAGAAGGCGTGAGCAGAGTGCGCTAAGGAAAGGACCGGGTAGCACGAGGGGGGAGGTGCAGGCTGTCCTGAAGGCTGGGACAGAGTCTTGAAGTGTTGATACCTGGTTCCCATAGACAGGGAGGGCAAAAACGGAGACGGGGGGATTACTTAAAGATTTCAGAGTCTCCAGTTGGCATGTATAAGGTGATTCAGATAACCTTGCATGTTTGCCGCCTCATGTCCTGGTATTCCCTGCCCACCTCTTTCACAATCCAATGATGTGGTGCTTCCATTACACAAGACTGTGCTGCAGAATTGGGACAAAAGAGAGTGACTAGAGTGAGCATAAAGAACTCAGTGTTTTCCATCCTGGGAGAGCTGAGCTTTCCCCCAGCCATTGCCAGGTAAAGGTTGAGGGCCCATCTCAGGTGAGGCACTGAGCTACCAGAGAATGGCAGCCTAGGGGAGGGAAGTCATCCAAGGGCACTGTGGCTTCCAACTGGAGACAGCCACAGGAAAAAAATACTAATCTGACCGTGATTCCTGGCCATTCCTGACCAGGTGACTGCCTGTTTCTCAGGAAACCCCTTGTGGTTGATTTGAATTTGCCTTTCAGTCTTTTGATGCAGACAGCTAAATAGTCTTGCACCTGGGTCGTGCCCTGTGGCATTCTGTTCTGAGTGTTTTTGAAATGACCCTTTTTAATTCTTCAATTTTGTCTTTGGTTCAAGGTTTTATATTTTCCTCCCTTTTGTACGGGATGGGGAGAGAGTGAAAAGAAGATTGAGACAGGGTCTCCACACTAGTGTCTAACTCTGTGTAGCTAAAGAGGCTGACCTTGATCTCACACGTCCACTTCCTGATGGCTGAGACTACAGCAGTGCACACCTCTCCTGCCTTTTGCTCGGTCTTTATTTTATTTCTCATACCTGCCCCCCTCCATCCTTTTATTTAGCGATGGACTCAGAAGTTCAGAAAGAAATCTCTGTGTGTGAGGAATTCTTTTTCTGTGGTGGAGTTGAAACCCAGATTATATAATTGTGGGCCCTGGACTAATTTCTTTAATGAACAGTGTCAACAGGCCGAAACTGCTTATCTTCATTATTCCGGATAAGTTTAAACGTTACAGATACTCAAAACCTATGATTTCATAATTGCTATTGGTAAACTGTGGCGAACCAGAGGGAAATTACTAAAGCAACCATGGTTACTACTCTGGGTGTGCGGTTTCAGTTTTGTTTACATTGATATATAATACAGGGGAGCCTTGTCTAATGGAGAAGGTACCACATGCACAGTTTTGTAATTTCCCTTGTAAATGTTTTTATATTTTTATCAAAGTTTAAGTTTTGTTGGTTTTTTTTTTTCCAAGATTGGGTTTCTGTGTAGCTTTGGAGCCTGTCCTGAAACTAGCTCTTGTAGACCAGGCTGGCCCCGAACTCACAGAGATCGGCCTGCCTCTGCCTTTGCCTCCATAGTGCTGGGATTAAAGGTGTGCGCCACCACAGCCCTGCTCAAAGTTTAAGTTTTTAACAACTTTCTCCCACCTTATTTTAAGATGATTATCTGTTTAATGTGGAGTTTTTATCCTGGGATTTTTCTTCCTGGCCCTTTGTGAATTTTCCATGTCACTGTCAGAGGTATCTGGTGGGTTGCAAGCAATAAACTTTGGAATTGTGTTCTGCCTGGGACACATGGCACGCCTCCCTGTCAGTGTGACTTTGACCTTATTTCTGCATTTATTTGGTTGTACAGAAATATACACCATCATAAAACTGGTCAAAATGGTCTATTCCTTTAAGATTATAAAAACAGCTCTGCCTGCCATGTGTTTTCACTGTTTGTGGAGAATCCCTCAGGCTGGAAGAAATATGTTGCTCCCTCTCTCCTTAGACGGTCATTAACTGGTTCATCCCATTTATTAGATTCATAGCATTATCTTTGCCCTTCTGGTTTGCAATGCTATCTTTACATAAAGCAGATTCTTCCACAGGTGAGTCTGTCTGTGTCCTCTGCCTCCGTGTGCTTTTCTGATGTGGGAAGTTCCTCTGTCTATGTGTTGCTTTTATTGGTTAATGAATAGAGAATCTGCTTTGGCCTGTGATAGGGAAGAGTAGAACTAGGCAGGAAAACTAAACTGAATACTGGGAGAAAGAAGACAGATTAAGTGAGGTGCCACATAGCCGCCAGAGGAGAAAGACACAAGTCGCCAGCCAGAACCTTTCTGGTAGGCCACGCCCCTCATGGTAAAATACAAAATAATAGAAATGGGTTAATTTAAGATATAAGAGCTAGCCAATAAGAATCATAAGCTAATAGGCAAGGCAGTGTTATAATAACACAGTTTCTGTGTGTTTATTGCAGGACTGGGCAGACAGAAAGCTACATCAACACTTTGCCCTGTGTTTTCCTGTCTGTAGAACCTTCATGTTTAGGATTCGTCCTTGCTCACTGTTTCCTTACCTGGGGTACCTTTTGCCTTTTCATCATTTGCCTTCATAGTATTATTTTGTTATTTATTAAGAGAGAAAAGGAACCTCATTTAACTGATCTTTAAAATTAGCTTCTTAGTTCTAACAAATCCTCAGAAACACCTTTAGCATCAGTGTGCTCCTGGCATTTAGTTCATATCTCCTTTGTTCTTGTTTTGTTGCTTTTGTCAGGGGCAGGGACTTTGAGTTTGAGGACAGCCAAGGCTCTGTAATACAGGCCAGGATGTGCTAGAGTGTGAGAGACCCTTCTCAAATGGGAAACAGAGAATAAATATATAGAAAAATAGACAGTAATGGAAAGAGACTAGCTTCACTAGGTACAAAGACTGTATACAGAATCTAGGAATTGTGATTCAGTATTTCATGTATGTTGTGTTTAAAAATGTAGCTATATTACTAAATATATTCCTGACAAAAGGTAAGCTCCACTTTTTCTGTATCTTTTAAGATGAGTATGTGAATCTTTCGGTTTATAAGTATGACAGATACAATTGATTTTTAAATATTAAATCAATGGTGTCATCATTTGATCAACTCTACTCAGTCACAATGTACATTTTTTTAACCTTTTGATGAGTTCAATTTGCAGGGGATAATTTTTCATCTCTGTTCACAGTGATACTGACCTATAGTTTTGTTTTTCTAGATGTTGTATCTGGCTTTGGTGTGATGGTGATATATACCTCACAGAATAAGCTGATAACTATTTCTTCCTTGCATGTTTTCTTAAAGAATACATATAAACTGATAGTATTTCTTCCCTTAAATGCTTGGCAGAATTCACCAATAAAGCCATGTAGGTCTGGATTTGTTTGTGAGCTCTTCAGTTTTTAAGCCTGACTTTCTTTAGTTCATAGTGGGCCTATAGAGATTATCTAATTCTTCTTGAATAATCTGTGATGCTTCCCATCTTTATAGAAAATGGCCTATTCTGTGTAAATTACCACAATTTTATGTTAATGTAGAAAATGATTGAAATATATAGTTGGATTTTTTTTTTTACTTTTTTCTCTTTGGAGGCCCACACCCAGCTCCCAAATAAATACACAGAGATTTATTCTTACTTATGAATTCTGGGCCTTAGCTTGGTCTATTTCTTTCTAGCCAGCTTTTATTAAATTACCCCATCTACCTTTTGACTCTGGGATTTTAGCTTTCTCTATTCTATATCCTTTTCTTTTCTTCTTACTCCATGGCTGATTGTGCGGCTGGGTGGCTGCCCACTGTGATCGTGTCTCCCCCTTTTCTCACTCCTCCCTTCTTCTCAGTTCTCTCTCTCATTTATTCTCTCTGCCTGCTAGCCCCCAGCTGTGTGTCTCTCTTGCCTAGCTATTGGCCATTCAGCTATTTTATTAAACCAATCAGGTATTTTAGGCAGGCAGAGTAACACAGCTTTACAGATTTAAACAAATGTAGCATAAAAGAATGCAACACGTGTTTGCATCATTAAAGAAATATTCTCCAGCATGAATGAACGTACCACATCTTAAACTATATTTCACAACAGAAATCTGATCATGCCTAAACCCTCTTAACCTTGTCCTGTGTTGTTTAGACTAAAAAGCAAATTTCCTGTCGTGGTCCTCAGATGCTGACTGGTATATTTCTCCTCATCGTCCCTGCTGCATACAGGCTTCCATATATCCACCCATATTCCTTAGTCGTGATGATATTGATGTAACAAGAAGATCCAGGGGTGGAGGGACAACTTCTCTTGCTTTAATAAGTGAGCTTTTTATTTCTTCACAGCTTTTGTTTACCTTTTGGGCCTCAACTAAAAAAAAAATCACTTCCTCAGACCTTGCTTGGATTTGTTGTTTCCCCTGTCCGCCTCTTCTCTTTTTACTTCCTGGTCAGGAGAAAGCCAACAGTTTTGTTCTGCCATTCCTTGCCTAGATGGTCTTTTCCCAAAATACCCAAGACAATAGGGCTAGATAGCCATGGGTTGAATCCTCTGAAACCATGAGCTAATCTCCATGGGATCTTTGTCATGACAGTAAATCTAACACAGTTAATTATCTGAGAATAATTCTTCCTGAGGAGGGAAGAGAAGAAATCATTTTGCAGAATTCCCAAAGAATTCTCAATAGCAAATGCTACTCTCCAGGGGACGAGACTCTGCCAGACCTTGTCTAACCCGAGGGAAGGGCCTCCTGGCCTTCTTGTCTAACATAGAGAAGAAAGTAATTTGAAAAGTATTTTTTTCCCCAGACAGAGTCTCAGCCCCACCCCCATGACATTAAGTAGAGGTTGTAGATCACTTTCCTCCCGTATTTTACCCGTGTCAATGGACTTCTAATATAACAAAGGTGTGTGCACTACAAGACACAGGAGCGGATCAGGAGGGCTTAGGGGAAACCAACTGTGAGAGGGGTGGAAAAGCAAAGACGTGGAGGGAACCAAAGCCTCTGACGGATATTAAATGTAGCTCAGGTCCTGGCCACTGTGACATCAAGCTTCATGCAAGGATCTGTTTACCTCGGTTCCTAGAACTGGCACATCATGTCCAACTTGAGTCATAAAGTTACAAGGCTTCGTAAAAGGCAAGAAAAAGTCAAGAAGACTAAACAAACTGTGACTCCTAACCAAACTCAGATGTGCCTAGTGCCGATTTTCAGACAGTCAGATAGAGGATTTAAAATAAACATGGCAGTCAATATTGAGACTCCACTGAGAACTGTAATACAGTGCAAAAGAGTGGGAACCCAGTGACAGCTGGGAACTTTTAAAGGAATCAGAGGAAGTATTAAAATACTGCAACAAAATGAAGACTGACTTCCTGGGCTTGTCTTTAGACCCATGCAGCTAAGAAAAGGATCTGTGGAATTGAAAATAGGCCAGTAGAAACTTCCCAAACTGAAATGCAAGAACAAAAAAAAATAATAATGTTTTTAAAGAACAGAATATCCACGAACTATGGGCCGTTTCAAAGGTGTGACATTTGCATAATTACAGTACCAGAGAACGGAGAGAATGGAGCCAGAATAATGGAAGCACTGGAGTCAAATAATAAAACTCAGATTCAGGAAACGTGGAGTACACTGAGCAGGATAAATACTCAAAATCTTCGCCTTTGTGTTCACCATATTGAAATTACAGGGAACCAAAGGCAAATAGAAGCCTTGAAAGAAGACAAGGATGAGGCTTCCAGCACCTCAGATATAAATTAGAGGGAAATAAAATAAAATATTTTGGTTTGAAAGAAAAATATCAAATTCTGTGTCTAATAAAATTACCCTTGGAAGTAAAGGATGAGTAAAGACTTTATAGACAGAAGCTGGGGAGACCTTTTGCTTTATCTCTGCCCTAGGAAAGAAGAATGAAGACAGAAAATCAGAACTATAGCAAGAATGGAAAGGCGTGGTTAGAGCAATGGCTGACGAGTTAAGAGGACTCACTGCTCTTCAGAGGACCAGAGCTCAATTCCTCACACCCATGTCTAATAGGTCACAGCCATTTGCAACTCTGCTTCCAGAGCATCCAACACCTCCTCTGGTCTGTGTGGACACCTGTGCAGATATGTGTCCATAAGTGTACACACACAGGCATGCATGCACTCACCCACATAAACACACACACATACACAAATTAATAAGAATATAAAACAATAAGCAAGGAAGAAGAAATGATTAAAAGATTTTTAAATTTTCTTATTCAAAATTTACCTAATAACTACTCAAATTAATTAGGGATGATAATATGTGGGTAAGTGGAATGACTATTGGCAATGGCGTAAAGGATGAACAAGGACAAGAGAGAATACTGTTGTGTAACATACCTGAACTAAAGGTAGGGTGATAATACTGTTACATAAATTGGGCTTAGATTAAATACTGCAAATTCTAGGGCAATCACTTTTAAAAAAATTAAAGAAATACAGCTACTATGACAGAGAAAACTGGGATGTTTAAATATGTTCAATTAAGGCTAGAAAAAAGAAAAGGGAAAAAAACAAATGTATCTAATTCAAAGCACTTAGAGTAGCTGCAAAGGTGACTCTGCAGCTAAGAGCACTTACTGCTCTTGCAGAGGACCCAAGTTGGGCAGCTCAAATCACTCCTGCTCCATAGAATCCAATACACCTTTCTGGACTCCCCAGGTACCTGAATTCACATGCACATTACCTACACATAGACATTCATATGACACATAATTGTTTTTAAAATCTCTTGTAAAATTGAATATAATCATTTATCTAATTGTATTAGCAATCAGTTTAAATGAGTACTTTAAAGATAGTCTCTCTCTCAGAATAGATAAAAACAAGGTCCAACTATCTGCTGTCCACAAGAAACTCTTTAAATATGAGACTAGTGGATTCCTAATGAAGATTAATTATCCAATCCCTGTGCTCAAACTTCTCAGTGAGATTCAGCTATCATGTGTTATTCCTTCATCCTTATCTTGGAGGGAAAGGCATGTTGTATAGAGAGAATTCTTAATTATAGCAACAGCAATTGCCATAGCAACCATCCAGAGATGTACTAAAATCTGAAGCAAATAAACAGAATATGAGCAGTAACTTTGAAATTGAGAACAGATGTGAAGGAACACCCACCCTACAATCAGCATTCTCAACTTTGACATGCCTCAAAGTTATCCAAAGCTTTATTAGAATAAGTGTACATGCAGACTCACTGATCAGTAGTTGTGGGGCACCATCTGAGAGTCTGCATTTCTAGCAAGTTCCCAACAGTGTTCGTGCTGCTGGTTCTAGGACCCCATCTTCCAGAGGTTGGCCATGGATTCTTCCCTACTATGCACTAGTGCCCCACACCAGTGAAAGTTGTATGTATGTTGTGAGTCAGCTTTTCTAGAAAATGTATTTAATTTGAGCTTTAAATCGATGTTTGCTCATTTATAACTTTACTTGTGTGTTTACTATTTGGAAAACAGTTAATAATTTGGCAATTAGTCTGAGCTCTTTGCTACCTAATAAGAACAGTGCCATCTAGAGGCCCAGAGGCCAGCGGACATTGAAGGGGGAAGAAAGGGCAATCTGTCATCACTTAGGATTTATGATCAACTAGGCAATGATAGGTACTGCAGGAGAATTAATAGAGATGCCCATGTCCACCTTCTGAGGTGACTATTTCCATCAGAACCCTAAGTATCCCAAAAGTTCTATGAGGCCGAGTGTAGCCCTGGGCCTTACAACCTATGTTACCTATTAGAGGTTGTGCTTTGCGTGTGTGTGCCATAAGATGGGTCAGTGCAGGCAGGACAGGTGCATCATTCCCATGCAGGATTGTCACCCTAAGTACAGGTGCCTGACATGCACAGCATGGTTTGCAGAATGCATAATGAGCGAGAGAGTGCGAGCTCTAGCAGCACAGCAGAGGTTGGCAGCATGCTTTGTCTCATGTGAGCATGCGTTAAAACTGTGAACAGTTGGGAATGATATTCTTGTTATAGCACGCTGACAGAATCGTAAAGTGGATATAATGACAGAATATAATAACAATTGTTCTCTGATAACTCAAGAAAGATGAATGAAACACAATTTTAACAACCTGGGAGCTTAAATTATTCTCTTGCTTTGACTTACTGGAGTCCACTTACTCAGTGACAAATTTATTATCAACTACTTCAAGTCTTTTGTTCAATACACATGAAACACAAGCTAGTAATTATACTGGTTTAGTTTTAGCGAATGAAAACGTTACCTTGAGATTTTTACATTCTTTCAATTAATGATGAATTTAGCCTGTGCAGTTATAAAGAAACAAAACCACACCCAGTAGTCCTCCAGAAAGAGAGAGAGACTGCTTGGAGGAGTTCCCGCTCCAGGACAGTGACTAGCAGAAGAACACTGAGGAAAGACAAACCCAAAGGTGGGGATGGTCCAGCCGCTGCTCACAGCCACTAGGAACGCACACATGTTTCCAAGTTAAAGTGCAGAGCTGGACAGGGATCTGGAAATGGAGCCCATGGTTACAGTCCTGAGGCAGAGAAGATGGGGGAGCCTTGTTCATATTGCAGGGTTTAAATGAGAGAGGCTTAGCAAGTAAACTCAAGGCAAGTATTCCTAAATCAGAAAGACACAGAGACCTGAAATCTAGGCAGTTCTGGTGACAGGCATTTTAGATGAGAGCTCTCAGGATGACCCACCTGTTCATTAGTGTCTGGATAGTGTGTCTGAAAGCCCTGGCACCTTTCCAAGTGCATTCAGTAGTCCCTGATGTGCCGGGGCTGTCAGCGTGGCAGCACCCACCCTTAAGCCCACAGCCAAGCGTGCTGCTCCTTTCTGTGCAGTCACATGCCCTGCTGCAATGGCCCACGTTCTGCTCGATTCGTGTCAACTTTCTCTTCCAGCCACTTAGTTCCATGGCTCGCTATAGGCAGTATCAGCCTTCAGACTCCTTATGGGTGCCAAATACTGCGCTCTGTGCCTCTTGCTTTCTTTATTGTTTGTAGCATTTTGTTCTTCCTGAATCTCCCTCCTGTTCCTTCCATTTATCTGTTGAGATCCTTAGCAGATCCTTCATGCCCCTCAAGTGGGAATATAATTTGATGCCCTTTGATTATTCCATTATACCTTCTGTTTGGAGAATAATAATTAAAATTATTTTATAGGCTATTCTTCAGGTTCATGGGTTTTTATTTGTTCCTTTTGTAAGGTAGCATTTGTAATGGTTGTAGATGCCGTCTCTCATCCTGCCAGTGTGTCAGACGCTTTCAGAGCTGGCAGAGTCTCACCAGTATTTCCATCCAAAGATCTTACAGAACACGGAGAGAGCTGGGAGCAGATGAGCCCAAACTGTGAGGCGACCCTTCACCTCAGATAGTAAACCTAAAGATAACTGCGAAAGGAATGTTGTTCAGATCTCTGAAAGAACGAGTCTTAAAAATAGGAGCCACAGTTCTCCTCCAGCTGCTTCTCTGATCTGTAGCACGAACTTACAAAATCCTTTGGGCTTTCTCTGTCCATTTGATTAACAATGAAGTAACTTTTTTCCCTGTAAAATAGATGATGACACCTGGGGACTGCGTGTCAAAATGTCTCTTTTTTCAAACAAAGTTCAATATTCATACCTACTTAACAGTTCAAGTTCCACTATTACATGATGACTAGCATTGCCAGACCCATTTTAATATTATAAACAAATAATGTAAAGTTTTCTTGCATTTCACCTCTGGATCTACTTTGAATTTAGAGTGATTTTTTTTTTGGCTTTTTAGATTTGTCGATTATAAGATACATGTCAGATGAACGTAGTTTGTTTTTAAAAGTCCATCTAAGAAACAAATGGCATGCCCATCTAGCTCAGATCATTTCAGATCTGAAGTTCTGATTTCAGCCTTTATATTCCTACATGTATGATATTTGATTGAAATTATTAGAATATCATTTTGGAGTAACAGTGGGGTAAAAGGGAAGAACTCTGCGATGTGAAAATTCCTGTGTAAGAGGAGGGGTCACTGTCTGCACACTCAGTCCCAGAACACAGCACTGATTTCTAGTCTCATGTCTAGTTTTGTGGCCGATGGAGTTTTATAAATACTACTTGAATGAAAATACATACTTAACTTTACACATTTTATATTCGATCTGTAGGTAAACATACACATATGAACATGACATGCTCCCATTCAAATATGTAGCTAAACATATACATCTGTGATAATGTTCTAGTAGTATCTCTAGTGTTCTTGTAATGCTTTTCTTGAGGAAGTTGGAGAGAGATGTAGTACTTCTATGAGTACAGAGGATCACTGCCACTTACCATGACCCAGTAGATGCTGAGATACTTATCTACTTGAGGGACTTCTTGAGGGCTTCACAATTATATTTTTAATATATGTGGGGGAGCTAGGGTACTGGCTCTATGGGCAAAGTGCTTGTAGCAGAAGCCTGAGGACCAGAGTTTGGAACCTCAGGACCCTAAGTGGGATGGCCCTACTATAATCCCAGCAAGCAGAAGGCAGAAACAGGATTTCCAGGACAATCTGGCTAGCCAAGCCAATCAAAACAGCAAGCTCTGGGTTCAGTGGGAAACCCTGCCTCAATATATAAGGCGAAGAGTGATCAAGGAAGATACCCACCACCAACCGCAGGCACCCATAAGCATTGCACACATGTGTGCCCACATACATGTAAACATGCACACATGTGCATATGCAAAATAAATAAAATCTGTATTTCCTTTTCCTAGACCATAATGTCCTTGAAGGCAGGTACAGATTTTTGTTGTTGTTTCTTGTTTGCTTGTTTATTTTTTCTCATACAGTACATCCCAATAGTAACTTCCCCTCCCTCCACTTCTCTAAGCACCCCCACCTCCCCTCTCCACCAGGTTCAACCCCCTCCTCCACATCTCCCCTCAGAAAAGAGCAGGCCTTCCAGGGATGTCAACAGAACATGGCACAACACAATACTGTAAGACCGGGCACAGATTTTCACATCAAGGCTGGGTAAATCAACCCAGAAAGTTGAAAGGGGTTCCAAGTGCAGGCAAAAGAGGCAGAGACACCCCCAGTCTCCCTGTCAGGAATGCTCCCAAAACACAGGCAACAACCATAACATTTATGCAGAGGACCTAGCATAGACCCATCAGATTCCTCAAATGCTGCTTCAGTCTCTGTGAACTAACATCAGTTGATTCTGCCAGCCATGTGCTCAACATGTCTTTGAGACCTTTATGTCCCAAAGCTGCTGCTCCTCCTCCTCCTCAGTAGGGTTCTCCTAGCTCCAAAGGGAGGGACCAGATGGAGACCTCTAACTTGGGCTCTCTTTCCACCTCTTGTTTGGCTGTGGGTCTCTACATCCACTCTGAACAGCTGCCAGAGGAAACCTCTCTGGTGACAACTGGATTTGGCACTGATCTGTGAATATAGCAGAACATCATTCGGGATCATTTCATTGATTTTTTTTTTTTATCGTACAAGTCGCGTTCAGTTCTACTATAGGTCTCTGGGCTATCCAGTATCTGGTTCCTGGTCATCAAGGTAGTATCAGACATGGCCTCCCACTTGTGGCATGGGCCTCAAATTAGACCAATCATTAGGTGGCCACTCACACAAGTTCTGTGCCACCATTGTCCCAACACATCTTGCAATCAGAACGAATTGTCTGTGGGACATTTTTTGGTTGGGTTACTGTTCCAGTCCCAGCACTGGAAACCTTGCCTGGTCACAGAGGTTAGATGGTTCAGACTCCATATCCTCTGATACCAGGAGCCCTTGCTAAGGACACCGTCATAGATTCCAGGGAGTTCCCACTGCACTAGGACTTCACATTACTCCCAAATACTCTCCAGTTCTAGTCATCTCTCCCCACATTCTCTCCCCCCCCATACTCCTTATTCTAC
This sequence comes from Neodon shergylaensis, assembly GCA_025134845.1. Taxonomy (NCBI): domain Eukaryota; kingdom Metazoa; phylum Chordata; class Mammalia; order Rodentia; family Cricetidae; genus Neodon; species Neodon shergylaensis. The sequence goes on from JABTXL010007734.1 coordinate 9,848,399, forward strand.
CTGATCCTTCCTGTTCCCATCCTCACATATTCCTAGATCACCCACAAGATCTGTTTCCCCTTCTCAGGGAAATATATACACCCATCCCGGAGCCCTCCCCGTTACTTAGCCTCTATGGGTCTGTGGGTTGTAGTGTGATTGTTCTTTACTTAACAGCTAACGTCCACTTATAAGTAAGAACATACCGTCTTTGTCTTTCTGGCCCAGTGAGCTTAAGCAAGTGGAGCTTTTAATTAGATCTTGAAGAACCTAGAAAAAGAATACGAACAGAAAGGTTATTGCATGCTGGTCACGACTGTATGCGTTAACATTGAGGTTTCTACTTAAGTCTTTAAGTTCTTTAAATATGCACAGATTATTCAACATAGTCAACAGTATCCACCATTTGTTTTCTTAGTTCACTGGATCTGAGTCAGCTTAACCCAGTGGTTCCCAGTGTGTAACTCTAGACTCAGCCTGCCTGCATCTCCTGGAAACTTAGAAAGGGAAATTCTTGGGCCTCTATGCAGACTTACTGTGTCAGAAACTCTGTGTCAGGGCCCAGCTATCTTCCAGCAGCCCTTCCTGAGTACTCGCTACGTGATCAACCTTGAGCTCTACCGACCTAAACTAGCAGTGGTTCATGGAGGAGCTGCAAGTTCATGGGCTTCGAGGACAGACCTGCAGTTGAATCTCAGCTGCCCTACGTCATAGGTCCACAGCTGTCAGTCTTTACAGTGTCCATGGGCTGTGACGTTTCCGCTAGCGCTGCCTTTCCCATTCTGTGGTGAGGATGGATGTCTATAATCTAAGTGTCTAGTACTGCAGCTCGTCTATCACAGGCTATGACAAGTGCTCAGTGCGTGACTCTAAGTCACTGTCTTGAGTCTCGGCATTTTGTAGATCTTGTTCTACTTTAATAAGCTTGTTTAATTATTCATTAAAGCATGCTCACACTTTTGCTTTTAGAGCCAAATGCTCAAGAAATTGAGGACATCTATGGTCTGAATGGTCAAATACAGCACAAAATAGCTTTTCTGAGAGCTCACGTGCCCAAGGATGTGAAGCTTATCCTCATTGGCCACTCCATAGGCAGCTATATTGTTCTTCAGGTAATGAAGGATGCCCCTGAGCTGCCCGTAAGTATGCCTTAGAAGGTGACTGTGGGTACCTGATTGTTGCCTTGCAAAAAGCCTCATCTTTCCTTTGCTTTTTTGTAGAGCAGAGGGAGGGATGTATAGTGGCTGCCTTTATCTTTGTCTGTTGCTAAAGACCTATGTTTAAGAAATGTCCATAATGTTCCCGTGAGTAATGGTGGAAAAGACAGAAATTTTTCTAAATGAATATCTTCGAATCTAAGATTCTCTGGAATTCTAGTGTCATATTTAACTTGCTCTCTTTTATGAAACAATATTTAAGAACATGTAGCATGTACAGGACTCTGTCTGTATTGAAAGCGTGTTTTGAAAATAGGCATGGGCTGGGGAGATAGCTCAGCAGTTCAGACCGCACTCCTAGAGCATCCAGTGTGAGTCCCCGTACCCACACGGTGGTTCTCAACAGTCCGTATACAGCTCCAGGGATCCTGTGCCCTCTGGCCTTCATAGGCACTGTGTGCAGCTGGTCCCAAAAATTGGAATAAGAAAATATTCCTCTCTTTTTTAAGAAGCAAAATGATGTGTCATCATCACTGACAGGTATTACCTGTCTTTCAGAAACACGCTAAGTGTTCGTTAGTATAGATTCTTGTCTGTTCTGTATTTTCTAGCCATTTTTAGACATGTATGCACCTTTCATTCAGAAATACTTTCTTTGTCTATCTTTATATTTGTTGTCCTGATGTTGGGGATGGATTCAGGGCCTAGTGCACGAGGGACAAGCATCTTCCACTGAGCTACACCCACAGCCGCAAGCAGCTGGTTCTTAAGTGCAGCTCTGTACTATACGTTGACATTGACGTCACAGAGTAAAACTTAAAGTGCCCCAATAGGAAGTGTACTCTTTAAGAGCCTTAAAGGCATGCCTTCTCTCATGTATCATGAAATGACCCATTGAATGGGTACAATTACAAGATAATTTATGTCTTCATTTGGCACGCATGGGTATAAAATCACTCTTGTGCCATCTTGAGGACACCCCAGGGGACAAGGCATGGTTCTGAGCTAAGAGCCTGGAGTCTCATGGATGACAGCTAAGCGAGAGGAAGGGATCCCTTCACAGCAGCCCCGTCCATGAATCTTTTCACTCCGTGTGATGAAATATCTCCAGCAGGGTCTTGGATCCCACTAGGAATTTGCCTCCTTTCCTGCCAGCTCGCTACACTCAGTGCTCAAACCAGCACTTGGAAAGAGCACAACTATGGTCTCCCTGTTTCTAACACCAAATGGATTTTAATTTTCTCCTCTTGGATATAAGAAAATATGTTTTTATATCTAAGCGTGAACTCGGGAAACTGAAGACAGTGCTCTCGTCATTGGACTCCTGCTTCTCCTCAATTAAGGTATTTTTCCCCAGATGAAGTGCTTCAGTCAGAGAGCATCTTTACCTTCGGTGTCGGCCTTGGTGTGACTTACAGCCTCCTTTCTGCCCATGTCATTCCTCTTACCCTATAGGCGGCTGCCATCTTTCTCATGCCAGGCCCATGTGTGAGTGTTCCTAGTCACACAGTCCCCGTGAGCTCTGGCTCTTGCTAGTCACTTAGGCTCAAATAATTTTCGTCATCTTTTGTTTGCATAAATTTGGAGAAGTCATTGAGTCTCTGGCCTCAGTTTTCCCATCAACACATTGGAAATAATTATGCGTTCTTCAAGTATCTTCTGAAGAATTATGCAAAATATTAAGAGCGTTACCAGGAATTTTAAAGTTCTAAACAAGTATTACTACTATTGTTGTTATGGAAGTAACAGTGAACTTGCTTCAATCACTATGCTAACTGCTATATTGGCTACCTACTGCTATGTACCAGGTTGTCCAAGACTAGAAGTGGAAATGGTTTACATTTGTATCTCAGTTTCTGGTCAGAAATCTGATCACAGCTTAACTAGGTCCCTGACTGCAGAGCCTTTCACCAGGTGGTAGTCATGTATCTTCCCAGGGTCGCAGTCTTTTGTGAACATGTGAATTAAGATAGTGATGGGAAGGGATGGGAAGAGGGGAGGAGGAAAGGGAGAAACATGAGGACAACATAATCCGTCTGTAAACATAGACGGTGATTAGAGTTCCCAAGAGCGGTGAAAACTGTATTTCCTCTTCTTTGATGGGGCTGGAGAGATGGCTCGGTGAGGAGGGTGCCTGCTCCACAGGCATGAGGACCCGAGTTTAGATCTCCAGCTCCTACACAAAAGCCAGGTATGAGTCAGTTCTGTGGGAGCAGGGAAGGTAGATCGCTGGAGCTTGTCAGCCCACCAACCTCAACAAATCAGTGAGCTCCAGACTCAGTGACAGTGTCTCCAAACCTAAGATGGAACACAGTTGAGAAAGAACCAGCATCAACCTCTGCCCTCCACATGTACATGCATACACATGCACATACATGCATGTCCGTATACCACATACACACAGAAGAGACACACAGACTTGCATGTCTAAACAGTAAATAATGTGTATGATGGTACATACAAGATACCTTTGGGGAGGGATGGAGCAATCGCTACCATTTTGTGTTTTCATTAGTCAAAGGCTTTATCTGAGGCTAGAGAGATGGGTCAGCAGTGAGAAAATGTTTGTAATCTTGCAGAGTATTTGGGTCCAGTTCCCAGAAGCCACATGGTAGCTCCCGACCCTCTGTAACTCTAGATCAGGGATCTGACGCCTTCTTCTGACCTTTGCAGGCACAAGGCATGTGCATGCTATAAATGCAGGGGAAAACTCACACAAATAAATAAATCTTTTTTTGAAAAACTTTATCTGCTTTCAATTATCTGCATTGTTGAAATTCTCCACCACCACATCCCACCCCTCAACGATTAAACACCTGGGCCTGTTAATCTGGTCGTGTGATCCATGCCGAAGTGTTGAAATTTCAGTGTTTCACTGACGACGCGGTCCCTGCATGCCTGAAGTTAACATGACATGCTCCATTTGAGATGCACTTGACAATCAAGTGAGTTTGTGGAAGCCAGAGTGTTGCAAGCCCTAATCATTTGCCAAAACTAAGTTGGCTGTTATGTTTTATAACATATGAAGTGTGATAATAAGAAACTTCTGTTTCCATCTCTTCTGTTATTTTACTGGAATTTTGACTCCCATAAGATTTTGAGGGCACATTTGCAGTTTACTAGCTGGTTTGTTTGGTTTCCTTTGGTTTAGCTCTTTGCAATAGTTTTGTGTAATTACTGACAACTTTGTTCTTAAATCATTTGAAGAGACTTATTGCATAATGCAATATTGTCTGACCTATAGTTTCATACAGTGCAAAATAATTGTATCTTTTAAAATCTGGAATTAAATTTTTATTTCTCTCTTTAGTTGAGTTTGATGTATGAAAATATAGAAATAGAAGTTTGACAGATATTTACAATTGTCTTTAGACCCATAGTGTCTTAGATCTGAGATGAAGTTAATTGGCAGTCATCTTCGTTTTATATGTAAAAAAAATAAGAGAAAGGGGTCTCATTGGGATTCAGCCTCATCTGGAGCCCAATCTTGAAGTGGAATGCACTTCTGTTAGCTGTGTTTATAGAGGGTCTGGGAAGGTGTCTGATGTCCTTCAACCTTTGGGTGACAGTCTATAGTGTGTGCCTACAGTGTGCATGCTTGAGTTTATGTCCACTAAAGGGTAGAAACCCTGCAGGTGCCCTAGCGGTAGCAATCTTACCCTATTTTCTAGAACCTGCCTTCTCAGCATGAACCCTCTGCATGTTAAAAAAAGGTGCCTTCTAATTGGTTATTTCCATAAAGTCAAGATTAGGACTTACCTGGGCTGTGGACTGAATTGTGAGGTGATGTCAGTTACCTTCACATTTGGCGGCAGCATCCTCTAGGAGGAGCAGATCCTCTACAAGTTTGTCCTGTGTTCTTTGGCGCTCCCTGGGGAAGGTGCACGGTAGCAGACAGCTGACCTCTTCTGAACAGCAAAAGTGTCTTCCTTTACCTCCAGCTGGCTTCAACTCGGTAATGTGCAGCACACTAGTCCAGGGGCAGCAAAGCCTTGTCCCGTGCCTGGTGGTTACTCAGCTTTCTTCATCAAAGACCATGGAGCAGAGAGGAGGATTACTTACAGATTCTGAGCAGCAATAGTTACTGTTATACTGGTGGTGCTGTGCTAGATACAATGTAGTCAAGAGATTTTGCTTGTCCCCAGAACATTTTTAGGGAACTGTGAATTTTCATTGTTTTTTTAAAAATGCATCCTATCAGCCGGGCAGTGGTGGTGCACAGCTTTAATCCCAGCACTCAGGGAAGCAGAGGCAGGCAGATCTCTGTGAGTTCAAAGCCAGTCTGTTCTATAAGGGCTAGTTCCAGGACAGCTGGGACAGTTACACAGAGAAGCCCTGTCTTGAAAAACAAAACAAAGAAAAAAACCTGTGTCCTGTCTGTCTATGTTAGACCTTTCTGTCTCCTCTCAGTACTAGGAGCCATTTCTCTGCTTAAAACCCATTGCTCCTGTCACTACTATGTGCAGAAGAAACTGACAGCCGGGTTATTACTTGTGTCAGTAAAGACAAACAATGTGGGCCTAAGGATACCAGAGGAGAACTGACAAAATGAAGTGCATCGGTGTTGCTACAGTTCAGAGACTCTTTTCTCCTCTCTGTTTCTGCTTGTTTTTCTTTTCTGGGTGTTTTCATTTTCGTTTTGACAGAGTCTGACTTGCTAGCCTAGAGCTTACATAGCCCAGGCAGTCCTTCTGCCTAAGGCTCTCCAGGGTTGATTGCTGAATGAGCCGCCACACTGGGATCCTGTTTCGTTCTGTGAGTGTTATCAGATATCCTGAATTTTAGACTACAAATGTGTGACTGCACCTGAGTAGCTCGAAAAAGTTTGCTGAGAGTTAGGATGGCACGTTAGGATATGTCATTTGTTGATTTAGGAGTAAATCTCCTCCATAATAGAACAAAATAAATTGAGATCTTCTGCCTGCTGTGCAGTTAGCGAGACAGCCTGTGCTGAGCTGCTCTACTCTGCAGGGCCTTCCTGGCCCATCCAATCAGGCATGCTGTGAGAACCGTGTGTGGCTGTGTTGTGTTCTGTTGAGTAGTTAGGCTAACCTTCAGGAAGGCAAGAGGGACGACTGGTGTCCTAGGAGCTGTCACCAGGGCCCTGTCCCCAGATCTAGTGATAAGAAGTAAACTAGGGAAAATCTGAGAGCATCTGGATGTGTTGAGAGCAGAACCTTCTTCCATCTCAGATTATCAAAACGAGCTTTGTGGCAGGAGTTTCTGAACAGAGCCCTTCTCCACAGCGAGGTATCTGAACAGGCCTCTAGAAGTTCACATCCATGAGACAGAGAGAGGGAGTCACTGTGCGCTCTACATAATGAAAGAATTGGCTTCTGTCACTGGCCCCTGAAGGCAGCAATAGCAGGTAAAATGTTGAGTTGGGCTGCAGTGTGATACATCTAGCGAGGCCAGTCAGACTTTAACTCCTGCGCTAGCAGTAGGGGACACACAAACATAGGAGGAATCGTGGGTCATATCAGACATGCAGTGAACTCATTTCTCACTGAAGAAAATGAAACAAGAAAGAAGGTGCAGTGAAAAGAAAACTACCAGGTAATAGGCAAGATTCCTAGTGCAAGTGAGCAGCACTAAGTACAGCGCACAGCAAATTCCCAGTGGAGACTGAATAAAGAGGGAGTAGATGTGTGGGCACTGCAGAGATTATTCCAATGTGTAAAGGAGGAAGAGTGTGTAGATGTGCACACTCAGGGATTGTTCCATTGTGTAAAGGAGGAAGAGTGTGTAGATGTGTGCACACTCAGGGATTGTCCCATTGTGTAAAGGAGGAAGAGAGAAAGGTGCAGAAAACACATTTGCCTCCTAGACTATCACCCACAGTCCCTGCGCACCCTGCGATGTTGCCGTGGGTTACAGTGTGGATGGGAAGACTGTGCCACAGTTGCACAGGCACGGGGACAAGTCCCAGTGAAAAGGCTTGGTTCTTGCTTGTGGTAAACGTCCTGTGAGGATGGGAGGTCCCTGTGCAGTTCTCTCTGAACAGTCTTACTCCAGAATCCAAACTGAGGGACTTGGTCTGGCATGTTCTGGCATCATGAAGAGCATAGAAAGGGGTGGGCTGCACTCTAAAGTCTCTCTCTGAAGGTGACACTGCTCCACACAGTCCAGGACAAGTCACCTGACCAGGGTTTGGCCCATGAGGCTAGGATGTCTAATGCTCTCCTGAGAGAAGAAATCATTTATGAATATCCAAACAGCACTTGAAGAAATAGAACAGCCTGTATTTATATTGTAATCTAGGTATTTATTGCCAGACATTTGTTTCTCATTTTACAAGTGTGTGCTGCTATCTCAGGTTCCATTCTGGAATGTATATCTAATTGTGAGTTAAGGTAAAAGTTCTGAAAGCCATTCATCCAGACTAGGATAGCACAGAAGCTGCAAGAAGGGAAAGGAGGTCGCGAGAGGTGCCGTGATGTGCGGATGAAGAGCCCTGGCTCCCTGCCATTCATTCCTCAAGAAATGGAGTGAGTTCCCTCTTGGCTTTGCCTTAGCCTGGGCACCTGACCTGCTTTCAGCAAGTCACTGCAGTGACTCGGGGTGAGGTTCTGGCATTTCCAACTCCAGCCCTACAGGGCTGGAACCTTCCATTTCCTTCGTCTCAGTAGGCAGCTGCCATATTAAAAGTCTAGCTACTCTGGCATCACCTGGCTCGCCACATGAGAGGGTCCCCAGGCACTTTTCAAAGCAGCTCCTAGTGCAATGTGCGCTGCACCAGTGGTCAGCTGATCCAGGGTCCACACGGCCATCCAGCTGAGCCTGTGGGAATTCCTCACCTGCAGAGACCCGAGAGAGAGCGGTACTCCACAGTGACAGCTAGCTGAAGTAAAGTGACAGCTGGTTAAGAAGATGAGGTGGAAAGCATCCCATTGCTGGAATTACCCTGCAGAGTACGCTGTTAGTGAAATAAGAGAAGGAAGATGCAGAATGTGGAGCGATAGATATAAATCTAGAAGCCGAGGAGAAAAATTAATACAGGAATTCCAGATCTGGTTGAAGAAACATTTTTTTAATTTTTCCGTTTTTATTTTTGTGTATGTGAGCGCTTTGCCTGCATGTGCCTCTGCCTACCATATGCATGTAGTGCCAGAGGAGATCAGAAGAGGGTGCTGTATCTGCTGGAACTGGAGTTGCAGTCCCTTGTGAGCTGCCATGTGTGCTGGAAATCAGGTCCTCTGCAAGAGCAGCTGTTTCCTTAAATTAAAGGTGTTTGTGTTGTTTCCTCAATACCTGAGTTCTTCAAGGACTTAGGCGTTTTAATGGGGAGTAGGTGAATGCTTCTTTGCAGGGAATTTGGGAGATTTTGGAGCGCTCAGAGCTTGTGTGAATGTTCTCTAGGTGGAAGGTGGCATCGAGGCCTGGCAAAGAACAGAAGGTGAACTGAAAACAGGGTGAGACTTGCAGACTTGGGATGGGATCTGGGACAGTGCAGTGCAGGCTCCTGATCCCACAGAAGCGGTGCAGTAGCTGACACTGTCTCCATGTGACCACTAGTGAGTCCTGGTGCGAAAACCGTGATCAGAGTCAGCCGTGAATCCTCTGCTTCTGAAAGACTTCGCGTTAGAAAGCAATCAATCTATTCTGGGGAAGGTTTGTATTAAATGTGGTAGAGTGCTGGTTTTCCAGTGTCTTGTCACACTCTGATTGGTTTTTAAATACTTTTTACATTTTAATTTACGTATGTTTCTGAGCATGCAAATGTGTGTGGTTGCAGATGCCAGCACTGCACACATGTGGAGGTCAGAGGGCATATAGTAAGGTCATACACTCCACACTGCACACAGGTGGAGGTCAGAGGGCGGCTAATAGGGTCCATACACTCCACACTGCACACA
>JABTXL010007734.1:9857400-9871133 GCA_025134845.1 Neodon shergylaensis
AGGTCAGAGGGCGGCTAATAGGGTCCATACACTCCACACTGCACACATATGGAGGTCTGAGGGCGGCTAGTAGGGTCCATACACTCTACACTGCACACAGGTGGAGGTCAGAAGGCAGCTAGTAGGGTCCATACACTCCACACTGCACACACATGGAGGTCAGAGGGCAGCTAGTTGGCGTCATTACGTTCCTTGCACTGTGTGGGCTGCAGGGATAGAACTCGGGTCATCACGCTTGGCCACAGCTGCCTTTACTCACTGAGCAATCTTGCCAGATTCCGTATGTATTTGTTCGTGTGTGTGCATGCATATTGTCTTCTCTGAATCTCTCACACTTCTTTGTTGAACACTGGACATGTGGAAATTTTCAGCTTTTCAACTTTAGCAATTGTTAGCTGTCTGGATATTTTTGCAAATCCTGAAACTGCTTTCAAAGTGGAAATTTTATGTGGTCTTTTTTTTTTTCGTCTTTTCTTAACTCAAACACTATTTAATATATTTTTCTCAAACTTTGCAAAAAAAATCACCTTTGGACTGAAACTAAGCATGGAAAATTTCACCACAAAAGGCTAATTTTTTTGGAAAGCTGCAAGAAAGTGAAAACGGGTTTATAATAGAACATTCTTCATGCGTGTCAGCACTCGGCACTTTAGTGAATATCTTCACGCAGGGCTTCTGAGCTTCCAGATCTAAGTATATATTTACTGTCAGGTGTAGAGCTTCCCTCAGCTTACCAGCTCTGGGTGAGCTGTGCCTCAAAGGAGAGACAAGACAGGCAAAGTGGCTGCTGGTGGAGCACATCTAGTGTTCACTAACTTTTTGTGATGCCACTTTCTGGTACAGGAGGAATTATTTTTATTTCTGAGAATATCAAATACCTTAAGTTTTTAAAGCCTTAAAAATTCTGTTTCATAAGAAAAAAGTTAAATTAGCAATTAACAAAGAAGTTTTTTTTCCTTCTCCTTCTACATAGCTTACCATATGTTTCACTGAGGTGTTGCAGTCCTGAATATGCTTGGGTTTTGTTTGTTCATAACAGGCTTTTTCTTCCAGGCCACCAGCCAGCTCCCAAATAATGACACAGAGACTTTTTATTAGTTATGAATGCTCAGCCTTATCTTATCTCTTATTTTAATCTGTTTCTCTCTATGTAGGTTTTGCCTCAGGGCTTTTTACCTTCTTTTCTTTCTCTATATCTTACTTTCCTGCTATCTCCATGTCTGTCTGGCAGCTGCCTGGCTTCTGATTCCTAGAGTGTTCCTCTCTTTCTCTCTGTTCTCTTCTCTCTCCCTAGCCTAGAATTCTCCTCCTACTTATTCTCTGACTTCCAGCCCAGCCTATCCCTCTCCTGCTTAACTTTTAGCCCAACAACTTTTTATCAGCCCAATCAAGTGCCTTGGACAGGTAAGGTGAAACAAATTCAACACATTGTTACATAATGAAACAAATGCACCATAAACAAATGTTACACCTCCTACATCATTAACAAAGGAAGAAGAAACAACTGTAAGACACCTTCACAGAGTTAAAGGACTATTCCACAGCATAAACAAATGTAATACATCTTTGCCTAGTTAAAATAATATTCTGCTACATTTGTTTTTGTTTTAATACAGTCCTAGTCTAAAATCCAGGCTGCCTGGAAGTCACTATGTAGCTCACCTTATGCTGAGACTCACGGTGCTCCTCCTGCCTCAGCACCATGAGGACTGAGATTATAGGAATGGTCTACTAAATCTGGTTCTGAATCCACCTTTAAAGTCCTTAGATTCCCTTAGCCAGGGCCTAATTTCCTTCCTTAAAATAAAGTGATCATCCACATGTAGCTGATGGCTGACTTCCATCACTCAACTTGAGATGTCAGTGTGCTGAGGCAGGAGAATAACTGTTAGTTAGAGGCTAACACTGTGAGTTCTGGGCAGTCTAAGCTATACATTCAGATCCTGTTTCAAATGAAATAAAAAATTAAAAAATGGAATATTCAGCAAGCTTATAGCAGTATATGCCATTATATAGCGCAAGGAATAAGCTTTTAAAAAGCTTTTCTTCATTGATAATTTTACATTTTTATTATGACATTTTTCAAAGTTTAAAAAATCCTTTTTATAAAATTAAGATACTTAATTTAACTTGAAATTTTCAAAAATAAAATAATTATATAATGACTCTATAAAAACCCATTATCCATAGTATTATAGCTACTAATATTTAGTTATTTTCATCTCATTGTTTTTATTCGTATCTTGAGTAAATTGCATTCTTTATGGTATTTAATCCTTATATTTGTTTTACTCTGTATCTAAAGTAATGGATATAATCTATGTTTTGATTTTCGTTGTACTCATAATTCCTTCTTTAAATTGTTTTCTAATTATAAAAGTTAGGATATTTTCAAATTTCAGAAGATGGGGAAAACATGCAAAAATAAAGGTAGAGAATCATTCAGAGGGACGTCACACAGTGTACAGCTGGCCGCTTTTCTAATGCAGAAAGTGGCTTCCTAAAACCATGTAGAAATGGCCAAGGGAACTATAATGAGAGCTGCCTATGGTTTATCAGGTGATGTCTGCAGCAGAGTTGCTGATTTGCCTCTTACCTTAAAGATTACTGATTTGGGCCAGCAAGGTGGCTCAGCAGGTAAAGGCTTCCAGGCCTGACAGTCTAAGACTCAGCTCTGGAAACCACATGATAGAAGGAGAAGATTCCCACAGGTTGTGCTCTGACCTCCACGGGTGCTCTGTGGCATGCACACACACATGCACACTCAGGTACACACGCACAGATAAATAAAAATTACTTTAAAGCTAGCATGTCCTATATACCTGTGCTTAGAACAGAGAAAATGATGTAGTAAACTCTGTTCATTTTAGTTAATGGGGAGAAAAGAAAATTTTAGCTCTTTTGACATTCTTGCTTTTAGAATGTTAAATTGTATTTCAAGTATACAATTCCCTTGTGGCTTTTTATAGTAGTGATAATAAGTATCTTTACTGTAGCTACAGTAAATGCTGGAGGAATGTTCTTTAATCCTTTCAACAACTTGAAGAGGCTTTTATGATCAAGTTCATACGGGAGGAACTGGAGACTCTGAAGGACCTTGATTATTGCTCGGGTCCAAGAGCCCAGTGAGGAGCAGTGCTAGGACTGGACCCATCATGTGATTACCCGCCAAGCTTAGTACCTAACCTCGTACTAGAAAGGGCTTCTAGAAGTTCATGAAGGAATAGCAAGCTCTCAGATAAAGATGCAAAGGACAGCAGCAGCTATGGACCTGAGAACTATAACTATGAAAATGCATACCTGCCACAGAGTGTGAAGTGTGCTACCCAGTTAGTGTCTGTAGAGTGACAGGCACTTACCGTGTCTGCTCAGTGACGCTCTGCAGTGTGTTATGGAGCCCAGGACATTTTGACAGTGAACACAGAGACGCCAGGAGGCTTACGGCTGCTGTCCCTGGAGTGATGACTGTCTTGTTTTCACTGTGTTCTATAATGACCCCATATTATTAGGGGAAAGTTTCTGTAAAGGGTGTTCACACGCTTAAATTTCACTAATCCATTGGTTTGGAATCTGTAAGAAGACTGTATTCTCGGATACAGAAAATGCTCCTGGGCCAGTGTATCATCCACTGTAGCAAAGCCCAGACACATCCGTGCTTCCTGCTGGCTCCTCTGTCGGGCTTATAGCTTGGGCCTAATTTTTGTCACGGGCATAGAACAGAAGCTGACTCCTGCAAGTTCGAAGGTGGGGTCTTACATATTCCTATAAATCCCCGAAGGAAGACCCACCTTCCTTTTTTTCTAATAGAAATAAAGTACACGCGTGACAGTCCTGTCAGCAGCTACTGCTGGCTACTGTCAGTGTTGTGAACACCACTGGCTCCTCTTCATGTAAGGACCCCGACACCTGCCTTGACTAAGGGAACATCTGTCTGTTGTCAGGAGAGAAGGCACAGATCGGCAGAGCATGTGTGTCTCAGTCAGTGTTCTATTGCTGTGAAGAGACATCATGACCATGGCAAATCTTATAAAGGAAAACATTTCTTTAGGGTGGCTTACAGTTCAGAGGTTTCATCCATTATCGTTGTGGTTGGAGGCATGGCAGTGTGCAGGCAGACATGGTGCTGGAGAGGTAGGGTTCTACATCTGGATCCTCAAGAAGCAAAAGAGAGCCATACCTGGTGTAGCTTGAGTATCTGAAGCCTCAAAGTCCACCCCAGTGACTCATTTCCTCCAACAAGTCTGCACTACTCCAATAAGGCCACCCCTCCCAATAGTACCACTCTCTATGTGCCTATGTGGGCCATATTTATTCAAACCACCACGATATGTAAAGGAGCCATTCCAATTTAACTCCTAAAACTTTGAACTGAGTAATACTTTGGCCTTAAACTAGGTAAAAATTTAATTTACACAAATCAAACTTTTGTACAAAATATAGTGACCCAGAAGAAGGAAGTGAGCAGGAGTGTGGTGGGCAGACCCCGAGTGTCCACCTGTGGTCTCATGTCCACTACTCACATCCATGTTTATATGTGGCTTCCTCCCTGCTTACAGTTCTAACCAACAAAATGCAGTAAAGGTGGGAGGGGTCATGTGATTTACATACCCGAGGTGACAGCCTGTCCTGCTGAAGCCTGTCCCTCTGGCTATTTGGAAAGCAAACTGCCATGCTCTTAGCTGTCCTGCTCATGTGGCAAGCTAGAAGCTAAAGGCAACCTTGAGCCCATAACCAAGAAAATCTGGAGCCTTGTGTCCTATAGTGCAAGGAGCTGACTCCTGATGACAGCCTTAGTTGACAGCTTTAGTGATCCCTGACCCTTTCCCAGTCAAGCCTCATGTGAGGTCCCTGTCCCAGCTGACACCTTGATTACCGTCTGAGAGGTCATAGGCAGAGGACCCAGCTAAAGCCATACCCAGAGTCCTTACCTGCCCACACCGAAATAACACATGTATTATTTCAATATGCAAAGGCTTTAATGGCTTGTTCAGTAGCAGGAGATGAAGAATAAAGAGCAAAGTAAAGGAATGAGATCTACTGCGTGATTTCTCTGCAGAGAGCCCCATCTCTTAGGCCCGTCATGACACAGTATATCAACACCTCTGTTAACTGCAGCTTCCCCAGCTTCTCTCAGCCTGCCACTCCTCACCCCTCTGCCCTGCCTAGCCTCCTCTTAGCATTCTTCTCTGCTACCTTACTTTGCTGTACTGGCAATGCCTCCCTGCCTCCAGAGAACCCTAATGGTTGGGAAGCATGCCTTCCCATGGTCTGCCTCATCATTGGCTTTTAAGGTCCTACCAAAACCACAAGTAGAAGTGAGATTGGCATCTTCACTCAGTTAACACAGGCCTTGTTTGACAGACAGATAGCCATATTCAGATCTCTCTCAACTATGAGAGTCATAGTGCTTGAATAGTAAGAGACCCTGGGAGATGAGTGAGTGGCCCGCATGATAAGGCAGGATACAGTGTTTGTCAATTCCTTCACAATTAGCTGGCTATCGACGTGAAAAGGTCAGCTTGCATAGTGACACTCCATAGACTTCTACAGACGCTCAGCTTGTGGATTCTCGTGGATGGAACACACCTGTCAGGCAGAGATAAAGAGCAAGAGAGTGGAAGCAGATGCACAGAACTCCACGAAAGCTTCTGGTGTTCATTCCGACCAGAAGCTTCTTTCTGTAGCTCATGGAGACAGGAAATGCGGATGTGACCTCTGAGGAAGGGAGAGGGAGGCCGCTGCCACAATTAGCAGCACTCACTTCTTGCTTGTGTGGAAAATCTGTAGACAGTATGCCGAGGAGACCACAAAACAATTCAGCCTAGGCACCAAGTAAAGGACACCTCATAAGAATATTACGTGATCGCCTTGAGATCGAACATTCCAGGTCTTCCAGTTGAGCTTCCTTGTAGTGCACAGTCAAGAAGCAAGACTGCCAAGTTCCAGGAAGGGAACACCAATGGCTGAGAGAGACACCCGAGCCTAGTGGCAGACTGTCAGAACCCTAGGGCACCTTGTCTCTACCAGATAACATTTTTTCCTTGAACTTCATCAGATTTCCAGAAGCTTTCTTAACTCCTCGATACTGTTCTCTACAAACCCCTTGCCTGGGGTTTGGCCCTTGCATTAGGCTCGGCACTATGGGTTTGGTTTGGTTTCGTTTCGTTTGGTTTTGGGGGGATTTTTAAGCAATGTTTCCCCTGATTTTTGAACTGCTCTTATCAGGGAAATTGTGTACCAAGAGTCTACTGCCCTATGCCCACCTGTACCATTTTCGGGTGTTTTCTGGCTTCAGGGTCTGGCAAGCCTGTCTGATGAAATGTATGCAGTTTGGGTGTTTCATTCTGTTGGACAATTGGGGTTTCCTGTGGGAAGTTTAGGATCTCCAGGCTACCCCCGGTATTGCATCTTATGGTGGTTGTCATGGACTATTTATTGCTTTTACTATGGACACTGGCATGCTGGCGTAGTGAGATTTCTGTCTCCTGGATTTCTCATTGTTCATGTTACACTTTCAGAAAAGATTCCCTCCATTCTTCTTATGCCCTGGCCGTCTCCTGCTATTTAGTTCTATACGAAGAGAAATAATTTCTGTCAACTTTATTTTCTGGTTCATCTAATGAAACTTTTGGTTTCGGCATTCATGCTGAAAGTTTCTAAGGAATTCCTCATTCTTTGTTCTTCTTGTGGTATCTTTCATCATGGATCTCGGGAAAACAGATTTTTGGAGTTTTGTCTTACACTGTCTTTACTTCAGATTCACTTTTTCAAGTTTTATTTTTCTTGATCTGTTCCAATCAAAGCCGCCCTCAGCTGTTCAATGCTCCTGCGTCATTTCTCCACAGAGAAGGATGAGACACTGGAAATGCTTAGGTAGCATTTTGTTGGGAGAGTGTTTTGTTAGCTGCTCCGCTTCACCGGAAAGTGAAGCGGTACCCTGACCTCTTAGAGTCTGTTCCTCCCTTGTGTACTGTCTGTGTGGTTTTGCTTTCATCTTCTAGAGCCACTGTCTTTCCCTGGGAGAGGGGGTCTCGAACCCTCTTGTCTGAATGCAGTGCTAGATGCCAACAGAGGGCAAGTGTTGACTAAGAGAATCTTAGAATCCAGAGTGGAGCTTTTGCTTCCTTCCTGCTGTTCTGTGTTGTGCACCCAGATTCCGAAGTTTTTTTCTTTTCTTTATTTTAAAACAAGACCTTCCTTTGTAGCCTTAGCTTGCCTGAAACTTGCTATGTGGCTGAGGCTGGCCCTGAATTTGTGGTGGTCCTGTCACCTCTGCTTGCCAAGTGCTCAGATGACACACTTATACCATCACACCTGTGTTCTTCTGTTTCTAGACAGAGTAAATGGCCCGGCTGTGCTTAGCTTGCAGAGCCTCCTTATGCGGACAGTGGTTGGGGTAGGTATTCTGAAGGACGGGCTGCCTCTTCACTGAGCTTTCATTTATTGAGTCAGCGAAGCTATAGAGAAACTTGGGAAAACTTGCATGCTTCCTTTCTGTTAGGTTCCCTTCCATCGTGTGTGTGTGTGAGTGAGTGTGTGTGTGTGTGTGTGTGAGAGAGAGAGAGAGAGAGAGAGAGAGAGAGATCATCCTTGAACTCATTTAACAGAAATTTAGTTTTCTTGGATTGGAGTTTTATTTAGTAGTTCCTAAGACTTTCACACAATGTGTTTTGGTCATGTTGACTCCTTACCCCCTAAATCTTGCTAGATCCACCCCCTCTTCCCTACTCATCCAGATTTTATCCTTTAAAACACTGAATTAAGACCATTATGTGTTACCCAAATATTCTTGCATGTGTTCTCTTCCACTGGAATGTAGCTGACGTGAAAGGGCTACGCTGCTAAAAAAAAAAAAAAAAAAAAAAAAAAAAAAACCTGACTCACCCTATCCTAAAAGATAGCAATTGCCAATAGCTCCGTGGCTAGGGATGGGATTTCATGCCCAGATCCTTTCTCTAAGCTGTGATTTGGTCCACCTTGAGATTGGCTAAGTCTTACATATGCTGTCGCAATACCTGTGAGTCAATATTTTAGCTGCTCTGCTGTGCCCATAAGACACAGCCTCTGTCTCTTACACTGTTTCTTCCCTGCTTCCTGACAATCCTGCCTGGCTAATCTCTGCTGTCAGCAGGAGGATTGCTTCTAATCTAGTCCTTTCTGTACCCCACTCTTCATCTTGTAATGCTGTTTGGCATTTAAGCAAGGCCTCGTTTCTTCTGCTCTTTTGTTGTCTTTCTCCGGGCTCCTTTTGCAATTATTTTGCTCTCTGACTTTAGCTGGTATCTGTCAGTCTACCGTTTCTTTTTGCATTTAAGAGCGTAAATTAGTTATTTGGAGGCTTTCTGTGTGAGCTGAACTTGTGAAGATGTGGACTTCTGGCCTTCACTGAGATGAATAGGTACAAGTTACCTTTTTGTTAAGGACCCCAAATGTTAGTTAGTATGGTGGCCAACATCAGGCTTCTTTAAAATGACTATGAAGATATCTTGATAATAAAAGATTAAAATATTCCATTTATAGCAACAGAGTGAATTCTTGCATGCTAACTTACTGTTCTTGACCATTCACACATACACACACACACACATGCACACATATACCTACAAGACTCTAATAAAGGCTATAATGCAACTATGAGGATGTTAGTTTCTGTTGTGTCTGCTTTGGTATGATTTGGAATGTAAGGGCACATGCAGTTTCCACAACCCACAGCCATTGACATGAATTAATGAATAGTGATGTGAAGACATTAGGATTCGCTGCATGAGAGAGCTCATGGGACTGCACAGATGTGTCATGGCTTATTACAGTTGTGTCTTTAATTCACTGAATTGTAAATTGTTTGTTTCATGGTCTCACTATTGTTAATAGGGATTTCTCAAAGGAGAAGAGAAAATATTTTTACCTCAGAGTATAAAAACTGGAAAAGACTACTTGCTAGTGGCATTTGATCTCCGGGTACTTTTCCTAACAAACACACTTTCCACATAGTAACTGTTTTCTGCCTATGGAAACTGCAATCCAGAGAAGGTTTCATAGAAGTTGTATGATACTGAAGATAAAGGAGGTGTTTGTATCTTTAAAAAGACAGAAGGGATTAACTGAGGATATCATTGAATTACTTAGAATCACAGCAAAAAGCGTTTGCTGTGATAATTGTGGCAAGATGTGTTTAATAAAAACAACTTTGTATTCACTTAAAAATGTGAATCAAATCAATGAGAAATATTACCCATGTTTACTAAACAGCTATCAAGGGCCTCTGAATTGTCTTAATTTTGCAATTCTTGGTTGAAGGTTGCATTGGTAACCATGTATAGTTTTCCTATACAGAACTGTGCATAGCATTGGTATTTTTTTTCCTAATAAACTGGTGGCCTGTGTCTGTAAGTCAAACATTCTAAAACTAAGAAGTGGACACCGCTCGGGCCAGGAATGATGCCCAGACCTTTCAGGGGCGTGAAGGCCTTCCCTGGAGTCAGATGTCCTTTCTGTGGGCTATGAGGGGACTGGGAGAACTCATAAGGTCAGGGAGCCTTGGAAGGAACTAATCTGGATTGTATGGGCCTGGGAGATGAGGCACCTTATAAAGCTGGTGTGTACCACAAATTCAAATTGTTCTTAATAATAAAAACTCAGAGTCAGCCATCAAGGATGGAAGCTGAAGATCAGAGAAGCAGCGCGCCCAACCACTAGAGAGTTCTTACCTGTTCTAGTGCTCAGACCAAAGGAGCAATCCTGTCCTCAGACTGCACCTCAGATCCTACCTCAGACTGCATCTAAGCTCCTGTCTCCTTCTGGCTTATATTCCTCTTACCACCCAGCCATATCACTCCTGTCTCCACCTCCCTAGTGCTGCGATCACCTTTGTGTGGGCTCTGTTTCTCTTATAGAAGGAATCAATTTTATGTATCCCAGGGTGGCCTTGAACTTACAGAGATCCCTCTGCCTCTATCTCCCAAGTCCTGGGTTTAAAGGTGTGTGCCACCGCTGCTTGACCTCTAGTGGCTTAGCTCTGTACTCTGATCTTCGAACAAGCTTTATTTGTTAAAACACAGACAAACTATCATTACACTGAGAACCAGTGAGGATAGGGAGCTTCTCCATCGGAGAGACCAGTGAGGGAGAGCGTATTACTGAATGGATCTCAGACAGGCCTTTATTTTCCCCTGACCTGAACAGGACAAATCTCCGGCTTCATCATCACAGCTAGTGTGGGAACTCACACGCTCCTCCGGTCACTTCTGCTTGAGCTTAACCTGTGCGACAACTTTCTATTCCCAAGTTGTAGGCTCTGTCTCGTGGGGTCACAGCTGTCCTAACTGATGGCTTTGTCCCTGGCTGAAATGGAACTGGAAAGCCAAGTCCTGTGCCCTCCATTTGGCTTCTGGGTAGCTAGGAATCCATGAACAGTTTCTATGGCAGAATATTTCGCTACCTGTACTGAGTGTTGAGGCCCTGCCTCTTTTTGTGCCTCTCTGAAACGATGTGGAGGAGTCCTCTGCCTCACCTTAGTACAGGTTTTTAAAGCATTTTCGTGCACACTACAGAAATGGTTTTCAATGTCTCTCAGCAGTGAAGTGGGAAATAATTTGCGGTGGTTTTCCTGAGTAACCTTTGCTGTGCCGTCAGAGTTTGCTCATGTAGGTGTCCAGTGATTGCCTGTCAGAATCTCCCTGAGGCCTATTGCTAGTAATGGGGAGTGATAGACAAGAGTCTGGGGCTCGATTTTGTCCTGATCTTTATTTCCTGCATACAGATACCCTTTGCACATTAACACACCTACACATACACAAACACACACACACACACACACACCCTCTCTGAAGTTAGACTGCTTTGTGTGTCAATCTGCCCAGCATCTCACATATCAAGGATACTCAATTCAACAAATGAGTGACCAAGCAGTGAACAGCCAGCAGACCAAGTCTCATTCCAAGTCTCGCCTTCAGAAGACTGGAGTCTAATTTCAAGCAGTCTGTTTCGTTGTCCAGTGATTGAGGTGTCCTGACTTCACAGCCTTGAGCAAATACTGAATGAAGGGCTCATCATGCCAGCAGCCATTGTTGCCACATGAGAATTTTGTAGCTGTAACCTGAGGGTGACTTACTGTTGTTACCTCTCCTGAATGCTGATCCACCTGGAGAGCACCCTTCACCTCGGAGTGGCAGGGGTTTTGTCGTAGATGCTCCTGCAGTAGAGCAGCTTGGGAAGGGTAACCAGCTGTGAGCCTGTGATGTTCCATCTTCTCAGGGGCTTCTCAGTGGCAGCGTCAAAAGGATTCCTTCCAAGAGCTGTGCAGCTGAGAGGATCGCTTTGCCTCTCGAGGAAAATAAACATGAGCCATAAAGATAGAAGCTTAAAGGGTGATTAGGAAACAAAATTTCCCTATCGGTGTTATAAGCCACATGGATTCTCTGTCAATATCCTTCTATTTTTGTAAATTAGCAACTCTGGCCTGCAGCTTAAACACATGCAATGGCCTTTTCCCCTTTGGATAATTAAAGTTTAGAAAAATCATGAGATAAAGAATCATGTGAGTTAGCTTTTTCTCATGATAGATAACTTCTATGACTTGTATAAATCACCTGACAATAATGGCAGCAATTGGTTCATCATGAGGAAACTGATGTTTCCAAATAAAAACTATTGTAAAGAAGTTTTTCACTGGTACTATTTTTAACAGTTAGTACCAAAATCACCCTACTTGGGTTTATGCTTCATACTTGCTACTTTCTCATCTATGAGAATGAAGAAGCTACTTTGTAAGGCTGTTTCGTGGACCAAATGAGAAAATCTTAAAAAGTACGTGCTGTAGTGCCGAGGAAATGACAGAGACCACACTGCTGTTCTAAGTGCTTCCTACTGTGGCTTATTTCTTACTTTCTAATATATGAAATTTTAAAGACAATACTCTCTCAAAAGCAAGCTCTCTGATTAAAATAAAAGTGACATTTGCAGTTTGTGAACTGCATAGAGACAAGGAAAGCTAATCGCTTGGGTCTCTGAAAGGACACCAAGGAGAGGGACACGTGACTTTATGGGGAAAGAAACAATCAGAGCTCAGATTATTTCTCGGTCTCCACTTTGACTGTTCACAACTTGATTTTTGAAGACAGGTTTATATTGCATGTTTTCAAAGGACTGCGGGCAGTTATGGGAGAAGAAAGGCCCTGTGCTGTGTTTTCCTGTCTGCATGGTGTGGAGCAGGAAAGTACACAGCCCAAACTGTGCCAGGCGGTTCCCTAATGAGCAAATAGTGGGGTGGTGGTGTTCTCTGGACACTGTCAGAGTCTTAGTGTTGTGGTTTCCCTGGTCACCACATGCAGACATCACTGTTGCTCCTCAGGGACAATGGATGACCCTGGGAGAAGATAACAAATGGGGAGATGAATGGAAGGTTTTAAGATTTACTCTACTTTAATGTTAAATTCTCTTTCACGTTGGTTTTCCAGATACTGTGAAAAATCACTAAATGTTACATACCGAAATATTTCACAAAAGCCACACCTGAGCATCATGCTCTTTCCCTATGGCCACATCTCAGGATGGTTCTTGACTTCTTTTCTGAATGATTAAATATGTAAATTCAAGAAAAATGACACAAATACTGTCACTGACCCGAAACGTAGACAGTAGTATATAATGTCCTAGTATGAATATTTACTTTTTTCCAAGAAATGTCCAAGAAAACCTGGTTATGCCTCAATAAGAAAGCTTGACTCTGAGCTAGGCATGATTGTGCCTTAATCCTAGCACTGAGAGGCAGAGGCAGGGTGGTCTCTGTGATTTGGAGGGCAGCCTACTCCGTAATTTCAGACCATCCGGGCTACATAGTGCACCCTGTACAAAATTAAAAGAAAAATCTTAATAAAATTACTGGGACCAATGAGATGGCTCAGTGGGTAAAAGCACTTGAACCAAATTTCATAGATGGCCCAAATCTGATCTCAGAATCTACATGGTAGGAGAGAACCCATTACCAGGAGTTGTTCTCTGACATACACATGTGTGTGCATGGCAACCTACTTGTGAACACACACATGCACATACGCGCACACACTCATACCAAATTTTAATGTAAAAATGGTATTTTTGACGTTGACTCTGGTAGGTCTCAGATGAACCTGTTTCCGTAGAGCAGACCGAGCTGGCCAGCACGGATGCGCTGTCTGTAATGAGGCAGTCACCTGACAACATGGCTTGTCCTGTCAGAGGTTTGGAAAGTGCTCTGCATGACCTGGGTCAGAAAATTGGGTCTACTTCCTTGGCCTGCATGGATTTTTTTTCTTTTCTAAGTAGGTTTTTATATGAAGAATAAAAGAAATCTCAACAGGGCTGGAGAGATGGCTCAGAGGTTAAAAGCGTTGCCTGCTCTTCCAAAGGTCCTGAGTTCAATTCCCAGCAACCACATGGCGGCTCACAACCACCTGTAATGGGGTCTGGTGCCATCTTCTGGCCTTCAGGCATACACGCAGACAGAATATTGTATACATAATAAATAAATATTTTTTTTTTAAAAAAAATCTCAACAGTGGCTTTTCCTACCAAACTTAAACTAGAAATTCCCTGAAATGATCTTGCTGTCTGGAGAAAGTGTGTCTCAATTGAGCAGCAGTGAATTGTTCTCCACAGGGAGAAGAGTGGAGCCTGCCCCATCTCCTGAGCACTGGTCATGACTGCCTATCCCATCTCCTGAGCACTGGTCATGACTGCCTGTCCCATCTCCTGAG
>JABTXL010007734.1:9871143-9903943 GCA_025134845.1 Neodon shergylaensis
TCCTGAGCACTGGTCATGACTGCCTGTCCCATCTCCTGAGCACTGGTTGTGACTGCCTGTCCCATCTACTGATTACTGGTTCTGACTTCCTGTCCCATCTACTGAGCACTGGTCGTGACTGCCTGTCCCATCTACTGAGCACTGGTTGTGACTGCCTGTCCCATCTACTGAGCACTGGTTGTGACTTCCTGTCCCATCTCCTGAGCACTGGTTGTGACTTCCTGTCCCATCTACTGAGCACTGGTTGTGACTGTCTCTGCTCTTGTGTTTTGTGAGGCAATGAGGCATTCAGAGCAGATGTGAGAACTTCCTATTGCTTTGGTCCATTCCCAGGATTTCAGAGCGCATTTTAATTCTCAATTTGTTTCGATATAGATCAACCAAATATAACCTGTGGTTGATGTTTTTAGTTCCCCTTGCATGCAGTTTTATTTAACATGGGTCAAAGTAAAGGATCATGTGTAAAAATAATGGATTGCTTCCTGTTTTGGGGAGCTGATTTGATCAGCCCAGAGTTCCCTCAATCCTGAGGATTACATAACTCATGTGGAATCTGTGCTATACTTTCAGTTTGATAGTAACTGCATTAACCATTTATAGTCTCTAAATGTCTGAGAAAAACATAGTAAACATAGGTGTCTGGTTTTAAAGTTAATGAATGAACTTGGAACTCAAATGAACAATGGACTCAATTATTATATGGTTTTCATTAATTGTTTGCACTGATTTGCTGTAGGCTTACCAGGAAGGCTAAAAGTATTTATTTCCAGTGTCACTATTTGAAACATTTGTGATGTGTGTGGTCACGTGTGTTTTACCTGTGTTCAGAATGCAGTATGGGGTGGTTTGGTTTAGCTCTCCTAAAGAAAGAGCAGTGGTGTGAATGCAGGAAGGAGGTCCTTTGCGTGCTTATTATTTTAAGATTTATTTAATTTTTAATTATCTGCATATGTGCCTGTGTGGCTTTGTGCATGTGAGGGCAGGTGCCTGCTGAGGTCAGAGGAGGACATCAGATCCTCTGGAGCTGCAATTCCAAGGAGTTGTAAGCCACCTGATGTGGGGCTGGGACTTGAACTCTGGTCCTCTGTGAAAGCAGCCAGTATTTATTCACTGCTAAATCCTCTCTCTCACCCCCTTTCTCATTTTTAAATCAAGTTACTTGTTTTTTGGTTATTGATTTGTTGAATTCCTCATCTGCTTTGGATATTTTCCTCTTGTTAGAAGCATGGTTTGTAAACATTTTCTCCTGTTCTGTAGATGGCTCTCCATTTATAGCTTATTCCCCTTCCTGCACAGAGCTCTTTAACTGAATGTAATCCAATTTGATTTTTGCTTTTGTTGCCTACGCTTTTGGAATCGTATCTAAGCAATGTTTGTTCAGACCAACTTCGTGGCGATTTTACTCTCACTTTTCCTTCTAATAGTTTTGTACTTTTAGGTCTTACAGTTAAGCCTTTAATGTTTTTTTTAATTTTACAATGAAATGAGTATTTAATTTCATTGTTCTGCATGTGGGTTACCAGTTGTCCCAACTCTATTCACTACGAGTCTGTCCTTTCTGCAGAGTGTTCTTAACATCTATCTTTTAAAAATTAAGTGTGCAGAGGGCTCCTTGTTTTTTAATTTTCATTGTATATGTTCATTGTACATGATGTTGTCTTGCATAAGGACGTTTTCATATATTGTATATATTGTGCACTGGTCATACGTTGTGTAATTGGCCTAATGCATTCTATGCTGTTACCATCCTGTTTAGATGAGTATAGCTTTGTAGTGTGTTTTGAAGTCAGTTGATGTGATGCAACAGTTTTGCTCTTTTTCTTAAAGACTGGTTTGGATATTTGGTGTCTTCTGTTGCTCTGTACACAGCTTGGCTTTTTTAATGTGAAAAACACCTTTGTAACTTTGGTGGAAAATGCATGGCATCTGTAGATTGCCCAAGGTAGTGTGGAAATATTCATAGTAGTCTTCTAATTGATGGACAGTGGAGAGGTTTTCATCATTGCTGTCTCAGTTTCTTCAGTATTTTATGCATCTGAGTATATGGGTTTTTGGCTAAAGTAATTCTTTTTAATTTTTTTATTTTTTATTATGTGTATGTGATCGGGGAATGAGGAGTTACACATAATTGCAGTACCAGCAGTGGCCAGGAGAGAGTGTCAGATCTCTTGAGGGTGGGATTGATGTTGGCTGTGAGCCACCTGACATGCATGGGTGCTGGGGACTGAACTTGGGTCCTCTGGAGGAACAGTACCTGGTTCAAACTGCCGAGCCATGTCTCCAACCCTATTGATTAAACCCATTCTTAAATAAAAAGTGTAATTGTTTTCCTGGTATCTTTTAGGGAGAAGTTTGTGGCTGGCCTACAGAAACATTACCAATCTTCTATAAGTGTTGATTTTCTCATCCTGCAACATTACTGAACTAATTTTTTAGTTCAAACAGATTTTCAGTGTGTCATTTTCCGTTTGCTTCTTACTGTCCACAGTAGAATAACTCCATATTTCTGATTTAGATACCTTCTATTTCTTGAACCTACTTGTTTTAGTAAGAATCTATGGTTGTCTTGTTCCTTATGAGGAAAGCTTTGAATCCCCTATCATGGATATGATATTAGCACCGGGGATACCATCTATGACCATTGCTGTGTGATGCATTCCTTCCACACCTTATTTGTCGTGAAATTATGGCATGAGAGGATGTTATATTATTGTCAGATGGTTTTTCCGCATTTTTTGGCATGATTGTGTAGTCTTTGGTCTCCAATCTTTGAGTGTGACCTTTGCATATATAGATTTCCATATCCTTTATTGTTATCTATTTAATGCGATGAGAAAGATAAAGAAATATGAAGGAAGCTAACAGGGGAGCAGGGAGCTGGGATTTGTGTACCTTGGGTTCATACCTAAAATATTAGAAGTAACTTTAGATGAAAATATATCCTAACTAAATTATGAGATTGAATAGAGGAAAATTCCAATCATAACCTATATAGAAATATGAAAATAAAAGAATAGGAAAAGTCTTATCTTGCAACTCTTGCCAAGAGAAAGCTATGTTAGCTGTGTAATGCTATACAGAATAAGCCCAAGAGAGAACAAGAACTGAAAATGGAGGGACTTACTTTATAGTTAGAGTTTGTTCTTTCAGGCACCACAGGCAGCATAAGAACTGTTAGTGGTGACATCATTACTAGGACAGAGATGGAAATATAATAACAGGATGCTATAAATAACGTTCTGCAAGTGAATTTGGAGATTTAAATGAAATGGACTCAAGCCCGGCATTGGGGGGGGGGGAATATATAAAAGCAAATTCAAGATGAAATATCCTGGATAAGCTTAAACTATTAAATAAATTGAATAAATCAATAGCCCATGCGTTTTTGGAAAATGAAAACCCAGACCCAGATAGCTTCAGTGATGAGATCTGCTGAATATTCAGAGCATAAATAATTGTATTATTTTACTAACCTTCTAGATAGTGGGGAAGGGTCATGCTCTGAAACTCAGGGAAGTCTTTATATACAAATGAATGTAGATACAATTGGGAAAAGAAAGTGACAGACCAGTCTACTTACCAGCACACAGAAGTCTACCCAGTGTTACTGCAGAGCACTGACTGTCAGAGACGAGCCTGCGTGCTCATAACTGTGGCCAGCCTGGCTCCCTGACCAGAGTGTCGCCCAGGACTAGTGACACTGAGACTTCAGTTTCTACATCTTTGTGTTGCTCCCAACTGCTACCAGGCAGCCTGCTCCTTGTCCTGGAGGGGAGCTCTTCCAGCAATAATGGGGTGGGGAGAGTGTGCTCCACCTGGGAAACCTCAACAGGACACAGAAGCAGCCCTTCCTATCTCAATACAAGGGACTACTTTGCTCAAACCCACCCATTTGCAATCTGTTCAGTCTCTTTAAATCTAAAGCAGCATCTCTGTCACTTTGAGAAATGAAAGGACTTGTGACATCAGAATTCCCTAAATGACAGAACTCTGAGTTGGGCAGTGGAAAGTCATTGGTTAATAGAACACTTCTCCCATTCTTGAAAGGTTTTTCATCAGTTTTACCCCTCAGACTCCTAAAGCATGCTGCTTGGTGTTGAAGTAACACGACAGATGCCTACATTACAGCATGGGAATATGACAGAATGTACTTTCTGTGTGAGTTTCAGATCTCACTTCATATTGTGGCTGAAATGCTGTGCTTTGTTTAAGAAGTGTGTTGGCAGCATTGGCGATGCATTGCTACCAAAGCAGCATTTTCAGATGTCTGAAAAGCTCTTTCCCCTCACCCCAAACCTTTTCTCTCATCATCCTGATCATACAGGAACTCCTGGAATTATACGTTCTTATTGGGCTGAGGAGGAACACCAGAGAAACTCAAATTATTGTGAGCAAAAGGAAAACAAAATATCTCAAGTATTGTTGTGGAAGAAAATGTCTACAGGAAATAGCTGAATAGTTAGCTGAGAGATAGGACCAGGAAAAAACAAGATATGACTCAAAAAAAAATCCCTTCTCAGTTTTCACTTCAAATCCCTGTTCTGCATTAGTGAGAGACACAAAGGGAGAATTCCAGGGGACACCTGACCAAATTTGGCATTTGGGCAATGTCATCAAACAGTGACCAAGAGAAAGGAACTGCCCACAGCAGACGAAGGTAGAAACCCATCCTCAAGAAAAGTGTGTTAATTTCACTCAGAAAGAGATATAAAATACATGAAGGAAATGATCAAACATTTGCAGATATCTGAAGTCAGAGAACAGACCCATAACTGATGTAATGCAGCCACAGGCGTGGGCCTACATAGTAGAGAAGATAAGGCCAGCATATCCAGTTATTTTAAAGAAATATTTTGAAGGAAAAGTCATATTCTTGATTAGGAGTTAGAGAAGAATTTCTTTTAAAAAAAACTACAAAGAACAGTAACTGGAAAGAATTACCAAGTGAGCTCATGGCTCCTTGGGTAAAGGCAGTAGCCCACAGCCTGACCACCTGAGGTGGATCCCCTTGTCCCACCTGGTGGAAGGAGAGAACCGACTCCCTCCCACATGTTGTAATCTACATAGGTGCACTTTTGTGTGTGTGCCTTCATACA
This sequence comes from Neodon shergylaensis, assembly GCA_025134845.1. Lineage (NCBI taxonomy): Eukaryota > Metazoa > Chordata > Mammalia > Rodentia > Cricetidae > Neodon > Neodon shergylaensis. The sequence continues at coordinate 9,876,240 of JABTXL010007734.1, forward strand.
TACACAATAAATAAATAAATACTAAAATATAATTTAAAAGAGAGAAGACCAAACTCAATTTGGAAATGTTCATAGCCATCACTTGATATTTGTTAAGCAAGGGCTTATGTAAGATATTTCTAGTCTTTCCTACACAAGAGTTATAACCATCTTCCTAGAGAAACACCCCTGAAGTCACTGGTGAGGAAGGAGCCCCCCCCTTGCAGTTGCAGTGATTGGGCTCTAGCCTCGAGCTCCAGCAACCTCCACTGGAGCTCAACCACAGTGCACACTCCCGCTCTAGACAAGGCCAACCACCACCTTCCAGCCGCGTTGTGTCAGCTTTCTCCCCAACCATAGTCAACTCACCATCTTGAAAACAGATCCTAAACACCAGAAGGAAGTTCGTCTTCGCTTCAAATGACTTACTCACAAACAGACGTATTGTGTGCACGGCCGGCTTGCTGCTGGCGTGCCCGCTTCATCTGGTCTTCTCCTTCGCTCTGGATCAGGACTAACAATATCCAGGTAGTCAGTACTTCGGTGGTCTCAGCTTTTCCAGTCAGTGGAACTTTGGTTACAGGGAAAGGAAGCAAGAACTCCTTCTCATCCTTTTTAGGCCCCGGCTCTTCTGCCTGGATGTTTAGTTGAACCTAGAAACCCTGAGCTGCTCATTAACCAAGTGTCAGACATCCCTACCACCACATCCCCTCTCCCAGCTGGCTCTCCAGTACCCACTGCCTCCTCTTTCCATAATCATCACAGAAGCTACCCCAGTCCAGTCACCTGGCCATGCCTTTGGTGACTTCCTGAAAGGACAATGCTCTTAAGACATGGCCTCAGGCTGAGAATAGTTAGTAGACCCCAGAACATCTCATGCCCTGGAGAAAGGTAACCAGTGTTCAAGGGGCTGCCTCAGTGGTGTGGTTAAGTAGACTTAGCAAATGTTCAGGTCAGAAATCATTCCCAGTACTGCTTGAGGTCCAGCTAAGTCCTCCCGCTGGGGACCTGCTCTGTGTCCAGTTGCCCTTCAGAGGATGACCTTTAACTTGCTGGGTGGACAGGCGGGCTGCCTTGCAGTGTTTGTGCATTATGTAATGTCTGTGCTGCAGGAGAAATCTTATGGAAACACATGGAGGAAGTTTGCTAGTCCAAGGGGTAGATTATAAATCCTGCCCTGTCTAGATAGGGGTGCCCTTCAGTGTCCTTTAGTTTGTGCACAGAGTTTTGTTTTTATAGGCTCTGAAATGTCATACACAAAAATATTCAATCATTTCAGTGCTACCACCCTAGGCAAAGAGGACACACCAAGCCTTCTACTTCCTCTTCAGGTCTCCCTCCCTCCAGCAGACCAAGGTCTGTGGCATCAGAGTTCTCCTCCAGTGGGAGGGGGGGAAATGTCACTTCCCATCTAGACAGTGGCCCTAACTCAATTAGCAGATAGTGTAAGCCTTACCTCTGCATCCATCAGGGTAATTAGGTTGTAACTCAATATTCTGAATTGTGGTTTGTAAGGACTATACACGGATGTTCCCCCTTAATTTCAACCCTGGAATGTTTGCTGCCACATCTGTTCCCTGGAGTCCACACATACCATATATTGAGACATACACTGTCTTCCCACTAAGACAGCTAATTTAGATTTTTTTTTACAACATGTGAACATTTAGTTTTATTTTATGTTGAAACCAAGACAGAAATAGAGTATTAAGAAACATACAGTAATGTTTCACTGGATACTGTGTGTGCAGATATTTAGAGGAAAATTAATGCTTGAAAGGCACTAATAAAGTCTCTTACTTTATTAAGTGTTCTGTAAAACACATGTACACAAATGAAATAAACATACTAGAGTGTGAGGTGTGTAAAATACTCTTTCCACAACTATATTATACTTAAAAAGAGTAGGTGTTTAAACTTGGACATTCTTCAATGCCAGTTTGCAGTGCTTCATTTTTTTCCTTTCATTGAAAATAGATTTTTTTTATTTATTACCAAGGCCAGCTGGCCTGGGTCTGAAAAAGCCTGGGATAAAACTGGTCTCGCTGAACATAGCGGACAATGAGGACTACTGAGACCTCAAGTACAATGGCAATGGGTTTTTGATCCTACTGCACCTATTGGCTTTGTGGGAGCCTAGGCAGTTTGGATGATCACCTTACTAGACCTGGATGGAGATGGGTGGTCATTGGACTTCCCACAGGGCAGGCAACCCTGACTGCTCTTTGGGCTTACGAGGAAGGGGGACTTTATTGGGGGAGGGGGAGGGGAAAGGGGAGGCGGAGGTGGGGAAGAGACAGAAATCTTTAATAATTTAGATTTTCTGATCAAATCTAAAGAAAGTATATTTCAGCTCAGCAGTATCAAGGTCAAACAGTTAAGTGTTTAAAATGTTAGAAGGTCTTTTTGATAGGGTAACCTGATGTGTTCTTTCCTTTCCATTACCTCAGGAGAGGAATGGAGCCCAAGACCCGAAGCAGTCCTGCCAGGGTACCGTGCTTTGTAAATAATGTTGTGAAGGAAGCTTCCATAGTCTTCTCCCTCCTTAATAAACATGGAGATAACTGTTTAAACTGTTTAGCAAGCTAATGATAGCAAGCCTCACAACAGATCACCAATTTCTCCTCAGAATTTTGTCCTTTAGTCCCATCCCAGATTAAATTTCTTTACTACAAAGAAACCCTGTGATTCACTCTCTCACTCAGGTGGGCATGGGAAAGCCTGTTCATGCCAGGTGGTGGCACATGCCTTTAATCCCAGTACTCGGGAGGAAGGGGCAGGCGGATCTCTGTGAGTTTGAGGCCAGCTTTGTCTATTGAGCAAGTTCCAGGACAGGCTCCATAGCTACTGATAAACCCTGTCTCGAAAAAAAAAAAGAAAGAAAACAGATATAAATATTGTAACTGTAATTCTTGCTTGATAACTGTTTTGTTATATGTAATTTTGCTATGTTAAAGTTAAAGTCTTCCTTTTTGTTTAAACAGTAAAAGGGGAAATGATGTAGAAGGGTCTTATCTATCTGTTGTTTCATTGGTAGATTAATAAAGAAAACTGCTTGGCCTGATAGGTCAGAACATAGGTGGGTGGAGTAGACAGAACAGAATGCTGGGAAGAAGGGAAGTAGGTCAGACGCAATGGAGCCAGCCGCCAGGTCAGACATGCTGAATCTTTCCCGGTAAGACACCACCTTGTGTTGCTACATACATTAATAGAAATGAGTTAATCAAGATATGAGAGTTAGCCAATAAGAGGCTAGAACTAATGGGCCAGACAGTGTTTAAATGAATACAATTTGTGTGTTGTTATTTTGGGGGCTAAGTTAGCCCTGCAGGAGCTGGGCAGGACAAAAAGCAGGCCTGCCTGCAGCCTCTCACTACATACATCCTCCAGAATGATTGTAAAACCAAACAATTCCAGGACATTTTACTGTAAACCCTAGTAGTAGCAGCAGAGAGAGCACACATCTCCAAAAAGCTGCACAGCTGATGTCCTCCCCAAGTCTGCTTCAGAAAGTTCTTTGCACATCTCTTTTGAACCTTGCATTTTTTTAATTTATTGTGGTTTTTACTTCCCTTGTATCATTCCTGGGAGTTACAAGTGTATGACTGATGTCAAAGAAAGATTTAGACCCTCATCTTATCTGCTTATTTCTCCTGCTTGAGTTCCTGCTTAGCTCAACAATGTGCTTTGGCCTCCATGGTTGTTTCCATAGTGATGTCAGATGCTGGACCACCTTAAATAAAGCAGCAGGCTTTTTCTCATCACTCCTGCAAAATACCTAGCCAAGCATCCGTCTCCCTCAGCCCTTCCCATTTATGTCACTTAACCCTTCTTTTTATAGACCTGTTAGAAGCAAAACACTAGATAGACTGATGGATGAGGCACAGCCCCTTCCCGTAAGTTAACAGTGGAGCTGGAGAGACAGCTGTAGGTGATGTTTGTGTGTGGCAATGTCTGCTGTCAGAAGAACAGAAACAGGACCTGAGTGGTACTTAGAGGAAATCAGACCTTGGTCAGTGTAAAGCAGAGATGACTGGCTCCACGGATGGCATCAGGACAGGCCTCAGTCTGTACAGAAGGCAGCCTTTGTTTCAGACTGTGAGCACGTGGAAAACTCAGCAGCACTATGCTATGAGGTCATTGCCCTGTTGGTTCTCGGCCATCAGTCCTCAGCCACCCTGAACCCTTCAGCCTCTCTCCTGGTCATCCATGGTGACACTTGAAGGTCAAATGTTTCAGAAGGTGGTTGCAGCAAAGACATTAGAGCATGGAGCTTCTGGTGAGCCTTTGTGCAGCTGTGTGTAGGCTTTAACGAAGCCCAAGTAAGCAAGCGTTTTCTTAGGTCATCCTTCAGGGTTTCACGTCCATTCTCCTCTTGCTGGACATTTCCTTCTCAACAGTGCTCGACACTCTGAAGCCTGCTGTGTTTGCAGGCATGCTGTTGGCAGTCACTGCCAAGAGCAGTGTGTTTTCCACTTAGGAGATTACATTTCTGACCACTGTATTGCCCAGGGGTGGGGGGTGAGATGGGGAGCATTGCTGAGGAATGACAAAGATGGCTTCCTCAGAACGGTTACTAGAGAAGAAACAGGAGGTCTTGTTTAAAAGAAAAGAAAAAAGTATACTTAGGTGGAAATGACAAGGAAAAACAAGTAAGAATAAAATTATGTTGGAGGATATTCAAAATGAAAACATTATTTTCAGAAATGTGAGCATCCCAAATTGTTCAGATTTTTCCTATTCAAATCTGTACCCATTTCGATGTTTGGTCATCTGTCTCTTTCTTGTTGATTTCAAGAAGCTTTAAAATATATCCAGAGTCTTGTACTCTTGCCATCTGGTGCATGTATTTCTCCATTTACAGGCACTTCCTACTCCGAAGACCTGTATGTACATGTCTCAGCTCCCCAGCGTGATGAAGCCATTGTGGAGTGTAGCGTGGCTAAGCTAGCCACAGTTGATGTCTGACTTCTTGACATGGGGTTCTGAAGGCTACCCTGAGTCCTCTAGTTATTATGTTGCTCATTAAGAAGCTTTTCCCAGGTGGGCAGTGATGGCGCATACCTTTAATCCCAGCATTTGGGAGGCAGAGGCAGGCTGATCTCTGTGAGTTCAAGGCCAGCCGAGTCTACAAGAGTTAGTTCCAGGACAGACTTCAAAGCTACGGAGAAATCCTGTCTCAAAAAACCAGAAGAAGAAGAGGGAAAGGAGGAGAAGCAGGAGGAGGAAGGAGAAGGAAGAAGGAAAAAGAAGGAAGAAGAAAAAAGAAGAAGAAAGAAGCTTTCCCCTGGATTGGCAGAAACAGTCACAGAGTCTAGATTAAGGACTTTTCCTGCAATCCCTTCTGAAGTTTCTTTCCCTGCATTCTGTTTGTCACATGACTATACTGGTCAGTACTCAGTTAACTCTCAAGGATACCCTTTGTAGATCTCTGGAACTTCCAGGTACTGTAGCTCTCTCCTCTCCTCTGCTCTGCTCCACCTAAGCCACTGCATTCACCCTCCCGGATGCCCTGTCTCCCTGATGCAGAACGCAGTTAGAACTGTTTCCATCAGCTATGATAGACTTGCAATCAGCTGCCTTTCAAAGGAGAGGTTATTGCTTACAGCTCCCAGTAGTGGGGGACATGCCACACCACAGGTCTCCACAAGGAAGCATCCTATTTATTAGGTCAGGAGGCAGAAGGGACAGAGGACCCACAGCCTACGTTATAGATTCCTAGGAAGGATGGGATGAGGCAGGTTGAGCACTTGGGTGAGGAGACCTAGGATTGGCTGTTAAATTTTCTGAAGTTGCTAGGTGATCTCTTGTCTGGTATCTAGCTCTGGGGTGATTTCAAGTGGAGGGAGGGTAAGATCTGTCGGGTTTTTTCAGCCAGTAAATAGCTGAAGTTTGGGCCTTTAGTGGTTTGGCTTACATAGGAAAGTCATTACCACTGGAGTCTCTGCCACTGGCCTACAAAGTATTGATTACTGGGAATAGGAGCTTTGATCTGATACTCCCGTCTTGATAACAGTCCAGCCTGTGGGGACGGCAGAAAGGCCACCTGGGAATGTGTGATGACTGATGAAGCCTCGTGTGGCTGTGAGAAGGCCTGACCAACACACGGCAGCCACAGAGGAGTCTCCCAAGGTCACACGTGTGACTTGACTTCTGGTGCTCTGTAGCATTAGACGTGTGACTCAGTGCCTTGTGTTCAGTGTTGTGATAATTTTTTTAAATTTTTTATTACTTTATAAATAATACCAATCAAAATTTCCACTTCTTTCCTTCCTCCCACTTCCCTCCCGCTCCCCCACACACCCTCTTCCTCTCCCCCTTCAGTCCTAAGAGGGAAAGGTACCCTGTCTGTGGGAAGTCCAAGGCCCTCCCCACTCCATCCAGGCTTAGGAAAGTATGCATCCAAATAGAATAGGGTCTCAAAAAGCCAATATATGCAGTAGAGACATATCCCAGTGCCATTATCATTGGCTTCTCAGTCTGCCTTAATTGTCAGCCACATTCAGAGGGTGCAGTTTGGTCCCATGCTTGTTCAGTACTAGTCCAGCTAGTGTTGGTGAGCTCCCATTAGCTCAGGCACACTGTCTCTGTGGGTGAACCAACCCCTCGTGGTCCTGATTTCCTTGCTCATATTCTCCTTCCTTCTGCTCTTCAACTGGACCTTGGGAGTTCAGTCGAGTGCTCCAATGTGGGTCTCTGTCTCTATCTCCATCCATTGCTGGATGAAGATTCTATGGTGATATTCAAGATAGTCATCAGTCTGACTATGGGACAAGGCCAGTTCAGGCACCCTCTCCTCCACTGCCCAGAGTCCTAGCTGGAGTCTTACCCATGGACTCCTGGAAACCGCTCCAGAGTCAAGCCTCTTGCCAACCCCAAAATGTCTCCCTCAATCAAGATATCTTCTTTCCTGTTCCCATATCCGTCCTTCCTCCATCTCAACCATCCCATTCCCTCAAGCTCTTCCCAACCCTCCCCTTCTCCCCTCTCTCTCCCTTTCTCCCTTTCCCCTCACCCCCACTCCCATGCTTCCAACTTTTGCCTGGCAATCTTGTCTGCTTCTAGTTTCCAGGAGGATCTATATATGTTTTTCTTTGGTTTCACCTTATTACTTAGCTTGTCTAGGATCATGGACTATAAGCTCACTGTCCTTTGTTTAGGGCTAGAATCCTCTAATGAGTGAGTACATACCATATTCATATTTTTGGGTCTGGGTTATCTCACTCAGGATAGTGGTTTCTATCTCCATCCATTTGCATGCAAAATTAAAGATGTCATTGTTTTTTACTGCAGAGTAGTACTCTAATGTGGAGATGTGCCACACTTTCTTTATCCTTTCTTCCATTGAGGGGCATCTAGGTTGTTTCCAGATTCTGGCTATTACAAATAATGCTGCTATGAACATAGTTGAACAAATGCTTTTGTCATATGATAGGGCATCTCTTGGGTATATGCCCAAGAGTGGTATTACTGGGTCTTGGGGTAAGTTGATCCCAAATTTCCTGAGAAACCGCCACACTGCTTTCCATAGTAGTTGCACAAGTTTGCATTCCCACTAGCAATGGATGAGTGTACCCCTTACTCCACATCCTCTCCAGCAAAGGCTATCATTGGTGTTTTTAATTTTAGCCATTCTGACAGGTGTAAGATGGTATCTCAAAGTAGTTTTGATTTGCATTTCCCTGATAGCTAAGGAAGTTGAACATGTCCTTAAGTGTCTTTTGGCCATTTGAAATTCTTCTGTTGAGAATTCTCTGTTCAGTTCAGTACCCCATTTTTAATTGGATTATTTAGAATTTTAATGTCTAGTTTCATGAGTTCTTTATATATTTTGTAGCTCAGACCTTTGTCCGATGTGGGGTTAGTGAAGACCTTCTCCCATTCAATAAGTTGCCTTTTTATCTTAGTGACTGTGTCCTTTGCTTTACAGAAGCTTCTCAGTTTCAGGAAGACCCATTTATTTATTGTTTCTCTTATTGTCTGTGCTACTGAAGTTATACGTAGGAAGTGGTCTCCTGTGCCCATGTGTTGCAGTGTACTTCCCACTTTCTCTTCTATCAGGTTCAGTGTGGTCCAATTTATATTGAGGTCTTTAATCTATTTGGACTTGAGTTTTGTGCATGATGATAGATATGGATCTATTTTAAATCTTCTACAGGTTGATATCCAGTTATGCCAGCACCATTTGTTAAAGATGCTTTCTTTCTTCCACTGTATAATTTTAGTTTCTTTGTCAAAAATGAGGTATTCATAGGTTTGTGGATTAACATCTGGATCTTCAGTTCGATTCCATTGGTCAACATCTCTGTTTTTATGCCAATGCCAAGCTGTTTTCATTACTATAGCTCTGTAATAGAGTTTGATGTCAGGGATGGTAATGCCTCTGGAAATTCCTTTATTGTATAGGATTGTTTGGCTATCCTGAGTTTTTTTTCCATATAAAGTTGGCTATTGTTCTCTCAAGGCCTGTGAGAGTTGGGATTTTGATGGGGATTGCATTGAATCTATAGCTTGCCTTTGGTAGGATTACCATTTTTACTATCTTGATCCTACCAATCCAAGAGCATGGGAGGTCTTTCCATTTTCTGGTATCCTCTTTAATTTCTTTCTTCAAAGACATAAAGTTCTTGTCAAATAAATCTTTCACTTAGTTGGTTAGTGTTACCCAAAGATACTTCAGGCTATCTGTGGCTATCATGAAAGGTGATGTTTCTCTGATTTCCCTCTCTGCTTCTTTATCCTTTGTGTATAGGAGGACTACTAACTTTTTTGAGTTGCTCTTGTATCCTGCCACATCACTGAAGGTATTTATTAGCTATAGGAATTCTCTGGTAGAGTTTTTGGGGTCACTTATGTACAGTATCATATCATCTGCAAATAATGAAAGTTTGACTTAGTCCTTTCCAATTTGAATCCCCTTGATCTCCTTATGCTGTCTTATTGTTATTGCTAGAACTTCAAGCACTAGGTTGAAGAGATATGGAGAGAGTGGACAGCCTTGTCTTGTTCCTGATTTTAGTATAATTGCTTTGAGTTTCTCTCCATTTAATTTAATGTTAGCTGTCAGCTTGCTGTATACTGCCTTTATTATATTTAGATATGATCCTTGTATCCCTAATCTCTCCAAGACCTTTAAAATAAAGGGGTGTTGAATTTTGTCAAATGCTTTTTCAGCATCTAATGAAATGATCATATGGTATTTTCTTTCAGTTTATTTATATGATGGATTACATTGATAGATTTTCATATGTTGAACCAGCCCTGCATCTCTGGGATGAAGCCTACTTGATCATAATGGATAATTTTTTGATTTTTTTCTTTGATTTGGTTTGCCAGTATTTTATTGAGAATTTTTGCATCAATGTTTATGAGTGAGATTGGTCTGTAATTCTCTTTCTTGGTTGAGTCTTTGTGTGGTTTTGGTATCAGGGTAACTGTAGCTTCATAAAAAGAGTTTGGCAATGACTCTTCTGTTTCTATTACGTGGAACACATTAAGGAGTACAGGTATTAGCTCTTCTTGGAAGTTCTGGTAGAATTCTGCACTAAAACCATCTGGCCCTGGGCTTTTTTTGGTTGGGAGGTTTTTGATGACAGCTTCTATTTCCTTGTGACCTATAGGTTTATTTAAATTGTTCACCTGGTCTTGATTTAATTTTGGTATATGGTATTTATCTAAAAACTGTCCATTTCTTTTACATTTTCCAATATTGTGGACTACAGGCTTTTGTAGCAAGACCTAATGATTCTCTGAATTTCCTCTGTGTCTGTGGTTAGTCCCCCTTTTCATGTCTGATCCTGTTGATTTGAGTGTTCTCTCTCCTCCATTTGATTAGTTTGGATAGGGGTTTGTTAATCTTGTTGATTTTCTCAAAGAAGTAACTCTTTGTCTCATTGATTCTTTGGATTATTTTCTGTGTTTCTTTTTTGTTAATTTCAGCCCTCAGTTTGATTATTTCTAGTCTTCTACTCCTCCTGGATGAGTCTGCTTCTTTTTTTCTAGAGCTTTCAGGTGTGCTGTTAAGTCTCTAATGTGAGCTTTCTCCATTTTCTTTATGTGGGCACTTAGTGCTATGAACTTTCCTCTTAGCACTGCTTTCATAGTGTCTCATAGGTTTGGATATGTTGTGCCTTCATTTTCATTGAATTCAAGGAAGACTTTAATTTCTTTCTTTATTTCTTCCTTGACCCAGGGGTGGTTCAGTAGTTGACTGTTCAGTTTCCATGAGTTTGTAGGCTTTCTGGTGGTGATATTGTTGTTAAATTCTAACGTTACTCCATGGTGATCTGATAAGACACAGGTGGTTACTCCAATTTTTTTGTATCTGTAGATGTTTGCTTTGTTACCAAGTATGTGATCAGTTTTCGAGAAGGTTCCATGAGGTGCTGAGAAGAAGGTATATATATTCTTTTCTGTTTGGGTGGGATGTTCTATAGATGTCTGTTAAGTCCATTTGATTTATTACATCTGTTAGTCTTCTTATTTCTCTGTTAAGTTTCTGTCTGGTTGACCTGTCCATTGGTGAGGGAAGAGTGTTGATATCTCCTTCTATTATAGTGTGGGGTTTGATGTATGCTTTGAGTTCTAGTAATGTTTCTTTTACATATGTGGGTGCTTTTATATGAGGGGCCTAAGATATCAGGATTGAGACTCCATCTTGATAAATTGTTCCTGATATGAGTATAAAGTGTCCTTCTCCATCTCTTCTGATTGATTTTAGTTTGAAATCAATTTTGTTAGATATTAGGATAGCCACACCCGCTTTTTCCTTAGGTCTGTTTGATTGGGAAACCTTTTCCCAACCCTTTACTCTGAGGTAGTGTCTGTCTTTGAGGTTGAAGTGTGTTTCTTGTAAACAGCAGAATGCTGGATCCTGTTTTCGTATCCACTCTATTAACCTGTACCTTTTTATAGGTGAATTGAGTCCATTAATATTAAGTGATATTAATTACCAGTAGCTGTTAACTCCGGTTATCTTTTGGTGGTAATATTTATGTGTTTCTCTTCTTTGAGTTGTGTTGGTGGAGGGTTATCAGATGTCTGTGCTATTGTGGTTGTTGTTGGCTTCCTTGGGTTGAGGTTTTGCTTCTAGTACTTTCTGTAAGGCCGGTTTTGTGGATACATATGGTTTAAATCTGTTTTTGTCATGGAATGTCTTGTTTTCTCCATCGATGGTGAAAGAAAGCTTTGCTGGGTATAGTAGTCTTGGCTTGCATCCATGGTCTCAGTGTCTGCAGAACATCTATCCAACACCTTCAGACCAATACACGGCAGCCACGGAGGAGCCTCCCAAGGTCACACGTGTGACTTGACCTCTGCTGCTCTGTAGCATTAAATGTGTGACTCAGCACCTCGTATTCAGTATTGTTATAATAAATTCTTGTAGGCTAGAAATACCCAACCTTTAGCCAGTGTTGGTAAAACAATTTCTGAATTTAATTTGTAAAATGGAACCACAAAGTCTTCCTCGTGATGCTGAGATGCGCCAGTCTCCAGATGTTTCCAGAGAAAGTGTCATCTCTTAATGAAGACTTCTCAATTATAAAAATAGCAACCAAAGGCCGGGCGGTGGTGGCACATGCCTTTAATCCCAGCACTCGGGAGGCAGAGGCAGGCGGATCTCTGTGAGTTGGAGGCCAGCCTGGTCTACGTAGCTAGTTCCAGGACAGGCTCCAAAACCACAGAGAAACCCTGTCTCCAAAAACCAAAAAAAAAATTGCTTGTTTCCAAATATCTTGATTGAGAAAATCTCAAGTGGATTTTCATTTCAAGCGGCAATAACTTCACATAGCTCCTCCACTTCTGAGATGAATAAGAAGAACTTCATTTGCCCTTTTGCCCAAAACAATTGGAAAAAAAAAAAACAAATAAAATGTAAAAGCAAAAGTGATGTGGGAGTCCCCTCTGTGTGTTACTTATATTGGTTAATGAATAAAGAAACTGCCTTGACCTGATAGGGCAGAACTTAAGTAGGTGGAGAAGACAGAACTGAATTCTGGGAGGAAGAAAGCAGAGTGAGAGGAATGCCATGGATCCACTGGAGATAGATGTGCTGAATTTTATCCAGTAAGCCACTGCCACGTGGCAATATACAGGCTAATAGAAATGGGTTAAATTAAGATGTAAGAATTAACCAATAAGAAACTAGAGCTAATGGGCCAAGCAGGGATTTAATTAATACAATTTCTGTGTGGTTATTTAGGGTCTAAGCTAGCCGGGTGGCTGGGACAAACAAGCAGGACCTCTTGCAAAACAAAAGTTTTCAAGACAGCGGGTGTTGAAGTGAAAAGCAGGCATTCTGAGAAAAGAGAAATCAAGGAAGTGAATTTTACAATTATCTCTTTTGTTGTTTGAAGTTTCCCGGTTGCCATGAAGGGATGAACATGAGTGCAGCCCTTCTCACTGCCCGAAGGCTGTGGGTCCTGTTCTTATTCCCCAGGGTGCCCTGGCATCTTGTGGCCTTACTGTCCAGGGTGGGCTGCCTCTCCCAGGGTTAGCTGAACCTAGCAGACATAGTGCTCTGAAAACACACCTCGGCTTTGCAAGCCTGCCAGAGAGCTCATGTACGTCTTTTAGACCCACAGTGTCTGGTATCAAATAGCGCGTGGCCTCTAGGAAAAGGAATCATATCAACTTGATAAAATTCATTTGACGTTTGTGTTTCTTCTGCATAGTCTATGTGTTTAACTGTTTGTTTCTTTGTTTGTTTCTTTCCAATGAAGCGAATGCTGCCTACCTCGGAGCCAAGAAATGATGCAGGTGGGAAAGAGAGATGATGAAGTCACTAAGGAACTTTTACCTAAGGTAACCATTTCGAGGTGCAGGCTGTCAGGTGATGGGCAGAAATATTTATTGAGCACACGAGCAATTGTCTAAGAACTGGAGACATTGAGCCTTTGTCTAAGAACTCAGACAAAGTTCTGTTACTATAGAAAGCTACATGAAATAAGTAAAGCTGTTTATAGCTACATAAGTTTATTTTGCCACTGGTTCTGTTGAATTGGATTTTAAAAATATTTTAGCAATCTATTAAGCTGAGATGTCTCAGTAGCATCTGCATAATAAATGAACGATATCAGAATGTAACCCTTAACTCTGTGAGAAAGAGCTAACACTGCATATGACCTAGTGAACAGGAAGCCTATTTTTCTCATTCTCCAGCAGGTCGGGCTGTCTTGTTCTCACAGAAAGATTGGATTTCTGAGATTTCAGGAGGGGTGTGGTACCTGCACACTACACTCACACAGAGATACATATGGAAGTGCCAATCTCTGAAGCTATAAAGCCACCTCGGTTTAGAATATGCCAAAATGTCTTAATATATGGATAGCCATGGGACTTCTGGGGCATCATCTGTCTGTGCCATCCTGAAGAGGGAAGATCTGCACTGGTTTTGTTTGTTTGCTTTTAATTATCTGGTTTTATGTGCATTGCTGTTTGCGTGCATGTATGTCTGTGTGAGGGTGTTGGATTACCTGGAAATGGTGTTACAGACAGTTATGAGCTGCCATGTGGGTGCTGAGAATTAAACCTGCACCCTCTAGAAGTGCAGTCAGTGCTCTTAACCTCTGAGCCATCTCTCCAGTCCCAATCTGTAGCTTTGGTTCCATCAAACCTAGGGCCTTGTACGTGCTAAGAGACCATGACCTGTTGCTGAACTTTGCCCACAGCCCAGAGCCGCACTATTAAACTTCCATACCCACACTGCAGAAGAGCAATTTGTGGCTAGTTTGAATTGGGATATTTCATAAGTATAAATGCACATTGGCTTTCAAGATGTCAGTACGTGACGCTCAGGATCAGGGGTAGAGAGTTTACCTGGTACTGTATAAGACCTGAGTTCCACCACGGCACAGACTGAAAAACATTAGTGTCTTAGGAGGAAGATATCTCATACATATACTGATTACATTTGAAATATTTTAAATATATTAAATAATACGTTTCAAATACATCTAAAGTAATTTTACTTATCCCTTCATACTCTTTTTAGCACTGTTACTAGAAATTTCTTGAAGAACATATGTGCCTTGCTTTGTGCTTCTGTAGACAACCCTGACCTAGAGCATTGCAGTGGCTGTGGAGTGCTGACATCTGCTGGGTACAGCAGAATGATCAGGGGGATACCTGACTCTGACGGGTCCTGCACGTCAAATCCTAGACACTGTACCACACTGAGAGAGACACCGGACTGCAGCTCGTCCACAGTGCTGATTTTCAGTTCTGCAACCCCTCCCCGAGGCAGTTTTCAGAAAGCAAGCATTATATACTTTGCTTAGAAAAGTTTTCATTGTGTTAAACATATTTACTCCCAAGAGGCCCTGGAGAAATGCCAGGATCTATTTGGTTTATGTCATTATGGTTATGTCATCATTTCATCAGCATATTAGTGGCCATCGTATTTCCTAAGCAGCAGTTGTCTAGAGATAGAAATTTGTATCAAGAGGCAGCTGTTAGCCACTGACTGGAGCAGGTTGGGCAAGGAGGACCTGCTACTGTCCAGGGCTCTGAAATACTCCAGCACTGAGGGTATGAAAAGACCAGAAAACAGCATTTTATTTTGTAGTCAAATTATAAGCAAGTCTGTTTCCAAGATGCATTTTACTTCTCCAGCTTGGACGTCTGTAAAAACAGTTCAAGTCCTGCTTTATAGTAAGACTGGCAGACACGTGCTTCCAAAACTCACACTTGGGGATGACGGAACTGACCTGCTAGAGGTGGTCCTCCCGTTGGGGAAGTCAGCTGCTGTACAGTACTACTCCTTCTGCATCCTGTTTGTGTGCTGTGGTCAGGAAGAGTCAGAGAAGGCGCTAACTCACTCCTGTGCTGAGTTAAACCCCCATGCACGGGCAATCGTTCCCAGGTAGAGGTTTGCTTGGGGCAGCTGTGGCAGGGCTGGAAGTTTCCTGACACTTTCTCGAGAGAAACCCGGAGTGCCTGCTAGACAGTCAGCATTTCAAGGTTACTATCAGCACAGGCTCAGGATGGAGCTCGCCAACTCCAGGGAATAATTGTGTTTCTAAGACGACAACATGAAATGCAGGGGAGAATTGAAGACATGTGCAGGGTTGTTCTTCCTGCAGGTGTGCAGCTCCATTCCTGTCTCAGTCAGTTCACTGAGAAACCTTCCACCAGCCAGAGAGCAGCTCTCCCCTCAGATAGGGTCGTCCCGGTTCCTCAGCGTTCCTAAGCGAATACAGAGACAGGAAATATATGGGCACTTCGTGTTACATAAGGAAAAAGGGAGGAAACATGCTACAGCTTAATTTTAATAAAGTGACTTAAAACAATATGTCCCTGTCAGCTTAGGAAAAGAAGGGAAGTTCTTTTCATTGCTACTTCATAACTGTATTTTGTCACTTTTATGAATTGTAATGTAAATATCTGTGTTTTTCAGTGGTCTTAGTTGACCTCTGTGAAAGGGTCCTTTGACCCCCAAAGGTGCCACAACCCACAGGTTGAGAACTGATGTTTTAGTCAAAGCTGAGAGCCCAGTTCCTGTGGCTGCAAATGCCTCTCCCTTAAGTGTGTGTTCAAGGATGGCGCTCCCCGTTTCCACCGAGAAGAGGTACACAGAACCTCTGTGCCTGTTCATACTGCCCAGCGTGAAGTTTCTGAGCCATCATAGATGCAAAAACCTTTCCCTTTGTCTCAGTTATTCCACTCAAAACCATTACATAAAGAGTAATTGTGTACCATCTAGCCAAGAGGCCACGCAAAACTAGTGTAAAATTAGTCTCTCTACCACACCGTACCAAAAGCTTCCTGGGCCCTTCTACCCTGAGCAGTAGGCTTCAGCTTTGAAGTTACAGTCAGGTTCTCTGCCATTGCTTTCCTTGTTCTCACAAAGAGGTGCTTTAATATGTTTAGGGAAAGTGACCGATTAACTCTGAAATGTCTAGGGCAGCTGTCTTTCTTGGACGATCTGGAGAATTTATGCCCAGTAATGGACAGCTGTATTGATTCACATTTCCTGTCGTAGGCAATTGCTTCTCTTTCCAGATGAAAATACAGCACCATAGCTCTTTCCAAAGGAGTGTAGCATGAACGTGACGTCAGAGGTTACCTTGTCTCCTCACCTGGCTAAGTTCCACTTCCCTTAAACTTGGCTCCCACTGCCATCTCCAGGAAGTTTCCCCAGCTGCAGTGCTCCCGTGGCCCTCATGGCTCCTGTAGGAGTTGGAATGTCACAATTGTCACACAGGTGTACATGAGCCTTCCTACTGGAAGGAACTGTGGTTTCCATCTGAGGGTCCAGCACAGTTCATAGTCTCTGCTGAACCATCAGTACATGTGTGCTAGGTAGTGGGTGGAAAGACAGGTCCATCAGGAAGCTGTTGTAGAATATAGATTATATTGAAATACAGCTAGCAAGAATGCATTACAATTTAATTTGTGATATAGTACCATGTGCATCTTCATCAGCACACTGAAGAACAAGGGATAATAACAGGTGCTAGCGAGACAGCCCATTGGGTAGCAGTGAGTGCTGCTCTTGCAGAGGCCCCAAGTTCAGTTCATACATCCTCATCAGGTCACTGAGAACCACTGTATCTCCAGGTCCAGAGGGTCCTCTATGTGCACCTTTGAGGTAGGGCAATAATGCAAGCACAAGCAAATCCTGCACACTCCCAATGATTAAACAAAATTGGCCAAAACAACCTGTCAGAGAATCAAAAGCACAGTAACTAATGACACGCACTCCTAGCCAATCACAACACGCCAGCAGCAGTTGCCAGGAGACATTGTGTGAGCATAAGGCCATGGCCTAACAAACTGCAGAAGTCCCTCACTATAAGCAGCACACTGGGTCCGGGAACACTGCTTTCCCTTCTGTCCTTATCCTCACAGGGACTCCCTCACAGCCTGAGGACAACTGATGACTTTTGCCAGGGGTCATTCTCCAGGGCTGTCTGAAGATTCTCTGGCTTTTTTTCTTATTTTTATATATTTATTTATTAAAGATTTCTGCCTCCTCCCCACCACCACCTCCCATTTCCCTCCCCCTCCCCTGATCAAGTCCCCCTCCCTCATAAGCCCAAAGAGCAATCAGGTTCCCTGCACTGTGGGAAGTCCAAGGACCACCCACTTCCATTCAGGTCTAGTAAGGTGAGCATCCAAACTGCCTAGGCTCCCACAAAGCCAGTACGTGCAGTAGGATCAAAAACCCATTGCCATTGTTCTTGAGGTCTCAGTAGTCCTCATTGTCCACTATGTTCAGCGAGTCCGGTTTTATCCCAGGCTTTTTCAGACCCAGGCCAGCTGGCTTTGGTGAGTTCCCAATAGAACATCCCCATTGTCTCAGTGTGTGGGTGCACTCCTCGCGGTCCTGAGTTCCTTGCTCGTGCTCTCTCTCCTTCTGCTCCTGATTTGGACCTTGAGATTTCTGTCTGGTGCTCCAATGTGGGTCTCTGTCTCTGTCTCCTTTCATCGCCTGATGAAGGTTAATATTCAGGAGGATGCCTATGTTTTTCTTTGGGTTCTCCTTCTTATTTAGCTTCTCTAGGATCACTAATTATAGGCTCAATGTCCTTTATTTATGGCTAGAAACCAATTATGAGTGAGTACATCCCATGTTCCTCTTTTTGTGTCTGGCTTACCTCACTCAGGATAGTGTTTTCTATTTCCATTCATTTGCATGCAAAATTAAAGAAGTCCTTGTTTTTTACTGCTGAGTAGTACTCTAATATGTATATATTCCATACTTTCTTCATCCATTCTTCCATTGAAGGGCATCTAGGTTGTTTCCAGGTTCTGGCTATTACAAACAATGCTGCTATGAACATAGTTGAGCATATACTTTTGTTGTATGATAGGGCATCTCTTGGGTATATTCCCAAGAGTGGTATTGCTGGGTCCAGGGGTAGGTTGATCCCGAATTTTCTGAGAAACCGCCACACAGCTTTCACTCATCCATTGCTGGTGGGAATGCAAACTTGTGCAACCACTTTGATTCTCTGGCTTTATGGGGAGTCCCGACCACTCTTCGGCATATAAACTGTTGAACTTCCTCTTTTAGTCTCTCTTGTCAACTAATCTGGTTATGTGAGCACCTACTAAAGGCCTTAGGACAGTATCCTGTCTTTTAATTCACAGAAAGGCTTTGGCCATCCATTTGGGGTTGAATCCCCTTTCCCTTCAGGGATTGGAATGTTCTCCCCAGATGGCAGCTGCTTCCACTAGTTTGATCCTGGAGCTGAGTACAGGGACTGAGATGCAGTTGTCACTCACCCCGTGTCTTTTGGCTGCTTTCTTCTCTGCTACACCTCCTCACAGGCTCCTCCTGGGGCCATCATGAATGGTGTCCCTTCCCTGGAGGATGGGACCTTCCCTTCTCTGCCAGCACTGCCACCACCCCCGCCCCAAAGTTGGCAAAAGTTCTGTGAGTCTCATGTGAGGGCCTCTGCCCTGGTTCTTGCCGGCCATTTTCGCCTCTACCTGGTCTGTACCCACAATATGCAAAGCCTGGAACAGAAGTTGCCTTTTCTGGCTGTTTTGATGAGCTATTCCTGCAGTACTTTAAAACTGAGGTGGCCTGGGCCTCTGGCTCACTCTCCCTACCTATCTTGGCCCCATTGAACCCTGGTGTGGAGCCTGAACTTGTCCCTTGACAACTGTAGTGTGGGTGGGCCCCTGGCTGTGTTGTGCTCATCTCTATCTTCTGAGGACCTAGCTGGCTCCCTTCCTTCCTCAGTCTCTTCCTCCTCTATCATGTCCTCAAAGCCAAAGATGAAGAAACACTTTTCTCTCCGTTCAGTGGGTTGCTCAGTCAGAAGTTCTGTATGTGGCAGCTTGTAGTGGCGAGGGGTCATTGACTCTTCCTCCCCAACTGGGCCTCTGGAGGCCACATCAGGTCCTCCAGTCCTAGGTGGTGCTGGGACAGTTGGTAGGACACTGGCTTGTGATGGCACATCCCCTGGGGAGACATGGACTCACCGCTTTGAGAGGCTGAGACTGAGTCATGGAGGGGGAGCCTTGAAAGACGGAGCAAAAATGGTACAGAGAGAAGAGCTGCTCAGTTTCATGGCGGCTGAAGAAGCTGCCCCTGACCCAGAAGGAGTGGGTTGTGAAGGAGGGGTGGCTGGGCTGACCTCAGGGGGAGGAGAGCAGCATCAGTGGCAGACGTGTCCTACTTCTCCAAAGTGGAGGAGGAGGAGGAGGAGGAGGAGGAGGAGGAGGAGGAGGAGGAGGAGGAGGAGGAGGCAGTTGCTTGGAGTTCTTTGTACCACCCAAGGCATCCCAGTCCCAACTCAGCATCCCCTGTTCTACTCTCACTGATGTCTGCACAGCCACGGTCCTATAGATGCCTGACAGGGAGAACACGTTTGTGGTTCAGGTAGAAGGCCCTTCAGAGTACATTCTGGAGACAACTGATGTACTTCATGTGATCTGGGCGTCTGACATCCAGGAGTTCCTAAGCCCAGGACTCTGCCCTGCTATCAGCCCCTATCCCATGACCCTTGCTCTGGCCCCTGGGACATCCTTCTACACAAAGGATAATTCAGACAGCCTGGAGCTGCCCTGCCCAGCCAGGATCTGCTGCTGGGACCACTTGGCTCCTGGGGCTTATGGGAGCATTTCTGACCAGCCATTGGCTGCCTCCATTGCTGCCTCCTTGACTCAATGCTTCCTCTGAAATTGCCTCCTCACTTTCCCATTGAGGAGGGGCTCCTACAGGGACAATTTATCCCCTCTGAACCCCTACCGTCCCCCTGGATACTTCAGAAGCAGCCACAGGGTCATTCCTGTTTCCAAGGGGATTCAGAGGGTGCTGAAGGAGATCAGCCCCTCTCAGGATATCCTTGGTTCCATGGCATACTCTCTCGATTTAAGGTTGCCTAGTTACTGCTGGAAGGAGGCACTGGCTCCCATGGTGTCTTCCTGGCACATCACAGTGAGACAAGATGTAGTGAATATGTCCTCACTTTCTACTTCCAGGACAAGGCCAAACACCTGCATTTGTCACTGAATGAGTGGGGTCTATGCGAGGTCCAACATCTGTGATTCCAGTCCATTTTTGATATGCTTGAGCACTTCTGGATGCTCTGGAGTCTGGAGGCTCCAGTGATGTTGTCCTTGTTGGCTATGTGCCTTCCCAGTGGCAGCAGGGCTGGGAGCAGGCTGGGAACCATGTGGGCATGTGCAAGGGCTATCAATGCTACCCTGATTCTCCCTATTTTGAGCAAATACTCAGACAATGGGCCATGCAGCTTCAAACCCATTATGATTGGTACTCCATGTTGAAGGCAGTCCTTGACCCCTCAGTTTTTCTCCAATGGCACTCTGCTTAGAATAATGCAGCAGAGACCCAAGCCCATACAAATTTGCAATTTGGACTTAATATTACCCTCAACATGCTTACTGGCCAAGGACAATACCCTGATCCTGTCTCACAATCCATGATTGGCCTACAGGCCTATTTCCAACAAGTGTCTGACCTAACCTTTAAGGCCCTCTGATGTGGAATCCCCCCTATATTCTGTGAATACCATTAGTTAATAAAGAAACTGTCTTGGCCTGTGATAGGGCAAAACAGTAGAGCTAAGTGGGGAAAACTAAACTGAATAAACTGAATACTGGGAGAAGGAAGGCAGAGTTTAGAGATGCCATGTAGCCACCACAGGGGAAAGATGCGAGTTGTCAGCTGGAGCCTTGCTGGTAGGCCATGAGCCTCATGGTAAAATATAAACTAATAGAAATGGGTTAACTTAAGATATGAGTTAGCCAGAAATACACTTAAGCTATTGACCAAACAGTATTGCAAATAATATAGTTTCTGTGTAGTTATTTCGGGTCTGAGCAGCTGGGAACAAATAAGCAGCTTCTCCTACAACAGCCCTCAAACTTTGTATGCCCCCAGGACAGTGTAGGCTATTTCTGCAATCTTGTCCAGCAGGCTGTGGAACCATTTTCTGAATTTTCAACCTGTGTCACCAATGCTGTTGAAAAGCACATCCCCTGTTCTCTGTATACAGA
Organism: Neodon shergylaensis; assembly: GCA_025134845.1. Lineage (NCBI taxonomy): Eukaryota > Metazoa > Chordata > Mammalia > Rodentia > Cricetidae > Neodon > Neodon shergylaensis. The sequence continues at coordinate 9,897,195 of JABTXL010007734.1, forward strand.
AGAAAATGAAGCATATGACAGAATTAGCAAGAAGTACTTCCTCATCGGGACTGTTAGTCCTCAAATAATGACACATGGATTTATTAATTAATTATGAAAGCTTGGCCTATAGCTTGTTCCTAACTAGCTCTTATTACTTAAATTAACCCATTTCTGTTAATCTACATTCTATCACATGGCATTACCTTTCTTCCATCTTGTACCTCCTGTTTCTTCTCCATGTCTCCTGGTATTCCTTGCACCTAGATTCCTCCTCTTCTTCCTTTTTCTCCCCAGAAATCCAATTTATTCCTCCTACCTACTTATTGGCCATTCAGCTTTTTATTAAACCAAGCACGGTGATATATCTTCACACAGTGTACAAATGTCCCACAACAACAGAATCCATTGATTGTAGTTCAGGACATGATTTTAGTCTGTGAGTGTGGTCGCCCAATTAGTCTGAGTCCTGTCAATATTTGTGTGGTCTGTTTGTGAAACATGTAGATATCAGGGAAGGCATTCTGAAACAGCTCTCAATTCTTTTATGCAAACAATGTCAAAGATACTCTCAGTCACCAGGAACTTGAGCACAGTATGCTTTAGAATTCTTGGAACTTCTTGTTTTGTGTATTAAAAAAAAATTAAAGTTCCCTTAAGTAAAGTTTAAAAAAAGAAAGAACAAAAGAAAAAGAAAAGTGTGTCCCATCTGGCCCTACCAAGGATATCCTTATTAAACAACTAACCTGGGAGGGGCTCAGCACCATCACCCATAATGCCATGGTACCTGGTAGAAATGAGAATATTCATAAGTGGGCCTTGGTCACCCATGATATCGACACACAGAACGGGCCCATTTCCACCCTTATGGCTTCCATCAATGCCGTGGCCAATGCCAAACTTGACAAGGATGATAATTCTGCCTCATCAGACCATACTTGCTGAGGATGTGCACAGTCTGGTCACTTAGGTAGGGCTTGTCCCAGGTCTCACCCAAAGACCTAATGCCTTAAATGCCAAAAAGGCTATCATTGGGCACAAGACTGTAGAGGCTCCCAGTGGGTTCCGATATAAATAATAGACTGGACAGTGGCTTCACACTCCTGGTACATGAAAGTAAGGCGGTGTGCCTTGGTTTGCAATCATTAAGGTGAACTGGTTCTCATCCATTAGGCAGATCTCTTTGATTTCAGTAACATAATAGATGTCATTTAGAAAGACAGATTGCCCCAATACTTTGGTTCTCTCTGCTGATGTTACTTGAACAGCAGTAGAACCAACCTTAATAGAGACTTTGGTGTCTTTGTGACCTAGCTTGAGAGCATTGTAGAACACCTTTAGGTCCTCTTCCAGGACCAAGGTGACAGCAGGGAGTTTCTGTTGCTCAGTCAGTTTCCCAGGACAGACTATGAAAATAAGCTGTTTGCTGCCCTTCAGGCCAGTCAGCAACTGCTCGTGGTACTTGGTGTATTCCCTGACCCAGAAGTTACAGTTATAGATATACACTACAGAGACATTGTTGTAAGCAAAGCCAGGAAAAACAGCAAACCACTTAGAGAGGAAGTCTGTTTTAAAGTGATTGCTAGGTCCAGTATGAGCACACTGGATAATCATTTCCCTCAGGACAGACAACTTCTTTCTGCCCTCTCCTTTTAAAATTAAAGATAAAAATCATGCCATACCATCAAGAAACGCCATCCCCTAGGCTGCTATAGCCTTTACAGATGCCAATAAACTAATTTGGGGTTAATAATAATGGGAGTTAATCGTTATAAAAAGGCTTATACCCAACCAAATCCTGGATCAGTACAATGAGGGGAGTTATTGATGGTCCTTAAGGTATTGGAAAAGACCCAATCAGAACCCATAAATATTTTCTCAAATAGCATACAAGCATGCAAAATATTATTTTTTGCAAAATTAAAGTCCCAAAGAATTCCATCTCCAAAACCATGCAAACTATTCAAGACTTATTACAGTCCAGAGGACACCTCTAGTGCATATCCCTTATCAGATTGCATATGGGCTGCCAGGAATGCTAGCAACAGGCATCCACAGAATAGACTACCTAATTATGACTATGACAGTGTCCTTGCCTTTGATGGAACAGGATAGGTTCCTCCATCAGCAATTTCATTTGTCCCCTCAAAATTTACACAAGCTTTTACCTGGCTTACCCCTGCCCAGCTGTAAATTTAATTAAAACTTAGACAACTTAACTAGACACTAGTCAGGTCATTGGATTTGTCTACCACATTCTTTGGCCAAGTATGGGATCACACAAAATGCCTTTTAGATTCCTCTACACTTGTTGCATGGTACCTTATGGGAGAGGTGGTGGTGGCTCTAATATTTCTGCTTAAGTGTCTCCTACAACTAAGATCCCAACAACAGCAAGTAGGCTCCAGGTAGGAGCCTTGCTTACCACTTTAACTCTGAGAAGGAGCATGCAACACACAAACCCTTTTTATCTTAGCAAAAGCAAAATCTACCATGTAGTACAATGTGCAGTAAATATCTCTGTATTTGGTTGCAGGAATCTGCCGTGCTCTCCTGCTTGTGCACACCTAGTAGACCTGATTTTGCTGCATTCCCAGGTGGGGAGTGCTGAGCCATGGGCATGATCTCAGCTACTTTGCTCCTGACTCAGAGTGGGCACACAAGCACCTTGGTCCACAAATGCCATTCAAGCTTTCTGAAAGATCCAGAGGTCACACAAGCTGCCTCCATTTGAAACCATCACAGGTTTTTTTTTTTTCTGCTACCACTGAATCAGGAAGACCTTTCTAAAAGGAGCAGCAGCATGTCGCCAGCAAGCAAAGCCCATTTGGGAAAATAAATGCGGCTAAACCTTGGATTTTAGTGTCTAAAATTCCTTTTCAAGCCCTCTCAGGTTTTAAGTAGATTTTAGTTGGCCCCACGTTGGGTGTCAATTTGTTGTGAGGAGCTGCTTGTTGGTTCCTGGCTGCTCAGCCCCAAAATAATCACACAGAAACCATATTATTTAAATCACTGCTTGGCCTCTTAGGTCTAGCTTCTTGTTGGCTATCTATTATATCTTAATTTAACCCATCTCCATTAATCTATGCATTACCACAAGGTTGTGGCCTACCAGCAAAGTTCCAGCACATATGTCTCTGGAAGCAGATGCATGGCTTCTCTCTAACTCCATACTTCTTTCTCCCAGCTTAGTTTTTTCCCACCTAACTAAGTTCTACCTTGCTATAGGTCCAGAGCAGTTTCTTTCTTCATTAATGGTAATCACAGCATACAGAGGGGAATCCGACATCATAAGACCATTGGGAAACACGGGTATTTACATTAAGAATCTTTAACAGTAGTAAAATTGCAATGACATAGTAGCAATAAAAATAATTTTATGGTTAGGGGGTCACCACACATAAGGGACTGTATTAAAGCATCACAGCATTAGGATTGTTGAGAAACAGTGAACTCGAAGATATTATGACTATTTGGCAACTACATGACATAGCCACCGACCAATAGAACATATAGCAGCTGCCAACAGCCCATTTAGGTATCCCAGAATGTATCAGTCATCCCTAAAAATGTGCTGAGATTACCCCATGGGAGGGATAATTTGGGGGAAAGTGTAGGGACAATATTGGGAAGCAGTTACATTTTAGGTGGCATGCCTGTTTACAGGCTTTTAGAAGAATGAACACAGTGGGGTTGGGGATGAGAAGATTCAGGAGGAGGAATCAAAGGCCCTTCGTGCAGGTGGGCATTAGCAGATGGGGTGAAGGGACCTGAGACTGCTGCCCTTGGTCTAGATTTGGTGGGAAGGGAGGATGAGGAAGTAGCCCCAGGTTGTGGGAGGCGGTTGGTGCTTGTGCATGAGACACCTGTGGAATATCCCAGCAAGTACATGTCCAGGTGTGTGCTGTGAGACTTAAAAAGAGGAGTCTGGGCTCAAGTATGGCTTTGGCATGACAGGCCTATAACTGTGAGCATGCATCGTGGCCACCTGCAGAAGTCTGAAATATAAAGAAAGAAGCCATCTGAAGCTTGATGCTTGGACAGTTCAGGTTGAGGTTGTGGATAGAGGGGGGCCAGTGAATACAATGGGACAGAGGCAGGGAGGGGCAGTAGGTGAGCTCTGGAGTAGAGGAAGAAAAATCACCTGTACATTTCAATTGTGTGGGACCCTGGTCTCTTCTGTGCTATTTCAGGCCCAGGTGTATCTGGAGTGACAGGTAGGTCAGCTTTCCCTGAGTCTGTCACTGTTCTAAACTATAAGGAGATGCATGTCTCTTTTATAGAAAAGTGACTTAGAGTTTGGTTATCAACTGGAAGTTTTCATTTCAGACTCATTTAGGAGGGAAATTCTAAATGGCCGTGACCGTCTTTGGCCCAAGCTTTTGAAAACAGCTGTTGTGGGCTGCTTCCAGCCTGAATCTTAACATCACTCTGGGTCCACAGGAATCTTCAGTTGTTCACAGGCAGAGCACACTGGTTGTGAACCACACTGTGGCCTTTGGAAGAAGGTGGGCAGCGGTGGCAGGGCAAGGTGGTATTGCCTCTGCCCTAGGCCAGTGCTACCATGAGGCAGAGAGGTCTCAGGAAAGGAGTTTTGTGCCCTAGCTCTGTCTTCATTCTCTGCTTAGCCTGCCGTAGCCAGAGGTGCACGCTGCCTGTGGGAACAGCCCTCGTAGAGTGCGGACATTTGCAGAATGGCCATGCAAATCCTTCGGACATGCACATGTCCCGCTGGCGGAGCATAGGAAAGTGCTCCCTGGACCAGCTCACCAGCCCTGCCTTTCCGCCAAGCCCCACTCCGAAACGGATTCTGTTAGTTCTGCCTGTTTAACTTGAAGCCTGTCCAGAATGTCATGATCGTCCTGGAAACAGATAGGCTTGTTTTTACCTCCATCATTTTGACCTCAAGAGCTTCATTCAAGGCAGTTGCGCTAGCATGCTCTGAAGTTCTCTAGTGGAGTCTGATTGAAAAGAGGTCCGTGTTGGAGTGCCGAATCCTCAGTGCCACAACCCAGGTTCAAACTCCAGCTCTGCCACTGGCTTCATCGTATGATGCCTTTCCCCCGTCAATAAAATCATTTCATATAAATATGTATTCTCAGTTAGTTGTGCTAAAGTGGTGGTTAAAATTCTCACCTTATAATTCAGACCTCACCTAGAGTGCCCAGCATATATTAGGCATTCAGTAAGCTTTCACTATTACTGCTATAAAATTAGACACAGCCTAGACAGGCCCCTGAGTACTTTTTTGAAGACTGGCTGCTTTCCCTCTCCATATGCGCTCCCTGCCCACAGGCTGCTTCTGTAATGGGAGGTGCTGCTGATACTGAGTGTGTGGCTGAGGCCCTGGACCGTCCAGTCCTATTTAGATCACAGCCACGGCTCCACACAAGGTGCCCAAGGGAGCTGTTCTTTGGATTCCACAATGGGGGACACAGCGTGGCTGAACTTTTCTTAGGTCTGGGCTCAGTACTCACACGCAGGGGTTCCAATGAGCTGGACTCTGCCGTGTCTCAGTTTAGTTTGACTAAGCAAGCCCCTCAGCCACTTCTCTGGGACTAATGAACCAGGGAGCAGCAGAAACACGAGAGGATAAACGGCTTCCGGTGCCTCATACTCAGCTGCCTCAACAAAGGGAAGTCTGCCTTGGCTAGTGCCTCACTGTGGCCCCAGGTAGTTTAGATGAAGCTAATTGCTAGATGAATCTGTACAAACTTCCGAACCTCGGGATGCATAGCTAGCTGTTCAGCCAGCAGAGGGTGCATCAGGCAGGGCCATGAAAGGCCCTGCTGCCTTGGTACCTCCGTTCCCACTGCTCCTCTGGTGCCAATAAAGGGAAGCCGTGTTCTGAAAGTAGGAAGTACTGTATTTTCTCCTCTGTCCTCTGGAGATTTTTGTCCTCATTTCCTCAAGAATAGCACAGCAACCAGATAGAGAGAAAGAGATGGAAGGAAACAAGGTTAAACTGCAACTGAATGTTCTTACCCACCTCAGCCTCCCAGGTAGCCTTGCTCAGGCTGTGCACAAAGAGGGCAGTGAGATTTCAAAGCATTGTAGCTGCACCGGGTAACTACTGGGGGCAGACTTTAATAACTGAGAGGAGATACTTGACTTCACAGTAGATTTTCATCAGCTTCAAGGGGTTAAGACCTAAGTGTGTTGGTCCCTGTAGAACGGGAGGAGAAAAAGCCTGTGGTATTCAGATTCAGTAGAGAACCTCAGAGCTGGTACCCTGCTCCCCAGAAAGCTGGAAGGTGATGGATAGAGAGCAGTGAAGTCCAGCTGCAAAAGAGGGAGATGCTTTAGTTTGGATCCAGATAATTCTCCCAAAGCAATGTGTTGGAGGCTTTGATTCCAGCTTGGTGTTATTAGGTGATGATATAGGTGTGCTCTTCAAGGAGACAGCGGGAGCCCAGAGCCTTCTGTCTCTCCCTTCACTTCCTAGCCATCTTGAGGAAAACAGTGTAATGCCCTCCGCTGTGACGTATCACCCCCTGCACCCAGAGTAGTATGGCTAGTTGATCACACAGTGTAGAGCCTCTGAAACTAAGCCAAAACAAACCTTCCTGTCCATAAGGCGATCATTTTGGGTGTTTGTGGCAATAAAGAACAGGATAGGCAGTGGTGGTGCACGTCTTCAATCCCAGCACTCAGGAGGCACAGAATATAGCCAGGCTGGAAGATATATATATACATATATATATGATAGATACATAGATAGATGATAGATAGATAGATAGATAGATAGATAGATAGATAGATAGATAGAT
>JABTXL010007734.1:9903953-9926701 GCA_025134845.1 Neodon shergylaensis
GATAGATAGATAGATAGATAGATAGATAGATAGATAGATAGATAGATAGATAGATAGATAGAGTGGGCAGAGTCAGAGAAAAGCCATGCCTCTGTTGGAGCCTACTGAAACTTTACCACGACCTTGTGGTGATACACAGATTAATAGAAATGGGTTAACCAAAGATATAAGAGCTATCTAGCAATATGCTTAAGTCATTGGCCAAACAGTGTGGTTATTTCAAGTATGGGCAGCCTGGAGCGAACCAGCAGCCTCTGCCTACACTCCCCACTATATCTAGGCTAAGCAAGGCATCCCTCCATAGTGAATGTGCTCCCAGATTTACTGAGCCTTCTGAAAGTGCCACAGAGGCCCTTGGAATACACATCACATCACACCAGCTCCACTGAGAAGCCAGAGACAGTCTGATTTCTCTACATTCTGATCACCTTGCAATCCTTCGGCGAACCTGTCCCTGTGCCTACAAGGGTTGTATGAAAACAGTTAGTTTGTGGCCACTAACTTTGGGGTGATTTTGTTACCTTAACTGTCTCGCTCACCGTCACCTTCTTCCCTCCCATGTCCACCCCACCCTCTGTACACATGAGCTGGCAATGTGTTCCTTTAGTGAGACAGAGGAATTTGCCGCATGAAGTCTCCAGTTTCTTCCCATCACTCGCCTTAATGCATCCTGTGGTCTCTAAGGGCTCTGGAAGGGACATAGGACAGTGGGCAGGGTCGGGCACAGGGGCTGCCTTCAGACCCCTGCAGTCCTCTGCAGGCGGTGGATGTTGGAGGGGGGATAAAATGTGTTTCTTGTCTTTCAGCTGACGTTTTACTACGGTAAAACAGATGGCTGGTGTCCAGTGAAGTATTATGAAGACATGAAGAAAGACTTCCCAGGCGGGGATATCCGACTCTGTGAGAAAGGAATATCTCATGCTTTTGTCCTCGGTTTCAGCCAGGAGGTGGCTGCCATAGTTGCTGACTGGATGAATAATAAACTGCCCAAAATATAAACACTGGCTCAGGGAAAACGCACCTACATTCAATACGCAGAAGCCGTAGGTGTGCCCTGCTTAGTGGTAATGTTTAGATTAAATGCTTGAAAAGGACATTGAGACCCTCGGCTACAGACGACCAGCGCTCGGCTCCCTGTGCTAAGACTGAAGTGAGCACAGTTGATGACTCATTCCACACGTTCCCCGACTCAGGAGACACAGCGACCTCCACAGGATTCCTCTCTTCACAAGAAGCCCAACAGCACTGCCCAGCACAGTTTGCCCAACACAATTCTACAAGCTGAAGAGAATCTAAATATCAGGGATTCTGACCAGATTATCACTTTAGAATAGATTGTCCTGAATGAAATTATGAAACACTTCCTAGAAAATAGAAACCACCCATGAACATGGGTGGGCAGTCAGTCATGTGAAATGAGTAAGACGGAGACAAGCTCACCCTCCTCATCCAGTTGCAGGGAGGAATGAGCAGATGACGCTGGCAGTGAACTTGGGTTTCCTTCAGGTATTGGGGAAAATCAGTTCTGACTTTGTACAGGTCTTGGCTGAGGTCGCCAGCCTGTCTTCCTGATCCTCCTGCAGTGAACCAAGAATCAAGTTTGCCTGACATTGATCAACTCACTAGACAGTTGCTGAAGGATCCTGGCTCTGACCAGCAGGTTCTTTCTGAGCCTTAAAATGCCAAGTCCCTGCAGCCTCCTCTAGAGCCAGAAGGGAGGGGTGGACTGTCCACGTCAGATTTGTACGGCCATGGAGTAGCTCATCCGTGTGGTTCTTCCAGTGAAGCGCCATGGACGGGGGCGGCGAAGCGATGATGCTGTTCGTGGTGGCTTTTGCTGCCCTCTGATTCTTTCTTCCTGAAAATCTCCCAGCACATAATTTATGGAAAGGTGTTTTAGATTGTTGAGTAAAACGTTAACAAATTAACTCCCCATTTGCCTAAACTTTACAGACTGGAAAGACATCACTTTATGAATGAATTTCGTATCACTTCACCTGTGGAAGCATATTCCTGGCTGAGAAGTGGAGGGACAGCTATGCTGCCTCCCTTAATTGAGTCAATCCTAAGCTCTCAGAGTCCAGTGAACCCCACTTGTCTGTAGTGGCAGTGACAGTTGACGCACAATTGGAAACATTCCATTTTCTTCTAGAGAAGTGTTCTTGTGACAGTATTGTTCCTTAGGCAGTGAGGCGGTCCTTCCTCTCACAAACATGGATTCTTAAGTGCCGCCAGCTCTGTGGTGAGGGATGGCTGAATTCTCATCCTTTGCATGGCTGCTGCATTGGAGCTCTAGCTCCTCGGAGGGGAAAAGCCAAACTCCAGACAAGGAGGGCTCTTCGTCCATGAAGAAGTCCAGTAGCTGCACAGCAAGGGTTGGTGCTACACACAAATACTGTATCTGCACGCGGAGGCCTTCTGGAGAGCTGGCCTGAGGAACCAGGCTTCCTGCTTATAGGACGGGTCCACTCCGTGCTGGAAATGAATGTGTGGAAACAAGTGCTGGCAGATCAGACTCACGGGAACAACACAACCTTCATAGATTCCTTTCAGAAATTACATTACTCTGTGTTTCCAAACTCTACTTAAAAGACTCTGGTGCCTCATTCCTATTCTTCATCTAAACACCTAATGATATTTATAATAAATATTTTTCCTGCAGTTACTGCTGTGTCTGGTCTCATCTCTGTGTGCTGTGAGCAAGGATATAATGTAAGCAGTTGGCCTAAGCTACACTCACTGTTAGAGGGAAACAGTTCTTTGTCACTGCACTACTGAAAGAGCGAAGAACCAAGCTTCAAGATACTGAATCCTTAAGAATTACAGAGGGGCTGGAAAGATGGCTCAGTGGTTAAGAGCACTAACTCCTCTTCCAGAGGACCAGGAACCCACTGACCAATTTCTACCACCCCATGTCAGCTCACCACAGTCTGCACCTCCTGTCTCAGAGGATCTGACGCCTTCCTCTGGCCTCCCTGAGCACCAGGTATTCACTTGGAGACCATCTTGAACTACATGGCAAAACACTGTCAAAGACAGAAGGAGTAAGAGGAAGAGGAGAGCGCAGAATACCAAAACTGTTAGCTACTGGGTGAGATCCATTTCCCAGTAGCTGTGCCTATGTGTTCCACTTAGCCACACGACATCACTACAGTCTTCACAGTGCTTCTACCAAAAGCTGTCTAGTGCTGTGTGAAAAGCACTAGTTGGAACGTTGATCCAGGTCCTTGGTGACTCCTTGCACTGCTATAGACACCCTAGAGGCAGCTCTAGTGGGCTCCTACCTGGGGCTCTGTCTCTGTTTGCACCGTTCAATCGCTCAGCTTTAGACAGCCAGGCACATCCTGTGATTTGACTTACCCTCTTACTTACATTAAAACTGTAACAATTCAGGGGGCTGGAAAGATGGCTCAGTGGTTAAGAGCATTGCCTGCTCTTCCAAAGGTCCTGAGTTCAATTCCCAGCAACCACATGGTGGCTCACAACCATCTGAAATGTGATCTGTATGCCCTCTTCTGGCCTGCAGGCAGACACACAGACAGAATATTGTACACATAATAAATAAATAATTAAAAAAACTGTAACAATTCAGACTAAAGGAGCATAACAAACTAACAAGACCCCTGACTCTCAGTTGAATGTTTTTACTATAAAATGAGTTTGGGGTATAGTTTGGATGGTGTCTAAAGATGGTGGTGTAATTTTTCTGACTTAGTGATTCTACTGTGGGAATGTAGGTGAATGCCTGGGTTGTACTGAGAACATGCTGCATCTCAGAACTGAGATGTATCCTGCCAGTTTGCTCACAAATAGTGTACAAGAAAACACTTTCCTCTGTTTCTGCCAATATTGTGGAGTTCTGTGATCATTTGGGGATGTGTGAAATATTTTTGAAAAGCAGAAAGCTCTCTCCATCATCGACCTCCCACTGTTTCTTCTCTAGACAATAAAGAGAGAAGTGAATTTAAATGCCGCGTCTTTGACTCATAGCAGCACAATGCTACATAAGAGTTCATTTCCCCTCCCCCAACCTCCTCACTTCTCACCTGTGAAGCTGGGCTAATAGGAACACTTGTCTGGCTGGGTGTTGTCGTTTGTTTCTTTGTTATGCTTGGAGTTGCAGATGTTTTGTTTGTCATAAACCAATGAGGTCATGCATGTAGCACTCAATGTCTTGTCTGGCTTATAGGAAGCCTGCTGTAACAGGCATTTAAAGGGAGAAACAGCCAAACTCCTTGAGTCTCACCAGGGCAGTGGAGGCTACTACACTAGTTCTGTCACACGAGTTGTAAAGGTACTTGTGGTCTCCATGCTCCTGGACCTTGCTTCTGTGTGGGGATCACATGCTGGCCTAGCTCAGATTTTTAGACTTGGGCCATGCAGCGTCCACACACACAATTTAGGATGCTCTCACAGTGGGCTTAGAAAAATGCAGAAAACAGCATTTCTCAGAAAACACAAGGCATTTCTGTTCCTGGTCTGCTGGGCACAGAGGAGAGAATTTACTTGGGCTCGGTCAAAAAGCTATGCTCTGGGAACAAATGCATTTCGGAGGATGTGAGCAAAGCTCTCCTGACTAGAAGAGAAGGACACTTAAGCGTGTCCTTGTTGCTTTCTCACAGGCTGTGATTTGTGTCTGTGCCCCATACATATAGAGGAGGTAAGTGATCACATTGCAGGGAGCATCTGTGGACCATTAATAGGGTCTCCACCACCTCCAGACCAAGACTGGTATCAGTGAACATGACACTTGCTGAAGCCTCCGGGTGACAGCCTGCGAGCACGGCAAGAGCCATAGAGAAGATGGTGTTGCTATCATTCTGTGAAGAGGGGGTTTCTGGGGGAAAGGGGCTTCCTCTACTAATAAAGAACGGGCAGAATTGGATTAGTTTTGTATAGAGAAGAACAGGTCCAGGTAAAGTAGCCCCTAAGCTGTCCCTGTCTCACAAACAGGCTTCTCAGTCCGTGGAGGCTCTGACTTACCCTGTGTTCAGACATCGTGGGTGTGAAGTGCCTGCCTTACTGAAGATTTCATACCTGCTGGGGCAGGAAAGATGGAAATGTGCTCAGCCCACTCTTAGGTGACCTGAGTTCAGTTCCAAGCACCCTTGTGGGTCTTCTCACAACCATCTACAACTCCAGCTCCAGGGAGATCTGATGCCTCGGGTCTCCATGGGAACCTGAACTCAGATGCATGTGCGCCACACACACGCACACACACACACAAATTAAAATAAGCTTTAAAAATATTTTATAGCCAGCAGGTGACAGGAGCTGAGATCCTAGTTCAGGCCACTGCTCTAAAGACTTTGTCCCCTTCTTTCTGCTACACCATGCTGCCTCCTGGAGGCCACAGCGGGCAAACCTCGCAAGAGTGGAAGGATGGGAAAGGGAATCACATGAAGGGCAAGTGAGATCCATCCCCAGACACACACACACACACACACACACACACACACATCAAAGGAGGTGGTTGTCATAAGTGAGGCTTGTGAAAGACTGAAGGTTGCAACTGCCCAAACTTTAGAGGCAAAGACTACATCAGACAAGCCCACACGCTGGTGTCTGTCTAGGATGCACTCTGTCAAGCCTTCTAGTCTCCTGGTGCTCTGTGCATAGCACAGTGACTCTTCTGCATGTGTGCTCGCTCTTAAGCCTTGAGACTCAGTTTCCATCATGCACAGCCTCTGAGACTCGTCCCGAAGTGCCACCTGCTTCTACCTCCTGAGCACCCATTTAACTCTCTCTTGCCAGCCCACCCAGGAGGGCTGGTCATGACTGGTGGATCTCTGAGCGTCATTACTGGAGAGACAGCAGCTTTGCTGGCCAGTTCCTTCCAACCCCTACTGCCATCCCTCCTTGTCCTTTAAAGGAGAGTTCCAGAAAGTGTGCTTGAGTTATAATCATCTCTATACTTGCCAAAGAATAGGACCTGACACTAGACTTCAGAATAAACTAGAAAGTCCCATTTGAGCGCCTCTGCGTCCTTAAACTAGGCATGCCAGTGAAAGTGTTGGACAGAGACATGTATGCATTTCCTGAGCAGAGTAGATTCAAAGACAACTGTGCACTTCCTGACACAAAGCAACTACAAACAAGGTCAAGACCCTTGTGGCCCATCTCGTCTGGTATGACAACAACGGTTACTTCTCTTCTATAATTAGAAAACCTTTGAGGCTTAGGCATTGGCAACTACCAAATACATGTCTTGTTAACTACTGAGCCCTAACCCTGCAGAGTAATCCAAATGGGAATTACAGCACAATACACAAGACAATGGCCAGGCCGAGGAGAGTGTTCTCATTTTGTATTGCATTCCTCAAACATTCTGGTGAAGGTGCTTGTGCTGACCTCCCCGCAGTGGGGTGGATTTCCTTCCTGGGTATGTCTCTGGGAAAATTCCTCTTCTCTGGGATGGGAATGTGACCCCCTTACTGGGCGTCCATTAGAGTCACAGGGTGTGGGTGCACCTGCAAGGTCTCACTCCCTCACAGAGGGACTAGACTCCCACCTCTGCAAATCCACCCAGCTCAGGCTCTGCAGAACATCTGGGCCTGCTTGTGCTGGCCATCGCTGTACACCTGCATGTGATTAGGACTCAGCAGACAGCACAGCTCCACCGAAGTCAGCCCTGGTGACATGTCCCTGTGGAAAAGACCCTCCCCAGATTGCTGAGTCCAAGGATACGTGAGCTCCACACATCTGCGACCACAGCAGTCCCCATCCTCAGTGGAGCAGCAGCAAGGACACCTTCACCCCAGCCTGCCTGGAAATCAACAGCACCAAGGGCAGACTGAGCACAGCACAGCCAGGGAGGGAACAGAAGCCCAGCTTGGCCTCCTCAAAATCAGCCACTGAAGAATCTACTTTAGACCTCTTTAAAACTGCCTTTGAGAAGTCAGATACAATTTCAAATCCCCTGACTTTCTCCACGCAAATGCCCCTACTCTTGTGAATGTGTAAGCCCCTGCACAGCCCACTGAAGTAGGCCTTGTGGACAATGAAAAACAGTGAAATTTAACCTAGGGATGTAATAAACAGTGCATGACAAGACTTTACACCCTTCCATGGAGGGTCACAGAGTTTGCACATTTATTGGACCTGCAGAATATTTAGTTGAGAAGACAGGTTTTCTCCCAAGAAAATTAATTTTCATTTAATAATGAAATTAAGAGGACAAAGAGAGTCTCGAGATGGACCTTTTGTAGGAGATAAACATGACCACAGAGACTTTCACTCATGTACTACAGGAATGTTGCATCCAAACTGGACAGCTGCTGACATCCCTGACACAAAGGTGAGTCACTCTGATGTGGCTTCATATCCCCAAAGGTCGTATTGGTCACAGTCCTTTGTGAGGGCCAGGTCCTGTCACAACTGCATCTCTGTAGGAAGAAGTGAATGGAGGAGCCAAGAACACACTACATTCTGTCGAGAGAGGAGCTGAAACAGTTAAGGAGGAGCTTTCTGGAGGACCAAGCCAGAATGTCCTGGCAAACTTTCTCTCAGACTTGATTCTCTGGAATCTCTCATAGGTCTCAAAGAAGCCACTCAATGGTCTTTATACCTTGAGCCTTCAGAGGCTAAGCCATGTGGCCTCCAGAGCAGGACCCATGCTTTCTGCAGTGGGATGGGTCCTCCTCGGCAGCCACAAATGTGTCCCTTGCAACTACATTTTGAACAACTGTTCACTCCTTGTAAGCTATCATACTCATGTCCCAGAGAGAAACCTTTTCCATAGTCTTGTGACCTCTTCTCCCCTGCACCAGACCTACTCAGTGACCTTCTGCAGTGCATGGCTGTGCATCGTGTCCTCTGCAGTTCCACAATGGCCACAGGGCCTAGGGTACAGCATCCCTATGCTTGGAGCTCCTGACCATTGATGCCATGTTGAGACCATGGTACTTTAGGAGACCGTGCTCAGAACAGACCAGCAGGGCCTACCGTGTAGCTGCCCATTTTGATACAGACATTCCAAATCCCAAGTCCTTACCATCTGCTCTCCTTAGCAGAGCAGAACGTACTAACACAGAAAGATTAAACAACAGAGGTCAAACCCTCCATCCCCAGACACCAGTCAGCCAGAAGCATCTTTATGAAGAAAATATTTAATCAACTTATCTGTACAAGTTATTAAAGTGGTGGATGATGAGCATGCAAGCTGTTTAACAGATACATACTGCTGGGTAATGGTTGAGAAAATAGTTGGCTGTTTCCCAGGTCATTTACATTTCAATATGTACAACCTACTTAAATCTGAGAATACATAGACACACAGAGTCATGCCGGCCCTCTAAGGGTTCTCTGCTAGCTGGCCTGGTCACAACAGCACAGTGTCACCGAGGGCTGCCCAAGTGACCGGGCTGGGCAGCAGGCAGATGCTCAACTGCCGCCTGCAAGCCTTGGAGCTATGCTCTGGCCAAATCTGAGCTGGAAGACTGCCAACAAGATTTCAGTTTTTAAAACCTCTCCCGCCCAGCGCCTGTCCCTATCCTCTTAGGAAGCCAAGACGAGGAACAGTAGGTGTCACCGCAAAATGAAAGTGACTTCCCCTGAAACTAATTAATTCTGTCTTTAGCTGCTGAGGGAACAGCATGGACTTGAGCCTTGGTGGCATTACCATCACTTTGAGTGTTGCCATTTCCTTAAAATAACAGTATCAGAATCAGATTAAAATTACTTTTTAAGCTGCAGGCTGCTCACCGTGTGCCGCATTCCACTGCCCACCCCGGGCCTACTTACACAGCGTCATGCCATAAGCAGGTTCAGGATTCAGCAACAACCTTCACAGTAAGAGGACTGCAAAGATCTGCCTCTTTATTTACACATAAAACAGAACAAAAAAATAATCACGAACTTTTTCAGGACCACTTACATCATCCCCTAAAACCCAAGTCGCAGATAGTGTGTGTTAAACCTTGCTTTTATTTTTAATGCATGAACTGTTCATTTGAAGTGCAACATCTTCCAGGTAAAAGACCTGATGATGACTCTTTATCAAAGAACCAAAGCCAAAAACTGTTTGTCCCACCATATAAAGTGAAATGCAAAACTAAAATTATACTAAGGGCGCTCATGTTTAGTCTGTGATTTATCTGAGGTGGAGCGCGCCACAGACTCTCTTCTCTGGAGAGTCTCAATTCCCAGCTTGGAACATTAGCTTGTTTCCCAGCCAGGAAGCATGTTGTATGCTGAACTTTCTCACCAAACTGGATCATTGTTCCTAAAGAGAGAGCAGATTGGTTGACTGTATAACTCTGACAGGTTGACCAAAAGTGAAGCCTGTTCCTTAAGCCATCCTGTAATCCTCAAAGCAAATGTTTGCTGCACCTGGGAGGAATCAGGGACCTAACTCCTGTTCAGGGAAGGGCCCCCAGAACACCTTGTTACTGCCTTGCAGGCTTAATACAGTGAGAAGCCAGGCAATGGCTGCTTGTAGCCCACATGAGTTATCTGAAAGAAGCCAGGCTGTCAGGGGGGTACTGACTGTCAGAGCACAGACAGGTTATATGTAAACTCCCACAAGGGAGTTGAGATTGTGTGCTCTTGGCGGATCAGTTCACACTTTCTTCTAAGTCAGCCAGACTTCTGCAACAGCTTTCCCAGGACTCTTGTTTTTGTCCACAGTGTGCACATAACCAGAAGGGCCAGACATAGTTCTAGACACTGACAGTCAAGAGTCTGGGGGCGCTAGATGCAAACATGACATCACAAATGTTAGTAAAACAGACACACCAAAGCAAAATAGCTGGCCTCATCCTGAAGGCCTGTAGCACAGCGCCCACAGTGCCTGGGTTTGGCCCTCGGCCTTTTCTGATGTCCTTAGTTTGGTTCAGCATCCCCTGAAAAGGATAAAGAGTTTCTGGACCACAAATCTCTCTCTTCCCTCTGAGTGAAGAGTTTCTTCTCTAGAAAGAAGTTCTCCTTGATGAACAAAACATGCTTCTCACACCTTCACACCAAACACAGGAATGGTTGCCACAGCCCTTTCGCTATCCAAAAGATGCGTGTGAGAGAGACCAGCCCTGTGTTTGCTTCACAGATGCTGGAGGAGGCCTGCAAGCTCAGCACCGAGAGGGAGAAATGGACTCTTGCTTTAGCCAGGCTTGCTGCTAAAAGGGTGCCCTGAGTAATGGACAACAGCAGGAGAGCCTCGAAATTGAGCCTGGTTTTTGTTTTTCCCGTGACTTTACACACCCCACACCCATGCTGACTTCTGCTTTGTTGTAATGGGTGCCAGGAAACACCATCCCTACTTTTGCCTGACTAAAGGTCTACAGCAGTGTTTCTCAACCTGCAAGTCCCAACTCTTTTAGGGGTCGAGTGAGCCTTTCAGGGGGATCGCCTAAGACCATCAGAAAACACATTACAATTCATAACAAGTGGCAAAATTACAGTGAAGAAGTAGCAACAAAAATAGTTTTGTGGTTTGGGGTCATCACAATATGAGGAACAGTATTAAAGGGTCACAGCAAAGGAAGAAAAAGGTCGCGGCCTTAAGAAGGTTGTAAACTGTCTGCAAGCACAGAACGGGTTGGGCTCGGTTAAGGCAGATGGGTCTACATCAAAAACAGAGCATTCCCGGTCCCTGAATGATTCTCAGAGCTCACAGCCCTGGGTTTTGCCTCTTGATTCAAGAGACTAACTTCCAGTCTCTCTGCAGCCTGGGTTATGACCCTCTTCCCTCAGCAATGCCTCACTCTGGGGGTACCCTTGTGTGCTGTTCTGAGCTCTGGTCAAAAAGGAAAGAAGAAAACAACTTGACTTCAGCCTAAAGCTACAAAGGTCTCTGCTACAAAAAGCAGAGTTCTATGGGGGGAGGGATCCAAATAAACCTCTTCTGGACCTCTCCCTTCTAGTGCTTCTTAATGCTTAACGCTGCCACCATTTTCCAGGTTGTATGAAAGAAGACAAGAGGGTTGTCTGATTTGGACCCTGTCACCAAACCCCTCTACTGGTAAGCTTTAGCCAGACCTTAGACCCAGGGCATAGAGAGGAGACCCTGCGAGGGCAGCCTGCCTTAGCCAGGCTCTCTTCCTTTCCCTGGGACTTCTGGGCTGCCCTGAGAGCATAACTTTCACTGTCTCCTATTGTCACCAGAGAGAACTCACAGCAGTTAGGGGCCCTTTCCCAGCACTCAGACCTGAAGGCCTCAGCCAGCATGTGGCCGAATGCTAGCACAAGTGCATCTCCAGCCAGGGTAGACACACTCTCCAATCAAGAGACACAGGAGACAGCTCCCAGCTGGTGGGGAGACCAAACCCTATGCCTCGGGTCCTGGTTTCTCCTGCACCTGCCTCACCACAGGTAGAAGCTGAAGCAACATTGGTGAAGCCCCAATAAAGGCTAGCATTTAGATAAGATGACAGACATGCACACACACACACAGAGAGAGAGAGAGAGAGAGAGAGAGAGAGAGAGAGAGAGAGAAGGCCACAGCTGGGCAGCAGTGACACATAACTTTAATCTTAGCAGAGGCAGACAGATCTCTGAGTTTGAGGCCAACCTGGTCTACAGAGACATAGAGAAACCTTGTCTTGGGAAAGCAATGGAGGGAGGGAGCAAGGGAGCGAGGGAGAGAAGCTGGGTAACAGGGTTATACTTCACCTTGGAATGTCCGAGCCATTTTCTAGGAAGAATCTTGGAGCCTTAGAACAGGACCAGTTTCATTTAAGAGACAAAAGGTCTAGGCAGGGAGATGATTGCCCTGGACTGACTTGCCTCAGGTGTCTCTCAAGAGATGCCCTGTAGAACCAATACCCCAGAGTGGCCTAGCAGGCAGACCCAGGCCACACTATGAAGACAGCTAACTTTTTAGTGTACAGAAATCCTGAGAGTCCTCAGATACATCAGCTGCCTACCCTATGGAGGTCTAGCAATCTCTCACCCACTTCCCAAATTTTATTACTTCTTCATTTCCTACTTAAGACACTTCTAAAAGGGAAATGCGGGCCCACAGCTCCCTGACAGAAAGCCGCTTTCAGACCCCCTTCCTCCCAAGCCATCTGCCACAGACCGAGGATGCTGCGTTTAGCAAGAGCAGTTCTGCTTCCCTGAACCCCAAAAGAACACTCTCTGGAGAACCAGCAAGGACCACGACAGTGTGCTCTCTATTTTTCAGGACGGACTCCAACAAGGGAGGAGCTGGCCTCTGGGACACAGGATGCCCTCTTGGGGAGAACAGGACTCAACACGCTGCTTTAAGAAGGAGTGTGGTCTACAGCCTCAATTAAGTTGGCCTTGATGGGGGAGTGACTGCTGGTATGAGGACCTGGAGGACTGGCTGTCTCCTGTTCCATCCCGCGGGTGCCCAGGCTCTCTTCAGGGCTCACTCACACCCAGCTTCTGTCCCTGCTGACACCATGATGGCTGTCAGGGAAGATCAGCAGGGGACAGAGAGATCCACCGCCTTTGGCAGCACTGCCACACAATGCACGAGCTTATTACCCTCATGCCACCCGAGCATGCAAATGTCAGGGAGGTAGACAAAGGCCAAGCATACAAACATTACAGCACAGCGCAGCACAGCGCCAGCCCTGCCTCCCCACAATAAGATTAAGAAACGGACCACCCTCTCTGCAAGGCCCAGTCCAGCTGCTTTGTAACCCCAAATCCCACAAGACCAGAGTCTAGGAATCCTGAAAATGCCTTCCTGCCAATGAAGGGGTTTACCTTAATCCATAAATTATGACTTCAAGCAGCACACCAGACCAGCTTGGTGTCTGGCAGGCCCCTGGGCCCAGCTGGCCTGCCCCTGCTTCCTGAGCAGGGATCTTAGATTTAGCTCACTTGAAGTAGTGGTTCAAATTATCTCAAGTAGCAGTGCGATGTTCCCCTAACAAAGCAGGGAATTCTCTTTCACCAGGGACACTTTGGTGATCTCAGACCGGGGTCAAGGGAACATCCTGACAGACAGACAGCTCGGCACTGACTACAGCTTCCAGCCAAGGAATTTAAGAGAACAGTTGAATCTGTCCTGGTCACCCAGCCCTCCTAGATCCCGGATGACAGGAGAACGATGAAGAGTGTTCCCAACTGTGCAGACAGCGGCCTTTCCCCGCCTCCTGGCAAAGCTAGCTTAACCACATCCCATCTGCCCCACAGGCAGTGGTCCCCTCTGTGGTCATAAAACACATTCTAGAGAAAATGGCTCTCGGAAGCAGAACTGGAAGAGGAGCACTGTTGCTAGGGATGGTTTCGCCAAGGTCCAAAGGAAGCCTAGGAGATGCTCCTTTCATTCCATAAACAGAGAGCATCCGAGGCTTCAGAGGCAGTGGATGAAGGTAACCAGTCTAATGGAAATCGCTACTTTCAAACATCACCCACAACATGTCACCCAGAAAAGGGAGGTGGACATTTCCCTATTATACAATCTCAGGCTAACTCAAGATTATTTTTACATGAAATTTGTTTGGCCTATTGAGAGTCTCTCTCTCTCATACACACATACACAGTATCAAAATGTTTGCTTCTATTCAAAGGTAGTAAATACTCTAAATCTTTTTCAAAAATAGTCAACTCTAATTTTCATTAACTTTTTATAACTTTCTAGTGCCACTGCAAAGTGCCGTTCTTATTCTCCACTATGACCTCAGAGCCATCACTTTTAAAATCATCATCTAAAACAGAAGAGAGAGGTTTCCCATACAGAATCCAGAAATCTGGATGGACATCTCCGCCCAATCACAAAAAAAAGATGAAATCCTATCAAGAGTAGCCACTTGGAGATTAAAAAAGAAGAAAAGAAAGGAAAAAGCTGAAATTGTTGCATTTTCTGGTTACAGCTATTCACAGCCATACAAAGTTCACATTCTAAACGAAGGAAAATCTTTGTCTTAAGAATAAATTATACATGGATTATTTTCCCCTTGAGGGGAAATTTTACAGAATGAAAAGGACTCAGATGGGGTTCTTAAATAAATTAGCTGGGTCTAAATCTTCGTCTTTATTGTCTATAGGGAGTGTAGTGTAACCACTGAAAAGGAAAATATCTATATACCGTCCTGGACCTTGGCATCCAAAATGAGGGCAGAATTAATGCCTCTCCCACAACCTAAAGGAGAAAAGGCAGCATGAGGTCAATGCTGTTCTGAAAGCCCCCAGCAGGAGCAGCCCAAATGATTTCTCTTTCCCAGTCATTGACAAGAGGTCCCAAAGGATGGACAAGCAGCAAGAAATCAAACCAAACACTTCTGTAGAGCAGGGATTCTGGAGATGAGAGACAGGCTTGCACTCTGCTCATCCCACACAAGTACTGGTCTAGGAGCAAGGATCAGGTCCAGGCTGTGTGTTTGGGTCTGAGAAAAGCATTTGTGTGTGGCTCAACTTCCCGTCGCTGTCACACTGCCAAAATATAACAGCAACATGCACAGTGGAAGGCACACTTAAGCCAGCACAGATTCCACAGCAAAGCATAAGCACCCATCGCCTCTTGGAGGGGGCCAATGGGCTTCAATCCTCTCGGAGCAGCCCCAGGACACTCAAGCCCTGACAGCCTCCTTCCCGCCTCATAGGGCATCCTCTTGGCACACCTCAGCTGCCTCTGCTACCCAAGTGCAGCCATTGCCCTAACTTCCTCCTGTACAACCCTCTAGATGCTTCTAAACCCGGCAGATCCTACCCTGTTCCGCACGCCTTGCCTCCATTTCACACACCGCCAAGAGAAAAATATTCTACTTCCCAGATTGTTCCTAATTGGAATCGATTATTTTAAGTCAGATCATTCCTAACTGAAATTGATTTTTAAGCTGGTATTGACATTTTTAGCACAATATATTCTTTTGGATAAAGCTTCCTTTTCAAAACTGAGACAGCATCACAATCGGGCTTGTGTAAAGGATGGGTGCATCTCCCCCAATGGTTCCTTACTATTTGTAGATTCCCAGTGCATACCTCCAGAGAATCTGGGTACCACAGCCCTGCAGTGGGAGTGCCAGGAATTCAGCCACCCCGCGGTGCCAAACCACCACCAACTAAAAGGAGTATCCAATGCTAACGCTTTTCTAAACACAGACACCCTTCTCCTTAAAGAAACAGCGGTTTGTACCGATGTTAGCAAATAAACATGGCTGTAACATCCAGGGGCCGCATCTGCACAAGGCTTTCCGCGCCTCCTGTCCACGGTAAATGTGTGCATGAGTGAAGGAGTGTGTAAATATGAGTGTGAACTGTGTGATCTCCTCTGTGCAGGCGGGAGGCCATATTCCACCGTCCCTCCAGCCTGGTGACAGGCCAGGCTGAGGCTGTTTTTCTGCTGGGGTCCAGGGCGGCAAGGCCCTCCCCAGACCGCATGCTACCTGCAGCCGCAGGCCTCCACCACCATGTCCTCGTACTGCTTGTAGACCACGTTATTGGCGGCATCGATGTAGAGGATACTAATGGGGCTGAGGCGTGCGGGCACGCAGCAGGAGGCTGGCGCCGCGTCGGGTGCCATGGAGTTGAGCAAAGTCTGAATGATTGCGTGGTTGGTGGGTTCCAGGTGCGAGCGCAAAGGAAAGTCACAAACGCCCTCGCAGTGATACGCCTCGTAGTCTAACGGCGCGATGATCCAGTCGTCCCACCCCAGCTCCTTAAAGTCCACGTGCAGAGGCTTGCGGCTGCACCGGCTCCGGCCCCTGCGCCCATGGCCCTTGCCGCCACCTCCGCCGCTGCCCTGTGCTCCCCGAGTCCCCGCCAGCGCCGTCCGCCTTCGCCTCCGTCCGTTTGGGGTTGCTTTCCGAGATCCAGCGCCTGGTCCCGGATCCGGTGGCGGCTCTGCGGCTGCCCGGAGCGCGCGGGCTTGGGCGCGGATCTCCCGGAAGAGACTCTCTTTCCTCTGTGTACGGGAAGAGATCACCAACAGCGCGCGCTCCTCCGCAGCAGTGCCATCGCCGGTACTACCGCCGGACCAGCCAAAGCCCAGTCGTCCTAAGGCCAGCGGGCTGCTCCCGGTGCCAGCCACTGCGCGCAACACCAGGCAGAACTTGCGGGAGGCGCGCGGCTCGCGACGGAGGCTCTGCACCGCGTCCGTCACATCGAACTCTTCCCAGCGCGCAACTTCTAGGGGTTCGGCAGTCCGCGAGTGCAGTAGGTGGGATGTTTGGGTCACGTCGGGGCACGAGGACAGCTGCAACAGCGGAGGGAGGGTCGCACTGTCCTGGTCTGGCTCCGGAGACCTCCGACGCAGCACGCGCAGCTCAGCACTTACTACCTCGTCCGCGTCGAGGAGGCTGGATAAATCGAAGAGAAAGTTCTGGCCGGGCTCGGTCGCCAATTCCTCTACGGGAAGGACAAAAACAGAAAGAGCTGGATGAGACTAGAGCCAATACACGCAGCCAAGGGGGTTTGGGTTGGCTGCCCTCGATGCAACACAACATAACTCAGGAAGGCCCATCAAAGCGGACAGTCGTTCCCTAATCTGGGCTCCAGAACCAAGGCTGCCAATCCTTTCTTGTCTCCTACACCTGAATCTTTAGTTCTTCCGCTGCCACCGCTAACGATCACAGAAACACACTCCTAATCGCTGAACTATGTCGGCCAAGAAAGAGTGCACCACCTCACAAAAGACAAACCTATGACCTCTTTAGTTCTGCTGCCTGCAAAAAACAGCGCACTTAATTCAGACTTCTGGTCAGGGGCGCATTCCGCCCCCCCCCCCAGGAATTGCTCTGTATGAAAATTGTCCCTTACTGCCGGGCTGGGAGCCTCTAGAGAGCTGCAAGTTCCCCCTGGCTGTACAGAAACGAAAAATTCTCATTTCCTAAAAACATGTTCTCCTTTGGTTCATTCTCTTCTCCCAACCTAGCCTACTAGACAAATTGGACCCTGAGAACAGTTCAAAAACGAAATACGGCAGCACCACGACACAGACCCCCTCTCCTCCGAGCCACCTTTTCCCTTCAGCGAAATGGAAATGAAGGCCCAGGTAAGTCACAGGTTCTCCAAAGTCCACCCTGAGCTTTCATTGTTGGTCGCCCTCTTCGGACCCCATTCTTGGGGAGCACCACAAACAGGAGGGGAAAGGCAATGGGATGCAAAGAACCTTCATGGAAATATTAGAGGCAGCAATGGCTGCCACAGTGAGCGCTACATAGTCTTTGGCTCTGGTGTGATTTATTTCAGGCTTGGGGTTTTATTTCTGGACATGGGCCCTTTTTCTTTTGGGATGGACTCGGGCGAAAAAAAAGTTTAAATTCCACAAAAGAGCAGATAAGGCATTGCCTTTGAAGAGGGTCATATGGTTTCGTTTTGCCCCGTTGCAGAGACCAGGCAGAAACTCCCCCCACCTTCAGGATTTGTTCACCAACCTTGGACATCAGGCCTTCATGCCTTAAGTCTACAATCTGGGTGTATTGCTCAAGCAACTCTGTTCTAAACGGAAGCTGGTGGTAGTAAGCTAGAGAGAGGTGCTGGGCTGGATTTCGCTGCAGCCTCCACCTCACCCTGTTTCTCCAGGAAGGGAGGGAGGAAAGGTGGCTCACCTCTGGGTCTTGCTGGTCAAGTAGAGCTCCACCAGAAGGACCTTAGGACACAGTACACTAAGCCAGCCCCAAGAATTCTGATAATTCTGCGACCTTAGGGCCCTTCCCTGCTCTCACCTCCTGCAGTTTGAGAGTACCCTACTAGGTCTGAAATTTTTCCTGATTTTGTGTGGCGGGATTGCAGCTCCCCTGAATCAGTGCAGTGACAGACCTTCTGAAGATGTGTGCCGGTCCTAAGGGCTATTTGAGCCCAGGATTTCTATGGACCAGAAAGCAAGCCGTCTGTGCACGGGCTACTGTGTGTGTTTCTGAGATGGGTGATTACTGCACGGTGGCCTCTGCCTGTTTTCCCACGCTGGTGGCAATGGCCTGCAGACTGTCAGTGACTGCCGGACTTTACTTTCCTGGCCTATTTGTCTTCCTTTTCCTCCTGATTTCCAAGCTAGATCTTTGGCTGGGTAGAATTAAAGCCAAAATTGCTTGCATTTCCGCCTGAAATTAGTTAAATTTTCCCTATCTGTCTGCTTTAATGACTTCAATGGAGATTAATAAAAGCCAGATGATACACAGCAACTACCCTACAGTCCCACCCACACCCTACCTTGGAGGGTCCAGCACAGGGTAAAATGGGACGCTTGGGTTCCAGGCATCCATGTCCTCCCCACACAACCGAGTCCTGGACTCTGGCCGCTGGGGCCTGGCTGCCACAGATCGCTGGCGCCCATACTCACTTCCCACACACAACTCAATATCCACCCGATGCCTGCTGGAAGGGCCTTCCTGGTACAGACGGGGACCATTTCCTTTCATCTGCGACCTGTTTCTCTACACTAATTTCTCTTTAGCGCCCTTCAATTTGTGTATCCTCCCTGGGGACAAGGAGCATCACTGCTAGTCCCTCTTGGGGGAAGGAACTCCAGGGTCCTCATTCCTGTCCTTTCTTCTACTTTCTTTCTTCTCCAAGGGCTCCAAGTTCGAGGCCACTCTAGACCCTTCCCCAAAGAAGGAGATCTTGAACTCGGTTTGCCTGCTTGAGAGAGACCTGCCAGTCTGCGGTCCCTACCCCTCCCCGCTCAGCCCTCGGAAAGCAAGCCGCTACTTAGCGGGTTCGGATGCGCTGACTTAGACGAAGTTTCTAACATCTGAAGATGAGATTATGGGGCCATGGCTCTGAACCCAATGGAACAGAAACTTGCCTCCCCCAGGACGTCTCAGGGCAGGAGCAGATGGGCCAGGGTGGCACAGAAGATATGTAAAGTACCTTGAGTTGCGTGGTTTATGAAGCCGGTGATCGTGTCCGCGCGGCCATGCCCCGAGGCTGCCATGGCTGGAGCCCTCCCAGCCATGCTCCGGTAAAGCGACATCATGAAATGATGTGGTACCACCGAGCCGTTCCTCCGAGCCGGGACGAGGGTCCGTCCGCCGCCGCCGCCCCGGGAGCTCCAGGCTGGTCCTGCACCCGCCGCTCGGAGCACCGCCGCAGCCTCCAGCCCGTCGCGGGGACGGCAGGCGCTCAGCAGCCAGAGACACAGCGCGGCGGCGGCGCTCAGGTCCATGGGCTCCGTGGGCCTATCGGCCGCGCGACACGGGCTCCGTGGCTCCGGGAAGTCCCCCGACGCCTTTTGAACATAGTGTTTAATAATGGGGGAAGTGTGCGCAGCAAGCCGCTGCCCCCCTTCTCTCCCACCCCACCCCCGCCCAGCGCCCGGAGCAGCGCCCCCTGCTGAACGTTCGACCCGCAGCTCTGAGCCCCCCAACTCAGGCCTGTCGCGCAAAGCAGGGCAGGAGCCTCCTCCCCTGGTTGCAGCGCGGTGTCCCGGTTCTTGCCAAGTGAGGGCCACCCGCCCGAGGCTCCCGCCACAGCACAGTGCCCCGCCTCCCCTCCCTAAGGCATCGCAATCCCCCTCCCTGTCCCAAGACCTGAGCGCTCTCCTTGGCTGAAGGATGGGCCGTCGTGCGTACCCGCCCAGCTTTCTCCCCACTCCTCCACGGAGAAACGCCGCCCTCCCCGCTATTTTGCCTGTGCTTAGGTTGCCAGGCCGAGACGAGGCTGGGCCCCTCCCATTCAACTTCCTCGCCTTGCGCCCCCTTGGTGGACGCTCACTAGGAAGCACCAAGAGCGTCTACTTGGGGATGTTTACTGTGAGTCACTGCCCTCTGAGGATCGCAGTGGTAGGTCAGAGCAAGGGAGAGGATCTATGGCGAAGGACAAGTGACTGGAACAACAGGGTAGAAAGAGACAGATGGATACGGACCGACTGTCGGAAAAGAAAAGATTTGCGTGGGAATCTTGGGCCAAAGCAGGAGCCAAAGTCTTAAAGGGCTTGATGAATTAGGAAGGCCTCTGCGCATAGAGTAGCTGACTCCCGGGCAGAGTAAGGTCTCAGTGTCCGAAAGTGCAACCAACGTGGTGACCTCTTTACCCTCTGGGGGCGGGCCCGGGACCACATTTCTCCAAGGTCAGCAGGGCAAAAGGCAGCAGGCTGCTTGTATGTTCGCTTGTAGTTACAAGTCAGGAGGGTGAGCAGCAGCGCCTTGGGGCAGCGCTCTAGGGCCACGGTGGAGAAGGTTTCCACCTCCATCCTATCAAGTATGGGACACCCGAGCATGCAGACACTGGGGATCTTATTTGGCTAGCCCCTGTTCTAAATAAAGAGTGGACTGCACTGAGGTCGACCGAGCAACTGTCAGACAGCTTTGAGGGCCTGGACCACACCCCCTTCCCTTTTCTTTAAAATTGCATTGGATACCAAACTGAGCATCGACACCACACCGAGGCTGTGTGTGAGTCTGCAGGTCAAGTGCTATCTAAAAGTTCCTTCCGGATCAACTGTGGCCCAGGTTCAGGAGATGAAGGAGTACACTCCCACCCTGCCCTGTGAATCAGAGGCAGAGCTCAGTCTGGGGTGTTGGGATGTTTGGGAGCTGGAAGAAATGCCCTGACCAGTGTCAATACTTGCAGGGTTCCATGGGAGCTGTAAGACCTGAACTCGCCTGCAGTAAGCACATGTGTACCTGGACCAAAGTTTGTGCTGCCTGCCTGCTCACAGCCTTCCTGCTGTTGCCCAGATGGTGGACAACTGAGATGGACAACCTGCCTTCGGAGCCCAGGTTGGGTGCCCAGAGGAAGTGACTCTGGTAGGACAGAGACTTCCTACTGTAATTCTCTTCCCACCTTCTGGTCCATGTACACAAGGGCCAGCCAGGAGTCTCTCTGTTCTGAGGGACACTGGGTCCTGTTACCTTGCTGCCCTTCTTTCTACTGTAGGCACTCATGTCCTGCATGTTTCACAAGTCAATTCCATGTTGGAAAACACTGAGGGTCCTGGGCTGTCATGGTGCTGGCTCCAGATCTGGCTTTGCCCATTAATCATCTTGCCAAGTCCCTCACTTGTCTTGGCTTCGGTTTCTCCCTTGTACACAGGGAAGAGTGGAAGGGACTTGGCTCTATCTGGGCACTGCAAGACTGCATGTCACCTCTGAACGTAGGCCACCTTAGGACTCAGGAAGTTGGGATAGATTGGTGATCCGTCCTGCAGCAGGTTTGAGGAAGCCACATAGCTTCTTTGAGAATGAATGTCCTGGTCTCTGAGTCTTTGTGTACCTGAGACACAGACTGGAACAGAGGTTGCTGGATAACTTTGTCCCCCCTCCCCCAGGATATTCTGACTGCTAACGGTGAATCTAGAAGTAGGTTTGCGAGCACACTGGAAGGCTTTGGAAGAGAATGGAAGGCATGGAGGTGGGGCTCACACAACCCACCAGCTGTATGTAAAGCAGGGTATAGTCTCTTCATTTGCACTTCTTGGTCCAGACCCCTTCATCTATCCATCTCTCCACTACTTCCTTTTGTTTGTTATTGCTAGGCACCCTTCCGTGTGTTACGAATTCATCAGTACTGCAAACAGACTCATTGAGAGCCAGGGTGGGCAGGAGAAACAATGAACGGTAACACACACGTGACTAACATACGTACTGCCGAGGACACTCTGAGCACCATGAAGATAGGAGAGGCCTTTGTGAGCAGCAGAGAACACCCTGAGGCAGAACCCCAACAGAGGAAAGCATGGGGGTGTAGGGAGCATAACTGATTCCTTCCCCTTACTTCTGCTTAAGTGATGCTAGGCACTTGTCACCTGTCCATTGCTTATATGCCCCATGCCATGTCCTCCCGACTGCTGCTCTATCCAGTAACAGGGATCAGCATATCATTTTCTAGAGTGGCCAGTCACCCAGACATTAAGGCTTTGCCCAGGGTCAAGTGGGAAGTAGCAGAGTCTGGAGTGTCAAACTGTCTTGGCTCAGCTTTGGGCTTCCACTGCCCCAAGGAGGTGAGATTGCAGGGCGGGGGTGGGGGGTTGGTCTGTTAATTTCCTCCATGACCCTCTCTGGCCCTCTGGAAGCTTCTAGGCAGAAAAAGCGACTCTAAGGATTATGAGAGAATTACCCAAGTGGACTCTTCTCTCTGCCATGAGCTGGGCACTCACTGTGCTGAGACACCCCCCCCCCCAATAGGGCCAACAGCAGGGCCTCTGACTCCCTTCCCCAGGGCTTCCAAAGGCCCATTTTCCTATCTGAGAGGAAAATGCAGAAGACAGAGAAAAAGGTCACAAGATTCCCCCACCACTCACCCTTCTCTGCCTATAGCTCACTCAAGTCCTCCTATCTAGTAGATGGTCCCTCTTGGACCTGCAATCCCAAAGCTAGCCCAGGCATGCTTGGGGTTCACCTTATGTGCAGGAAGCCCTTGGCAACTGTCTGGGCAGTAGTGAGCCAGACATCTGAGCCAGATGATGTTGGAGCTGTGTTCTGCTGCTGGCTATACACATTGGAAGGAAATGCTTGCCCTGGGTTTTGTCGCAAGACTCACTGGGAAGTGGCTGCAGCAACCCAGTGGCAGATGGCGAAGTTCAGGGATGGTGGGGAGCAAGCCAGACAGGAAGTCATCACTCTGTTCTCTGTCTCTGTGGTGATCTGCCCCCTGCACAGTCAGGAAAGGTAGGGGTTTGCATTCTCACCCCCAGGTCCTCTCCCTAGGGATGGGTTGCCTGTCTATCGCCCCTGCAGAAACTGTCGGCTCACTCTGAGCCCCTGCTTCCGCCACAGATCTTCTCAGTTATTTAGACCAACTTTCCCTGGCAGGCTTCAGTCATAACAAATGGCTGCCCGGGCTGCATTTGCATAACCCAGGCAGCCTCCTCAGAGCTGAATGGAAAGTGGAAAGCATTCTATAGGCTGCACCGGAGAGCCAGGACTTTCAAATTCACCTGGCCTAGGAGAGCCAGGACT
>JABTXL010007734.1:9926711-9952461 GCA_025134845.1 Neodon shergylaensis
GGAGAGCCAGGACTTTCAAATTCACCTGGCCTAGGAGAGCCAGGACTTTCAAATTCACCTGGCCTAGGAGAGCCAGGACTTTCAAATTCACCTGGCCTAGAGCGAGTTTGCTATGACCTGAGATCATGGTCTTTGAAATCCGGTCTTAGAACGTATCACAAGAGTTGCGGTGACTTCTGGGTACTGGAACTTAAAGAAGCCCCAGCAACTGGCAATAGTATGGCCTTGATGATCCTCCTGCCGCACCCAGACATCTAGCCCTCCTGTGTGCTGACAAGGGAAGTGGAGGTCCCTTAGAAGTCATGAGCTGCGCAGCCCACATTGTCTAGAGAGGAAGCCAAGCCTGCAGCAAAGAGAAGCAGCTCACAGCCTGTCCTTTGGCATCACAGCCGGTCGGACCCATGAGTCGGTTCAGAGTCTGGCTGACCTGACCCTTTGCTCTCCACTGCAGCTCGGAGACTCCTGGTTCTGCTCTGCTCAGGGCCCCAGTGGATGACTTGAGGAAGTGGGATGGAGGCCTCTGTCTTGGTCACTGTCACTCTGGTTCCCTGCATCCACACAAAATGAAAACACTCAACATGTCCTCCAGGAAGCCAAGAGACCTGAACTGAAGCCATCCCTTGAACATCTGGTTGCAAGTCCCTCACCCTTCCTGGCTTTGTCCCCTGCCAGCTTTAGTGAATCTGACAATCGCATTTCAATGGAGGGACAGTGAAAAGTGGAGGAACCACAACAGCAGGGCCAGGAGTGTGTCCTCTGTGTGGAGGCACCATGACCTCTGACCTCCAATCCAGAGCAGAGAGAGGATGAAGGGAGAGTGGGTCCTGGCTTAGGTCTCCCTGAGGGGGGATGGAGAGAGAGAGGTGACAACAACCACCCTCCCTACTCCTGCAGAGTTGCCTCTTCCTTCTCTTCTGATAACTCTGGCTCCTCTACCAGCCCCTAGGAAGGCTTAAGTCTCTCCCAGAAAGACCTGGGACAGAAGAAGTAAAGATTCCAGCAGCTTCTGAGAGCAGTACTCCTGTATGCCCAGGGCCAGTCTTTCTCAAATTGCAGGAATTTCCCATGCTTAACCTATAACTAGGCTGCCCAGGTTGCCCCAAGCAACAGCTCTGGCATTCACACTGGGGTCCTCAAAGCCCTGGCCTCGGGCCTCTAGGCGTGGCCACTTTGTGGCCCAGAACACCCTGTGGAGGAGGGGAGGAGAGGTAATAGGAGAAGGTAGCTTCTTTCCCAGAGCCCTTCCTAGGGGTACATTTCAGTGCCTCCTAGGTGGGACAAACCGCAGAGGACTGGCGGATAGTGCCATCTGCTGGCAAGAGTGTGTAACAGCGCCTGGCTGATTAAGCCTGGCCTCTGAACTACCCTTTTGGGAGGTGTCCTGGGAGAAGAGATGACCACACTCAGTGAGACCAAGAGAAACACACTGAGGTGTGGGGGAGGAGCTGGCCTTCAAACCACCATTACTGTGGACTTCCTTTGTGACCCTGATAGAGATGACCTCTATCCATAATCCTAGCATTCAGGAGGCAAAGTGATTTTGACTTTTGAGTCAGCCTGGGCTGCATAATGAGACACTATCTCTCCAAACGGGCCAAGTCTAATATCCCCTGCCTCTTTGAAAGGGCATAGGGTGTGATCTTGCTGAAGAAGGTGTGTCACGGGGGGTGGGCTTCCATGCCAGGCCCAGTCTCTCCCTCTGCCTGCTGTCTGCAGATCAGGAAGGAAAGCTCTCAGCCACTGTTCCAGCGCCATGCCTGTCTGCTTCCCGCCATGATGGCAATGCACTAACCCTATGAAACTGGAAGCAAGCTCCAAGTTAAATGCTTTCTTTTATGAGTTAACTTCATCATGGTGTCTCTTCACAGCAACAGAACAGTAACTAAGACAGCATCTTGTTGTGAGATATTTGATTGCACCAGTCACTGTGATTGGTTTAATAAAAAGCTAAAGGCCAATAGTGAGGCAGGAGATATAGCAGGGACTTCTGGACAGAGAGAACTCTGAGAAAAGTGCACGTGGAGTGGTCCCCACACAGGAGGGAGGAGTCTTGTGCAACATGGTCCTTGTTACCATTGCCTCTGCCATGGAGCTGAGCAGGAAGCACACAGTATCAGATTTAGATCCCACATTCCAGGCATTGTACACAGTATGCACTGGAGCCTGTGAGACCCACAGAAGGCGAAATGGAATTGCTATCAAGGAAGTAGGTAACCTCACAGGAATCCTGTGGTACCTGTGACAAGGACCAGGCAGGCTGAGATTCCTGTAGTGCACGGGAAAGCCCAGCTCACTGGCTCACTCCGTATTGGCGGTAGGCATGCTAGCAGCCTGGGGTGTCGTGGAAAGTCCCCACTATGGTTTCTCAAGGCAGCTCTTCGGGGCTCTCGTGGGAGAGGGTGTCACCCAGATCCTTTGCTTTAATAGTCTTCCTTCTACCTAACAGCCCACATTGGAATCTTAAGACCCCAGGTCCTGACTATAAATTCAATGTCTCCACATCCCAGGTCCTGCAGTCTCTCTTGTCCAAAACAGACTCATCATTATATCGCCTCAGGGTTCTTCCAAGTGTCCAAGACACAAGCTAAACTATAGCACTATAGCAGCATCTTTTTATAGTCTCTGTCTCTCTCTCTCTCTGTCTCTCTGTCTCTCTCTCTCCTAGGTCTCAAGTACCCCAGGCTGACTTGGCCTCAAACTCACTGTGGAGTAGAGGGTGACCTTGAACTTCTGGTCCTCCTGAGTGCTGGACTTACCACCATGGGTTTACATGGTGCTGAGCACGAAACTTTCTGCAGTGGGCAGGAAGAAGAAGAAAGGGGATGGGAGGGAAGGGTGGGGAAAGGAGAAGAGGGTTTAGGATGGGACAGGAGGGGAGGGTGCATTAAAATATCTGTTCCTGCCTGTGCAATGGTTCAGTGAGTGAAAGCATTTTCTATGCAAGCTTGGTGACCTAAGCTCAGTCCATGGTGGGGAGGGGAGAAAATCAACTCCTCAAAGTTGTTCTTGGCCCCACAAGTGCAGTGTTAATTGTACATATTATACAAACAAAAACACACACATAATAATAAATAAATAAAATTAAACATTTAAAGTCACTATTATTGCCACCTTTTCTCTAGACCAATCCAAAACACTGCCAGCATGGCACATGAATGTGTGTATTCAAGAACGACTTGAAAAGTCATTCTTCAAACTTAAAATTACCTGTGGGATGACTTCACTGAAACACAGAGAATAATGAACGAGTGGGCTGATCGAAACCTAGAGATCAGGGCCATGGAGCCTGCAAGATGATTCAGAGGTAAAACAGCTTACCATGCCAAGCTGACAACCTGAGTTCAATGCTCATAACCCATGTAAAGGTGAAAGGGGAAAAGGGACTCCCCAAAGTGTCCTCTGACCTCCATACATGCTTCATGGTGCGCGCACATACACACACACAATAATAATAATAAAATAATAATAATAGAGGGGCACAATATGGCCCCATGGTAAGTCTGCTGTGGCCCAGCGTCTGTAGCTATTGGTCACTGGAGAGAGCAAAGGATGGTACAGCAATTCGTTGCCTTCACCTGGCTCTAGTGCCAGCCTCTTGAGCCACAGGCAGGAGGCAGCCATTGGCCGGTAACATTGTCTGATTCTCTTTGAATCTCATGGAGTAGAGAGGTGAGTCTATTCCCAGTGTCGGTTCAGCCAGCTACATGCGGAGGAAAACACCCAGGGCCTTCTCTTCAATGACAACCAAAGTAAGCCAGGCCACAGACCTCTTCCAGGGTGCGGCCTTCCACCAGAGTGCATGCCCCAGCAGAGAGAGAGTCAAGGGTGGAAGGGACAGGACACCTTAGGAAGAGTGCCAGGACAGGCTGGCGGTCTGAGTGAGCATCACTGCTGTGTTCTCTGTGTAGCCCCCAAGCCTGAGGAGACAGAGCCCCAGAGGGGAAGACCCTTGTAGACTGAATGATTGGGGAGGTGCATAAGTGAAAATGGACCCCAGGGAGGGAGAGAGTGCTTTTGCAGCTAGCCGTAGGAAAGATGTTTGAGGACTAGCAGCTGCAGACCTATCGTCTTAGAGGCCTAAGCATGTATTGGGAATAAATAACATCAGGTGCCAAGTTTATGAGGTGACTATGGGGGACCTGGAGAGGGTTGAGCTGTGCAAGCCCCTCACAAACCTAGGCGACGGAGGCTATGTTGTGCACTAACGCTGCCTCCAGGGGGCAGGCGAGAGATGGAGAGGTGGCTCTGCGCCCAAGCTGGGCGAAGCCAAGACCCTGCAAGACCCGCCAAAACCAGACTAGAAACCTTCTGCCAGCCAATGTATAGTCCCCGGTGAGCAAGACCCCCGACCTTTATGTCCCGAGCACCCTAGCAACCTACTTACTCTTACTCTGCTGCATCCTACTACCCCACGGGTGCAGGGTGTGCCAGTTTAACAGATGGGGAAACTGAGGCCAAGCACTCACCTAAGACTCTAGAAAGGCCTGGGACTGGTGAGATCATGCTGGCTGCCACAGGGGCCATTCCCAGTCCTTGTGTATGTGGGGGTCATTTCTTCAGATCTCCCAAACCTTTCAGCACTAGCTCTGTGTGTACTAGCCCAATGTAAGCACCAGGGAGATGTGTCACTCAGTGAGATAGTTTGAATGTAATTGACCACCATAAGCTCATGAGGAGTGGCACTATTAGGAGGTGTGTCTTGTTGCAGGAAGTGTGTCACTGTGGGGCAGGACTTTAGAGGTCTATCTGTTCAAAGTAAGCTTAGTTCAAACCACTTCCTGTTGCCTGCAGGTCAAGATGGAGGACTCTCAACTCCTCCAGCACCAAGTAGACCTGCATGCCACCATGATGACAATGGACTAGACCCTCTGAAAATGAAAGCCACCCCAACTAATTGTTTTCCTATAGTCATGGTGTCTCTTCACAAAAACCTTATCTAAGATGCTGAGGGTAGGCTTTGAGGTTTCGAAAACCCATGTCAGGCCCAGTCTCTCTCTCCCTCTGCCTGCTGTCTGCAGATCAGGATTCAAAGCTCTCAGCCACTGCTCCAGCGCCATGCCTGTCTGCTTCCCGCCATGATGGCAATGCACTAACCCTCTAAAACTGTAAGAAAGCTCCCAATTAAATGCTTTCTTTTATGAGTTAGCTTCATCATGGTGTCTCTTCACAGCAACAGAACAGTAACTATGACAACATCCAAAATTAAAAATCAACAAGGACTTTTGGAATCAAAGATTTTTGTGTAATAATTTGGAATGTCCATCCCTCTGACCTTGGTCATAGAACCCAGGGTTTCTGTTCTAGACACACAACGATGAAGGGAGCAGCACTGGTCAGTGTTTGTCAGCTTGACACAAGCTACAGTCACTTGGGAAGAGGGACCTCAACTGAGGAGCTGCCTCTATAAAATTGGCTGGTAAGCATGTCTGAGGGACATTTTCTTCATTAAAGACTGATGTGGGGGAGACCAGGTAGGTGGTCCTGTTTTGTGTAAGAAAGAGAGCTGATCAAAGCATGGGAAGCAAGCCAATAATCGGTGTTTGTCCATGATCTGCTTCAGTTCCTGCCCCCAGGTTTGTACCTTGAGTCCCTGCCCTGGCTTCCCTGGATGATGGACGGTAACCTGGGAGGTAAAATAAACCTTCTCCTCCCCAAGTTGCTTTGAGTTGTGGTGTTCATCATAGCAACAGAGAAGCAAACCAAGACAGGGACAAAGATAATTTTGACCTGGGAAGATGGAGCTTGAATACCCAGAGCAGGAAGAGGGACACTAGAATGTGATTTCCCAGTCTCAGATGAAAACAGTCTCTTTGATTGCTGTAATCGATCCACTGGATAAGCAAGCTGATTCGGTTGGCAAAGACCTCTGGGAAATCTCCCTGAGGCTGCCCCACAGAGAATGGTGGGGCTACAAAACTCATTTCTTATAAGTCCACATTTTTTTCAGGCAAATCACATGGTTGCAGAAAGTGTGGATAGACATATGTAAGCAAATGAACATATTTATACGGAATGTATACATATTGACTCAACTTAGATAGGGAATGCTTTTCTAAGTGCAATTATATTGTTAAAACCATCAAGAGTCATATTCACAACTGGAATTTCATTTAAAAAAATCTTGAAATGTGATCATAAAATATTCTAAAGACAGACTTGACTTTAACCAAATGGTCAAAATCAACATTACCAATCTCAGACAATACTTCTCACTGAACCATGAGAGTCAGTTCATTGTTGTAGGGAGAGGGCCACTTGTTCATCCTGGCTGCCCAGCTAGCTTAGCCTCAAAATAACCACACAGAAATTGTATTAATTAAAACACTGCTTGACCCATTAGCTCTAGCCTCTTATTGGCTAACTCTCACATCTTGATTTAACCCATTTCTATTAATCTGTATATCACCATGAATTAGTGACCTACCAGGAAAGATTCGGCATGTCTGTCTCTGGTGGCTCCATGACGTCTCTCTCCTCCTCTGCTTCTCTTCATCCCAACATTCAGTTCATTCCCTGCCTACCTAAGTTCTGCCCTATCAACTAGGTCAAGGCAGTTTCTTTATTCATTAACCATGAAAGCAACACACAAACAGAAGGACCTCCTACACCAGTTCATCTCACTTTCAATGGCACTGATGGACATCAGTTTACCTTTCTGCTTTGAGGTAGGAGTTCATAGTCATTTCCTTAGTCTCCTGACCAGCTCCATGTTGTTTCTCTTCAATGGGATGTGCAGATACACCACTAAACAAAACCAGCTTTGAAATCAGCTCTGAAAAGAGAGGGCCTGGTTTGTTTTTCTTTTCCCTTTAGGGTCATGGCCATAACTCAGGCTCCAATATGTACAAAATTGATCAAGATTTATGTTATTCTCAAAATATACATTTCCAGATTTGTGTTTCTTCCACATGAGCAGCCACAGTCAAGACATCAGAGTTTGGTCCTCAATTCTGTCTCCTTGGTTCCCAAAGTGAGTTCATGGAGACTTGGAGGTCCCATAACCCTTTAAAGGATTGTTTTGACAATAACAAGATACAAGTTGTCTTTTCCTGTGGTGACATTTGTATTGATTGTAGAATAGACGGTATGTATCTTTAACTGGTATTGTATGAAATAGATGGTATTGAATCTTTAACTGTATTTTTATCTAAAATCTGGAAATTTTATGCCTGCCACTGTGAGCTTGGAAGGGTGGTGGGCAGCAGTATTAGCAGATGTGGGTGTACCTCACATTATTGAATGAAATGCTCTTATCTATATTGGGAAGATCTACATAACTCAGTGAACAAGTATTTTCAAGGAGACTAATGTATTATGTTACAAAATCATATGGGTAAAATTACTATGAACAGGGCACTGAAGGACAATGGGTTTTATGTAACACCACAAAACAATTTACTAGTAAGTTCCCAGGTCCCACATTGTAACTAACTCTTGGATATTGGCTGTAGAAGGGTTTCCATGATCCTCTTATTTACAAATAAGGTCACTCCAGAATTGGTTAATGCAGGTTAATTTGATCTTACAAATGTCAATACATTCTAGCCTGTACATTTTTTGAATGAAGGAGGACATGTCTCTGAGATATGTATCTAGGTATGAAATGAATGCCATGTATGCTCTGTCATAATCATCATCACTGCAGTGGTTTGAAAGAAAATGGCCTCCAAAAAGAGTTGCACTATTAAGAAGTGTGACCTTGTTGAAATAGGTGTGGTTTTGTTGGAGGAAGTGCACCGCTTTGGAGGCAGTTTTGATATCTCATATGTGCTTAAGATATGACCTCATATCTCAGATCACTTCCTGTTGCCTGCAAGATATAGGTCTCTCACCTACTTCTCCAGCACCATGTCTGCCTGTATGCTACCATCTCCCACCATGATGATAGTCGACTGAACTTCTCTGAACTGTAAGCCACAATTAAATATTTTCTTGCTGTGGTTATGGTATCTACTCACAGTGATAGAAACCCTAAATAAGACTAAAGTTGGTACCAGGGACTGGAGTATTACTGTGATAAGCTGGGCCATGTTTTTGTTTGGAATAATAACAGACTTTGGTAGGCCAGGTTATGAGAGAAGTAGAATATGCTTTAAGGCGTGCTTCGTGGGCCATATTAGGAGAATGGGAGACAGCGGTGATAAGAATTATTTGAACTGTGGGCCTGGCTCAAGAGATTTCAGAGAATATTAATATGTGGTCTAAGGATTATTGTTGTGATATTTTGGTGAAGAATGTAGCTGCTTTTTGCTTTTGTCCAGAAAGTCTGCCTGAGGCTATAGGGAAGAGTTTCCGATCAATACCCATGGCAGAAAAAAAAATCTCAAAAGAGCTTAGTATGGACTAGGTGGGTATTAGTAGTAACTCTGCTGAAGATTTATAATGAAAAAAACAAACTGAGCAAATAAAAAACCAAAACCTACAGATTGAGAAAAGGGGCACTAGTAAGTGAAATAAAACTAAGCCCTGTGTTCAAGAAAGTTAACAGATTAAGAACAATGTAAGGGGAGGAGCTCAGTTCTGCCTTAACTTGACTTGCTATGCTTTGTGCAAGCCCATGGGAGGCCTTTCTGAATGGAGATGGAGGAGGAGTGGATGGGGAGGGATAGATGGGAAAGGGGAGGGAACAGAAGGAGGGGAAGACGGTAAATGGGAAAGGAAAGGGAATGGGGGGGGGGGAAACGGGTTGGTATGTAAAATATATGAAAAATGTTATTTAAATTAAAAATTGGAATAAAGGAAGTGGTGACCTCAGGGCAAGGTAACAACTTGTGGAAAGAAATTAAAGATTGGGTGTGATAGTGTACAGCTTTAATCCGAGCACTAGGAAGGCAAAGGCAGGCAGATCTCACCCAGCTAAGTTTGCAGCTTCTGAAAGAGATTTAAAGAAAAGCTTAGAGCCTGGTGTGGCGGGGACACATCTTTAATTCCAGCACTCAAAAGGCAGAGGCTTTCAGATCTCAGAGTTTGAGGCCATATTAATCCACAAAGAAAATTCCAGAACAGCCAAGCTTAGGCAGCGAAGGACAGAAAGCTGGTGAAGATGTAGCTGAATGAAGGGGCCATGTTTCAGTTCCAGCAAGCAGCAGAACTTAGCAGCTCTGTTTAGGGTCAAAGAAAGAAGACAGATATTGTAGAACCTTCTTCCCCAGAGACTAATAAAAGTTGCTGAGGCCAGGCATGTGTCAGGGGTGTCTCTGAACGGAGGCCGAGGGATGCCACTGTGTGAAGGTGTGAACTGAAGCCTGGATTGCCTTGGAGACCCCAAGATGCTGGAGATGCCACAACTGTGGAGTGCCTGCTGAGGAGACCTGGTAGGAGAGCAGGACCAGGATAAGAACGTCACAGTCAATAGAGCTGAAGATCTGAAGAGCATTTTCATATCAGACATGGAGTTGCAGAGTTTAGAGTTTGCCCAGCTGGTTCTCGGTCTTGCTTTGGTCCAGCATTTCCTCACTATGCTCCCTTCTGTATGGTCATTAGGAATGGTAATGTATATCCTGTGCCATTATATGTCGGAAGGACGTGATCTGCCTTTTTATTTTGATTTTACAGAGGATTACAGTTAAGAGATTGCATGAATTTCAGAAGAGAGTTTGAACTTTAGATTTTAAATAAGTTTAAGACTGTTTTAGACTATGAGGACTTCTGAGGTTGGACTGAATGCAATTTCACATTATAATATGGCTACAAGCTTTTGGAAGCCAGGGAGTTGAAAGCGGTAGTCTGAAAGAAAATGACCTCCAAATGGAGTTACACTATTGGGAAGGATGGCCTTGATGGAATAGGTATGGTCTTGTTGGAGGAAGTGTGTCATTATGCAGGTGGCACTGAGGTCTCCTATATGCTCAAGACACTGCTCAGTGTCTCACAACACACGCCTGTTGCCTGCAAGATGTAGGACTCTCAACGACTTCTCCGGCACCATGTCTACCTGCACAGTGCCATGTCCCAACAGGATGATAACAGACTGATCCTCTGAACTGTAAGCGAACCACCACAATTAAATGTTTTCTTTCAAGCTGCTGTGGCCATGGTATCTCTTCACAGCAATAGAAAACCTAACACAATATCTAACCGTAAAACAAGCATTTTTCTACGTCTCTTTAGTAAAATTACTGAAGTCAAAAAAAATTTAACACTACCATCTTTAGACACCATCCAATTGTCCCCAAATTTATTTTATAGTAAAAAATTTCAATCTAGAGTCAGGGATCATGTTAGTTGATCACACTCCTTTAGTCTGAATTGTTACAGATTTAATGTAAGTAGGAGGGAAAAATCAAAACAAAGGACAAGCCTGGCTGTCCAAGGGTTGGAAAAAACCCCAGACACGAGCCCACGTGAGCTGCCTTCTTTTGTGGCACGAGGAGTCACCATGGGCACTGATCAAGCTTCCAAGTAAAGCTTTTCACACAGCACTAGACAGTTTTATAAGAAGCACGATAAAGACCATAGTGACTGCCATGTGGCTAAGTGGAACACACAGGCACAGCTACTGGGAAACAGATATCATTCACTAGCTAAAAAATTTTGTCTTCTGCTCTCTCCTCTTCCTCTTCCTCCTTCTATCTTTGACACAGTGCTTGCCATGTAGTTCAAGATGGTCTCCAAGTGCATACCTGGTGCTCAGGGAGGCCAGAGAAGGGCGTCAGATCCTCTGAGACAAGAGGTGCAGACTATGGTGAACTGACATGAGGGTGATAGGAATTGGTC
Organism: Neodon shergylaensis; assembly: GCA_025134845.1. Classification (NCBI taxonomy): domain Eukaryota; kingdom Metazoa; phylum Chordata; class Mammalia; order Rodentia; family Cricetidae; genus Neodon; species Neodon shergylaensis. The sequence continues at coordinate 9,937,428 of JABTXL010007734.1, forward strand.
TATGGGTTCCTGGGCCTCTGGAATAGCAGTTAGTGTTCTTCACCACTGAGCCATCTTTCCAGCCCCTCTGTAATTCCTAAGGATTCAGGACCCTAAAGCTTGGTTCTTCGCTCTTTCAGGAGTGCAACGTCAAAGAACTGTTTCCCTCTAACAGTGAGTGTAGCTTAGGCCAACTGCTTACATTATATCCTTGCTCACAGCACACAGAGATGAGACCAGACAGAGCAGTAACTGCAGGAAAAATATTTATTATAAATATCATTAGGTGTTTAGATGAAGAACAGGAATGAGGCACCAGAGTCTTTTAAGTAGAGTTTGGAAACACAGAGTGATGTAATTTCTGAAAGGAATCTATGAAGGTTGTTTTGTTCCAGTGAGTCTGATCTGCCAGCACTTGTTTCCACACATTCATTTCCAGCACTGAGTGGACCTGTCCTATAAGCAAGGCACTCAGAGCAGGAAGCCTGGCTTCCCAGGCCAGCTCTCCCGAAGGCCTCCGCGTGCAGATACAGTATTTGTGTGTAGCACCAACCCTTGCTGTGCAGCTACTGGACTTCTTCATGGACGAAGAGCCCTCCTTGTCTGGAGTTTGGCTTTTCCCCTCCGAGGAGCTAGAGCTCCAATGCAGCAGCCATGCAAAGGATGAGAATTCAGCCATCCCTCACCACAGAGCTGGCGGCACTTAAGAAGCAAAGCTGTCATCAGAATCCATGTTTGTGAGAGGAAGGACCGCCTCACTGCCCTGAGGAATGATACTGCCACAAGAACACTTCTCTAGAAGAAAATGGAATGTTTCCAATTGTGCGTCAACTGTCACTGCCACTACAGACAGTGGGGTTCACTGGACTCTGAGAGCTTAGGATTGACTCAATTAAGGGAGGCAGCATAGCTGTCCCTCCACTTCTCAGCCAGGAATATGCTTCCACAGGTGAAGTGATACGAAATTCATTCATAAAGTGATGTCTTTCCAGTCTGTAAAGTTTAGGCAAATGGGGAGTTAATTTGTTAACGTTTTACTCAACAATCTAAAACACCTTTCCATAAATTATGTGCTGGGAGATTTTCAGGAAGAAAGAATCAGAGGGCAGCAAAAGCCACCACGAACAGCATCATCGCTTCGCCGCCCCCGTCCATGGCGCTTCACTGGAAGAACCACACGGATGAGCTACTCCATGGCCGTACAAATCTGACGTGGACAGTCCACCCCTCCCTTCTGGCTCTAGAGGAGGCTGCAGGGACTTGGCATTTTAAGGCTCAGAAAGAACCCGCTGGTCAGAGCCAGGATCCTTCAGCAACTGTCTAGTGAGTTGATCAATGTCAGGCAAACTTGATTCTTGGTTCACTGCAGGAGGATCAGGAAGACAGGCTGGCGACCTCAGCCAAGACCTGTACAAAGTCAGAACTGATTTTCCCCAATACCTGAAGGAAACCCAAGTCCTCTGCTCATTCCTCCCTGCAACTGGATGAGGAGGGTGAGCTTGTCTCCGTCTTACTCATTTCACATGACTGACTGCCCACCCACGTTCATGGGTGGTTTCTATTTTCTAGGAAGTGTTTCATAATTTCATTCAGGACAATCTATTCTAAAGTGATAATCTGGTCAGAATCCCCGATATTTAGATTCTCTTCAGCTTGTAGAATTGTGTTGGGCAAACTGTGCTGGGCAGTGCTGTTGGGCTTCTTGTGAAGAGAGGAATCCTGTGGAGGTCGCTGTGTCTCCTGAGTCGGGGAACGTGTGGAATGAGTCATCAACTGTGCTCACTTCAGTCTTAGCACAGGGAGCCGAGCGCTGGTCGTCTGTAGCCGAGGGTCTCAATGTCCTTTTCAAGCATTTAATCTAAACATTACCACTAAGCAGGGCACACCTACGGCTTCTGCGTATTGAATGTAGGTGCGTTTTCCCTGAGCCAGTGTTTATATTTTGGGCAGTTTATTATTCATCCAGTCAGCAACTATGGCAGCCACCTCCTGGCTGAAACCGAGGACAAAAGCATGAGATATTCCTTTCTCACAGAGTCGGATATCCCCGCCTGGGAAGTCTTTCTTCATGTCTTCATAATACTTCACTGGACACCAGCCATCTGTTTTACCGTAGTAAAACGTCAGCTGAAAGACAAGAAACACATTTTATCCCCCCTCCAACATCCACCGCCTGCAGAGGACTGCAGGGGTCTGAAGGCAGCCCCTGTGCCCGACCCCGCCCACTGTCCTAGGTCCCTTCCAGAGCCCTTAGAGACCACAGGATGCATTAAGGCGAGTGATGGGAAGAAACTGGAGACTTCATGCGGCAAATTCCTCTGTCTCACTAAAGGAACACCTGACCACTTCATGTGTACAGAGGGTGGGGTAGAAATGGGAGAAAATGAGGTGACGGTGAGCGAGACAGGTAAGCTGACATGGTCACTGCAAGAGTAGTGACCACAAACTAACTGTTTTCACACACCACTTTCGGAAGAACAGGTCTGTTCTCACAGGCAGCGCACACCTCTGGCTAAGGCAGGCTAAGCAGAGGATGGGGACAGAGCTAGGGCAGAAAACTCCTTTCCTGAGAGCTCTCTGCCCCATTTTTTAAGTCACATGGTAGCACTGGCCTAGGGCAGAGGCAGTACCACCTTGCCCTGCCACCGCTGCCCACCTTCCAAAGGCTGCAACCAGTGTGCTCTGCCTGTGAACAACTGAAGATTTCTGTGGACCCAGAGTGATGTTAAGATTCAGGCCGGAAGCAGCACACAACAGCTGTTTCCAAAAGCTTGGGCCAAAGATGGTCACGGCAGTTTAGAATTTCCCTTCTAAGTGAGCCTGAAATGAAAACTTCCAGTTGATAACCAAAGTCACTTTTCTATGAAAGAGACATGCATCTCCTTATAGTTTAGAACAGTGACAGACTCAGGGAAAGCTGACCTACCTGTCACTCCAGATACACCTGGGCCTGAAATAGCACAGAAGAGACCAGGGTCCCACACAATTGAAATGTACAGGTGATTTTTCTTCCTCTACTCCAGAGCTCACCTACTGCCCCTCCCTGCCTCTGTCCCATTATATTCACTGGCCCCTCTATCCACAACCTCAGCCTGAACTGTCCAAGCATCAAGCTTCAGATGGCTTCTTTCTTTATATTTCAGACTTCTGCAGGTGGCCACGATGCATGCTCACAGCTATAGGCCTGTCATGCCAAAGTCAAACTTGAGCCCAGACTCCTCTTTTTAAGTCTCACAGCACACACCTGGACATGTACTTGCTGGGATATTCCACAGGTGTCTCATGCACAAGCACCAACCGCCTCCCACAACCTGGGGCTACTTCCTCATCCTCCCTTCCCACCAAATCTAGACCAAGGGCAGCAGTCTCAGGTCCCTTCACCCCATCTGCTAATGCCCACCTGCACGAAGGGCCTTTGATTCCTCCTCCTGAATCTTCTCATCCCCAACCCCACTGTGTTCATTCTTCTAAAAGCCTGTAAACAGGCATGCCACCTAAAATGTAACTGCTTCTCAATATTGTCCCAACACTTTCCCCCAAATTATCCCTCCCATGGGGTAATCTCAGCACATTTTTAGGGATGACTGATACATACTGGGATATCTGAATGGGCTGTTGGCAGCTGCTATATGTTCTGATTGGTTAGTGGCTATGTCATGTAGTTGCCAAATATTCATAATATTCTCAACCTTCGAGCCGGGCGGTGATGGCGCACGCCTTTAATCCCAGCACTTGGGAGGCAGAGGCAGGCGGATCTCTGTGAGTTCGAGACCAGCCTGTTCTACAAGAGCTAGATCCAGGACAGGCTCCAAAAACCACAGAGAAACCCTGTCTCAAAAAAACAAAAAAAAAAAAAAACCAACAACAACAAAAAAAAATATTCTCAACCTTCCTAATGCTGTGATGCTTTAATACAGTCCCTTATGTGTGCTGACCCCCCAACCATAAAATTATTATCATAAGTATAATTTTGCAACTGTTCTGAATCCTAGTGGAAGTATCTGTGTTTTCCAGTGGTCTTAGCCTACCCCTGTGAAATGATGGTTCAACGTACAAATGCATCATGATCCACAGGTTACAATGGCTGCTCTTCCCTTGCTTTGTTTTGTTTGGTTTTTCGAGACAGGGTTTCTCTGTAGCTTTGGAGCCTGACCTGGAACTCACTCTTGTAGACCAGGCTAGCCTCAAACTGACAGAGATCCACCTGTCTCTGTCTCCCAAGTATTGGGATTAAAGGTGTGCGCCACCACCACCTGGCTGAGAATGCCTGCTCTTGATGCTGTCCCTTGATTATGATTTAAGAAGTGTCCAAGCCAACACATTAGGCTAACCCAACCTCTCTTTCCCTAAAGTGGGGCTTTTAACGAAGCCTACAGGCCCCACAGGTCCAGTGTTTTGGACTATAAATTTGTTATATACCCCAAATTATAATTTAATTTTCTTTCAATTATACAGACAGTCAGCTATCATATTACTAAAATACATATAATCAAATCATAGTAAACTTACTGTAGATGACTAAAAACTGAATTACACTTATTTCTACAAATTCACAGGAATAACTCTATTACTAGATACTTAATTTTAATTAATTTTCAAAAATGTGTGCCTGTGTGTGTGTTTGTATGTGCATGTGTGTGTGAATGTGTGCCTGTGTCTATGCCTGTGTGTATATGTGTGTGTGTACATGTGAGTGGAGGTGCCCACAGATGTCTGAGGCATCAGATCCCCCTGGACCTGGAGATACAGTGGTTCTGGGTTGCCTGGTGCAGATGTATAAACTGAACTTGGGGCCTCTGCAAGAGCAGCACTCACTGGTAACCAATGGGCCATCTCACTAGCACCTGTTATTATCCCTTGCTCTTCAATGTGCTGATGAAGATGCACATGGTACTATATCACAAATTAAATTGAAATGTATTCTTGCTAGCTGTATTTCAATATAATCTATATTCTACAACAGCTTCCTGATGGACCTGTCTTTCCACCCACTACCTAGCACACATGCAGTGATGGTTCAGCAGAGACTATGAACTGTGCTGGACCCTCAGATGGAAACCACAGTTCCTTCCAGTAGGAAGGCTCATGTACACCTGTGTGACAATTGTGACATTCCAACTCCTACAGGAGCCATGAGGGCCACGGGAGCACTGCAGCTGGGGAAACTTCCTGGAGATGGCAGTGGGAGCCAAGTTTAAGGGAAGTGGAACTTAGCCAGGTGAGGAGATAAGGTAACCTCTGACGTCACGGTCATGCTACACTCCTTTGGAAAGAGCTATGGTGCTGTATTTTCATCTGGAAAGAGAAGCAATTGCCTACGACAGGAAATGTGAATCAATACAGCTGTCCATTACTGGGAATAAATTCTCCAGATCGTCCAAGAAAGACAGTTGCCCTAGACATTTCAGAGTTAATCGGTCACTTTCCCTAAACATATTAAAGCACCTCTTTGTGAGAACAAGGAAAGCAATGGCAGAGAACCTGACTGTGACTTCAAAGCTGAAGCCTACTGCTCAGGGTAGAAGAAGGGCCCAGGAAGCTTTTGGTACGGTGTGGTAGAGAGACTAATTTTACACTAGTTTTGCGTGGCCTCTTGGCTAGATGGTACACAATTACTCTTTATGTAATGGTTTTGAGTGGAATAACTGAGACAAAGGGAAAGGTTTTTGCATCTATGATGGCTCAGAAACTTCACGTTGGGCAGTGTGAACAGGCACAGAGGTTCTGCGTACCTCTTCTCGGTGGAAACGAGGAGCGGCCATCCTTGAACACACACTTAAGGGAGAGGCATTTGCAGCCACAGGAACTGGGCTCTCAGCTTTGACTAAAACATCAGTTCTCAACCTGTGGGTTGTGGCACCTTTGGGGGTCAAAGGACCCTTTCACAGAGGTCAACTAAGACCACTGGAAAACACAGATTTACATTACAATTCATAACAGTGACAAAATACAGTTATGAAGTAGCAATAAAAAGAATTTTATGGTTGGGGGGTTGCCACATCATGTATTATGGGGTAACATAATTAGGGAGGTTAAAAACCACTGGAATAAAAGATCCCTGGACGAGGGGAGGCAATGCCCACCTTCCTAGGACTATGTGCCTTAACTTCCCTTCTTTTCCTAAGCTGACAGGGACATATTGTGTTAAGTCACTTTATTAAAATTAAGTTGCAGCATGTTTCCTCCCTTTTTCCTTATGTAACACGAAGTGCCCATACATTTCCTGTCTCTGTATTCGCTTAGGAACGCTGAGGAACCGGGACGACCCTATCTGAGGGGAGAGCTGCTCTCTGGCTGGTGGAAGGTTTCTCAGTGAACTGACTGAGACAGGAATGGAGCTGCACACCTGCAGGAAGAACAACCCTGCACATGCCTTCAATTCTCCCCTGCATTTCATGTTGTCGTCTTAGAAACACAATTATTCCCTGGAGTTGGCGAGCTCCATCCTGAGCCTGTGCTGACAGTAACCTTGAAATGTTGACTGTCTAGCAGGCACTCCGGGTTTCTCTCGAGAAAGTGTCAGGAAACTTCCAGCCCTGCCACAGCTGCCCCAAGCAGACCTCTACCTGGGAACGATTGCCCGTGCATGGGGGTTTAACTCAGCACAGGAGTGAGTTAGCGCCTTCTCTGACTCTTCCTGACCACAGCACACAAACAGGATGCAGAAGGAGTAGTACTGTACAGCAGCTGACTTCCCCAACGGGAGGACCACCTCTAACACGTCAGTCCTGTCATCCCCAAGTGTGAATGTTGGAAGCACGTGTCTGCCAGACTTACTATAAAGCAGGACTTGAACTGTTTTTACAGACATCCAACCTGGAGAAGCAAAATGCATCTTGAAAACAGACTTGCTTATAACTTAACTACAAAATAAAATGCTGTTTTCTGGTCTTTTCATACCCTCAGTGCTGGAGTATTTCAGAGCCCTGGACAGTAGCAGGTCCTCCTTGCCCAACCTGCTCCAGTCAGCGACTAACAGCTGCCTCTTGATACAAATTTCCATCTCTAGACAACTGCTGCTTAGGAAATACGATGGCCACTAATATGCTGATGATATGATGACATAACCATAATGACATAAACCAAACAGATCCTGGCATTTCTCCAGGGCCTCTTGGGAGTAAATATGTTTAACACAATGAAATCTTTTCTAAGCAATGTATGTAACGCTTGCTTCTTGAAAACTGCCTCGGCGAGGGGTTGCAGAACTGAAAATCAGCACTGTGAATGAGCTGCAGTCTGGTGTCTCACAGTGTGAAAAGAGATTCTCAATGCAGTAAGTATTTCTGCCCATCACCTGACAGCCTGCAGCCTTGAAATGGTTACCTTAGGTAAAAGTTCCTTAATGGCTTCATCGTCTCTCTTTCTCACTTGTATCATTTCTTGGCTCCCGAGGTAGGCAGCATTCGCTTCATTGGAAAGAAACAAACAAAGAAACAAACAGTTAAACACATAGACTAGGCAGAAGAAACACAAACGTCAAATGAATTTTACCAAATTGATATGATTCCATTTTCTAGAGGCCACGCCCTATTTGACACCAGACACTGTGGGTCTAAAAGACGTACATGAGCTCTCTGGCAGGCTTGCAAAGCCGAGGTGTGTTTTCAGAGCACTGTGTCGCCAAGGTTCAGCTAACCCCGGGAGGGGCAGCCCACCCTTAAGTAAATTGTTTTTTAAAAAAGTCTTTAAAGAGACAGAGTACAGACAGTCATAGATTAAAAAAAATAAAAGAAATAAGCCACGTAAAGATAGACTATATGTAGAGAGTCTGGATTATGAATATTATTGCATTTTCTTTGAATTTTTTGACTGTGAAGGAGCTAAGTACAGAGAGACATTTCATTGTATGGGCTGTATATTATAAAAATATCTTAACTTCAAAGTTTGAGTTGATGCATATGTTACTTTGGAAAAGATGTTCTTCTTTTGCCTCCACAGAGGATAAGAACCTGTGGATTCATTCCAGGCTAATATGATTTGATATACCACGACCCCCTGAAAGGTTGCCAAGAACACTGTCAAAAAATTACTTTGCCCAACTGCTGACTGAGATAAACCTAGCAAACAGGATATACTATAAAAGACCTGATTAACAACACCCCCCAAACAGCAAAAAGCAATATGAACAAAACTATGCCCATATTCCCAAATATTGTTTATAATTGTTTGTTTACATTTAAAAGGGGTATACTATAGAGATGAATAATTTGCTTTGGTATAGATCTTGGTTTATTGATACAAATTTAACTTAAATTTTGTTATACTATATATGTATATTGTGTTTGTGCAGTTCATTTAAAAATGTAATGTATAATTAAGAAATATAGGTAAATAGTCATCTACAATTGTTAAGCTTGTAGTCATATTACTTAGATTTTTTTAAATGTATAGAGATATATTTCAGTTAAATAGGTATTCTTCAAATCTTTCAGAGACCTTCATAATATGGCATTTAAAATGTTTAAGAACTTAAGACTTTTCATACAATGAGACACATCTGCTCCTGGTTGTACCAAGCTACTTCAAGAGGATGATAGACATCCAAGAGGCTTCCTATGGAGTTTGCTAGCCATTTTGGGCAAGAAACTGCTCTTGCCTGGACTGTTTTGATGGAGGTGAGTTTTGTATATTATCTGTTGCTTTCATTGGTTAACCAATAAAGAAAACTGCTTGGCCCTAATAGAACAGAAAATTAGGTAGGCGGAGTAGACAGAACAGAATTCTGGGAGAAAGCCGAGTCAGTGAGTTGCCATGATTCTCCCACCCAATACAGACACAGGTTAAGATCTTCCCTGGTAAGCCACCTCGTGGGCTACACAGATTATTAGAAATGGGTTAGATCAATATGTAAGAGCTAGCCAATAAGAGGCTGGAACTAATGGGCCAGGCAGTGTTCAAAAGAATACAGTTTCCGTGTAATTATTTCGGGGCATAAGCTAGCCATGCAGGAGCTGGGGTGGTCAGGTGCCAGGAACATAGCCCCGCTGCTCCACTCAACACTGCTTAACTGGACATGCAGGACCTTCAGAGAAATGACTGTTAAACTTCCCTAAAGGTGAAACAATCCTTTTGGATTCCTGCTACATAAAAGAGTCTGTCAGACATTCTTCAAAATACAGAAGAAAGTGACTGACAAACTGCCAATATAGGTGGAACTGTCTTTGAAATGTCCTGCTCTGTGAAAAAGTATGCTGGATACTATTGGCCAGTAGGCTGAAGATGGATACCCCAACGATACAGAAAAACTTTGGGTGACTGTCCAGGTAGCGAGACATCTTTGTCAGTTCTAGAGTTTTAGAAGTTGCTTACAATATACTTTCTGTTTACTTAGGTAATATTATATCCTTCTGGAGCCTTTGATGGAGTTGAAGAATTTATAGTTATAGTTTTCCTTAGTTATGATAAAAGATAAAGTAGATATAAATATTGTAAGTGTAATTCTTGTTTTATACCTGTTTTGTTATATGTACTTTTACTACGTTAAAGTTAAAACCTTCCTTTTTATTTAAACAAAAAAGGGGAGGTGATGTGGGAATCCCCTCTGTGTGCTGTGATTACCATTAATGAATAAAGAAACTGCTTTGGACCTATAGCAAGGCAGAACTTAGGTTAGGTGGAGAAAACTGAACTGAATGCTGAGAGGACGCAGGCAGAGTTAGGGAGACGCCATGGAGCCACCACCAGAGTCAGACTTGTCGAAACTTTAGCCAGTAAGCCACAGCCATGTGGCGATACACAAATTAATAGAAATGGGTTAAATTAATATGTAAGAGTGAGCCAATAAGAAGTTAGAGCTAATGGGTCATACAGTAATTTAATTAATTCAGTTTCTGTGTGATTATTTTTGGTCTAAGCTAGCTGGGTGGCCGGGAACCAACAAGCACCTCCCTTTTACAACACACCCTGGCCAGTAAGGCCCCAAGATACCAGGGCACCCTGGGGAATAAGAGCAGGACCCACAGCCTTTAGTCAGTGAGAAGGGCTCCACTGTGTTCATCCCTGCATGGCAGCTGGGAAACTTCAAACAACGAAAGAGATAATTGTAAAATTCACTTCATTGATTTCTCTTTTCTCAGAATCCCTGCTTTTCACTTCAACATCCGCTGTCTTAAAAACTTTTGCTTTTACATTTTATTTGTTTTCTCTGTTATTTTGGGCAAGAGGGCAAATGAAGTCCTTTTTATTCATCTCAGAAGTGGAGGAGCTATGTGAAGTTATTGCTGCTTGAAATGAAAATCCACTTGAGATTTTTCCCAATCGAGATATTTGGAAATAAGCAATTTATTTGCTTGCTACTTTTACAATTGGGAAGTCTTCATTAAGAGACGACACTTCATGTCTCTGGAAACATTTGGAGACTGACGCATCTCAGCATCACGAGGAAGACTTTGTGGTTCCGTATTACAAATTAAATTCAGAGATTGTTTTTACCAACACTGGCTAATGTTTGGGTATTTATAGCCTACAAGAATTTATTATAACAATACTGAATACGAGGTGCTGAGTCACACATTTAATGCTACAGAGCAGCAGAGGTCAAGTCACGCATGTGACCTTGGGAGGCTCCTCTATGGCTGCTGTGTGTTGGTCAGGCCTTCTCACAGCCACACGAGGCTTCATCAGTCATCACACATTCCCAGGTGGCCTTTCTGCCCTCCCCACGGGCTGGAGTGTTATCAAGATGGGGGTATCAGATCAAAGCTCCTATTCCTAGTAATCTATACTTTGTGGGCCAGGGACAGAGACTCCAGTGATAATAACTTTGCTATGTAAGCCAAACTACCACAGGCTCAAACCCCAGCTATTTACTCTCTGAAAACACCCGAAAGATCAACCCAGCATCCTACCCTCCCTCCACTTGAAATCACCTCAGAGCCTGGTAGGTACCAGATAAGAGATCACCCAGAGACTTCAGAAAATATAACAGCCAATCCTAGATCTCTCCACCCAGGTGCCCAGCACCCCACAAAACAGGCTGTGGGTCCTCTGTCCTTTCTACCTCCTGACCTAATAAATAGAGTGCTTCCTTGTAGGTACCTGTGGTGTGGCATGTCCCCCACTACTGGGAGCTGTAAGCAATAACCTCTCCTTTGAAAGGCAGCTGATTGCAAGTCTATCATAGCTGATGGAAACAGTTCTAACTGCGTTCTGCATCAGGGAGACAGGGCATCCGGGAGGGTGAATGCAGTGCCTTAGGTGGAGCAGAGCAGAGGAGAGGAGAGAGCTACAGTACCTGGAAGTTCCAGAGATCTACAAAGGGTATTCTTGAGATGTAACTCAGTACTGACCAGCATAGTCATGTGACAAATAGAATTCAGGGAAAGAAACTTCAGAAGGGATTGCCCAGGGTGGCAGCACTGAAATGATTGAATATTTTTGTGTATGACATTTCAGAGCCTATGAAAACAAAACTGTGTGCACAAGCTAAAGGAAACTGAAGGGCACCCCTATCTAGACAGGGCAGGATTTATAATCTACCCCTTGGACTAGCAAACTTCCTCCATGTGTTTCCATAAGATTTCTCCTGCAGCACAGACATGACATAATGCACAAACACTGCAAGGCAGCCTGCCTGTCCACCCAGCAAGTTAAAGGTCATCCTCTGAAGGGCAACTGGACACAGAGCAGGTCCCCAGCGGGAGGACTTAGCTGGACCTCAAGCAGTACTGGGAATGATTTCTGACCTGAACATTTGCTAAGTCTACTTAACCACACCACTGAGGCAGCCCCTTGAACACTGGTTACCTTTCTCCAGGGCATGAGATGTTCTGGGGTCTACTAACTATTCTCAGCCTGAGGCCATGTCTTAAGAGCATTGTCCTTTCAGGAAGTCACCAAAGGCATGGCCAGGTGACTGGACTGGGGTAGCTTCTGTGATGATTATGGAAAGAGGAGGCAGTGGGTACTGGAGAGCCAGCTGGGAGAGGGGATGTGGTGGTAGGGATGTTTGACACTTGGTTAATGAGCAGCTCAGGGTTTCTAGGTTCAACTAAACATCCAGGCAGAAGAGCCGGGGCCTAAAAAGGATGAGAAGTAGTTCTTGCTTCCTTTCCCTGTAACCAAAGTTCCACTGACTGGAAAAGCTGAGACCACCGAAGTACTGACTACCTGGATATTGTTAGTCCTGATCCAGAGCCAAGGAGAAGACCAGATGAAGCGGGCACGCCAGCAGCAAGCCGGCCGTGCACACAATACGTCTGTTTGTGAGTCAGTCATTTGAAGCGAAGACGAACTTCCTTCTGGTGTTTAGGATCTGTTTTCAAGATGGTGAGTTGACTATGATTGGGGAGAAAGCTGACACAACGCGGCTGGAAGGCACTGGTTGGCCTTTTCTAGAGGGGGAGTGTGCACTGTGGTTGAGCTCCAGTGGAGGTTGCTGGAGCTCGAGGCTAGAGCCCAATCACTGCAACTGCAAGGGGGGGGCTCCTTCCTCACCAGTGACTTCAGGGTGTTTCTCCAGGAAGATGTTTATAACTCTTGTGTAGGAAAGACTAGAAATATCTTACATAAGCCCTTGCTTAACAAAAATCAAGTGACTGTATATGTATTATATATTCACTTGATATAAAACTGTCATTTAATTATTGTATTTAGAATTTATACACATAACTGAGAGATAAAAATTTCCTATGTTCCACATCCTGATCTGAGGCCTGCTTCTGGTCACCAGTCAGCATGGTAAACAGACATATGTGCAGGCAAAACACCCATACATATAAAAATAAATAAAATTTAAGTTGTTTATAAATACTAATAAGTTATTATTGTCCAAAAGTACAGAATAGGAAAACTAATCACTGGTATATCTGAAAGTATAGACAGCGGAGATTCCAGTACTAAACTATGTTAGCATGGTGGTGTTTTCTCTGTCATAATTTAAATTCTTCTAAATTGATGGAAAAGATGAGCATCAATATGTAACCCATCCCCTCACCAGGCCGTTACTGCAGACAGTGAGCTGCAGGCCACCTCTGAGTTCCCAAGGACTGCACACAGCTGTGTCCTGTACTTGGCTCATCTCCCCATGCTGTAGCCACAGTGTGAACCAGGAGCCGAAGGGAACATTAAAGCTCCACGAGATTTTTATATCCGGTTATCATGAACTCCCTTCACGCAATCTCAAGTTCTAGTCTCAGATTAAGTGTGGGGTAGAAAAGGTCAAACAGAAAACTGCCTGTTGCTCACGACCTGGCCAAGACGAGTCTGCACACACTTCCTTACACAACAGCAGCCACACACCTTGAAAAGCATGCTTACCCAGGCAGAATGGTTGAAGAAGGTTCTCCAAAGGAATTTCACAGGTGAAGCTCAGTCTTTCAAGGGCTTTTTTGATTAGGAAGGACTTTATTATTTCTGGACATGGTTTAAGTACTAAGTAGCCGGTAGCATAGAGCGCATATCGAAACCAGCACAGAAGTGGGGTGGCAATTCTGCCGTTGGGCGTCTCGGCCATCCGTTCAATAGTGGGAAACAGCAGAAAGGAGTGGCTGACCTACAAGAAAGAGACACATTTGCATGAGAGGTTTTCTTACAGAATAGCCCATGCTGGCCTGTATTTCCTAGAGTCTCCTGACAGTCACCAGGCCTAGAACACCACTGGAGACGTGGTCAGATCAAACTAAAGCTGACTGTATTCTTACCCCATGCTAGTCTATAGGGGACCTAAGTGCATTCCTGGGGCACTGGGGCCAACTACAGGAAAAGGAGGAGTGACAGACACTTCCTAGATCATGATGGAAATTCGCCATTCATTGAAGGATTACTGGGAGGAGGAACCAATGGTCTGACCTGACTTGGTGGGAGCAGGGCCACACAAAAGGCTCCATTGCTATGACCATTTCTTTACTGATTAGACTTGGAGACAGTTCTTTTTTCAGCGTGGGTTTCTCTTAACTTCAATTTTAACTTTATCTTAAGGATAAAAGCATCAAAGATAAAACGCAGGTTTTCTTAAAGAACAAACATTGCTCTTTACCATTGAGTACTCTCAGGAGCTACCCCTTAATTTATAATTACATTAGAAAAACAATTTAAAGTGTGTATGCACACACACGCGTGCACCAGGGTGCACATTTGGAATATAGAAACAATTTGTGGGAGTCAATTTTCTGCTTCCACTATGAACTTGGGATGTCAGGCTTGGCACCAGTACTGTTTTTTTTTTAAACATTTTAAGTTAAACAGAACACACGTACAGTGAGACATATCAGATATAAATGTGCAACCCGGCAAATCACTGTATAGCAAACAGCAAGGCAGCAGAAAATGCAACGAGCACAGCCTGCCTTGAATCTCCAGCCACAGGGTTTCCTTCCGGTCAGCACCCATCACCTCATATGGGCAGTTCTTTTCTGTTTCACATCCATGCCCACCACCCCTTCACAAAGAAGAGTCTCTTGGTTAATGAATTTTACATAACAGCACACTTTACGGTTTTACTTCTTCAACCTCATGTTTATAAACGTCATCTTTGTTTACCTTATCTTTGCTAATATTCTACTATATGAATATGCAAACTTTATTTATTCCACTGACAGAATTTCAGTTGTTTTCAATCTTTATTCAGATCTTAGTTTCTGCTCTAGTGCTTTCGGTGTGAAGAACCTAACGCAGTTCTTGCAAATGGTGCAAGTGACCACAACTCTCCTCAGCTGTTCTCGTCTACAGTGTGTTACTTTCCCTCAACCTTTGGGGGATTATCGCACAGGGTAGAGATTCCAGATGGTGGTTTTCTTTTTTCTTTCGATTCTCCTTCTCCACACTAAATATCTCACGCCTTCTCTCTTCCTGTCTGTGAAGGTTCTGAGGAGCTGGAAATGATTCTAGCTTTTGTTTCTCGACAAGTAATATGTTTGTTTTTTCTCCTTGTCTCTCAGAATTTCATTTTTTTTTTTACTTTCTGTAGTTTGGAAATGCATGCCTATTTGTAGCATGTTTTAGGGAGGTGTTAATCCAGTGTGGTGTCTACTGAGGTCCCTGTGTCTCTAGTGTGGTGTCTACTGAGGTCCCTGTGTCTCTCGTGTGGTGTCTACTGAGCTCCCTGTGTCTCTCG
>JABTXL010007734.1:9952471-9990533 GCA_025134845.1 Neodon shergylaensis
TCCCTGTGTCTCTCGTGTGGTGTCTACTGAGCTCCCTGTGTCTCTCGTGTGGTGTCTACTGAGCTCCCTGTGTCTCTCGTGTGGTGTCTGACATGAATTTAATGAATTTAGTTGCTATCTTTAACAGTTATTTTCTGTTTCTTTCTTTCCCTACTGTATTCCGGTTCTTTTGTAGAGTCCTGCACTCTTCCCATACTGTTTTGTTTCTCTTTGCTTTTTGTTCTCTTTGCTTTTTGACTTTAGAAGTTTCTATTGAGATATCTTCAAGCTCAGAAATTCTTTTTTTTCCATATCTTTATTTATTTATTTATTAAAAATTTCCACCTCCTCCCCTTCTCCCATTTCCCTCCCCCTCCCCCTCCCTCTCCAGTCAGGGTTCCCTGCCCCGTGGGAAGTCCAAGGTCCTCCCCCCTCCATCCAGGTCTAGGAAGGTGAGCATCCAAACAAACCAGGCTCCCACAAAGCCAGTACATGCAGTATAATCAAAACCCAGTGCCATTGTCCTCGGCTTCTCAGTCAGCCCTCGTTGACAGCCACATTCAGAGAGTCTGATTTGATCACATGCTCCATCAGTCCCAGTCCTGCATATCACCATAGAACCTTCATCCAGCGATGGATGGAGATAGAGACAGAGACCCACATTGGAGCACCAGACTGAGCTTCCAAGGTCCAAATGAGGAGCAGAAGGAGGGAGAACATGAGCAAGGAAGTCAGGACTGCAAGGGTTTGATCCACCCACTGAGATGGTGGGACTGATCTAATGGGAGCTCACCAAGGCCAGCTGGACTGGGACTGAACGAGCATGTGATCAGAAATTCTTTACTTGGTGCGGGAGAATTGTCTGTATTCTGTCAATCATGTTATAAATAAACGCTGATTGGCCAGGCAGGAAATATAGGCGGGAAAACCAGACAGAAAGTAGAAATGATATAATGAGAACAGGAGAACTCTGAGAAGGAGGAAGTTGATTCCTCAAACTCCTGCCCAGACCACTGAAGCAGCAGGATGTGATCTGCACCACTGAAAAAGGTACTGAGCCACATGGCTAACACAGAACAGAAATATGGGTTAATCAAGATGTGAGAGTTAGCCAGTGAGAGGTTAAAGCTAATGGGTCAATCAGCTTATAATTTATGGAGACCTATGTGTGATTTTCTTTGGGGCTAAACAGTTGCGGAGTAAAGGGTGGGACAGAAACCCCAACAAGCAGGCCCCTTCATGTTACAGATTGGCACTCACCTGGATAACTGCATCCACAGAAAGCCTGAGAAAGCTTACAAAAGACTAGAGTAAAGCATTTTGGTTTTCAGCCATAGCAGGAAAAAAGCTGGCTGTTTTAAAATGCTGGCTTTCTTGGCCGTCCTGCCAGGGAAAACTCTTGACTCTTTCAAGCAGGCGGTCCAGACTATGGAGCTATGGACACAATGTTGCAGCTTGCTCACACACCTAACAAAAGCCATCTTCATTTCTGTTACTAGTTTTGATGTGCAGCATCCCCACACCTCTTAGGAGTCCCATATCTGTGTTGCCCACTTGTTATATTAGAACTTTTAATTTGTTCATCATAGCTGCTCAGATTCCTGGCTGTCTCATTTCTACATCCCTATATATGGGTCTGCAGCTCACTCCACTTGTCAACTTGCGCCTTCTGCTACTTAGCATTTCTTGTAATGTTTTTCCTGCCAGCTAGACACAATGTGCCGGGGAAAATCAGCTGCTGCCAGTGTGGCGCTGGTCACACAGTGCTCTCGTGCCGCTCACAGCAGATCTTTGTCTCTGCTGTCTGCCAGAAGGGCACAGGGATAATTCTACAATGTCCACAACAAGAGCCTGGTTGAGCTCTTAGAAGATAAATCTCAAAATTCTACAGTTCTCACATGTCTGGGACCTCCTGGACGCTCTAAACTTCAGAGTTCTCTACTCTGAGCCCTCAGTAATTAGCCAACCACTACGTGGCTTCTCCATCCTTGACGTGTGACTCTCCACTCTGATAAGCCATCACCCCTTATATGTCCCCATCTTTCACACTGGCCTTTGGTAGCCGTCAAGCCTGCTTGGCTTTACATGGACCTGGGCATCTGAACTTGGTCCTCATGCATACAATGCCAGTGCTCCACCTGCTGAGTCCTCTCCCCAGACCACTGGCTTTTTAAAGAGCTGTTGTGTGAAGTTTTTTTCCTGAAGAAACAGGAATCAACATCTGCTCACCCACATAGAGGGCACCCATCCCAGAAACAAAGAAATGATTCCATCAGGGAGTTTACCTGGAGTAACTCTCAGAACTGTCAGCAACTTATGGGTGGCTACACTGTTAGGACAAACTTTCTTTTCCAGCAACTGTTCATTGTTAAACCTTCGCAAGGGGCTGGGGCTTTGTGTGCCCCTCCCCTGCACTGTGATGGAGAGTTAATGAGCTCAATTCCGTACAAGTCTCCTTCCAGTAACTACAGCTGCATCCTGCGCAACTGGACAATGGCCACATCATGTCCAGAGGACAGTGTGCCACAACAAACGTTATCCTGACGTTTCCTTAGTGATACAACTTTCTGGCTTTGATCTGTATGTCCCTGGTGACCAGGGATTTTTTTTTTCAAGACAGGGTTTCTCTGTAGCTTTTGGTTCCTGTCCTGGAACTAGCTCTTCTAGACCAGGCTGGCCTCGAACTCACAGAGATCCGCCTGCCTCTGCCTCCCAAGTGCTGGGATTAAAGGCGTGCGCCACCACCGCCCGGCGACCAGGGATATTGAACACATTTTCAGATATGTATTGCCAATGGTGTTTCTCTACTGAAGACAAATCGAATCAAGTTTTTGATCATTTCTAAAGTGGGTTTGGTCTTCTTTTTTAAAACAAAAAAATTTGTATTTTGTTTTTATTTCTTTATTGTTAATGGAGGAGCATACCACACAAAGTGGACCTACGTAGATTACAACAAGTGGGAAGGAGTTGGTTCGCCCCTTGCACCACGTGGGACTTGGGGATCCACCTCAGGTGGTCAGGGTGAGGGCCCCTTACCCAAGGAGCCAAGGGCTCACCTGGTAATTCTTTCCAGTTACTGTTCTTTTTGGTTTTTTTTTTTTTTAAGAAATTGTTTTCTAACACCAAATCAAGAATGTGTTTTTTTCCTTCAAAATGTTTCTTTATGTTAACTGGATGGACTGGCCCTTATCTTCTCTACAATGTAGGCCCAAGCCTGTGGCTATATTACATCAGTTGTGGGTCTGTTCTCTGACTTCAGATATCTGTGAATGTTTGACCATTTCCTATGTATTTTATATCTCTTTCTGAGTGAAATTAACACACTTTCCTTGAGGGTGGGTTTCTATCTCCGTCTGAGGTCTGCAGTTCCTTTCTCTTGGTCACTGTTTGATGACACTGGCCAAATGCTAGATTTGGTCAGATGTCCCCTGGAATTCTCCCTTTGTGTCTCTCACTAATGCAGAACAGGGATTTGAAGTGAAAACTGGGGAGGGATTTTTCTTTTGAGTCATATCTTGTTTTTTCCTGGTCCTATCTCTCAGCTAACTATTCAGCTATTTCCTGTAGACGTTTTCTTCCACAACAATACTTGAGATATTTTGTTTGCCTTTTGCTCACAATAATTTGAGTTTCTCTGGTTTTCCTCCTCAGCCCAATAAGAACGTATAATTCCAGGAGTTCCTGTATGATCAGGATGATGAGTGAAAAGGTTTGGGGTGAGGGGAAAGAGCTTTTCAGACGTCTGAAAATGCTGTTTCGGTAGCAATGCATCGCCAATGCTGCCAACACACTTCTTAAACAAAGCACAGCGTTTCAGCCACAATATGAAGTGAGATCTGAAACTCACACAGAAAGTACATTCTGTCGTATTCCCATGCTGTAATGTAGGTATCTGTCGTGTTACTTCAACACCAAGCAGCATGCTTTAGGAGTCTGAGGGGTAAAACTGATGAAAAACCTTTCAAGAATGGGAGAAGTGTTCTATTAACCAATGACTTTCCACTGCCCAACTCAGAGTTCTGTCGTTTAGGGAATTCTGATGTCACAAGTCCTTTCATTCCTCAAAGTGACAGAGATGCTGTGTTAGATTTAAAGAGACTTAACAGATTGCAAATGGGTGGGTTTGTGCAAAGGAGTCCCTTGTATTGAGATAGGAAGGGCTTCTTCTGTGTCCTGTTGAGGTTTCCCAGGTGGAGCGCACTCTCCCCACCCCATTATTGCTGGAAGAGCTCCCCTCCAGGACAAGGAGCAGGCTGCCTGGTAGCAGCTGGGAGCAACACAAAGATGTAGAAACTGAAGTTTCAGTGTCACTAGTCCTGGGCGACACTCTGGTCAGGGAGCCAGGCTGGCCACAGTTATGAGCACGCAGGCTCGTCTCTGACAGTCAGTGCTCTGCGGTAACACTGGGTAGACTTCTGTGTGCTGGTAAGTAGACTGATCTGTCACTTTCTTTTCCCAATTGTATCTACATTCATTTGTATATAAAGACTTCCCTGAGTTTCAGAGCATGGCCCTTCCCCACTATCCAGAAGGTTAGTAAAATAAAACAATTATTTATGCTCTGAATATTCAGCAGATCTCATCACTGAAGCTATCCGGGTAGGGTTTTCATTTTCCAAAAATGAATGGGCTATTGATTTATTCAATTTATTTAATAGTTCAAGCTTATCCAGGATATTTCATCTTGAATTTGCTGTCATATATCCTGCCCCCCACAACCAGACTTGAATCCACTTCATTTAAATATCCAAATTCACTGGCAGAACATTATTTATAGCATCCTGTTATTATTTCCATCTCTGTCCTAGTAATGATGTCACCACTAACAGTTCTTATGCTGCCTGTGGTGCCTGAAAGAACAAACTCTAACTATAAAGCAAGTCCCTCCATTTTCAGTTCTTGTTCTCTCTTGGGCTTATTCTGTATAGCATTACACAGCTAACATAGCTTTCTCTTGGCAAGAGTTGCAAGATAAGACTTTTCCTATTCTTTTATTTTCTACATTTCTATATAGGATATGGTTCAATTTTCCTCTATTCAATCTCATAATTTAGTTAGGATACATTTTCATCTAAAGTTACTTCTAATATTTTAGGTATGGACCCAAGGTACACAAATCCCAGCTCCCAGCTCCCCTGTTAGCTTCTTCCATATTTCTTTATCTTTCTTATCACATTAAATAGATAACAATAAAGGATATGAAAATCTATATATGCAAAGGTCACACTCAAAGATTGGAAACCAAAGACTACACAATCATGCCAAAAAATGCGGAAAACCATCTGACAATAATATAACATCCTCTCATGCTATAATTTCATGACGAATAAGGTGTGGAAGGAACGCACCACACAGCAATGGCCATAGATGGTATCCCCAGTGCTAACATCATATCCATGAAAGGGGATTCCAAGCTTTCCTCATAAGGAACAAGACAACCATAGATTCTTACTAAAACAAGTAGGTTCAAGAAGTAGAAGGTATATAAATCAGAAATATGGAGGTATACTACTGTGGACAGTAAGAAGCAAACGGGAAATGACACACTGAAAATCTGTTTGAACTAAAAAATTAGTTCAGTAATGTTGCAGGATGAGAAAATCAACACTTATAGAAGATTGGTAATGTTTCTGTAGGCCAGCAACAAACTTCTCCCTAAAAGATACCAGGAAAACAATTACACTTTTTAACCAATAGGGTTGGAGACATGGCTCTGCAGTTTCAACCAGGTACTGTTCCTCCAGAGGACCCAAGTTCAGTCCCCAGCACCCATGCATGTCAGGTGGCTCACAGCCAACATCAATCCCACCCTCTCCTGGCCACCGCTGGTACTGCAATTATGAGTAACTCCTCCACTCCCCCATCACATACACATAATAAAAAATAAAAATCTTAAAAAGAATCAATTTAACCAAAAACCCATATACTCAGATATATATAGAAGAAACTGAGACAGCAATAATGAAAACCTCTCCACTGTCCATCAATTAGAAGACTACTATGAATATGTCCACACTACCTAGGGCAATCTACAGATGCCATGCATTTTCCACCAAAGTTACAAAGGTGTTTTTCACATTCCAGAGAAAAACATATAGGCATCCTCCTAAATATTAACCTTCAGCAGGCGATGAAAGGAGACAGAGACAGAGACCCACATTAGAGCACCGGACAGAAATCTCAAGGTCCAAATCAGGAGCAGAAGGAGAGAGAGCATGAGCAAGGAACTCAGGACCGCGAGGGGTGCACCCACACACTGAGACAATGGGGATGTTCTATTGGGAACTCACCAAGGCCAGCTGGCCTGGGTCTGAAAAAGCCTGGGATAAAACCGGGCTCGCTGAATATAGCGGAAAATGAGGACTACTGAGAACTCAAGAACAATGGCAATGGGTTTTTGATCCTACTGCACGTACTGGCTTTGTGGGAGCCTAGGCAGTTTGGATGCTTACCTTACTAGACCTGGATGGAGGTGGGTGGTCCTTGGACTTCCCACAGGGCAGGGAACCCTGATTGCTCTTTGGGCTTACGAGGGAAGGGGACTTGATTGGGGGAGGGGGAGGGAAATGGGAGGCGGTGGCAGGGAAGAGACAGAAATCTTTTATAAATAAATAAATAAATAAATAAATAAATAAATAAATAATAAAATAAAAAAGCCAAGCTGTGTACAGAGCAACAGAAGACACCAAATATCCAAACCAGTCTTTAAGAAAAAGAGCAAAGCTGTTGCATCACATCAACTGACCTCAAAACACACTACAAAGCTATACTCATCTAAACAGGATGGTAACAGCATAGAAGGCATTAGGCCAATTATACAAAGCATGACCAGTGTACAATATATACTTGTATAAAAACGTCCTTGTGCAAGACAACATCATGTACAATGAACAATGAAAATTAAAAAAAAAAACAAGGAGCCCTCCACATATTTGATTTTTAAAAGACAGATGTCAGAAATACACACTGTGAAAAGGACAGACTCGTAGTGACTAGAATAGGGACAACTGGTAACCCATATGCAGAGCAATGAAATTAAATACTCATCTCATTGGAAATTTTTTTTAAAAAGCATTAAAGGTTTAACTGTAAGACCTAAAAGAACAAAACTATTAGAAGGAAAAGTGAGAGAAAAATCTCCATGAAGTTGGTCTGAACAAGGTTTTATTAGATACGATTCGTAGGCAACAGAAACAAAAATCAAATTGGATTACGTTCAATTAAAGAGCTCTGTGCAGGAAGGGGAACAAGCTATAAGTGGAGCGACATCTACAGAACAGGAGAAAATGTTTACAAACCATGCTTCTAACGAGAGGAAAATATCCAAAGCAGATGAGGAATTCATCAATAACCAGAAAACAAGTAACTTGATTTAAAAATGAGAAAGGGGGCAAGAGAGAGGGTTTGGCAGTGATAAAATACTGGCTGCTTTCACAGAGGACCAGAGTTCAAGTCCCAGCCCCACATCAGGTGGCTTACAACTCCTTGGAATTGCAGCTCCAGAGGATCTGATGTCCTCTTCTGACTTCAGCAGGCACCTGCCCTCACATGCACATAACCACACAGACACATATGCAGATAATTAAAAATAAAATAAATCTTAAAATAATAAGCACGCAGAGGACCTCCTTCCTGCATTCACACCACTGCTCTTTCTTTAGGAGAGCACAGCCAAACCACACCTTGCTGTATTCTGGACACAGGTAAACACACACATGACAATACACATCACAAACGTTTCAAATGGTGACATTGGAAATAAATACTTTTAGCCTTCCTGGTAAGCCTACAGCAAACCAGAGCAAACAATTAGTGAAAACCATCTGTTTTCCAAGACATCTGATAATTGAGTCCTGTTTAGAAACCCACTGTTCATTTTAGTTCCAAGTTCATTCATTAACTTCAAAATCAGACACCTATGTTTACTACGATATCCTCGGAGATTTAGAGACTATAAATGGTTAATGCAGTTACTATCAAACTGAAAATTTAGCACAGATTCCCCATGAGTTATGTAATCATCAGGATTGAGGGAACTCTGGGCTGATCAAATCAGCTGGCAGAAACAGGAAGCAATCCATTATTTTTACACATGATCCTTTACTGTGACCCATGTTAAACAAAACTGTATGCAAGGGGAACCAAACACACCAGCAACCACAGGTTATATTTGGTTGATCTATATCGGAACAAATTGAGTATTAAAGTGTGCTCTGAAATCCTGGGAATGAACCAAAGCAATAGGAATTTCTCACATCTGCTCTGAATGCCTCATTGCCTCACAAAAACACAAGAGCAGAGACAGTCACAACCAGTGCTCAGGAGATGGGAAAGGAAGTCACAACCAGTACTCAGGAGATGGAACAGGAAGTCACAACCAGTACTCAGTAGATGGGACAGGAAGTCACAACCAGTGCTCAGAGATGGGGCAGGCAGTCACAACCAGTGCTCAGGAGATGGGACAGGCAGTCACAACCAGTGCTCAGGAGATGGGACAGGAAGTCACAACCAGTGCTCAGGAGATGGGACAGGAAGTCACAACCAGTACACGATAGATGGGGCAGGCTCCACCCTTCTGCCTGTGGAGAACAATTCACTGCTGCTCAATTGAGACACACTTTCTCCAGACATCAAGATAATTTTAGGGAATTTCTAGTTTAAGTTTGGTAGGAAAAGCCACTGTTGAGATTTCTTTTATTCTTTGTATAGAAAGCCACTTTTAGAAAAGAAAAAAATCCACGCAGGCCAAGGAAGTGGACCCAATTTTCTGACCCAGGTCGTGCAGAGCACTTTCCAAACCTCTGACAGGACAAGCCATGTTGTCAGGTGACTGCCTCATTACAGACAGCGCATCCGTGCTGGCCAGCTCGGTCTGCTCTACGGAAACAGGTTCATCTGAGACCTACCAGAGTCAATGTCAAAAATACCATTTTTACATTTAAATTTGTAATGTGTGTGCACATGTGAATGTGTGTGTTCACAAGTAGGTGGCCATCAGTTAGGGCAGCTGTGACCCCACGAGACAGAGCCTGCCACTTGGGAATAGAAAGTTGTTGCACAGGTTAAGCTCAAGCAGAAGTGACCGGAGGAGCATGTGAGTTCCCACACTGGCTGTGATGATGAAGCCGGAGATGTGACCTGTTCAGTCAGGAAAAAATAAAGGCTTGTCTGAGATCCATTCAGTAATACCCTCTCCCTCACCAGTCTCTCCGACAGAGAAGCTCCCTTTCTTCACTGGTTCTCAGTGTAATGATAGTTTGTCTGTGTTTTAACAAATAAAGCTTGCCAGAAGATCAGAGTGCAGAGCTAAGCCACTAGAGGTCAAGCAGCGGTGGCACACACCTTTAATCCCAGGACTTGGGAGATAGAGGCAGAAGGATCTCTGTAAGTTCATGGCCACCCTAGGCTACACGAAATTGATAAAGTCTATCAGAGAAACAGAGCTCACACAAAGGTGATCGCAGCACTAGGGAGGTGGAGACAGGAGTGATATGGCTGGGTGGTGAGAGGAATATAAGCCAGGAGGAGACAGGAGCTCAGATGCAGTCTGAGGTAGGATCTGAGGTGCAGGCGCACAGGTTCTGAGGACAGGATTGCCCCTTTGGTCTGAGCACTAGAACAGGTAATTAAAAAAAAATCTCTAGTGGTTAGGTGCTCTGTTTCTTTGACCTTTAATTTTCACCCCTGAAAGGTGACTCCGTTTTTATTTTTAAGAACAGTTTTATTTTTAAGAACAGTTTGAACTTGTGCTACACACCGACTTCACAAGGAAGCTCTTATGCTAGGGGTGCCTCATCTCCCAGGTCCACACAATCCAGATTGGTTCTCCCAGTCCCTGCAGAGCTCACAGAAAGAACACCTGACTCCAGGGAAGGCCCTCATGACCCCCGAAAGGACTGGATGTCATTCCTGGGCCTAGCGGTTTCTACTTCTTAGTTTCAGAATGTTTGACTTACAAAAACAGGCCACCAATTTATTAGTCAAAAATGCCAATGCTATGCACAATTCTATATGGGAAAACTATACATGGTTACCAATGCAACCTTCAACCAAGAATTGCAAAATTAAGACAATTCAGAGGCCCTGGATAGCAGTTTAGTAAACATGGATAATATTTCTCATTGATTTAATTCACATTTTAAGTGAATATGAAGTTGTCTTTAAAAACACATCTTGACACAATTATCACAGCAAACTTCTTTTGCTGTGATTCTAAGTAATTCAATGATATCCTCAGTTAATCCTATCTTTTTTTTTTTTAAGATAAAAAGCACCTCCTTTATCTTCAGATCACACACGTTCTATGAAACCTTCTCTGGATGCAGTTTCCATGGGTAGAGAACAGTTACTATGTGGAAAGTGTGTTTGTTAGGAAAAGTACCCAGAGATCAAATGCCACTAGCAAGTTGTCTTTTTCTGATTTTACTCTGAGGTAAAAATATTTCCTCTTTTCCTTTGAAAAATCCCTACTAGCAATAGTGAGACCATGAAACAAACAATTTACAATTCAGTGAATAAAGACACATCTGTAATGAGCCAGGACACATCTGTGCAGTCCCGTGAGGGAGAACGCGTCTGTAATGCTCTCTCATGCAGCGTATCCTAATGTCTTCACATCACCATTCATTAGTTCATGTGGGGGTGGGGTTGTGGAAACTGCATGTGACCTCACATTCCAAATCACACCAAAGCAGACACACTATTTCAGAAACCAACACTCCTCATGGTTGCCTTTATGAGAATCTTATATGTATTTGTGTTCACAGCTAAGAACAATAAGTTAGCATGCAAGAACTCACTTTGATGCAATCAAGGTGTCAGCTGGGACAGGGGCCTCACATGAGGCTCAACATGAGGGCCAAGAATCATTAAAGTTGTCAACTAAAGCTGTCATCAGAAGTCAGTTCCTTGCAGTGTAGGGCCCATGGCTACAGTTTTTCTTGGCTACTGGTTCAAAGCTGCTTTTGGCTTCTAGAAGCTGCTGTAATTCCTCGACACATGAGCAGGACAGCTAAGAGCATGGCAGTTTGCTTTCCAAATAGCCAGAGGGACAGGCTTCAGCAGGACAGGCTGTCACCTCGGGTATGTAAATCACACAACCCCTCCCACCTTTATTGCATTTTGTTGGTTAGAACTGTAAGCAGGGAGGAAGCCACATATAAACATGGACATGAGAAGTGGACATGAGACCACAGGTGGACACTTGGGGTCTGCCCACCACACTCCTGCTCACTTCCTTCTTCTGGGTCACTGTATTTTGTACAAAAGTTTGATTTGTGTACAATTAAATCTTTACCTAGTCTAAGGCCAAAGTATTACTCAGTTCAAAGTTTTAGGAGTTAAATTGGAATGGCTCCTTTACATATCGTGGTGGTTTGAATAAATATGGCCCACATAGGCACATAGAGAGTGGCACTATTGGGAGGGGTGGCCTTATTGGAGTAGTGTAGACTACTGGAGGAAATGAGTCACTGGGGTGGACTTTGAGGCCTCAAATGCTCAAGCCAGGCCAGTTGTGGCTCTCTCTTCTTGCTACTTGAGGATCCAGATGTAAAACCCTACCTCTCCAGCACCATGTCTGCCTGCACACTGCCATGCCTCCAACCATGACGATAATGGATGAAACCTCTGAACTGTAAGCCACCCTAAAGAAATGTTTTCCTTTATAAGATTTGCCATGGTCATGATGTCTCTTCACAGTAATAGAACACTGACTGAGAAACACATGCTCTGCCAATCTGTGCCTTCTCTCCTGACAACAGACAGATGTTCCCTTAGTCAAGGCAGGTGTCGGGGTCCTTACATGAAGAGGAGCCAGTGGTGTTCACAACACTGACAGTAGCCAGCAGTAGCTGCTGACAGGACTGTCACGCGTGTACTTTATTTCTATTAGAAAAAAAGGAAGGCGGGTCTTCCTTCGGGTATTTATAGGAATATGTAAGACCCCACCTTCGAACTTGCAGGAGTCAGCTTCTGTTCTATGCCTGTGACAAAAACTAGGCCCAAGCTATAAGCCCAACAGAGGAGCCAGCAGGAAGCACGGATGTGTCTGGGCTTTGCTACAGTGGATGATACACTGGCCCAGGAGCATATTCTGTATCCGAGAATACAGTCTTCTTACAGATTCCAAAGCAATGGATTAGTTAAGTTAAAGGGTGTGAACACCCTTTACAGAAGCTTTCCCCTAATAATATGGGGTCATTATAAAACACAGTGAAAACAAGAGAGTCATCACTCCAGGGACAGCAGCCGTAAGCCTCCTGGCGTCTCTGTGTTCACTGTCAAAATGTCCTGGGCTCCATAACACACTGCAGAGCGTCACTGAGCAGACACGGTAAGTGCCCGTCACTCTACAGACACTAACTGGGTAGCACACTTCACACTCTGTGGCAGGTATGCATTTTCATAGTTGTTATAGTTCTCAGGTCCATAGCTGCTGCTGTCCTTTGCATCTTTATCTGAGAGCTTGCTATTCCTTCATGAACTTCTAGAAGCCCTTTCTAGTATGAGGTTAGGTACTAAGCGTGGCGGGTGAGCACATGGTGGGTCCAGTCCTAGCACTGCTCCTCACTGGGCTCTTGGACCCGAGCAATAATCAAGGTCCTTCAGAGTCTCCAGTTCCTCCCGTATGAACTCGATCATAAAAGCCTCTTCAAGTTGTTGAAAGGATAAAGAGCATTCCTCCAGCATGTACTGTAGCTACAATGGCTACAGTAAAGAGGCTTATTAACACTACCATAAATAGCCACAAGGGAATTGTATACTTGAAACAAAATTTAACATTCTAAAAGCAAGAATGTTAAAAGAGCTAAAATTTTCTTTTATTTCTCCATTAACAAAAATGAACAGAGTGTACTACATCATTTTCTCTGTTCTAAGCACAGGTATATAGGACATGCTAGCTTTAAAGGAACTTTTATTTATCTGTGCGTGTGCATGCCACAGAGCACCTGTGCAGGTCAGAGCACAGCCCGTGGGAATCCTCTCCTTCTATCATGTGGTTTCCAGAGCTGAGGTTTAGATTGTCAGGCCTGGAAGCCTTTACCTGCTGAGCCATCTTGCTGGCCCAAGTCAGTTATCTTTAAGGTAAGAGGCAAATCAGTAACTGTGCCGCAGACATCTCCTGATAAACCGCACGCAGCTCTCGCTATATTTCCCTCGGTCATTTCTACATGGTTTTAGGAAGCCACTTGCTGCATTAGAAAAGCGGCCAGCTGTACACTGTGTGACGTCCCTCTGAATGATTCTCTACCTTTATTTTTAAATGCTTTCCTTATCTTTGTGAAATTTGAAAATATCTTAACTTTTATAATTAGAAAAAAAATTAAAGAAGGAATATTATAAAAAGAAATTCTGAATACAATGAAAATCAAAACATAGATTATATCCAAAAACACAATAAAATAAATATAAGGATGAAATACCAAAAACACTACAATTTACTCAAGGTAGTCATGAAAACATTGAGATGAAAATACAACAAACATTAGTAGCTATACTATGGATGACAGATTTTCATGGATTCATTACAAAATTACTTTATTTTTGAAAATTTCAGGTATCTTAATTTTATAACAAGGACTTTTAAACTTTGAAAATTTTCATAATAAAAATGTAAAAATGTCAATGAACAAAAGCTTTCTGTTTATTCTTGTCCTCTACAGTAGCATATCCGGCTATCAGCAGAGACGGTTTGCTGCTCAATATTCCACTTGTTTTGTTTTGTTTTGAAACAGGGTCTGAATATATAGCTCAGCTTATCCTAAGACTCACAGTGATCCTCCTACCTCAGCATCATGAGGACAGAGATTACAGGAATGGTCTACTAAATCTGGTTCTGAATCTACCTTTAACGTCCTTAGATTGGCTTAGCCAAGGCCTGATTTCCTTCCTTACATAGAAGTGATCATCCACATGTATCAGATATCTGACTTCCATCACTCAGTGTCGATGCACTGAGGAAGGAGGATGAATGTTAGTCTGAGGCTAACACAGTGAGCTCCAGGCAGCCTAGACTTTACATTAAGACTAAACAAACACCAGGCATATTCAGCACTACACCGTTTCAGAGAAACTTGTCATCAGCTAACGTTGAGGGAAAGGGAAAAATAAACTTCTTATGTTAACTGCTAATTTTACTTTTTTGAAACAGGGTTTCTCTGTGTAGCTCTGAGTGGCCTAGAACTTGCTCCATTGACCATGCAGGCTTTGAATTCACAGAGATCCTCCTGCCTCTGTCTCCTGAGGGCAGGGATTAAAGGTGTGCACTACCACCACCCGGCCTAAATCTCCCCTTTTAGACACAGCTCACCGAGAGCTGGCAGGCTGAAGGAAGCGCTACACCTGACAGTAAATATATACTTAGGTCTGGAAGCTCAGAAGCCCTGTGTGAAGATATTCACTAAAGCACCGAGTGCTGACACGCATGAAGAATGTCCTATTATAAACCCATTTTCACTTTCTTGCAGCTTTCCAAAAAATAAGCCTTTTGTGCTGAAATTTTCCATGCTTAGTTTCAGCCCAAAGGTGATTTTTTTTGCAAAGTTTGAGAAAAATATATTAAATAGTGCTTGAGTTATGAAAGGATGAAAAAAGACCACATAAAATTTCCACTTTGAAAGCAGTTTCAGGATTTGCAAAAATATTCAGACAGTTAACAATGGCTAAAGTTGAAAAGCTGAAATTTTCCACATGTCCAGTGTTCAACAAGGTAGTGTGAGAGATTCAGAGAAGACAATATGCGTGCACACAAGTGAACAAATACATACAGGATCTGACAAGATTGCTCAGTGAGTAAAGGCACCTGTGGCCAAGCGAGTTCTATCCCTGCAGCCCACACAGTGCAAGGAACGTAATGACGCCAACTAGCTGCTCTCTGACCTCCACATGTGTGCAGTGTGGAGTGTATGGATCCTACTAACTGCCCTATGACCTCCACATGTGTGCAGTGTGGAGTGTATGACTCTACTATCTGCCCTCTGACCTCTGCATGCCTGCAGTGCTGGCATCTGCAACCACACACATTTGCATGCTCAGAAACATACGTAAATTAAAATGTAAAAAGTATTTAAAAACCAATCAGAGTGTGACAAGACACTGGAAAAACAGCACTCTACCACATTTAACACAAACCTTCCCCAGAATAGATTTATTGCTTTCTAACGCGAAGTCTTTCACAAGCAGAGGATTCACGGCTGACTCTGATCACGGTTTTCACACCAGGACTCACTAGCGGTCACATGGAGACAGTGTCAGCTACTGCACCGCTTCTGTGGGATCAGGAGCCTGCACTGCACTGTCCCAGATCCCATCCCAAGTCTGCAAGTCTCACCCTGTTTTCAGTTCATCTTCTGCCCTTTGCCAGGCCTCGATGACACCTTCCACACAAGCTCTGAGCGCTCCAAAATCTCCCCAAACTCCCTGCAAAGAAACATTCACCTACTCCCCAATAACTCCCAAGTCCTTGAAGAACTCAGGTATTGAGGAAACAACACAAACACCTTTAATTTAAGGAAACAGCTGCTCTTGCAGAGGACCTGATTTCCAGCACACATGGCAGCTCACAAGGGACTGCAACTCCAGTTCCAGCAGATACAGCACCCTCTTCTGATCTCCTCTGGCACTACATGCATATGGTAGGCAGAGGCACATGCAGGCAAAGCGCTCACATACACAAAAATAAAAACGGAAAAATTAAAAAAATGTTTCTTCAACCAGATCTGGAATTCCTGTATTAATTTTTCTCCTCGGCTTCTAGATTTATATCTATCGCTCCACATTCTGCATCTTCCTTCTCTTATTTCACTAACAGCGTACTCTGCAGGGTAATTCCAGCAATGGGATGCTTTCCACCTCATCTTCTTAACCAGCTGTCACTTTACTTCAGCTAGCTGTCACTGTGGAGTACCGCTCTCTCTCGGGTCTCTGCAGGTGAGGAATTCCCACAGGCTCAGCTGGATGGCCGTGTGGACCCTGGATCAGCTGACCACTGGTGCAGCGCACATTGCACTAGGAGCTGCTTTGAAAAGTGCCTGGGGACCCTCTCATGTGGCGAGCCAGGTGATGCCAGAGTAGCTAGACTTTTAATATGGCAGCTGCCTACTGAGACGAAGGAAACGGAAGGTCCCAGCCCTCTAGGGCTGGAGTTGGAAATGCCAGAACCTCACCCCGAGTCACTGCAGTGACTTGCTGGAAGCAGGTCAGGTGCCCAGGCTAAGGCAAAGCGGAGAGGGAACTCACTCCATTTCTTGAGGAATGAATGGCAGGGAGCCAGGGCTCTTCATCCGCACATCACGGCACCTCTCGCGACCTTCTTTCCCTTCTCGCAGCTTCTGTGCTATCCTAGTCTGGATGAATGGCTTTCAGAACTTTTACCTTAACTCACAATTAGATATACATTCCAGAATGGAACCTGAGATAGCAGCACACACTTGTAAAATGAGAAACAAATGTCTGGCAATAAATACCTAGATTACAATATAAATACAGGCTGTTCTATTTCTTCAAGTGCTGTTTGGACATTCATAAATGAATTCTTCTCTCAGGAGAGCATTAGACATCCTAGCCTCATGGGCCAAACCCTGGTCAGGTGACTTGTCCTGGACTGTGTGGAGCAGTGTCACCTTCAGAGAGAGACTTTAGAGTGCAGCCCACCCCTTTCTATCCTCGCCATGATGCCAGAACATGCCAGACCAAGTCCCTCAGTTTGGATTCTGGAGTAAGACTGTTCAGAGAGAACTGCTGAGGGACCGCCCATTCTCACAGGACGGTTACCACAAGCAAGAACCAAGCCTTTTCACTCAGGCTTGTGCCCCGTGTGTGCAACTGTGGCACAGCCTTCCCTATCCACACTGTAACCCACGGCAACATTGCAGGCTGCGTGGGGACTGTGGGTGACAGTCTGGGAGGCAATGTGTTTTCTGCACCTTTCTCTCTTCCTCCTTTACACAATGGGACAATCCCTGAGTGTGCACACATCTACACACTCTTCCTCCTTTACACAATGGAACAATCCCTGAGTGTGCACATCTACACACTCTTCCTCCTTTACACAATGGAACAATCCCTGAGTGTGCACATCTACACACTCTTCCTCCTTTACACAATGGAATAATCTCTGCAGTGCCCACACATCTACTCCCTCTTTATTCAGTCTCCACTGGGAATTTGCTGTGCGCTGTACTTAGTGCTGCTCACTTGCACTAAGAATCTTGCCTATTACCTGGTAGTTTTCTTTTCACTGCACCTTCTTTCTTACTTCATTTTCTTCAGTGAGAAATGAGTTCACTGCACGTCTGATATGACCCACGATTCCTCCTATGTTTGTGTGTCCCCTACTGCTAGCGCAGGAGTTAAAGTCTGACTGGCCTCGCTAGATGCATCACACTGCAGCCCAACTCAACATTTTACCTGCTATTGCTGCCTTCAGGGGGCAGTGACAGAAGTGAATTTTTTCATTGCTTAGAGCACACAGTCTA
Source organism: Neodon shergylaensis (assembly GCA_025134845.1). Lineage (NCBI taxonomy): Eukaryota > Metazoa > Chordata > Mammalia > Rodentia > Cricetidae > Neodon > Neodon shergylaensis. The sequence continues at coordinate 9,969,928 of JABTXL010007734.1, forward strand.
CTAATTAATTGGCTCTCTAATGGAAAAAAAATCCCTATTCTGGATATTACTTACAAAATGTCTGACAAACTTCTATCTCTATATTTTTATGCATCAAACTTGATTCAAGAGAGAAACAAATAAAAATTTAATACCAGATTTTAAAAGATGCAATCATTTAGCACTGTATAAAAGTACAGGTCAAACAATATACCTGGCATTGTGCAATAAGTCTCTACAAATGACTTAAGAACAAAGTCGTCAATAATTATACAAAACTATTACAAAAAGCTAAACCAAAAGAAACCAAACCACACCAACCAGTTAGTAAACTGCAAATGTGCCCTCAAAATTCTATGGGAGTCAAAATTCCAATAAAATAACAGAAGAGATGGAAACAGAAGTTTCTTATTATCACACTTCATATGTTATAAAACATAACAGCTAACTTAGTTTTGGCAAATGATTAGGGATTGGAACATTCTGGCTTCCACAAACTCACTTGATTGTCAAGTGCATCTCAAATGGAGCATGTCATGTTAACTTCAGGCATGCAGGGACCGCATCGTCAGTGAGACACTGAAATTTCAACACTTCGGCCTGGATCACACGACCAGATTAACAGGCCCAAGAGTTTAATGGCTGAGGAATGGGATGTGGTGGTGGGGAATTTCAACAATGCAGATAATTGAAAGCAGATAAAGCTTTTTTAAAAATGTGTATGAGTGCTTTGCCTGCATTTATAGCATGCACATGCCTAGTGCCTACAAAGGTCAGAAGAAGGCGTCAGATCCCTGATCTAGAGTTACAGAGGGTCAGGAGCTACCATGTGGCTTCTGGGAACTGGACCCAAATACTCTGCAAGATTACAAACATTTTCTCACTGCTGACCCATCTCTCTAGTCTCAGATAAAGCCTTTGACTAATGAAAACACAAAATGGTAGCGGTGACTCGCTCCCTCCCCAAAGGTATCTTGTATGTACCATCATACACATTATTTACTGTTTAGACATGCAAGTCTGTGTGTCTCTTCTGTGTGTATGTGGTACACGGGCATGCATGTACATGTGGAGGGCAGAGGTTGATGCTGGTTCTTTCTCAACTGTGCTCCATCTTAGGTTTGGAGACACTGTCACTGAGTCAGGAGCTCACTGATTTGTTGAGGTTGGTGGGCTGACAAGCTCCAGCGATCTACCTTCCCTGCTCCCACAGAACTGACTCATACCTGGCTTTTGTGTAGGAGCTGGAGATCTAAACTCGGGTCCTCATGCCTGTGGAGCAGGCACCCTCCTCACTGAGCCATCTCTCCAGCCCCATCAAAGAAGAGGAAATACAGTTTTCACCACTCTTGGGAACTCTAATCACTGTCCATCTTTACAGACAGATTATGTTGTCCTCATGTTTCTCCCTTTCCTCCTCCCCTCTTCCCATCCCTTCCCATCACTATCTTAATTCACGTGTTCACAAAAGACTGCGACCCTGGGAAGATACATGACTACCACCTGGTGAAAGGCTCTGCAGTCGGGGACCTAGTTAAGCTGTGATCAGATTTCTGACCAGAAACTGAGATACAAATGTATACCATTTACACATCTAGTCTTGGACAATCTGATATAGAGCAGTAGGTTGGTGTAGGAGGTCCTTCTATTTATACGTTGCTTTCATTGGTTAATGAGTAAAGAAACTGCCTTGGCCTTTTGATAGGGCAGAACTTAGGTAGGCGGAGAAAACAAAACTGAATTCTGGAAGGAAGAAAGCAGAGTGAGAGCCGCCATGGAGCCGCCAGAGTCAGACATGCTGAATCTTTCCTGGTAATGCACTGCGACTTGGCAATTAATATATAGATTAATATATAGATATACAGATTAATAAAAATGGGTTAAATCAAGATGTGAGAGTTAGCCAATAAGAGGCTAGAGCAAATGGGCCAGTGTTTTAATTAATACAATTTCTGTGTGGTTATTTCGAGGCTAAACTAGCCAGGTAGCCAGGACGAATGAGAGGTAGTTAGCCAATATAGTGGCTAACATAATGATTGAAGCGAGTCTAGTGTTACTTTCATAACAACAATAGTAGTAATACTTGTTTAGAACTTTAAAATCCCTTGCAACACTCTTAATATTTTGCATAATTCTTCAGAAAATCATTGAAGAACACATAATTATTTCCAATGTGTTGATGGGAAAACTGAGGCCAGAGACTCAATGACTTCTCCAAGTTCATGCAAACAAAAGATGACAAAAATTATTTGAGCCTAAGTGACTAGCAAGAGCCAGAGCTCATGGGGACTGTGTGACTAGGAACACTCACACATGGGCCTGGCATGAGAAAGATGGCAGCCGCCTATAGGGTAAGAGGAATGACATGGGCAGAAAGGAGGCTGTAAGTCACACCAAGGCCGACACCGAAGGTAAAGATGCTCTCCGACTGAAGCACCTCATCTGGGGAGAAATACCTCAACTGAGGAGAAGCAAGAGTCCAATAACCAGAGCTGTGTCTTCAGTTTCCTGCGCTCACGCTTAGACATAAAAACATATTTTCTTATATCCAAAAGGAGAAAATTAAAATCCATTTGGTGTTAGAAACAGGGAGACCATAGTTGTGCTCTTTCCAAGTGCTGGTTTGAGCACTGAGCGCAGCGAGCTGGCAGGAAAGGAGGCAAATTCCTAGCGGGATCCAAGACCCTGTTGGAGATATTTCATCACACGGAGTGAAAAGATTCATGGACGGGGCTGCTGTGAAGGGATCCCTTCCTCTCGCTTAGCTGTCTCATCCATGAGACTCCAGGCTCTTAGCTCAGAACCATGCCTTGTCCCCTGAGGCGTCCTCAAGATGGCACAAGAGTAATTTTATACCCATGCGTGCCAAATGAAGACATAAATTATCTTGTAATTGTACCAACTCAATGGGTCATTTCATGATACATGAGAGAAGGCATGTCTTTAAGGCTCTTAAAGAGTACACTTCCTATTGGGGCACTTTAAGTTTTACTCGGTGACGTCAATGTCAACGTATAGTACAGAGCTGCACTTAAGAACCAGCTGCTTGCGGCTGTGGGTGTAGCTCAGTGGAAGATGCTTGTCCCTCGTGCACTAGGCCCTGAATCCATCCCCAACATCAGGACAACAAATATAAAGATAGACAAAGAAAGTATTTCTGAATGAAAGGTGCATACGTGTCTAAAAATGGCTAGAAAATACAGAACAGACAAGAATTTATACTAACGAACACTTAGCGTGTTTCTGAAAGACAGGTAATACCTGTCAGTGATGATGACACATCATTTTGCTTCTTAAAAAGGAGAGGAATATTTTCTTATTCCAATTTTTGGGACCAGCTGCACACAGTGCCTATGAAGGCCAGAGGGCACAGGACCCCTGGAGCTGTGTACGGACTGTTGAGAACCACCGTGTGGGTACGGGGACTCACACTGGATGCTCTAGGAGTGCGGTCTGAACTGCTGAGCCATCTCCCCAGCCCATGCATATTTTCAAAACACACTCTCAATACAGACAGAGTCCTTTACATGCTACATGTTCTTAAATATTGTTTCATAAAAGAGAGCAAGTTAAATATGACACTAGAATTCCAGAGAATCTTAGATTCGAAGATATTCATTTAGAAAAATTTCTGTCTTTTCCACCATTACTCACGGGAACATTATGGACATTTCTTAAACATAGGTCTTTAGCAACAGACAAAGATAAAGGCAGCCACTATACATCCCTCCCTCTGCTCTACAAAAAAGCAAAGGAAAGATGAGGCTTTTTGCAAGGCAACAATCAGGTACCCACAGTCACCTTCTAAGGCATACTTACGGGCAGCTCAGGGGCATCCTTCATGACCCGAAGAACAATATAGCTGCCTATTGAGTGGCCAATGAGGATCAGCTTCACATCCTTGGGCACATGAGCTCTCAGAAAAGCTATTTTGTGCTGTATTTGACCATTCAGACCATAGATGTCCTCAATTTCTTGAGCATTTGACTCTAAAAGCAAAAGTATAGAACATGCTTTAATGAATAAGTAAACAAGCTTATTAAAGTAGAACAAGATCTACAAAATGCCGAGACTTAAGACAGTGACTTAGAGTCACGCACTGAGCACTTGTCATAGCCTGTGATAGACGAGCTGCAGTACTAGACACTTAGATTATAGACATCCATCCTCACCACAGAACGGGAAAGGCAGCGCTAGCGGAAACATCACAGCTCATGGACACTGTAAAGACTGACAGCTGTGGACCTATGACGTAGGGCAGCTGAGATTCAACTGCAGGTCTGTCCTCAAAGCCCATGAACTTGCAGCTCCACCATGAACCACTGCTAGTTTAGGTCGGTAGAGCTCAAGGTTGATCACGTAGCGAGTACTCGGGAAGGGCTGCTGGAAGATAGCTGGGCCCTGACACAGAGTTTCTGACACAGTAAGTCTGCATAGAGGCCCAAGAATTTCCCTTTCTAAGTTTCCAGGAGATGCAGGCAGGCTGAGTCTAGAGTTACACACTGGGAACCATTGGGTTAAGCTGACTCAGATCCAGTGAACTAAGAAAACACATGGTGGATACTGCTGACTATGTTGAATAATCTGTGCATATTTAAAGAACTTAAAGACTTGAGTAGAAACCTCAATGTTAACACGTAGTCATGACCTGCAATGACCTTTCTGTTCCTACTCTTTTTCTAGGGTCTTCAAGATCTAATTAAAACTACACTTGCATAAGCTCAGTGACCCAGAAAGACAAAGACGGTATGTACTCACTTATAAGTGGACGTTAGCTGTTAAGTAAAGGACAATCACACTTCAATCCACAGACCCACAGAGGCTAAAAAACAGGGAGGGCTCTGGGCAGGAGGGTGGGGGGAGTTGTGTGTGTATCTCCCTGGGAAGGGGAAATAGAATAGATTTTGTAAGTGGACTTGGGGAAGGTGAGGACAGGAACAGGAGGGATCGGGTGATAAGGTAAAAGGAGAAAATATTGGGAGAGGCAACTGCAATGGGGGGGGGTGCAACTCAGGAGCAAGGTAGAAATCTAGCACAACAAAAACTCCCAAAAATCTATTAGGGTGACCCCACCCAAGTCTCCTAGACATGATCTGGGAGAAAGACAGTGATCCTCTGCACTCAGAGAAATGCTGCATCTCTCTCCAACATCCTCTAGAGAAACACTCCTAGAACACTACCATAGATGTCATGTTGAACTACATATCTGAATGTGAGCATACTAGTCTATACATACATCCCTACATGTATGTGTATATATATGTATGTGTGTGTGTTTAGCTACAGATAAAATATTAAATGAATAACTTTACTTAGGTATTTTCAGTCAAACAGTATTTATAAAACTCCAACGACCATAAAACTAGACGTAAGACTAGAAAGTAGTGTTGTGTGCTGGAATTGTGTGTACAGGTGGTAACCCCTCACATCTTACACAGGAATTTTCACATCTACAGAATTCTTCCACCTTGCCCCACTGTTACTCTGAAATGATACCCTAATAATTTCGATCAAATATCATACATATAGAAATATAAAGACTGAAATAAGAACTTCATATTTGAAATCCTCTGAACAAGATAAGTGTACCAATTATTCTTTAGATGGACTTTTAAGAACAAACTATGTTCCTCATACATGTATATTACAATCAGAAAATCTAAAAAGTCATTAAAATTTAACTCTAAATTCAAAGTAGAACCAGAGACAGAATGCAAAAAAAACTTTACATTATTTGTTTATTTATAATATTAAAATGGGTCTGGCAATGCTAGCCATCATGTAATCATAGAACTTGAACCGTTAAGTATGAATATTGAACTTGGTTTGAGAAAAGAGACTTTTGACACACAGTCCCCAGGTGTCATCATCTATTTTACAGGGAAAAGTCACTTTGCTGTTACTCAGACAGAACAGAGAAAGCCGAAAGGACTTTTTAAGTTCGTGCTACAGATCACAGAAGCAGCTGGGGGAGAACTATGGCCCCTACTTCTTTACGACTTGTTCCTTCAGAGATCTGAATGACATTCCTTTCACAGTTATCCTTAGGTTTACTATTTGAGGTGAAGGGTCACCTCACAGTTTGGGCTCATCTGCTCCCAGCTCTCTCCGTGTTCTGTAAGCTCTTTGGATGGAAATACTGGTGAGACCCTGCCAGCTCTGAAAGCGTCTGACACACTGGCGGGATGAGAGACGGCATCTACAACTGTTACAAATGCTACCTTACTTAAAAACAAATAAAAACCTATGACCCCAAAGAATGGCTTATAAAATAATTTTAATTATTATTCTCCGAACAGAAGGTATAATGGAATAATCAAAAAGCATCAAATTATATTCCCACTTGATGGGCATGAAGGGTCTGCCAAGGATCTCAACAGATAAATGCGGGGAACAGGAGGGAGATTCAGGAAGAATAAAATGTTACAAACAATAAAGAAAGCAAGAGGCACAAAGCGCAGTATTTGGAACCGATAAAGAGTCTATATGGAGCCATGGAACTAAGTGGCTGGAAGAGAAAGTTGACACGAATCGAGCAGAACGTGGGCCATTGCAGCAGGGCATGTGACTGCACAGAAAGGACCAGCACGCTTGGCTGTGGGCTCAAGGGTGGGTGCTGCCATGCTGACAGCCCCGGTACATCAGGGACTACTGAATGCACTTGGAAAGGTGCCAGGGCTTTCAGACATACTATCCAGACGTTAATGCCTTGAGTTTACTTGCTAAGCTTCTCTCATTCAAAACTCTGCAATATGAACGAGGCTCCCCCATCTTCTCTGCCTCAGGACTGTAACCATGGGCTCCACTTCCAGGTTCCTCTCCAGCTCTGCACTTTAACTTGGAAACATGCGTGCGTTCCTAGTGGCTGTGAGCAGCAGCTGGACCGTCCCCACCTTTGGGCTTGTCTTTCCTCAATGTTCTTCTGCTAGTCACTGTCCTGGAGCGGGAACTCCTCCAAGCAGTCTCTCTCTCTGTCTGGAGGACTATTGGGCGTGGTTTTGTTTCTTTATAACTGCACAGGCTAAATTCATCTTAATTGAAAGACTGGTAATATTTCATCTGCTACAGTTGAACCGGTATAATTTTTATCTTGTGCTTCATGGGTTTTGAACAAAGGACCTGAAGTAGTTGATAATAAATTTACCACCGAGTAAGCGGACTCCAGTAAGTCAAAGCCAGACAACAATTTAATCTCCCAAATTGTTTAAAAAAAATTATGTATCTTTCTTAAATCATCCCTGTGTGGTATCAGAGAACAGCTGTTATTATATTCTGTCATTACATCCACTTTACAATTCTGTCAGTGTGCTATAACAAGAATATCATTCCCAACTGTTCACAGTTTTAACACATGCTCACATGAGACAAAGCATGCTGCCAACCTCTGCTGTGCTGCTAGAGCTCGCGCTCTCTCTCATTATGCATTCTGCAAACCATGCTGTGCATGTCAGGCACCTGTACTTAGGGTGACAATCCTGCATGGGAACGATGCACCTGTCCTGCCTGCACTGACCCATCTTATGGCACACACACGCAAAGCACAACCTCTAATAGGTAACATAGGTTGTAAGGCCCAGGGCTACACTCGGCCTCATAGAACTTTTGGGATACTTAGGGTTCTGATGGAAATAGTCACCTCGGAAGGTGGACATGGGCATCTCTATTAATTCTCCTGCAGTACCTATCATTGCCTAGTTGATCATAAATCCTAAGTGATGACACACTGCCCTTTCATCCCCCTTCAATGTCCGCTGGCCTCTGGGCCTCTAGATGGCACTGTTCTCATTAGGTAGCAAAGAGCTCAGACTAATGCTAAGTTATTAACACATTATTAAGTATAGAACCAATCCAAACAATAAGCATTCAAGTAAAGTTATAAATGAGCAAAAGTCATTTTAAAACATAAACATATTTCCTAGATGCTGACTCACAACATACATACACCTTTCACTGGTGTGGGGCACTAGTGCATAGTAGGGAAGAATCCATGGCCAAGCTCTGGAAGATGGGGTCCTAGGACCAGCAGCACGAACACTGTTGGGAACTTGCTAGAAATGCAGACTCTCAGGTGGTGTCTACTGATCAGTAGTTATTATTATTACTTATTCTAATAAACCTTTGGGTAACTTTGAGACATGCCAAAGTTTGAGAACACTAATCATGGGTGACCCTTCATGTCTGTTTTCACTTTAAAGTTGCGGCTCATGTTTTGTTTATTTGCTTCTGATTTTAGAACATATTTGAATGGCTACTGTGATTGCTGCTGTTGCTATAATAAGAATTCTCTCTATACTACATGCCTCTCCAAGATAAGACAAGATAGCTGCATATTACTCAGAAGTTTGAGCAATGGGGACAGATAATTTTCATTAGGGATTACCTAGTCTCTTACACATAAAGTGCCTGGGGAGACCATAAAAGTATATTGGTTTCCCTGGAGAAGGAGTTACAGATGGCTGTGAGCTGCCCAACTTGGGTCCTCTGCAACGGCAGTAAGTGTTCTTGGCTGCTGAGCCGCCTTTGCAGCTACTCTAAGTGCTTTCTATTTGATATACTTGCCTTTCCCCTTTCTTTCTTTTAACTTTTTCTAGTCTTAATTAAGCATATTTAATCATCCCATTTTCTCTTTTTTATCATAGTACCTATATTTCTTAAAAAACTTTTAGTAGTTGCCCTAGAATTTGCAGCACTTAATCTAAGTCCAAGTAACAGTATATTACTTTGCCTTCGGTTCATGTGTGTTATATAACATTGTCATAATAGTATTTGTTCTGGTTCATCCTTTAAACCATTGCCAAGACTCCGACCACTTACCCACACATTATCACCACTAATTAATTTGAGCAGTTATTAGGTAAATTTAGAATAATGAACTTTTTTAAAGCTTTTACTCATTTCTTCTTCCTAGCTTTTCTCTTTTATATTTTTAATTTGTGTGTGTGTGCATGTATATATGTTATGTGCATGAGTGTACCTATGTTTGTGCATGCATGTATGTATGTGTGGTGTGTATGCATGTGTATGTGCATATGTTTGGGTCCATATGGGTGTGTATGTGTGTGTACATACGTGTATGGGTTTGGCTTGTCCACAAGTGTTTGTGTGTGCATGTGCATACCGGCACACGCACATTTGTGTGTGTGTGTGTGTGTGCACACGCGCGTATATGCACACATACAAACACAGGTGTCCACAGACCAGAGGAGGTGCTGGATGCTCTGGAAGCAGAGTTGCAGGTGGCTGTGATCTACTGGACATGGGTGTGAGGAACTGCGCTCTGGTCCTCTGAATAGCAGCAAGTCCTCTTAATTAGTCAGCCATCGCTCTAGCTATGCCTTTCCATTCTTGCTATAGGTCTGATTTTCTGTCTTCATTCTTCTTTCCTAGGGCAGAGCTAAAGCAAAAGGTCTCCTCAGCTTCTGTCTTCCAAGTCTTTACTCATCCTTTACTTCCAAGGGTAATTTTATTAGACACTGAATTCTACGTTGCTGATATTTTTCTTTCAAACTGAAGTATTTAACTTATTCCCCTCTAATTTATATCTGACAACAAGGCACTGGAAGTCAAATTGTTGTCTTCTTTCAAGGCTTCTATTTGCCTTTGGTTCCCTGTAATTTCAATATGGTGAACACAAAGGCGAAGATTTTGAGTATTTATCCTGCTCGGTGTACTCCACGTTTCCTGAATCTGAGTTTTATTATTTGACTCCAGTGCTTCCACTATTCTGGCTCCATTCTCTCCGTTCTCTGGTACTGTATTATGCAGATGTCACACCTTTGAAACGGCCCATAGTTCGTGGATATTCTGTTCTTTAAAACCATTATTTTTTGGGGGCTGGAGAGATGGCTCAGCAGTTAAGAGCATTGCCTGCTCTTCCAAAGGTCCTGAGTTCAATTCCCAGCAACCACATGGTGGCTCACAACCATCTGTAATGAGGTCTGGTGCCCTCTCCTGGCCTGCAGGAACACACACAGACAGAACATTGTATATTAAATAAATAAATTTAAAAAAAAACATTATTTTTTTCTACTTGTATTTCAGTTTGGGAAGTTTCCACTGGCCTATTTTCAATTCCACAGATCCTTTTCTTAGCTGCATGAGGTCCAAAGAGAAGCCCAGGAAGTCAGTCTTCATTTTGTTGCAGTATTTTAATACTTCCTCTGATTCCTTTAAAAGTTCCCAGCTGTCACTGGGTTCCCACTCTTTTGCACTGTATTACAGTTCTCATTGGAGTCTCAATATTGACTGCCATGTTTATTTTAAATCCTCTATCTGACTGTCTGAAAATCGGCACTAGGCACATCTGAGTTTGGTTAGGAGTCAAAGTTTGTTTAGTCGTCTTGACTTTTTCTTGCCTTTTACGAAGCCTTGTAACTTTATGACTCAAGTTGGACGTGATGTGCCAGTTCTAGGAACCGAGGTAAACGGATTCTTGCATGAAGCTTGATGTCACGGTGGCCAGGACCTGAGCTACATTTAATATCCGTCAGAGGCTTTGGTTCCCTCCACGTCTTTGCTTTTCCACCCCTCTCACAGTTGGTTTCCCCTAAGCCCTCCTGATCCGCTCCTGTGTCTTGCAGTGCACACACCTTTGTTATATCAGAAGTCTATTGACACAGGTAAAATACGGGAGGAAAGTGATCTACAACCTATACTTAATGTCATGGGGGGTGGGGCTGAGACTCTGTCTGGGGAAAAAAAATACTTTTCAAATTACTTTCTTCTCTATGTTAGGCAAGAAGACCAGGAGCCCTTCCCTCGGGTTAGACAAGGTCTGGCAGAGTCTCGTCCCCTGGAGAGTATCATTTGCTATTGAGAATTCTGTGGGAATGCTGCAAAATGATTTCTCTTCTTCCCTCCTCAGGAAGATGCTGGGGGATATTCTCAGATAATTACTGTGTTAGATTTACTGCCATGACAAAGATCCCATGGAGATTAGCTCATGGCTTCAGAGGTTTCAACCCATAGCTGTCTAACCCTTTTGTTTTGGGTATTTTGGGAAAAGACCATCTAGGCAAAGAATAGCAGAACAGAACTGTTGGCTTCCTGGTGACTGGGAAATAAAGAAATAAAGAAAGGAAAGGGAAAAAAATAACCTCCAAGGTTATGACCTCAATGACCCACTTACTCCAAAATGGTTTACCACCTCCCAAGATCCCATTACGTTATGAATCCCTAGATGGAGTGATGCACTCATGAGGTCAGAGCCCTCCTGACATAATCACCTCCCACAGCCCCTACCCTAACCTCTGAAAACTGCTGCACTGGAGACCAGTCCCTCAGCAGAACACTCTGGGGACATTTAAAATCTAAACTATAATTGGACATGGTGGTACACTCCTACCACCCTACCTCTAGAGAGGTGAAGGCAGAGGATTGCAAGTTTAAAGACAGCTTGAGTTATTTCATGAGACCTTGTCTTAAAATATAAACAAACAGGGCTGGAGAGATGGCTCAGAGGTAAAGAGCACTTGTTCATCTTGCAAAGGACCTGGGTTCGATTCCCAGAATCCGCATGGTAGCTCACAACCACCTGTGACTCTAATCCCACCTCTTCTGACCTCCTCAGACATCAAGGGCTTATATGGTGTGCATGAAGGCACCACACCACACATAAAATAATGAAACAAATCTAAAAAGCAAAACCAAACAAGCAGCAATCTACAACCACAGTCACTGCACTGACTCACAACTGAAGAGGGAGTTCCTGGAGGTAATGCTCAAGAGAGTGTGGGCAGTCCCCTGAGAACTTCCATTTCACTCTCTATACAGTCTGCGTTTCACCTGTGCTTGGCAATTCACCACAACCTCCATCTGTGTTTTCCTGGCTTAAGGTTTCCCTACGATTTCAAGTAGGCTATCCTTTCATGGTGGAGCCACCTCCCCAGGTTGTACATGGCATTGGTCCTGCTGTCTTGAGTGTCTGACATACCTAAGAAAAATCATGGATTTTTTCAGTTTGTCCATCTTCTTGCTGTGAAGAGAGGAGCAGTAGATTCCAAGCCCAACACATCAGAGATGAAACTGGGAGTCTACTACTTATTGTGGAAGAATTCTACACTACGTCCTTTTCTCAGTGCATAATATTTGCCAACTATGATTTCCGAACAGGAAGAAGCAGTAAATAAATGTTGTAAAGCACCTTTATGAAAAAAAAGTATATTACTCATGTTTAGGATACACAGTTTATCATTACATTTTTATAAGGGGTTTAAAAATAATTCCAAGACTGCACACCTTTAATCCCAGAACTTGGGAGGCAGAGGTAAGCGAATCTCAGTGAGTTTGAGGCCAGCCTGGCCTGCAAGAGCTAGTTCCAGGAGAGCCAGGGCTGTTACACAGAAAAACCCTGTCTCAAAAAATAAAACAAAATAATAATAATAACCAAAAAAATCACTGAAGATAACACCCACCAACTGACAGTTCTCATGGATTTAACTCAACCTGGGTACGACTCCTGGGTGACTTATACAACATTAAAGTAGCACAGAATCTGGTCTCTCAATGCTAACATGCCAATATATTTACTTGAAGTTAATTTTTGATCATAACAAAACAAAGCATTATGTTATAATATTCATTCTCAAGTTTAAATTATAAAACAGAAATTCTTAAACATTTTACTTAGCATCTAAATTTTACATAAAAGGGATATGAATAATTTTAATTTGAAAAATGCAATATTTACTTCAAAAGATGAATAAAATCATGTATTAGTCATTGGAAGTAAGAGATTATCTATAAACTGTAAAGTTATGAACAAGATAAATTGATATTACTTATCTAACTGCAACACTTCCCAAAAGCTAGGTGAATATACAGGGTATTCGGAAGAGTTCACATACATAATCATAATGACAATTATTTTAAATCAGACAACAACTGTATGTGATATGATGGAGGGTGGCCAGAGTACACAGTTAAAAAAGAAACATAATCAAACTATCCTTGAGTACCATGTAGATCATTCATAGAGAATGAAATTTATATGTTAATATCTAAAAGGATCAGAAATGGATAATCATAAAGAATACAAAGGTAAAATGTTACTGTATCTTTAAAACAGAAAGACCTCTAAGGACGAGGAATAAAACAAGCAGTAAAGCTACTCTCTCCCCACAGTGAACTCTTGAGTTTGACATCTGTTGGGAATTTAATTATGTATTTCCCCTCATTTATAAGATTTTTAGGAAAGTAAACATGCTAGAATTCTCTGGGTAAAACACAGGTAGCTTGTAATGTGCAATAGCATTCCTATCCCTGTTAAAGCATCTAGCACGTTAGCACACAGAAGCCCCGCCCTCCCTTCTCCAGAGAGCCCAGAGCAGCAGCCCTCCTGACCCCACCTCTTTCCATGCTGCTCTACTGTCACTCCCGCTGGCCTCCACCCACACATCCCAGACCCACCAGGGCATCAACACGTCATTGATGATCTAGTGATTACACCCCCCTTTACCTACAGATGTGGTAATACTAGAGACTGAATCCTTTCTGGGGAGCACTCTAATGGGGCTACTGTATAGATCTCAAGAGCTCTTCCCACTATGAGGAGGGAGTGGACTTTCCTTCCCAGTATGCATCACCCAGGGTCAGCCTTGAGAAATTACAACACACACATGGGCTGAGGATGTGGTCAGTGCTGGGGTACTTTCCTAGCACCACACGATTCTAGGTACAATTCCCAACCCTATATCCCCTCCAGACAAAAGCAGAAAATTATGAGAAATAAATTTACTTGTAAGTTACTTAGTCAATGGTGTTCTACCTCAGCAGCTCAAACTATGGCATCCATTACATCACCAAGTCTCCTCTAACCCCTACTGTGGATTCCCTGATCAGCAGGGCACTCTGTCATGTCACCACTCTTTGACCAGGAGGGAGAATGCATCTCTAAAGACCACGTTTTATTCTTTTCCTCCAGCATTTCTTTTAGTCCACTTTGGATGCACATTATCAATAACTATATGGCTGGTCATTAGTTAGGAAGTAAAGAGGGAGATTCATACTCAAATAGTTGGTGTGTCCAAATCCCTATAAAAATTAGCTACAAAGGACAAACTAGCTCTAAAATTATAAGAAATGTGACCTCTGGGGTCTAAGACCACGAGCAGAGGCGATCACTTGTGAACCGTGAATGCTGACAGCCTTTCTGGAAACATGGACACACGTTCACTGCCAGTCAAGAAGGTGTTGAGAAGGACATACCCTCTGGTGCTGCTAGAATCTTCTTATCTTTGGGAGCCAAGGCAAACCCAGCATGAGAGATCATCCACACCGGGAAGCGGCCTTTCGTCAGAGAATACAAGCTCTTCGCAAATGGCAGGTAAAAGGGGGAAAAGCCTGGGTTACCTAAGGAAAGATAAGATTGTGGATTAGGAAGATGGCAGACCCATGCGAGGTGATGTCAGGCCTGAAAGAGGTCGCTCTGGGCTTTCTCACAAATCCAGTGACATTCACACTTACACTTAGGTATCATAAGAAAGATCTTCACAAACCAAAGCATAAAAGTGTCTTTTTAAATCTCCCTTACATGGCTTCCCACTGTTACCAGAATAAAGCCCCAAAGCACTAATACTGTCTCTATGGAATTTCAAGATCTGACCACCTCAGCTATTCTGAACAAAAGCTAAAATTAAAACAAACAACAATAGCAACAACAAGAAAAAAAACAGGCCAGTCAAATCAATGTTAGAATCTTACAAAACTTTAAATGTTATCTTTCCATTTCAAATATTTGGAGTGTGTGTGTATGTGTGTGTGTGTGTGTAATGGACCACTGATGGACATCTACACTACACATGATTTTTCTTGTATGTATACAGAAGGTATTTTTGACATGGATTTGGCATAGAGGGACAGAATAATCAATATGATATATCTGCAGGGTGAAGGACAATGAACTAGGGGGTTTGAGCCTGCAATCATCATCTGTATAAATTCTTCATTGTTTGTAGCCCTTTCCACAGATGTCCACTTTTACCTTTCACCTATTTCTCCACTTAATTTATCTATTCCCTCACACTGTAAGGTGCTCTCTACTTTAGCTGAACACGGTCTTTGGCAACAGTGTATAAACCACGATTGCCATTCACACCAAGGGTCCACATCTTACAGATCCCTAGATAGCACAGCAAAGTGGTTGAGAATTAGGCCGCCTGGGCTGTAACTCTGGCTTTCCCTGTGAACTGTGAGTTTCACCAAGTTATTTATTCTCTCTGTGGTTTGACTTCTCATTGATGAAATGGGATAAAGTACAATGTACATGATGCTAAGTGAATTTATAGACATATGACATAGTTCAATACTGCTTGAAACACATTAATAGGTATATAGATGCTAACTATTCCACGTGCACAGTCTTGTCTACCTATCATGGTACTCTGTAATGGTTTCACCATCCATATTGATACCTTGCTGCTGTAGCATTCTGACCAAGGCTTTAAGTTCTAAGCCATCTTATGGTCATGCTGACAATTTGCCAAGTAACATGAAAACTTTCTCAAGGCAGTGATGTGTTCTTTGGTCAGCTTCCTGGCTACTGTGCAGTTGAAGAAGAAGGAATGGAGAGGGGGGATAGCAACAGAAGTTGGATACCCACTGTGTATGTGGATGGCGCATCTTCATCTTTATAAATGTAAATATGCAGAATAGGAATGCTGCTTAGCATTAAATACAAAACAGCAAACTCGACTTCTTTTCTTCTATAGCCAGTTCCATGAAACCACTAATTACATAACGTAGCCGCCTGCATTGATCTAAAGTGTCTTCAGATCCAACACTAAATTTCTATTTATTTTAACCTGTTCTCCTTTGCTAAAACAGCCTCCCGTACATCATTCTGCGTGCGCCCGCGCATACACACACACACACACACACACACACACACACACACACACAGGTGTGCATGTTCATGGTTTAATAAAAGGTGAACAAATCCTTCCTCTTGAAGTTTTCTAGGGTCTCAAAGTAGTTGAGTTCATTTTGAAAAATCTTCTTGGGCTTCTGAGTGAAGTTATACTTAATTTACATATTACTCTAAAAAGACCTGAGATGTCACTGAGTATAGCTGTGGTGCTTTGAACAAAAATGGCCTTCAAAGAGAGGGGCACTATTAGGTGTGGCTTTGTTGGAGTAGCTGTGGCCCTGTAGGAGGAAGTGTGTCACTGTGGGTGTGGACCTTGAGGTCTCTTTTGCTCAAGCTATGTTCAGTGTAACAGACAGTTCACTTCCTGTTGCGTGTGGATCAAGATGCAGAACTTTCAGCTCCTTTTCCAGCACCATGTCTGCCTGCATGCTGCCATGTCCCGCCATGATAATGGACTGAACCTGAAATGTGAGCTGGCCTCAGTTACATGTTTCCCTTTTATAAGAGTTGCAGTGTTCGTGGAGTCTCTTCACAGCAGTAGAAACCCTAACTGGACCAATAGCCTTCCGGGAGTGTTTTCTGTCCCACAGTGATACTTTACAACAACTAATCAACATATGCCTGGAAGCATCACTAGGTAACCCTCAGAAGAACACCTTAAGTTCTTAAGTCAGCGTTTTACACATCCTAAACTCAGTCTTCGATGGAGCAATAAGAACAAACAGGTTTTGCAACTTTTGGCACAAGTTAGAGAGTCATTTGGGAAGACGGAATCACAATTGAGAAAAGGCTTCCACCAGACTGGCCTGCAGTGCATTTTCTTGGCTGATGGTGACTGATGTGGGAGGGACCAGCTCACTGAAGGTGATGCTACCCCTGGGTTCGTGGTTCTGGATGCTATAAGAAAGTGGTCTGCTCAAGCCAAGTAAGCAGCACTCCTCCATGGCCTCTGCATCAGTTCCTGCCTTGAGTTCCTACCCAACTACCCTGGATGATGAAAGAGAAAGCTGTAAGATAAGATAAACCCTTTCCTCCTCAGCTTGTTTCTGGCCATGGTGTTTTATCACAGCAATAGAAACTAAGATCTTCTGTGTGCCTGACTACAGTTAGTCTTACAAAACACCGAAAACGCAAGAGGAATTATCGTTAGAGGTAAATGAATGAAGAGCCATTTATACAAAATTTGGCACTAAGTAGACACTTAGTAAATGGTAGCTGTTATAACTATTATTACAATTAATGCTAAAAACATTAGGTACAACAAACCCAATGACAGGGTATATGAAAACATTTGAGAACAAGATAACTATAGAACAGCCTTTTCTGCCTATCTCAGGGTTGAAGTTTCGGTTCTTCCTCTTATTTACAATATGATCTCAATTAATTCTCCTTGCTTTAATACAGTATTTTATTACCACCAAGTAGAATGCCAACTACGGCATGCTCAGTCTCTCTGTCAGTATTACAGCTTCCACTATATATTATTGTAACCATTACATTTGTACTGGGCAGTCACTGTTTGGAAGTCACTGTGCCATACACAGGCATGCAAGGCGCTCCATGGAGTTTATACATGAAGAGAGAATAAAGACATAATCAAATGGGTGACCTGATTCACACATGTGATAATTTGTACAATTAAAACAAATAGATCAGTATGACTTAAAAAAACAAACAACAAACCCAAGATCTGAGGAAGTGACTTTTTTAGCTGAGGTCCAAAGGGTAAAATGAAAGCCGTGAAGAAATAACGAGCTTAGTTATTAAAGCAACAGAAGTGGTCCTCCACCCTTGGCTCTTCTCGTTACATCCAATAGCATCACAACTAAGGAATATGGCTAAGAAGCATTTACACAGAAGGGAGAAGGAAATTTGCCCTTTAGTCTATCAACACAGGATTAAGAGGGTTTAGGCATGATCATATTTCAATCATTTCTTTTCAACAGTAAAAGAATAATTAGAAAACATTAGATGTTCGGTAATTTAGACAAAATAGGCCACTTCCTATAAAGATGGAAAACATCTCAACTTATTCAAAAAGAATTAGATCATTTCAATAGACCTACTATGAACTAAAGATTGTGGTAATTTACACAGAATTGGCCACTTTCTATAAAGATGGGAAGTATCACAGCTTATTCAAGAAGAATTAGATAATCTCTATAGGACCACTATGAACTACAGAAAGTCAAGCTTAAAGACTGAAGAGCTCACAAACAAATCCAGACCTGCAAGGCTTCACTGGTGAATTCTGCCAAGCATTTAAGGGAAGAAACACTATCAGTTTATATGTATTCTTTAAGAAAAAACATGCAAGGAAGAAATAGTTATCAGCTTATTCTGTGAAGTCCTATATCACCATCACCCCAAAGCCAGATGCAACGTCTAGAAAAACAAAACTACAGGTCAGCATCATGGGGAACAGAGATGAAAAATTATACAGTAAGGGCCCGCAATTGAACTCATCTAAAGGTTAAAAGATGAACATTGTGACTGAGTAGAGTTGATCAAAGGATGGCACCATTGATTTAACATTTAAAAATCAATTGTATCTGTCATACTTATAAACTGAAAGATTCACACACTCATCTTAATAGATACAGGAAAAGTGGGACTTGGGATATATTTAGTAATAGAGCTATATTTTTAAACACAACATACATGAAATACTGAATCCAATTCCTAGATTCTGTATACAGTCTTTGCACCTAGTGAAGCTAGTCTCTTTCCATTGCTGTCTATTTTTCAATGTATTCATTCTCTTTCTCCCTTTGGAGACAGGGTCTCTCACACTCTAGCACATCCTGGCTACTTACTGTGTAGACTGGGCTGTCCTCAAATCAAAGTCCCCCCGAATAAAATAAATAAATGGAGGCTGCTGAAAGTGGCGTGCTGGAGAAAACACAGAACTCTAGACGCCTTCACCCATAAGTTTGCGCCCTAATTTTCCTGACAGCTTACACAGAAGAGGCCCCAAATAAAGGTACGGGAATCCTACCAACTCACACGCAGAACCAGCCTAGGCCTCTGAGGGATCTGAGGAAAACAGTGAAGGCCACAGAGGTACAGAGCAAACATAAAGGACACATCTGAAAATCCCAAAGTGCCACAAGAAAGGAGATCACGGGACAAGGAATGTGTCGCACTTCCGGGTATCCGCAGTGCCTCTGCTAACTGCTCCCTCTACCTCCTCAGACCACAGTGAGTGAGGGGAGCCATGCTGGCTGTGTGCTAACACTTCGCACACCTCAAGGGCAGCAAGCACTCTTCCGCAGCACACTCAGAAGAAATGAACCCCACTAGGTGGGGGAGTTCGGGGGTTCCCCCTTCATCAGCTATTTCACGTCACTTTACGACTTACTCTGCTCACTCCGACCCGTCAGCTTTTCGGTCACTCACACATCCCTGGGCCCTTAAGTGACAATTCTCTTGTTGCGCACAGGAAGACATTTCAAAACCCAGATGAATTGAGTCACCACCTCTGTCCCACAATTTAGCAGTTATCAAACCCAAAGGACTTAACTGCATCAAGTTTAAGCAACAAGTTCCCATAATGTGACCTGGTGTACACAATGAGGCCCTGGAGGAAGGACCTCTGTGCCACCCCCAGACTTTCTGGATCAGAAGTCGGCGATGGGACAAAGGAACACTGTGTATCAGGCCCTATCTCGCACTCCGACACAGACTGTAAGAACTACAAGCTTAGGCCCTTTCACCAGCCAGAAACAGCTAACAGGCAGAGGACCTCAACCCTGAGGACCCTTCTCCAGATGAATCTTGGGCGCTTTTACCCCTTACTTACAATATGCCTGCTATTCGATCACGAAGCTGCTCAAGAACCCAACACCTCTCTTTTGGAAGATACTGCCTTTCATTCGGCAGACTGCTATTCCACCTATCGTCCTCAAGGGGTCGCCGCACCCTCCACGAGCACCGCTCTCAGAAACCGACTTTGACCCTAGCAGAACACAGACATGGGGGTGGGGCAGGGGCTACTACACTTTCCCCTTAAATCCTTTCACACTTGATCATTTTAGTGGTCAAACTTCCTCCCTCCCTCCTTCCCTCCCTCCCTTCCTTCCAGCTGCAGGACTACACCTCCAGTCCAGGATGACTAGTCTACTTAATTTCTATACCCCATCCCTGCCAAACCTCAGCGACATAGAGTAGTACATGCTATGCCTGCAACTTCAAACTCTCATTCCCTACCGGCAGAGTATGTCTATTTTTTATTTTAACACATGCTACCAAACAGATTTTCAAGGAGAATGTTAAATCCTGGACAACTGCAAGCTTGTTTCTAGAAAAGGTTAGGCCAAAGAGAGATAGGCTCAGAAATCTTAGCACAGCTGGGCATGGAGGTCCCATGCTGAGGCGAGGTTAGGTGGTACAGCTGAGCAGGGACATCCCAACTCCTTTCCCCGTTCCGCTCTGAACATTAGCAGACAGGCTCTCACGCTTCCCACAGAAACATGGAAGAAGATTCCTTCCCAGAAAACAGAATAACTGAAGGAAGAGCTACAGATCCTGAAAACCAGAGACTCAAAATGAAACGCTGAGTTATACTCAATACTCCACAGTGAGGCTTGCCCAGAGAGCCCAAACATTCTTATTAGCCCGGGTGTGTTGTAATTTAAGCATAGGTTGTCATGGATCTTGGGGACCCAAGTCTAGGAAAACTGTAGTAGCTGATCAACTCTGGGCACGTGCAGAAACCCTGCCTCTGTATGTAATGACCATCTAAGGAGAGAGAGAGAGAGAG
>JABTXL010007734.1:9990543-10033595 GCA_025134845.1 Neodon shergylaensis
GAGAGAGCAACAGATGATCAGCTCTGCGCATGTGCAGAAACCCCGCCTCTATATGTCATGACCATCTAAGGAGAGAGAGAGAGAGCAACAGATGTCCTCCAGTCTGAGGGATTCTCCAGACAGTGAAAACGCATGGCATGCAGAGCTGTTTTCATAGTCTTAAAGAAAAAGATGATTTTGGCCAGTTTGAACATTTCCATCCAACCCAATAGATGCAGAAATAAAGACAAAGACACACCGACAGGGAGCCTTGCCACATGTGCCACGCAGAACACAATTTCAAAGTTTATTGTTGGCAACCAACTAGCTATCTCTGACAGCGACAGAGAAAAGTCACAAAAGGCCAAGAAGAAAATCACAGAATATAAACTCCACATTAAATAGATAATCATTTTAAGGAGGGAGAAAGTTGTTAAAAACTTAAACTTTAATAAAGATACAAAAACGTTTATGAGGGAAATTACAACGTTGTGTATGTGGTACCTTCTCTATACGACAAGGCATCTCTGTATAATAGGGAATATGGAAAATACCAATGTAAGGAAAAAAGCGCATGCCCAGAGTAGTAACCATGGTTGTTATCAGGAGTAATTTAATTTCCCTCTGGTTCTCCACTGTTTACCAAGAGCAATTCTGCGATCAGAGGTTCTGAGTATGTGTAACAGTTAGACTTACCTGGAATAACGAAGACAAGCAGTTTCGGCCTGGTGACACTCTGTTCACCAAAGAGGTTAGTCCAGGGCCCACACTTTATAATCTGGGTTTCAACTCCACCACAGAAAAAGAATTCCTCACGCACAGGGATTTCTTCCTGAACGTCTGAATCCATCGCTAAATAAAAGGATGGGGGGCAGGTATGAGAAATAAAATAAAGACCGAGCAAAAGGCTGTAGTCTCAGCCCTCAGGAAGTGGACGTGTGAGATCAAGGTCAGCCTCTTTAGCTACACAGAGTTAGACACTAGTGTGGAGACCCTGTCTCAACCTTCTTTTCACTCTCTCCCCATCCCCACAAAAGGCAGGAAAATATAAAACCTTGAACCAAAGACAATATTGAAGAATTAGAAAGGGTCATTTCAAAAACACTCAGAAGAGAATGCCACAGGGCATGTCCCAGGTGCAAGACTATTCAGCTGTCTGCATCAGAAGACTGAAAGGCAAATTCAAATCAACCACAAGGGGTTTCCTGAGAAACAGGCAGTCACAGGTCAAGAATGAAAAAGAGGTCAGAAGGGAGCCTGAGTCAAAGACAGATTAGCATTTTCCCCTGTGGCTGTCTCCAGTTGGAAGCCACAGTGCCCTTGGATGACTTCCCTCCCCTAGGCTGCCATTCTCTGGTAGCTCAGTGCCTCACCTGAGATGGGCCCTCAACCTTTACCTGGCAATGGCTGGGGGAAAGCTCAGCTCTCCCAGGATGGAAAACACTGAGTTCTTTATGCTCACTCTAGTCACTCTCTTCTGTCCCAGTTCTGCAGCACAGTCTTGTGTAATGGAAGCACCGCATCATTGGATTGTGAAAGAGGCGCAGGGAATACCAGGACATGAGGCGGCAAGCATGCAAGATCTCTTGAATCACGGTATACATACAAACTGGAGACTCTGAAATCTTTAAGTAATCCCCCCCCCCCGCCGCTCTCCGTTTTTGCCCTCCCTGTCTGTGGGCACCAGGTCTCAACACTTCAAGACTCTGTCCCAGCCTTCAGGACAGCCTGCCTCCACCTCCTCGTGCTACCCGGTCCTTTCCTTAGCGCCCACTGCTTTTCTACAGTCACTCTGCTCACGCCTTCTCCCCAGTCTCTTCTGGACCGCCTTCCCGCTGCTGTCAATGACCCATTTGCTGCCTCCCACCAGGAATTCCAGCCCCTCTCCCATGGCTGCGCACACAGCTCTGACCCTGGGCTCTGAAATGCTTCTCTTCTGTCAGGGGAGGCCGTGCTGAGTTCCTGGTGGAAGTGGTTGGAGAGTGGCAGCTGGAAGCCTCCCTTGCAGGCTCTCCCTGGCAGACATGTCTTCCCCTCTGTGCTGCTCAAGCTGTGAAATCCCCCAGCCTCCTTTCCAACTGGAGGGGATTTTGTCACCGAAAGATACAGAGTAATAACTGGAACTGTTTTTCACTGGTAGAACTGAGAACTCCTGGCACAGAGTGACTAAGGGCCAAGAATACTGTTAAATAAGGCATGCAGTCCAAAGGTCATGGATACCCAGAATGGAGAAAACTGCTCTAGTGCTGGGTGAGTGTCTGTCTCCAGAGGGTCATTTACACCAGCAGTGGGATCGCCACCGTGCCTTCTCTAGGTCTCCTCACAGGGCACCAGCAGCACTGGGGCGATACCCCCAAGTGGCTGTCCATGGTCCCTCCTCTAGACAGCTAGCTGCTTGGCCTCTGTTCTCCATGTTGGCCTGGAACTGTGGGTCTCGAGCTGTGCACAGGCACTCCGGACACACCTGATGTGGGTGCTGGGATTTGAACCTAGATCCTCAGGCTTGCAGAGGAAGCACACTCATTTCGCCACCCACAGTCTTTTTCTCAGTGGACACTGGTTAGGTAGCCAGCTAAGTTTTAGACTTAGTGCAAGTAAAGAGTCCAAGAATAAGAATATAGAAAAGTAGGTTCCAGAAATAGGAATGCAGAAGTAAAGAAATATAAAGTTGAAAGCCTAGGAGAATGAGAGCAGACTGTCAGTGGGTAACTTAGCGTTACAACCCATAGCTCTGTCTGCAGGACTGAAGCATCCCTCTGCAACTGATATGAGCTGAGTTAACCTTTTAAGGATGGGATGTACTGACTTTTTGGTTGTGCACTGTCCTGTACCCTTCCCTGCTACACAAAACTGGCAGTATCAGGGGAGTGTAGAGCTTTGGTAAACACCATCAGCAAGAGCCAAAAGGAAGCAATGGGCTCAATACAAACACTAGTTTAACTGAAAAACCCTGTTAATGAGAAGGGGGAAAAAGGCAATTTGTATCTGAGTTTTATCTCAAGATTGTAAAAATTCTCGTTTGCTTCTTGCTATAAAAAAGGGAGTTTGGAAAGAGCCATGGCCACAGCTATAGACTGTGGTCACAGTCATAGAGAGCTGATAAGCTTTTTGTCCCCTAGGGAGATTTTTTTTTCTTTTTCTAAAATAAAGATTCCTATTGGTTTAATAGACTTTGGTGGTCTGTACCCCATCTTTGTGTGATGCGAGGACCCAACACAAGACAGGTCATCATAATTAAGGCAAAGGCAATGCTGGTTAGGATGCAGTGTAACTGGAAATTCCACACATCTGGAAAACTATCTGACAGTATGGGTCAACACCTACAAAAGGGACCACTTTGCCTCATTTTGAGGAATTAATTCTATACAAAAAATAAAATCACAAAAATATTTCCGTAAGACTGATGCAAGCAAGGAGTGCTGCTTAATAACAGTCCAAGGGCTGAAGAAGCTAAATGGCCACTAATGGGGTTAGGCACAGTATGACAAAGCAGTGTAAGAGAGTTAACTACTTAATGACTCAGCATTCGGGAGGGCTAAACTACAGTTCTGAGCATATGTGCCCCATGGAGACAGCTCTGCTAATTTCCTTTAACTTTCCTTTTCCCCCTAAAATTTCTATGATTTCATTTCTCCAGTCTTAGGATCTGGTGTCCCCTCATCCCCCTTGTCTATGTCCACATTCCTTTGACTGTCATTTTTATGAATTTAGGTGGGAAGAAGGAACAAACACAGGTTTTTTTTTTTTTTGGTTTTTCAAGGCAGGGCTTCTCTGTAGCTTTGGAGCCTGTCCTGGAACTAGCTCTGTAGACCTCTCGAACTCACAGAGATCCGCCTGCCTCTGCCTCCCAAGTGCTGGGATTAAAGACATGCACCACCACCACCCGGCCTTAACTGACTTTTCTTAAGCAAGAATGATTAGAAAAAATTAAAAACTGTAAGATGCATGAACCACTCCTGATACAAAGTATGTTGACTAAATAAGTTTCATTCACCTTTATATTCAGGACTATTTTAATCACTAGTAAATGTCACTGTAGCCTCTGTAAGGATCTGTCCTGTCTCTTTAAGAGTCAAGCCATGCCTACTCCCTCCCCTGTCTGCTGAGGCAGGCAGATCTTCCTTCCTGCTTGCAGCCTGAGTCTCTTTCTTTTCCTTCTCCCTCTCGAAGAGGCAACTTCTGCCTCTCCCGTCTCTCCCTTCTGTCTCTGCCCACTGTTCTCTCTCTCCCCCTCTCTCTGCTCTTCCCTCTTCTCTTCCCTTCAATAACCCACTAAATAAATATCCAACCTCACTCTGCATGGCTTGCCTATCCATCTGTCTCTTGCCTGCCACCACCACACAGGGACCAGCCACCTTTGGAGACCTGCTACATGGTCTCGTGCGCCGTCCCTGCCTGGAACTGGCTGCTCTCAGGACCCGCTGCCCCCTGCCTGCTACTGCTCAGGGATCTGCAGCCCCTTGAGAATCTCTGCAGCATTTTTAATTAATTCATTACAGCCTCCTCTCCAGAAATATCATAACACAGTAGGTGTACTTGTGAAGGTTTTCTGACATTTACAATGCATCAGAAACAAAATCGATGGAGGCTAATACAAAATGTTAAATTAGGGCACAGACTGCAAAGCCACTGGCCACACTTAACACTTTAACCAGAGGGAAATCCAGCAATTAAACACACCTGACTCTTGACTAATTAATACCAAGTAATGATACTCTGGGTTTGATTAACGTCAAGATTTCTGACAGTTCAAGCAGACATGAAACTCAAACATAATCTATGAAAACTGGGAAACAAAATCCACAACTGTGATTCTAAAACACTTCAAACACAATAACTGGACTGAGAAGTGTGGAGTTGACGCTGGTGTTCCCAGGACAGCCTTCCCTTCCCTCGTACATCTGAGTCTCACCAAGCAATGGAGAAGGAAGGAAAGAAAATCTTACCTAAGAGCCTGAGGTAATTCAGTTCTGCAAGGACAGATTAACAAAACACTATGTTATGAAAATTATAGGTTGTTGAAGAACAACAGTTCCGCCCTTGGCCTCAGCTTCAGCCTATGAGCAGGCCTGGATTAAATCAGTTTGATAAGCACCAAGCATCAAGATGGACGGCATCCAAGTGTGACTATGACTTATGCAATTTATGAAAACCTGTTTTTCTAAATACAGGTGCTTACCTGGATTAATAATTTTTGAATTTTATGTTGCAACATATTTTTCCAATTTAATCTTATACAAACCTAGGCAATATGTGAAACAGAGAACCAGCATTTGACCAGTATAAATCTTAGAAGTTCAAACCTACAATATTTTCATAAATTTATTGTAATACTTAGAATGCAACTATATAAACTATATTGTATGAAGCCAATGGGAACAATAAAACTAAAATTATGAACAAAAATATTCAAAATAGAGTTGTACATGTATCTTATTAGGCTGAAGCATCTAATGTCTGCCGTTTATTTTATCTATCCAGAATTCCTACTGTCCTGTACAAACTGGCGATGATAGCTTTTAAAAAGCTTGACCTAGAATGACCCAAGAGTTGTCAATCCCATTATGAATCAAAAAGACATGGCAGGGGAGATTTCAGATTTCCCCCCTTTTCTTCCAGTACACATGTGTCCTCACCTGTTTGCATATGTATGGAGGACAGAGGTCAACTCAGGGTATTTTTGTCTATGCTTGCAGGGACCTTAATTTCTTCAGACAGGGTCTCTCTGCACTGACTGGCTGGCCAGCAAGCTTTCAGGACCCATATGTCCCCTCTCACTCTCCCGTGCCGGGGTCACAATAGAGCTCTTAAGTGAGCACTCGGGGTCCAAACTCAGGTCCTTCAGCTTGCACAGCGCGCACGTTACCCAGGGAGCAGCCGCCCAGTCTGCAAGAGTTCCATTACTCTGTCTACTAAGAACCTGTGTCACTTACCACACACATCGGAGTCTAAGAAGCTCCTAAAGCTTCCTCAGAAGCCGGTCTTCCTGTGAATCATCAAACACACACACCACTTACCGTCTCACCATGAGACACAGCAGAACACACACTCGCACGTCTGATTTTTGAATGGAAATTAATTCATGTGGTTCCTGGGTACCAGCGTCTAAGCTACTTATAAAATATTTGGTGACTGGAATGCACAGATTGGCTCTTGAAAGGTTTGTGGCAGACACGCCAAGTTTGTAATTCATATGGAAAGACGATGTGAGAAGGAAATATGAAAAATAGCAGAAGCTCCAGCTTAAATACTGACATGCTGGTTATCCAAATGTGTTAAACCACAGAGGTGAGACTGGCAGTTGGTTTTGCTTAGAGGTTTGTTTTTTGAGTGGTGCTGGGGATTGAACCCAGGGCCTTGCACATGCTAGACAAGTGTTCTACTACTTAATAGTCCCAGTCATTCGGGGTTTGTTTTTAAGTTTAAGATGTAGTGAGTCTGATTTTGCAATAGCAGATCAGCTTGCTTCCAAAAAATCTTCCACTGATGACAACTAGAGAAGCCAGGGGAAAAGCTTTTTCTGACTGTTAAAAAAATACCAGTAACCACTAAAAGAATGGTCCAAGAATGTGTAACAAATTTGCTTAACAGGGAAAACAAAATGTGATATATGAGTGAGAAAAAGGCAGAGAATAAATTTTAAAAATATAACATCAAAAATACAGAATACAGAGCCTGTCGGCAGCACTCTGCTCTCTCTGTCCCCAGACCCAATCCCACAGGCTCATCTCCAGCGCCGCAGCAGACACCAGCTGCTGCCTCCCTTTCCCCTGCCCACATCTCCTGTGGATCCCGCAGACCAATCTCTCCTGGCTTCCTTTCCCTGACTTATTGCTATACCCCATCCCCCAGCTCAAGCAGATGATCCCTGCCCAACTGCAGGCCACACCTTTCAGAAAACCAGGTGGGCTGCCCACGGACTGTGATGGCTGTGTGCTGCACATTTCCCTGGCCTGCTTGGCTGGTATAGTCATGGTGAATGCCTCCTGGTTTTGCAGGCTGGGATGAAGCAAGGAGTTGAGGGAAGGGGGTTGGAGGGGATGTCCCTGGGATCCGCAGGAGACATGGGCAGCTGCAGCAGCTCCTCATTTAGGGAGAAGACTAATTGGGTCTCTGGAAACAGAGAAGTGGAGAAAGTCTATGGGAATAGAAATAAGGAAAAGATGGTCTTTCAAATAAACAACACGGGCCAACTAGAGATCAACATAGAAAATGAATCTACCATAACACAGAGTAAGCTACATAAGCATAAAACAGAGAGAGCAATAAAACTTCCAAGAGACTCATGTTTCCACTACAACTTATCTGCTGACCTTTGTACAGTCAAAGGTTACTTAAACAAGTCACAGCATACCTTAGCCATAAAGGAAAGGGTTTTAAAATGCATCCTTTAGATTAAGAACATGCATTCATCACTAGACACTGGTAGTGAAAGTACAGGCAGAAAACAGAGTAGAAGAGGACACACACACATATGTACAGTCTTCTGGTTATAAGACTGTTGTTAGGATGTCCTCCAGCAACAGGTGTGAATCGTGAACGCTACTCATGTGTCATTACGCATTTGTTTGTGTGCTTGTATGTACAGATTTACAGTGTTCTCCCACTCTGTAGTTTTCTTCCCATTCTCTTAATTTCTCTGTATACAATTTATCTAAAGATATGACTACCTTTTTGTGGGGCTAGGGGTTAAACCTAGGACCTTGCATATGTTAGGTAATTGCTCTATCACTGAGCTACATCTTCAGTCCATACTTTTTGTACTATGTGTGTATAGTATCTATACATACAAAACAAACTTCAACATGCACATCTCTAGACTATGCAAAGAACGTCTACAAATCAGTAAGAAAGAGACAACCCATTTAAAATACAGGTAAAATGTCAGAAGGGCACATTTCAAAAGCAAATGGCCCCAAACAGATGGCTAATAACCATAAGGGCTTTCTAGAAGAGTCAAAGAATACCAATATGGAAACCATCATCTGGGTATGTTGGTGCACGTCCAAAATCCAAGAATGTGGGAGGCTGAGACAAGAATGTTGTGAGTTTGAGACCAGTCAGGGCCACATGATATAAAGTTGTCTAAAAAAAAACAAACCCTAAAAAACAAAAACCCAGGTGTTGAGGCTAATACCTATTTTCCTAGCACTGAAAGGTAGAGGTAAGATCAGGTTCAAGGTCAGCCTAGATTAGAGAAGACACCATCTCAAAAAAAATACAAAATAAAAAAACCCTATAAAGTGTAATGCTAATCACAGGGGAAAGATTTACAGAAACACACACACACACACACATTGAAATCAGGCCTGGAATTCTCCAACTCCAGACTATGAAGGTCTTGAATACCAGCTTAATGAGTTAGGGGAACCAGTAATTCCAGACTATATCTGATCTATATCAGGGACCTGAACTGATAGTTGCTACAATTTAAAAATTAAAAAGTTCCCAAGAATTACAGTATACCACACTTCTTCATTCAACATGGCACACCATCCTAACACTAAACCTTTAAACAACATGTTATATCCTCACAGATTATGTGGATTAGAAATTTTCAAAGGCTAGAAAATAGTCAGTCTTGGTCAAATCTCAAGTAAGTTAGCTAAGAAAACTCAACACTGGCTTTGACATGTTCACTGGGACAGGGTCATCAGGAAGTAACCTTATTGATAACCCTACAATGGGTGCTCCAAGACAACAATAGGTTGTTGGCTTAGGAAACCAGAACACATCATCCCTATCTAAGCTTTCCAGGTGACGTATTTTAATAGATTTCTGCAGTGCAGACAGGCTGATTTCCAAATACTACTGGCTCCTGAGGATTAGCCTTATCTTACCTCTTAGGACCTCACCTCATTAGTCATGGAGCATGAGTTCCCAACACACTGATAAGCATTGGGAACTTTTAAGAGACAAACATACCATCTCAGAAAGTGAGCTGCCATTTTGCCAAGTCTTACCAGTCTCTCTGATCAACCAACATCCCAACCTCTTCCTCAAAGTGGTTCGGGAAAATGTTAACAGCATTAGGAAGGTAATAGTTTCCAAAAGTAAGAAAGGACTAGATTAAAGTGTTCTTATAAGAAAGATTGGGGGAGGGGGAGAATCAGAAAAACGTAAGAACACACTAAAGTTTGGAAGCTACCAAAATAATGCTATAGAAACAAGAGCAAGGAATTTAAAAATAACAATTAACTTACAAATGGGATCAACCGCAGAGTGGAACCAACAGAAAACGAGATCAGAGAAATTGGATAGATTCACAGAACTAATGAACCTGAATTAGTGGGAAATAATCTAAAAATGTAGCAGTAGCCCAGGGGCTCGTACTACAGTAACACCTAAAATTCATACAAGCAGAATTCCAGAGGAGACAATGTGGGGCTAAAAGAGACACTGAGAGAAAACAGTACTGGAAACTTCCCAAATTTGAGAAGGACATGAATCTACAGACTGATTCAAGAAGCTGAGCAAACTTGAAGTTGGAGAAATCTACAGAAATACAAGGCATGCCAAAGGTGCATTTTGAAAAACTAAAAGCAAAGAAAAAAAATTTAAATTGGTCAGAGAGCAACAACACATTATCTGCAATGGTGAAGGTAATTCTCGTGTGGATTTCTCAGGAGAAACCACCCGGGACAGAAATATCTTTCAACTTCATATGGAAAGCAAGGAAGTATTCAACAGACACTAAACACTACCGCTTACGGTTCCAAGTTTGTTTTAACAAACCTTTGTGACTTAAGCCTAGAGATTTTTTTTGTAGTTGTTGTTATTTTTGTTTGTTTGTTTTTTGTCTTTTGAGACAGGGTTTCTCTGTAGCCTTGGAGCCGGCCCTAGAACTGGCTCTGTAGACCAGGCTGGCCTCAAACCCTCCTGCCTGTGCTGGAGTTAAAGGTGTATGCGCCACCACCACCAGAGAAGACGAGCGATTTTTTTTTTTTTTTACTTTCCCAGGTCTGTTTGGTTGCAACACCCACTCCAGCAATAAGGACGTGCTTTTAAAACTAAAAGGACAAGGAAACATGGGAGGGTTCAAATGGCAGACTGTCCGTTCTCCCACTGTTTAGCATACAGGACAGAAAGCAGATGATCAGTAATAACTTGAGAGGGAAGAGATGAATTAGTGAGTCATGAAAGAATTGTCTCAACCTGTATTCTGAGCAGTGAGAGGGGTGGGGGAAACCGCCAAAGGTGAGAGTATGCAAGTAAGACAGGAAGAGATGCGAGGGCAGCCCCAGACGGACTCTGATTCATTTCTAGCGGACTGCCTAACAACGCACAGGCTCATCCTTTCCCAGGCAGCCGCTGGCGACCTTGCCACCGGTGGGGTGCGTGCAGAACCATCTCATTCCCCACCGCCAAGTTCAGCCCACCCGGGGAGATGGCCACTTCATTATCCTGGCACTGCCCTGAGCGCAGCACGCCCGTCCTTCCTCAGGGAAAACTACCCACCGTGCGGTCTGCAGCACCTCTCTGGTCCTCCTGCAAGGTGTATCAAGTTGTCCACAGATATGGCAAAGCGTCAGCAGAACCGGAAGTCCCGGTCAGTCGTGAAGTCACAACCCGGCGCCGAGCCCTTCCCGGAAGTTGGTGCCCTTGGAACGCTTTCTGAGCGGGGATCCCGAGTTTTGATGACAGCTTCGTAGGGATGTGGTCCCTAGCCAGCGACATAGCTGGGAGCACTTAGAGAGTTTCCTTTATTTCTTCTAAATTTTAACCGCTTTCTGTTCTTTGTGGTTATTTAGTAGTTTTTCCCCTCCTCCGGAGTCCTTTTTCTGTTCTCCGCACCTGCCCCCTTTCCTATCTTGCATCTCCAGTCCCTTCTTCATGAACACAGGGAAGTTGACTCTCAGTTAACCTTAGCGTTAGTATTCCGCTTCAGATATTCTGCACTTTAGGACAATGAGACTGTTCAGAGGTACTTTCAACTAAGCACAAAGCCCAAGATCATATCCTCAGCATTTGGTACATGATACATGTTCAGTGTATTTATAGTCTTGAAAATCCTGTGGCCGATATGGCATTTTTATATCCAGACGAAGCAGCATGGAACTTTGAAAAATCACAGCAATTATCACACACTCATGGAAAAAAAAAGCCTTGTTCTTGTATTCAGTACCTCAGTGATGGTGCCACCGTCCAGCCAGCTGTGGAATGAAAACCGCTCAATTTCATTACCCTTCTTTGTCAGTTCTGCTTCCCATATCCACTAGGTAACATTCAATGAATATAGAAAAAGCCATTCACTGTGCCAAGAGTTTCTCATGAACCAGTTTTTAAATGCCCACAGCTATTCAGTGAAGCCAGTATTAAAAGCGATCATTAGAGTCTGGAGACATAAACACATAGAATAAATGATTATGTTACAGTGCCAGTATGTGACAAGTACAAGGTGGTGTCCTTGTACTTGAACATGAACACAGTTTTATGTGTGTAAATGTCCCACGAGTAATACTGTAAAACTATATTTATATGATGCCATTCAGGTCTATTGACCTACCTCTCCAACAGCAAGATGCGTCTAGATGTCAATACAAAACGGAAGTGGAATCTTAAAAACAGATGGAAGTTGAGGTGCACATCTCTCTCCATCTCCTGGTTCCAAAGTTCTCTGGGCATCTATTATATCCATCTCTCTTCCACAGGCAGAACACATTAACGTAACATGTCTTACACATGCCTTGTAATGCATTATCTCAGGTGATTAATGTTTCTGATTTCACTGAACCTGTGCCAGAAATAACTGAAGGTTCAGACTTTAAAGAGACAACAATCTTTTCTGACCTTATAGATACTCAGGATTATACCTAGTCAACCACAGTTTAAAGCGAGGTGTGGGGAAACTGAGTAACTTGCTCAAAGTCCGTTGGGAAGGCTAGACGCAGGTTGCTGACAGCCACTTCTCAATTGTTCTCATGCCTTCTCTGGGCCTTCTCCTCTTGGGATATACATGCTTTCACTAATTAAGTTGTCATATTTTTGCACCCAATGTTCCCTTTGCTGCATAACAGGCTATAACTGATGTGCCTGGTTTAAGTAGTAGAGTGGAGTGTTCTCTGACACCTGCAGAATTTATTTGGCACGTGTCAGGTAA
Organism: Neodon shergylaensis; assembly: GCA_025134845.1. NCBI lineage: Eukaryota > Metazoa > Chordata > Mammalia > Rodentia > Cricetidae > Neodon > Neodon shergylaensis. The sequence continues at coordinate 10,002,623 of JABTXL010007734.1, forward strand.
GCTGTAATTGTGGCGCTACTATATATTGAGTTTGGAAGTAAAATACTTCTCCCTTCACCATAACGCTCGTGTATTGAAAATTTGGTTTTTCCATGCAGCAATGTTTAGATGTGGAGTATCTGAGAGGTGATTTGACCATTGGTAATGTCACTTTTGAATGGGCTTATCTCTCTGTGCTTCCTGGACAGCTTTGCAGTATCACATACGCCCCACCATGATGCTGTGCCTCATCACAGGCAGAAGCACTGGGACAAAGTCTCTCGAACTGTAAGCCAATACACGTGTTTGTTCTTTTTTGTTTGTTTTGAAGCAGGGTCTCTCTCTGCATAGGGGTAGCTGTCCTAGAATTCACCATGCATACCAAGCTGGCCCCAAACTCACAGAGGTCTGCCTGCCTCTGTCTCTTCCTCTCAAGTGCTGGGATTGAAGGCACACACCACCATGTCTTTATAACCAAAATAAATATTTCTTCCTTTAAATTTATTTTAGGTATTTTGGCACAGTGATGAAAAGTGACTGACATATGTACTTCTTTCTGTTTTGCATGCTTTTTAACATCAGTTTCCAGTTCCCATTAAAGTGAGAGCTCCCTGTAAATCATGCTTTTACAATCTTTAAGGACTGTTAAAATCCATGTGCATCGTTCACTTATGTGAAGGTCTGGAGAATTTTGAAATGAAGACTTCTATTTGCATTATCTTTATTAGTACTTTTAAATTTTAGTTTGAGTAAGAATGACATAATAATTGAGGAGCCTAGAAGTTACAATGTAAACAAGTTATCATGTGCTTCTGCTTCTGGTGAGTGTTAGGCCGTTTTGTTTTGTTTTTATGTTTTTTTGTTTTGTTTTGTTTTGTTTTGTTTTGTTTTGTTTTTTAGGCCCTATTTTGAGTGACTCTTCTCTCTGTAATAATAATAGGGAAAATTCTTAGGGATAAGGTAATAATCTTTATTTATGTTAGTAGGTATATGAAAATATTCATAAATGTTATGTCTTACATCATATGTCTTGCTACAGCTGTTTCAGAATATTTCTGGGAAAATAAATCTATACTTCATAATTTATCACAATGTGTTAGATACTGTTCTGAATACCAGGAACAAGAGCGAAAGATCTTTGTTCTCTTATGGGCAAGCAGGTAAACATGGGATAATGTAAGAAAAATTAGGTGGGATCACTAGAAAAGCGTGGACTCTCAGTCCTGATGACCTAGTGGAGGATAATTCCAGATTCCTTCCCATCCCCCGTCTCCTTTAGTCTCACCACCTTGCATCATGCAGCCCTCTTCTTGCCCCATTTTTTCTGTCTAAAATCTCTCTGCAGGTGGTTATGTCCAGTTCCATGTATTTAAATGTTATCTATAAACAGATAAATCTCAAGTCCACACTGACAACCCAGAACTTTCCCATGAGCTCCAAGCTTGTCGTCAATCAGCCCATCAAATATCTCCACTTGAAAGACGAACAGGCATGATTAGTTAATGCCGTCTACCCACAGCTGTTGGTTTGGAACTCCAATAGTCAGATGTAGATGCACCTTATTATAAAATAAAGGACTTTAAAGCAGTTTGAAGCTAAAACAGTTTTTTAAAATCATATCTTGACTTTAAATCACTTTGGGCATTTATTATCATTCTTTGATCAAAGGCAGGTGGACGGATGTGGAGAGAGGTGGATAATGTGGGGGAATCTCTGGCCATGGAGTTATAGGAAAGATGAAAAGTGACTTTCAGGCTGAACAGTTCATTACTTATGAGTGGTTCTTTGAAACTTCATACTTGACAAGGTGATGGCAACATTCAGGATAGTGTCTTCTGCCAACAGCCTGTGTCCTTGAGTAGCTGCTGCTACATCTCATGGAGAAGAAAGAACCTTTGTTATTTGTTTCTAATATTCTTGTTAGTTATTAGCATACAGTCTCCCTGTCCAGCTCATTACAGAGGGATGGCAACAATGAGATTGTCTTTCTGTTTAATTCCAAATGCCTAGAGGAAGAAATTATGATCGGCCCTATTTGGTCTGGTGTCCAACAATTGTCCAGTCTCAAATGACAAGTGATAATGGCCATGTTATTCCTCTGCTAACATAAGTGAAGAATCATAGTGAGTGGGACAGACATCCCAAAAAGGAGTCTACTAGAAGTTTAGGTGGTCATAAAATTAGCTCACTGTATAGTGATTTTAGTGCCATGCTTTTACCTTGTACATAAAAAGACTAGAACCCCAGTGTTCTTTCATCCTTTATTGACGATTTATTACATCCTAAGCACTCCTCAGGGCCAGGGCATCCAAAGAGAAAATTCTGCAGATTATACACCCACAATAAACAAATTGAACAAGTTAATATATAATGATAGTGTAAGAAAAAGTACAAGTATGTTTCAAAACTATTTTTTAAGGGAAAGAAAGAAGACGTGGAGCTAGATAGGTCAGGAGGATCATGAAGGAGGTGAGTGAGGGAAACCATGATCAGAATATATTGTATGAAAAAATATTATTTTCAATAAAAAGATTTACAATATATGTTCTTTTTTTTTATTGAGAAAAAGAAAAGAAAAAAAAGTTTCCGCCTCCTCCCGGCCTCCCATCTCCCTCCCCCTCGTCCCACCCTTCTCCCCCTCCCCCCGCTCCTCTCCCCCTCCCTCTCCAGTCCAAAGAGCAGTCAGGGTTCCCTGTCCTGTGGAAAGTCCAAGGCCCTCCCCCCTCTGTCCATGTCTAGGAAGGTGAACATCCAAGGTGGCTAGGCTCCCACAAAGCCCGAACTTGAAGTAGGATCAAAACCCCGGGCCATTGTCCCCGGCTTCTCATCAGCCCCCATTGTTCGCCATGTTCAGAGAGTCTGGTTTTATCCCATGCTTCTTCTGTCACAGTCCAGCTGGCCTTGGTGAGCTCCCAATAGATCAGTCACACTGTCTCAGTGGTTGGGTGCACCCCTTGTGGTCGTGACTTCCCTGCTCATGTTCTCCCTCCTTCCGCTCCTCATTGGGAACTTGGGAGCTCAGTCCAGTGCTCCAGTGTGGGTCTCGGTGACTATCTCCATTCATCACCAGCTGAAGGTTCTATGGTGATATGCAAGATATTCGTCAGCATTGCTGTAGGATAGGGTCATTTCAGGTTCCCTATCCTCAGCTGCCCAAGGAACTAACTGGGGACCTCGCCCTGGGCTCCTGGGAGCCACTCTAGGTTCAAGTCTCTTGCCAACCCTAAGGTGGCTCCCTTAACTAAGAATTGAGCTTCCGTGCTCCCCTATCTAACCTTCCTTTATCCCAATCATCCTGTTTCCCCAAGTTTCCCTCATCCTCCCCTTCTCACTTTTCTCTCCCCATCCCCCGATACTCCCATCCCACCCCACCCCCAAGGTCCCAAATTTTCTCCCCTCAATTTTGTCTACTTCCCGTATCCACAATATATGTTCTTTGAAAAATTATTTTAGATCCAATTTACTAAGCATCAATAAAATAAAAAATAAGTTAAAGTATGTTGGAGGGATATAGGATTATTTGATTTTTCATAATGTATAAACTCTGTTTTTTTCTTAACTTAATCTTTTGTTTTTCTGAGAATTTCACATGTGAATGCTGTCTCTACATCATTTCCACTCCTCCCTCTCTATAGCACCAATTTCTCCTGTGCCGTTCTCAAGTTTATGACCTCTTTTGTAATTCTTTCCAACCCCCTTTCACACACAGAACTCTACTGAGCCCATTTAGTGTTTCAGTTAGGTACATGTGTCTAAAGCTAACCACTCACAATTAGGTAAGCTATCAGGGGATTTGTCCCTGGAGAAAACTGGGTTTCCATCTCTCACTAACCATTGGGTACTTGTAACAATTTATCCAACAGGAAGGCCTTGTGAAATTTCCCTTATTCACCTTGGCATGTTGGATGATATTGAACTCACAAAGGGCTTGTTTAAGAAACCTTTTTGCTGAGATTTCTTGAATGTATCCCCCTGTCATGTCTAGGAAACACTCCTTAGAAGCAGTTGGCCTGGTCTTGTTCTCTTACATTCCCACCCCCTCTTCCATAATGTTCCTTGCCCTTCTTTGGTGAGGTATAAGAGTTACACTTATCTGTGAGTCTCAAGATACATATTTATAATGGTTAGAAATTATATTGGCTTAGGAAAATGTAAGCAGTAGCTTCTTCTGTAGGGTCTATGACCCCTTCACTCATGATAACTTCTCTAGGTTTACAGTATCAGGCATGAGTTTCCTCCAATTAAGCAAGTCTTAAGACTATTTTAACAGTGTTTGATTATTCCCAAGATAATAGTGCTACTGTTGTATCATTGGGATTTGTGATGGTTTGAAAGAAAATGGTCCCCATAGTCTCCAGGAGTGGCACTATCGGATGTGACCATTTTGGAGTAGGTATGGTTTTGTTGGAGGAAGTGAGTCACTGGATGGGCTTTGAGGTCTCAGAAGCTCAAATCAGGCCTAGTGGCTCACAGTTCACTTCCTGCTCCTGTTAATCCAGCAGTAGAACGCTCAGCTACCTCTCCAGCACCATGTCTGCCTGCATGCTGCCGTGCTTCCTGTCATGATGATAATGGACTAAACCTCTGAACTGTAAGCCAGCCCCAGTTAAATGTTTTCCTGTTTAAGAATTGCCATGATCATGGTGTCTTTTCACAGTAATAAAACCATAACTAAGACAGGGACATATTGCTGGGCCAGCTGTTGTTTTAAAAGGAGAAAATATAAGGGGGTGAGTTGAGACTGAAGAGAGGGGAAAAGGGAAGAAAATAAATAGCACACTAAGGATGTTTCAAAAAGCCATTGAGATCTCTGCCTCTGTTCCCATGGGTTGCTGGATGAAGGTTCTATGATGATATTTAAATTATTCATCAGTCTGACTACAGGGCAAGGTCGTTCGCGCACCCTCTCCTCTATTATTTAGGGTCTTAGCTGGGGTCATCCTTGCGAATTCCTGGGAATTTCTCTGGTGCCAGGTTTCTTGCTAGTCCTGCATCAGAGCACTAGACTGAGCTCCCAAAGTCCAGTTGAAGAGTGGGGGGAATAAGAATAAAGAGGTCAAGACCATCATGGGTTCACTCACTGAAACAATTTACCTAAGCTTATGGGAGCTCACCAACTCCAGTCGGACAGGGAAGGAACCAGCATAGGTCCAAACTAATCCCTCTGAATATGAGTAACAATTGTATAGCTGGGGCAGACTGTGGGGCCACTGGCAGTGCACCAGGATTTATCTCGATTGCTTATACTGACATTTTTGTAACCTATTCTCTTTGGATGGATATCTTGCTCAGCCTAGATATAGTAGGGAGGGCCTCGGATCTTTCCCAAAGCAATGTGCCTTACCCACTCTGAAGAGTGGATAGGGGTGGGGTGGGAGGGTAGGTGGAGGGAATGGGAGGAGGGGAGGGAGTGGAAACTGGGATTGGTATGTAAAATGAAATAAGATAGTTTCTTTTCTTTAAAAAAAATAAAATTAAAAAAAAACAAAAAACCATTGAGAAACATGCTTGTAAATTTATCTAAAAATATATATGCATTTTATATATACGGGGGGGGGGAGCAGAGTTACACTTCATGGAATAACTCCAGTGCAATAGACTTTGAAAAACATCTGAGTGCTAGGCATGGATAACATCCTTTGAAGTTATTGGTCAAGGAGGCTGGTGTCTAAGACTTGAGCTGGTCTGAAAGCATTATTCTCAAGGACTAGCTATCCATAGTGGAAGGTGGTGTACATGCTGCCAAGAGAGGAAAATACACATATGCTCGTTTAATCTTTAACAATTATTCCCAAGATAATAGTGCTACTGTCATATCATTGGAGATTGTGGTGGTTTGAAAGAAAATGGCTCCCATAGACTCAGGGAGTGGCACTATGAGGAGATAAGCCCTGCCTGCTTTCTTCCTTTCTGCCGTTTCTCTGAGGAGGCAGCTTTTTCTCTTCTTCTTTCTCTTTCCCTCTCTCTATCTGCATCTCTCCATATCTCTTTGTTTCTCTCTCCCATTCTCTCTTCCCTTCCCCGTTTCCTTGATCTCTGTAAACTCTGCACTCCAGCCCTATCTGCATAGCGTATTTGTCTCCAGCCCACAGTCCTCACCCGCCATGGGACCTGCGGGGCCCTCTCACGCTGTAATCTTAACAGAAATAAAATAGTTTTTAAATACTTTCCACGTAATCCACCACATATAATCTCACTGCGACTCCAAACGTTTTGTCTTAATCCATGTTGAGTCCCCTCATGCTTTTCAGTGAGCCCACACCCTAAAGAAGCTGTAAGGGGCTGGGATGCTAGAGGAGAATAAGAAAAATATGGACATTGTAGTTCAGATATCTGCATAAAGTTAAACAAACAGATCAGCATTAGCTACAGATGGACACCACTTTACAGTTCAGAGTGTTCCATTTTATTGAAGTCCTCAGAAGCTCATTGCACCATTCAATGAGATTTCCGTGGGCTAGTAACAGCACTTCTGGACTTTTACAAATCATTCCTTTTAAATTTTTAATGGAGACTTCATATTCTCCAATAAAATAAAGAACAGGGTTTTCATAGATCCAAATACCTTTCCATGCAATTCATCTTACCCAAATGTGGGAAACACATTTTTGTTTTTTGGAGATGCTAATGTCCTGGCCTTGGGAATTGCTTGTGCTACATTTCATGGTTAAAGAGACATTGCCAATGTGCTGAAGACTGTGCTATGGAGAAATTATCTTTGTTTCTTCAGGTAGGGCCAGAGAAATCACAAAGACTGAAGAGGGAGAAGGAGGGCCAGAGTCACAGAAGACACTGTGGCATTGAAAGCAATTGGAGAGCGGGGGACAGGGATGTGATGGTAGAAATAATGACACGGTGGGAGACTCTGCATTGCTGCCTTGTAGATAGAAGACAGAAGTGCCCGTTACTGTCCTTGCACACTTGCGGTTTCTACACCTTTGCCTTCTTAGCTTTGGAAACCTTTAAAAGTCTCATGCTGGCTACCTTTTCTCAGAGCAGTTCCCGGTCAAAGAACTGGAGTCATGTTGTTAGTACCCCCATTTTATGTATGGTTATCTATGGGATACTTTTTTGTTTGTTTTTTGTTTGGTTTGGTTTTTCAAGACAGGATTTCTCTCTGAAACAGCCCTAGCTGTCTTGAAACTTACTTTGTAGACCATAGTACTCGTGAACTCACAGAGATCCCTCTGTCTCTGCCTCCCAAGTACTGGGATTAAAGGCATGTTCTGCCATCACCCAGCTATCTGTGAAATTTTTTCTTTAATATTTATTTTTTATTTCATTTTACATTCCAACCACAGTTCTTCCTTTCACCCTTCCTCCCGTCCCCTTCACCTCTCTCCCCCCAGCCCACTTTCATCCACTCTTCCCAAAGGGTAAGGCCTCCCATGGGAGTCAACAAAGCCTGGCACATTAAGTTCAGGCAGAAACAAGCCCCTCCCACACTGCGTTAAGACTGAGCAAGGTATCTCACCATAGAAAAGGGGCTCCAAAAGCTCTTACACCTAGGGCCTCTCAAATAGACCAAGCTACACAGCTGCCTTCACACTTGATTTTTCTGCTATCTCTGTAGATTTCCCCATCATGATCTTGATCTTCCTTGCTCATGTAATCCCTCCTCTCTTCCTCTGGATTCCTGGAGCTCAGCCTGGTGCTTGGTTGTGTATCTCTGCACCTGGTCCCATCAGTTACTGGATGAAGGCTCTATGATGACAGTTGGGGTAACCACCAATCTGATTACAGAGGAAGTTCAGGCACCCTCTTCACTATTGCTAAGAGTCTTAGAGCTGGGGTCATCCTTTGTGGATTCCTGGGAAATTCACTAGCTCCTGGTTTCTCCCTAACTCCATAATGGCTCCTTTTATCAAGATATCACTTTCATTGCTCTCCCACTCCATCCCTCCCCCATCTCAACTGTAAGTTTTTCCAGTCCTACAAACCTCTCCACCAACGCAATAATCCAAATCAGACCAAATAAAACCAAATTAGAAGAAGCCCAGGTTTAATGGATGTCAGCGCTCCTGGGTGGCCTTCCAGGAAAACACAGAGAGAGGGACAGAGAACTAGGGAGACCATGTGTTTGTTCTCTGAGGGACAATTTAAATAGCCTGTGAGACTGGTCTTGACCCCCTCTGGGGAGGAGTCGTTGTTTGGTGGGCTTTCTTGGAGGCAGAGTCTAAACTGTGACAACTCCCAGGGAAGGCAAGGCTTGAAATGGAACTTTCCACCCAACATTCCAAAATGGATGCCAGGAGTTGGGGTGAAGCCCCCAACCAAACATTCCAGACTCTTTGGATAAAGGGGTGCCAGGGAGCTGAGGTGATGCTTTTAACCTAACATCAACCATTCCCTGACCCCTTCCCTCTACCACCTCCCTAGCCCCCAGATTACAGGAGATCTCATCTAATTCCCCTTTATCTGTGGAATTCTTAACTGAAATTTAAAAAGTGAAACCAAGTTTGGAAAGAAGTGATGAATTCTGATATCTTTATAGTCTTCCAACTTCTTCAAAAGCCATTTATTTTAAATATTTCAGGAAACTTAGGGAAGCATTTGCTATGTCTTCCCTCCCCTAGCCTCCCCTCCTCACCCCTTCCCCTCCCTTCCCTCTTTCTCTTCCTTTCTTTTCTTTCCTTCTCCCTTTCCTCCTTTTTCTTTTTAATTTTTCTTTGTAGATGTTGAAACTGAGATATCAATCTCAAAGTATATTGAAAGATATGTTAACTTTTTGGCAGCCCACATCTGAAATTCTGTGTTTGGAGAATGTTCCATTACATTCTAAGCCCTGTGGTAGACCTGCTGTGGGAAACTTTCTTCCATTCAAAGAGATTAAATTATCTGGTATAAAGTTATACTGATACAGCCAGTGACCTCATGGACAGGTTGAACAGTGTGCTCTTAAGAAGGAGACGTTCATATCATCTGCAAATAAGGAAAGTTTGACTTCTTCCTCTCCAATTCGAATCTTCTTGATCTCCTTATGCTGTCTTATTGCTTTTGGTAAAATTGCCATTTTTACTATGTTGATACTCCCAATCCAAGAGCAAGGGAGATCCTTCCATTTTCTGGTATCCGCTTCAATTTCTTTTTTCAAAGATTTAAAGTTCTTGTCAAATAGATCTTTTACTTCCTTGGTTAGAGTTACCCCAAGATACTTTATGCTATTTGTGGCTATCGTGAAAGGTGTTGCTTCTCTGATTTCCCTCTCTGCTTCTTTATCTTTTGTGTATAGAAGGGTAACTGATTTTTTGGAGTTATCTTGTATCCTGCCACATTACTAAAGGTGTTTATCAGCTGTAGGAGTTCTTTGGTAGAGTTTTTGGGGTCGCTTATGTACACTATCATATCATCTGCCACATGCTTCCACACTGGTGTGCTGCCTCCTACCACATGCAATGCAACAGGCTGCACAGATCATGGGCCTCTGAAACTGTGGGCCAAAGCCAGTCGTTCCTCTTTTTTCTGTTACGTCCTGTATTTTTTTATTGTTTTTCTCTATATATTTTTCTCTGTTCCCTAACTCCCCTTTCCCCTTCTACACACTTCCATGATGGACATGCTCCCAATTTACTCAGGAGGTCTTGTCTTTTTCTCCTTCCTATGTAGATCCATGTATGTCTCTCTTAGGGTCCTCTTTGTTGTCTAGGTTCTCTGGGGTTGTAGACTGTAGTCTGGGTTTTCTTTGCTTTATGTCTAAAAGCCACTTATGAATAAGTACATATTATATTTCTCTTTTTGGGCTGGTTTACCTCACTCAATATAGTTTTACTAAATCCATCCATTTGCCGGCAAATTTCAAGATGTCATTGTTTTTTAACCGCTGAGTAATACTCCATTGTATGAATTTACCACATTTTCCTTATTCATTCTTCAATTGAGGGGCATCTAAATTGTTTCCAGATTCTGGCTATTGTGAATAATGCTGCTATGAACATAGTTAAGTACATATCCTTGTGGTATGATTGAGCATCATTTGGGTATGTACCCAAAAGAGGTATTGCTGGGTCTTGAGGTAGTTTGTTTTGTTTCCTAATTTTCTGAAATCAACACACTGATCTCCAAAGCAGCTGTACAAGTTTGCACTCCCACCAGCAATGGAGGAATGTTCCCCTTATCCCGAATCCTCTCCAACATAAGCTGTTATCAGTGTTTTTGATCTTGGCCATTCTGTCAGGTGTTAGATGGTATCTCAAAGTTGTTTTGATTTGCATTTCTCTGATAGCTAAGGATGTTGATCATTTCCTTAACAATCTTTCGGCCATTTGAGATTCCTCTATTGAGAGTTCTGTTAATGTGTGTGCCCCATTTTTTATTGGATTATTTGTTCTTTTGATGTCTAGTTTCTTGAGTTCCTTGTATATTTTGGAGATCAGCCCTCTGTCCAATGTGGGGATGGTTAAGATCTTTTCCCATTCTGTAAGCTGCCGTTTTATCTTGTTGACCATGTCCTTTGCTTTACAGAAGCTTCTCAGTTTTAGGAAGTCCCATTTCTTACTTGTTTCTCTCAGTGTCTGTGCTACTGGAGTTATCTTTAGGAAGTGGTCTCCTATGCCAATGCGTTCAAGTATATTTCCCACTTTCTCTTCTATAAGGTTTCGGGTGGTTGGCTTTATATTGAGATCTTTGATCCACTTGGACTTGAGTTTTATGCATAGTGATAGATATGGATCTATTTGCATTCTTCTACATGTTGATATTCAGTCATGCTAGCACCTTTTGTTGAATATCCTTACTTTTTTCCATTGTATACTTTAGCTTTTTGTCAAAAATCAGGTGTTTGTAGGTATGTGGATTGATGTCTGGGTCCATTGGTCCTCCTGTCTGTTTTTATGCCAATACCAAGCTGTTTTCATTATTGTAGCACTGTAGTAGTTTGAAGTCAGGAATGGTGACGCCTGAAGAAGTTCCTTTATAGTACAGGACAGTTTTGGCTATCCTGTTTTGTTTTATTTTGTTTTTCCATATGAAGTTGAGTATTATTCTTTTGAGGTCTGTGCAGAATTTTGCTGGGATTTTGATGGGGATTGCATTGAATCTGTAGATTGCTTTTAGTAAGATTGCCATTTATATTATGTTAATTCTACCTACCCAAGAACATGGGAGATCTTTCCATTTTCTTGTGTCTTCTTCGATTTCTTTCTTCAAAGATTTAAAGTTCTTTGAAACAAACCAGTCTCACTTGTGAACATTGATGCAAAAATACTCAATAAAATACTGGCAAACCAAATCCAAGAACATCAGAAAAATCACTCACCATGACCAAATAAGCTTCATCCCAGAGATGCAGGGATGGTTCAACATATGAAAATTTGTCAATGTAATCCACCATTTAAACAAACTGAAAGAAAAACCACATGATCATCTCATTAGACTCTAAAAAAGCCTTTGACAAAATTCAACACGCCTTCATGATAAAACTCTTGGAGAGAGAACTGGAGAGATGGCTCAGAAGTTAAGAGCATTTCCTGATCTTCCAAAGGTTCTGAGTTCAATTCCCAGCAACCACATGGTGGCTCACAACCATCTGTAATGGGGTCTGGTACCCTCTTCTGGCCTGCAGGCATACACAGAGACAGAATACTGTATACATAAATAAATAAATAAATAAATAAATAAATAAATAAATAAATAAATATTAAAAAATTCTTGGAGAGAGCAGGGGTACAAAGAACATACCTAACCATAATAAAGGCAGTATACAGCAAGCCAACATCAAACTAAGTGGAGAGAAACTCAAAATGATTCCACTGAAATCAAGACCAGGACAAGGTTGTCCACTCTCTCCATATCTGCTCAATATAGTTCTTGAGGTCCTAGCTAGAGCAATGAGACACCAAAAGGAGAACAAGGGGATACAAATCGGAAAAGAAGAAGTCAAACTCTCACTATTTGCTGATTTGCTGATGATGTGATAGTTTACATAAGTGACCTCAAAAATTCTATCAGGAAACTCCTACAACTCATAAACACCTTCAATAATGTAACAAGATACAAGATTAACTTAAAAAAAACAGTATCCCTCCTTTCTACAGATGATAAGTGTCCCATATTTTGTTATAGCAATTAAGAGCTGTTTTACATTGGCCGGTGGGTACGACCAGAGCTTCAGGTAAGGAGCTGAGCCCCTGTTTTCTAACATGTACCTTTCACAGGTTGCTTGGGTTTGCCCACACCACGGTGACTATATTCTAAGAGCAAATGGCTCAAGAGGAAGAATCAGGCAGTTGTATCTCCCTGCCAGTCCTTGCTTTAGAACTCACACAACATAATTTTGCCTCAAACACAAGCCCACCTGGATTTCAGGAGGGAGAAACTCTTCAGTTTCCAGATGAAATGCACAGTGTTCAGAGGGATGTGGATTTCAGACGAGTATAAATGGGCTCTTAGGGATTAAGACATCGTGTGAAAATTTCAGATTGTGCTGAAGAGTTAAGACACCATAGGCAATATTCATATCATGTTTACAGATTAAGACATCACATACGATATTTGGATCATACTTAAGGACTAAGACATCACATATAATATTTGGATCATGGATTAAGACATCATTGCAATATTTGGATCATTATTAAGGATTAAGACATTATGTGCAATATTTGGATCATGCTTCTTGTTGGAACAAGTCTGGGAAGGCTCCTTGAATTTTATTTATTTTTTTGACCTGTAGTATAATATCACTCTATTGAGGGAAAAAGGTCAAAATCATAATATAGCAAGAATATGTGGACTGAGAGCATTGCACCTATATTTGGAAACAACTCTGCAACAACTTCTGATTCACTTGATATGTAAAATGTGTTCATTGTCAGCAGGTCTTATTTCTCTAGGAACTGATTTGAAGTGTAGAATTGTCCTTAAATTACGTCCAAAGATAGGTGAAGGTCTTGATGTACTAAAAGCCGAGGAGAGTTGAGACAAGTTTTGTGTCCCCTATAGAATTGACCTATGACAGTGAGGTGGGAAGAGAACAGTAGCTATAGACTCTTCCATTTCTAAGTAGAAAGAAGAGAAGTGACTTACCTGGGACAGTTCTGAAAATCTGCTAAGTGGATGTTGTAGGTTCTTGGCTAGTGGCTCAATCCTGTTGCCCAGGGATGGATCCTTAGTGCTCTTGGCTTGTCTAGGTTCTTAGTTCTTCCCAACAAGGCACCTTTCTTCAATTAAAAATGGCCTGCACTGGTAGTTTAACAATTCAAAGTTCTCTTTCCTTTTTGTCTTGGAGTGGCACTTCATTTGTATTTTAATAAATAAAGCTTGCCTGGAGATCAGGAAAGTAAAACAGCCACACTGGCCAGCCTTAAAGACCAGGCACCAATGGCACACATCTTTAATCCGAGTAGCCATACTAGTTTGCCATAGAAACCAGGCGGTAGCTGTGCACGCCTTTAATCCCGGAACTACAGAGGATTATAAAATGGGAGGAGACACGTCTCAGGCTCAGTCTCATTCTGAGGTTTCCTGGAGGCAGGATCACCATTTCAGACTGAGGTTGAGGTAAGAGCCAGTGGTTAGCTGCTTTACTCTTCAGATCTTCAGGTTGAACCCCAGTGTCTCTTTCTGAGTTTTTATTAATCATGCTCCATGCAAATTCTTATTTTATAATAATCCTCTCTTTCAAGTGACAGTTTGTGAATCAGAGGACACGGGATGCCCAAGATGAAGGAAAGTATAGGTTGAGTCAGAAGGCACACTGTTGTTGGACCCTGTTCCTGGAGATCTCCTAATACACAGTCTGGTCCCACAGCATCATCCTCTGCAGGGAAGAACTCAAGTCCAAACCCAGAGTTAACACTGCTTTAATGTAGCAAGCCTGATAGTGGACAAGCAACAGAGATTCTCAGGACTCTAAATTACTGTCCTTTTCATGTCTGTTCTTCTGTCTGTTGCATGGCATGATTGACCTGTGCCTCTTAAAGTACAGGATGAAATCTCCTATTTTTCTTGTCTGCAAAGAAATTAGAAATCCAATCTCTATCTCACTTGGGCCTTTACAGGATGTATAAAACACACTTGTGAAAATCTGTTCAACACATAAGTAATTGCATCCATTTAAAAAAATAGCTTTTTGAATAGTGGTGATTCTTGAATCTTTTATGTTTGAGACAGGGTCTCACTTTAGTTCAAACTTGTGAGCATCTTCCTGCCTTAGCCTCTTGAGTAGTGGAATTTTAAGTGTGTGTCACCGTACCTACCTTATGACACTTGACCCGTTGTTGTTCTTGTTGTTGTTCTTGTTGTTGTTGTTGTTGTTGTTGTTGTTGTTGTTGTTGTTGTTCTTCTTCTTCTTCTTCTTCTTCTTCTTCTTCTTCTTCTTCTTCTTCTTCTTCTTCTTGTATTTTGACAGGGTTTCTTTGTGTACTCTTGACTGTCCTAGAACTAACTCTGTAGACCAGGCTGGCCTCCAATACCTATCTTAAGACGCTTGAATCTCAATAAGATAGTTAACTCGTATTCCAGCACATGATTGAGAGATTACTGAAAGCCGTAGAGTTGTTTGCAGATCCCTCTTGAGCTTGCTAGCAGGTATTCTTTCTAAATGACGTAATATATAAAATGCAAATTATATGGTATAAATCTTGGAAACAGATAATGTGCCAAATTGAATCTCTTCTTCCTAGTTCTTCCACGTCAGAAGAGTTTGCATTTTTCATTGGGTTTGAGGATGAAGCCAGGGCCAACGTTGACTGTTAGGTAAACTGCTTATGTAAATCTGGTCAGATAGAAGAAATTTTATTTGTGTTGAATCAAAAACTGCAAAGGCACATTAGACATGTTATTTGGGCTACTTTCTGGAAGATTCCTTTTGTTCCCTACTTCCCTAGCTGTACTCTTTCTCTGCTGATTGTATCATTCATCCCTATGCAGCCTTCTCTATCTAGTCAGTTTGCTCATGTTCTCTGGAACCTGGGGATTTCGTGAGGTCATTGAAAGACTAAGAAGGGGCAAAGCTTCTCACTCAGTGTCTTCTAGATTTTATCCAGTGTCTCCACCAGCTGTAGAATAGTCCTCTCCACACACAAATCTGTTCCTGCTACATGTATTCCAAACTCTTCCAGACCACTGCTCTGGGGTGTCCCACCTATCACATGGTTAACACTCAGGCTTTCTTCTTCTTCCATTTTTTGTTCATGTGACTCCCTTCTGCCAGTAAGTGCAAGCATGCAACTAAACAAACAAAAACACAAGCAAGCAAACAAGACAACAAACCTTACTAACCTTCAGGGCTCTGTTCTCATGCCTTTTCTTCTTGAAGAAGATATTCTGCCCTTCATCTACTTGTTCTTCTGAGCATAGCCGCGGAACACATTATTGATGTAGAACTTACATGGTAGCTTTGTATTTAAACATATGTGCGTCTACATGGGCATTTACTTGTAAGAGATTCTGAGCATCTCGTGACCTGAATCATGTCTTTTTGTCACATGTGTAGCATCAGCTTTTAGAAAATGATGAATTAATCAAATAAACAAATGCAACAGTCCCAGAAATACTACGGAGCTTTTTGGCAACCCAAGAGCAGTATTTATGGAAGAGAACATTAAGTGTCCCAAGTTCAAAAGAGTTTGAATTTGCTCTGTTGCTTCAAGAGGAAATTAAATACAAAAGTGTTAAAAGTAGGGATGAGTTATTGAGGAGGCCTGGGGATTGTGGTCACTGTAGGAGTTGAGTCTGCTTTAAGCTTTGTAGCCATTTATGTAGCACCATTTCACTCTCTTATAGGAGAAACTTCTAGCCAGTCAGATACCAGGGAGATGCTGAGAAAAACTTAGATCTCATCTCTGTCCTCTGGTGAAGAGATCCATCTATTAATTTACTCTTTTTATTACTGAATGAACATTAGTATCTTCTCCTTACCAATCCCATACTAGGCTTACAAAATAAAATAGAAATAATATAAGCACAATGAGTTGCCTACCCAAAACATACTGTCTGGCAGTAAAAACCAATTCTTCCCAGGATCCATCTGTGTCTCTAGGTCTGCACATTCTTCTTGGAAGAACACACTCACTTTTGTGGCTTCACTATGCTATAAACACTGGTGAATTGACTTCTATCCTGAATATTGACATGATCTCTAGGTATGTACATCTTACACCAGTTAACCATTTTCTCTGAGGGAATTCCATGCAACATATCAAAATCTTCCTCCAATATACCCCTCTAGTAGTAATTTTTCTTATCCCAATTCATGTAGATGTTATTTGTAGTTAGACCCTAGTCCTGAAACCATCAGCCATAAGGGTTATTTGGTCAGTGCTTACCCTGGACCTTAGACTGTGAGAATATTTTGGCATACATTGTCTATTACTTTTTTTCTTGTTTTTGTTCATCATCATCATCATCATATCTTTGCTCTCACTTCTCAGTGTACAACCTGATTTCAATCTCTTAAGTCCTATGAAGTTCTCCAACTCTCTCTCTCCTATTAGTATTGAGACTAAAGTTTTCTCACTTCCTCTTGTGATATCTTCCTTTCCTCATTCCTTTAGTATACTTCCAGGAGTTGGATGATTTTTTCCCTGCACAATAGTCTCAGTGCACCATTAGAAATTCTTCACACCTTGCCAAGACTTGCTCCTCCCATGTGTAGATCCAGCAATGCATCTCTTTGTAATAGACCCCAATCTTATTCTATTACAATATTTCACTTGAGGTGTTGATCTTTTTGGAGTGCCATCTTCCTGTTCTGTATTTTTGAAACCCCCAAAGGCTCAGCATCATCCCCTAACCTCCCTTCCTCCCACATCTTTGCACTATAATAATGGTTCTCTCTCCTCTACTTCCAGAAAGCTTTCTTTGCAGTGTGGTGATGACAATCATCCAGATGAATATACATGAGGAGGAGGCAGGCTGTGTCTACAGCCAGTCTTTCTGGTTATTCACATAATTTCAAATAAGGCAATAGATTACCATAAGCTCTATGACCTTGGTTTAGACCCTAAATCTGTAGGTGGAGTACACTCTGAACTAATAACCAACAAGACAGCTTCATTGTTTGCTTTGGCTAAAAAGGAGAAAGCTATTCAGAATATATAAATATCTCATGATATTTGAACCACATTTTATGCTCAGCATGGTGGTATCATTGGAGGGGATTAAAAGGAAGGGACGAGGGGCAGCTAGTTGAGCTAAGACTGTTTAAAGAATGGAACAAGTGTAGGAGTGATAACATCAAGCAGCTCCCTGAAAACTTCCATGCCATTTGAGGGGAGCATGTTAGGTCACTGTCTGCTTTGTCGTTATTTTATAAATGACATTAATGTGGTTATGATCCTTGTATAAGGCAGAACATTCTGGAGATAGCATTAGCATTTCTAGGTCAGATGAGGCTTAATTCAGTATACCATTGTAGCAAGCGTTTCTCACCTGAGCATGTTATTTTGTGATAAAGTCAGGTGATAGCTGCTCTGTCCAGTGCCTCTACCTACTCCCCAAACCTGCTCAGGTAGCCTCCCCCTCCCACTGTACTCCTACAGCCTTCTGGGAATTTGTTGATTGCAATATGTTTCAGATTATACTTACCTTTCCTGGAACGTACAGGGTGTTCTTTTTTTAATATTTATTTATTTATTATGTATACAATATTCTGTCTGCGTGTATTCCTGGAGGCCAGACGAGGGTACCAGATCCCATTACAGATGGTTGTGAGCCACCATGTGGTTGCTGGGAATTGAACTCAGGACCTTAACCTCTTAACCTCTGAGCCATCTCTCCAGCCCCCCAGGGTGTTCTTTAAAGATTTTCAAACTGTTTCTTAAATGCTTTGATGTCTTTTGCTCAACAATAAAATGTGAATTTTTTTCTTTTTATAATCACCTTTGTTTAATGAGGAAAGAGTAGAATTCAGGCAAAGATGAGAACTGTTTGGTCTGAAGTATCCCCATTCCAGAAAGGAGTGAGATCACATGAATGAAAATTGACAGTGCTTCCTCAAGGGGCAGGTGTCTACCGAGGATCCTTCTGAGGAAGGAAGGTGTGACTGGACGATTGTAAGACAGGCTGTCTCAGGACTTGCTGCTCTCGACATCACCTCAAACCCTGTGTCTCTAAAGACCAAAAGACAGAGGGGGAGCATGGCAGTGCCCTCCCCCAAAGGAAGGGAGCCTGGATCCTCTTAAGCCTGGCGAGTGTAGCTGCCTTCTGGGGGTACACTACCAGGATCTACATCCCTTTTCCACCAAGAAGGAGCTCTCTGCTGAGAGGGTGAGCCGACTACAAACAGCTCTGTCCGTCTCTCACCACTGTCCTCACGGGCACTGCAGAGCTCCTGTTTCCCTGTCAGAAAGATGGGAAAGCCAGATGGGAAAAGAGTCAGAGAGTGTTTTGTGTAGCACAGCCCAGATCTGACCATAAGCACAGCTGTTCTGAGCTGAGACAGGGTCACTGTTCTTTCTGTGAGTGAATGTAATAGCATACATGGTCAGTCATTAGCTTCATGGGATTTCCTTCATGACTGTTTCTGAGAATGGGGTGAAGAAATATATTCAAGCTCAGACACTGCATGAGGTAGGTTTGACCAATCAACCAGAGGTAAAGCAGCCACTGATCCTCTGAAGAGGGAGCAGGGAGAGGGGAGAAAAGGAATAGAAAAGAGTAGGAGGCCCAATGATGAAAAGGCAAGTGGTAAGGAGCAGGAACTCTGCCCTGAACTCAGTGGGTTGCTGGCCTGAAGCTCTCATGCTCTGCCTGGTCCAGGGAAGGGATTAGGAGAACAGAGAGAACTTGGGACAGTAATGGCTTTTCTCTCCACGGAGAACCATAGTCAACCTCATAAAGAGAGTCAGTGGAGAGGGGTGCCAGAGAAAGCAGACGGACAAACGGAGCCCCATCCAAGTGTTCAGGCCAAGTCAGTGAACATAGGAACCTAGACCCTTTGTGAAACAGCCTCGTGGGTTCATACGACAAAACGTGGACTGCCGTGGGAGAGAGTACGTGACGCCTTTCCGTGAAGACTGATCTCAAGGTCAGTGCCAGTCTTCAAAGCACAGCTCATTTAACTCCTCACATAAGCAGCTTTGGAAAACAGGGATTTTCAACCTCAGGACAACTGACATTTGAGGGGCAGGTAGTTCCTTCTTGTAGAATATGTGGGAGCCTCCCTGGCTCTTCCTCATCAGATGCCAATGGCATCCTTTGCCCAGGTGTGGTGACCAAGAGTGTTCTAGACATTGAGATCTGTCCAATGAGATCATAAACCCTACTCCAGCGGAGAGCTACTGACTTGAGTGTTCTTAGGGAGAGTGTTTCTGTGTTAGTTTGTTTTGCTCAACTATTTTCTAACCTTGGTTTTTAGTATTTTTATTATTATTGGACCTAGTTTGATTTTCTTTTGTTTTCCTTGGTGCTGGGGTTAAAGGCATGGGCAGAGGTCCAGAACCTTTACGTAAGTAACCTATTTATTCATTTAACAAGCTTCTTCCCCATTAAAGTGGTAACGGTAACAAGAAAAGACAATGTGGTTCTCCAAATCAGGCAACATTCGAGCAAGACAAACAAAGCATGTCTTAAGGATGCAACATTGATACTGATGTCAGAGAACCTGTGCTGAGGTCTCTGCATGTGTTGTGTCAACCAACCTCTTGGAGCCTCTAAACGACTGTAACAGCCTCTAAGGACTGCAGTCCTTAGCTATGAGGAAGGTCGTTTTGTTGTCCCACTTCTATGAACCCAGCAGTAACTAGTAACAAAACTGCTGCCAGGAAGCTTCCTGTAGTTTCTCCTAACACACTGAGAATCACGTCAAACAGCCTGAACTGATTTCCATTAATGGTCCCGTAGAGATGAGCAGATATATGTTTAAAAAGAGATAGAAATAGCAACGCAGGAACTCTTAAATTGATTTGATGATTCATATAATTTAGGCATAAACAGTTAGTAGAAACAGGGAGATACAAAATACCTGTAGCCTGTGTCTGAAACATAAAATTACACAGAAAACATAAAACTTAAGAAGCTAAGCAGCCCTGCCTCGGGAGAACTGCTGTAATGGTGAACTAGCGCAAGTGCACTCAGTGGGCGGGGGATGTCCATAGACCAGAGGAGCAGACTGGCTCTGGAGGGATTGACTTTAGGCTGGCTGGATTTAGTGTGTTCTCGTAGAGGATGAGTTCTCTTCTAGGATTAGAAGATTAGAAACATTAATCTCTGTTAATTGTCCTACCTTTCAAACCATTGCATCAGCAGTTAGTTTTCAACACAGCCTTCTGTGGGGCCAGAGCACACCCAAATCATTTCAGATGCTTCCTCCATCTTCCTTTGCTCCTCATCCCGTCTTATTTTCCTGGCGTCACTGATCTCATCCTGAGTTATTGATTCATTTGTTATTTGCTTGTTGTCTGTCCCTGAGTCACAGCACACACACAAACCGTTTGCTCTCTGCCGCCTCCTACTTGACTCTTGTTTCCTGACTCATCAGAATTTGTAGGTGCTAGATTCTATTAATACAGAGAATTTTATTTATTAACAATCCAATTATTCCTTAAATTACAAAAGGTAATTATAAAAGTATGTTAGGTAGGCCAGTTATACATAATCCTTCACAGTGGCTCTAGAACTTAGGGATCATATCACACATTCAAGAAATTTAGGTGGGACAGGGTGGGTTAAAGGTTATTCGTAGTAAACTTTAAAAAGTAAATACACCATTAAGAATCTGATGCTCAGAGAAGTTCAAAAACACATAAAAAAACCACACATTCAACAGTGGAATTGTGTTTAAGATGGCTTAATAAGTTTTTTCAAAGTGCCCCAGTGTCTCAAAGGAGCATCTGTCAGTGCCGTTTATGCCCTAAATGTTTTTATTACTACAAATAGAAACCGAACTCATCAGCAGTAACTCATTCTCCTGTTTGCAACTCCTGGTGAACTTTAATCTACTCACTGAATCTACACATTTTCATATTCTAGATATTTCTTGAGGCATAGTCATATGACATTGTCCTTCAAGGGGGGCCTGGATAATTTCCCTGAGTGTAAAATTTACAGGGTTCATCCATGTTGTTGCCTGTATCACAACTTCATTCTTTTCCGTGAGTGATATTCCATTGTGTGTATATATACCACGTTAAACATCCATTGGCTTACAGGTGAGCACACAGAGAATCTCCCTTTGGTCTGTTGTGAATAGTGCTAACGATGTACTATAGACATGGGTATAGAAGCATCTAGGTCTCTTTGCAGTTCTTTTCATCAACTTCCTGTATGTGGGCTTTCTTGAATAGTGTGGTAATTCTGTGTTTACAGTTTTGAGGAACCACCAAACCATTTTCTAGAGTGGTGGCATCATTGTGGGCTCCAGCTCACAAAGAAAAAGCATTCCATTTTCTCCACATCATTACCAAAAGTTATCTCTGCCTCTTTTGAACATAAGATACTGTTTCTGGTCATATCCAGACAGCAAAATTATATTTCCAGAGTGCCCCCAACTACTTATGGGCAGACTTGGGCACTCAATTCCATCTACTGTTGGTACAGAGAAGTAATCAGTATAAAACTTTACCTGCAAATGCAGTGGCTACGATCCCCATATTTCACCACGTCCATATTCTCATACAAGTGATTCATATCAACATGGAAGAAGCGGTCTGAAAAAGCAGGGCTGGAAAAAAATATTTGAGCCATTAGTCCTGCCAATTCAACACCGGGGCATCTTAACCGCGAGTTTGGAAATACAAGAAACAAGCCATAAACTTCTGCATCTGGGAATGATTACATCTGGCGCAAGAAGAGTTTGGTGGACAGAGCCCATCAAACAGCCACAGTCAATCCTTGGGGTGCATTTCCAGGCTGCCTGAGAGGAGAATAATCAGAGCCCAGGAGCCTGTGCAAACATTGTCAAGAGGAAGAAAGCAGCAAGGACCACATGAAAGGGTTACAGAAATGGACAAGGATGGACCCAGGACTCAAATGGTACAAAGAAAGGTTTACTGCTGAAGGACAAAGAAGGAGGAACAACAGACCATTGCTTCTAGGGCTAGCCAGCTAAAAGTGACCATGGATGCAGATGACTGGGTGGGAGAATCCACAGATTTCTGCGCCATAAGTGCTGCTTCTCCGACTTTATGGCACGTAAGAGTAAGGCAGAGCACTGGCTAGAATG
This sequence comes from Neodon shergylaensis, assembly GCA_025134845.1. Taxonomy (NCBI): domain Eukaryota; kingdom Metazoa; phylum Chordata; class Mammalia; order Rodentia; family Cricetidae; genus Neodon; species Neodon shergylaensis. The sequence continues at coordinate 10,024,704 of JABTXL010007734.1, forward strand.
TGGATCCTGGCAGAGCTGCTCTGTGTGGAGTGGAAGTCTACGTGCCTAACAAGATCGTAGGTGATCTCATTATGATGGACCCCACATCTGAGTGTCAAAGCAGTCAGTTAAGGATGAGATAGGAAAACAACAGAGAAGGAAATGATGGAGGATAGAGGAGTGTAAGCCTCAGTAGGTCCTTTCTCACTATTCTGTGGTAACATTAGTCCTTTGGGTCCTTTGACAACTAACTTTGACTTGGGACCATGACAGAATCCCCCCGTCTCTAGGGATTTACTCCAGTGGCTATGGGTGTCTCTGCTGTCTGTGTGATAAAGGGTAATGCAGAGCTAGTGTTTTATTCTTTCTAATTCATGGACTGAAACACCGTGGCTTCAGGGCTGTGGACCTTTTACAGCAGAGCCATTACTGATTTAAAGATAGGGGTGGAGCAGGGAAGCTGCATAGAATGTAAGTGGGTGGCTTGGCGTCTCTGAGACAGTCTTAGGGATGTCTAGATGTCTGTTATTTTGGTCAGCCGGTGAGAGTTAAGGAACTGTGTCAAGGAACTCTGCATGTACTCTTCTTAACAGTTAGGCCTTCATTGCATGTCTGTGTTTTACAAACGTGAGAGACATAAGGTCTTCAGAGTTACAGAGAGTGCCCTTGAGGGTTGCAATGTCCTACAAATACTATTGTCAAATCAAAAGCACTTTAAACTGGGCATAGTGTGCATGTCTATAATCTCAGCTCTCATAAAGGTGAGACAGGAGGATGAACAATTCATAGTGAGAGAATGTCCCCCACTTGCCACCCCCAAGCACTTCAAACCACGTGGTAAGTTAAGGCAAAGTGAGTTTAAAGGCTCATTAAAGATGACATGGTATTTGCCAGGTCGTGGTGGCACACGCCTTTTATCCCAGTTCTTGGAAGGCAGAGGCAGGCAGATCTGTGAGTTCAAGGCCAGCCTAGTCTATAGAGCAAGTTCCAGGACAGGCTTCAAAAGCTACACAGAGAAAGCCTGTCTCAAAACAAAACAAAAAGAGGACATGGCATTCACTGCTCGTGAACTTGTGATATATTTCATGTTCCTTGTAGAGCTCCTGCTTCCTTGGTTCTCCCACATGTTCCTACCCATTCTGGATACACATATGATGCATATTGTCTGCTTATTACAAGATTCATATTTCTGTGCTTCACCTATCATAATTTGTGTGTTTCTTTCATTTTATTATTGTAGGATTTAATAATCTTTTAAAAAATCACATTCACTTGTTTCCCTGAGGCAGTTTCATAATATTTGAGAAGCAATTAAGAAAGCTTCTGAATATATTCCAAAGACTCCTTTCTTAAACTGTGATCTCTCTCTCTCTCTCTTTCTCTCTCTCTCTCTCTCTCTCTCTCATTGTTTGGAGCACCACAGATCACAACCAGGGAAGCCAACACTATTCTTTTCCACCAAAGCCAGGTTGAATCCCACATGTTGAACAGTGAAGACAGTTTAAATATGTGACAGCAAGATGGGGATCTCTTTGGAGGCCTGTAGTAGTACGGGGCGGCTGGGCTGTGTCCCCGGCACCCAGCCGCCCACATGGCTCTAACTTATGCCCGAAATAATTACACAGAAACGGTATTCATTTAAACACTGCCTGGCCCGTTATCTGTAGCCTCTTATTGGCTAGCTCTTACATATCGATCTAACCCATTTCTAATATTCTGTGTAGCACCACGAGGTGCACTTACCAGGGAGGATCTTAACCTGCGTCTGGCTGGAGTGGGAGCATCATGGCGACTCACTGACTCAGCTTCTTTTTCCCAGAATCCTGTTCTGTTTACTCCACCCACCTAAGGGTTGGCCTATCAAGGGGCCTAGGCAGTTTCTTTATTAATAAGAAATCACTCCCACATCAGAGGCCATCCTGGCACAAAACTCAATCGAAATGATGTTTGTTTAGACACTACCACCACAGTGGATGACATTAGGCTCTTACTAAATACACCTGTAAAATTAAGGGGACTGAGGGAAAGTGCTGCATATGAATTCTGTACAAAAACAAAACCACAATTGAAACAAAAATTGGAAAAATCTTGTCATTTTGCATTTGAGACTCCCCATATAATTAATGGGCAAAAGCAAAACCTTAAATTGTCCTCATAAAATGAAAATAGTTATTGTGAAAAACTTTATTCCTCCCGTTTAATAAGAATCATTAGGCTTTGTTTTACGTGGAAAAAGGAGATCAAAGGCATAAAGACCAGTAACTTAAAGTCAAAACAATATTTTAGTGAGTTTTCATAATTAAAATAGTTCAAGGACTTTTTAAAGTTCAGAAACAGAAAGTGGACATATTTAAGAAGACACAGTATGAAAGAGAAGAAAATTCAAATAACCACAAATCTTTACCTTCCTTCCCCCACTGACTGTGCTTGATAGAAAAGCAGAGATGAAGGTTGGAGAGGTGGCTCAGAGGTTAAAAGCACTGGCTGCCCTTCCAGAGGTCCCGAGTTCAATTCCCAACAACAACATGGTGACTGGCAACCATCTGTAATGAGATCTGGTGCCCTCTCCTGGCCTGCAAGCATCCATGCAGGTAGAACACTATGTACATAATGAATAGATAAATCTTTTTTTAAAAAAAAGAAGAAAGAAAGGCAGAGATGAATCATTTTCATTAGCTAAGCGTATTCTAATGTTCTGTCGGCTCAATGGAAGTCTTGTTACAGTCCCCAGTGGAACCATTTAAGCTAGTATTCTTTATGTGACTCTGTGTATAAATATCTAATTTCAGAATTTTAACCAAGTTACAAATCAAACAGAATTAGTTCATTTCATCTTTCAGTAAGACATTGTTCAACTAAGGTGCAGGTGTACTCTTTGGAAAGATGCCAATCAAAAAATACTTGAAACCAAGTATAGAGAAATTACCAGAATTTACTGAAGAGCATAGGATAGGGTTTTAATTACTTAAAGAGCAATTTATTCAAATAGCCAGGAAGGGTTTTCTTCTCAACTGAAAATGTTTGGGTAGGTTCTGTTTTTTCTTTCCTTACTCTTACGTGTGTGTGTAAACCTTTTTGTGTTTTATTTCCTTTTCCAAATCACCATATTGCTTTTTGCCTTGTGCCAATAAACACAAAGTTCCTTTGAGTTGAAATATGGACAAACAAGAAAAACACTCCTTCGCTGTCCAGATACCCTCAACTCCTCCACCCACAGCTCCAAGGATAAACGATACTCTTGTTGCTTTGTTCTGTGGATCAAGCCAAACCCTCTGAAGATTAGAATTTCTTACAGGGCTTCCAATAATAATACTCAATAGAAGGAAAAGATGTAGCAGTTTTTCCAGATCACAGTGATGTGGGTACTTTTGTCGTCATCCAGGCTTGAACTGTTTATTCCTCATCAGAACGCCATGTAGTTGACATCAGCAAGCAGGTCATTGTTCTCACTTTATAGTCCTGATCTCTAACCATCAGAGTGTGCTTTCTCTACCACTTGGATCCTGCTTCGGACGGACTGTGAAACATGCTCCCCTACTCCTTCATTTTGTCTCACAAGGACCTTGAAATGCAAGAAAGCCGCTTCTGTGTTCTACTTTTTGTTTTTTAATACACTACAATCAGCTCAGTTGCCTTAACTTTACAATCTAGAAATGCAACTCCAGGCTCTCTTCTTTGAATTCTGGGGCACAAGATCGGGGAGCATTCTTACAGTTATTTCAGAAAATCTTTTTGGTAAAAAGATAGTTAGAGAAACGACACAGTCTTGGCATCCCCTCCCCAGTCGTCATCTCATGCTGGATTCAGACTGAGCCACTAGCAGCCATGTAATGGGAAGTAAAGCATTAGCTGCAGAGCATCAAAATTCCTTGTGTGTTTTCCGGGCTTGTTGAACTTGATTTATCAAAGTTCTGGGAATATCCATGAATCCCGGTACTCACATGTTTCTATAGATTGACAGAGGGTGGGCAGGGATGTGGGCATCTTTCTTATTCACAAGTGTGTGACTCTGATCAGATGTTTAGACTCTTTCTACTCACTGTTCAGATGTCATCAAATGGTGGCGTATACAAGACAACCTCAGACAAAGGTACTCTCAAGCTGAGAGCAATGGGTCTAGGCCGAGGTTACCATTTGGAAAACCGTCTGGAATTTGGAAAACTGTCTGGAATTTGTCGAATACCACTCCATCCCAGGGAAGAAAGGACACATTCGGCACCTTTTTCCCTCTTGTTTGCTGTGGATGATAGTGGCGAATTTGGAATTTCTTTTCTTTTTTTTGAATTGTAATACTATTTTATTATTCTAACTTCTTTTTTTTTATTGAATTTGGAATTTCTTGAATCTCACAGTGTTAAGTTACCACATTTCTCTCAGGTCTCCTATAGTCTAAGCAACCCCTAAATCCTCTTGTGTTAGACTTATAGTGTGGTGACATTTTTGAAGAGTCTAATCAGGTATTTTGCAGAATGTTTTCCAATTTGAATGTGTCTTGTTATTTTCTTATTAGATGCATGTATGTATTTTTGGTAAGAGCACTTAATTCTCAACAGCATGTTTCTCTCTGAGCCACAACTGAGTCACATGGTTTGCTGACACAGATGCATTTCTAGAGTATTTTAAAGAACATGCCATCAGATTCCATCCCCACACACTCTTCCCTGTGTACCCAGTATTTGTCGAACGCATTTGCATTCTTTCAGCAAGGGAAGGGCTCGGGCCCAGCCCCAGCCCTCCTGCATCGGGTCCTGTCTCCTCTGGCGTGTGAAGGCTGAGAACAGCAGTCAGGTACAAAGAAGGCCCAGGCTGTAGAAAGAGGCTGAGTGAGCAAGGCTGGGAACTGTCTCATAGAACTCCCCTTGCCAGTCTCACCCTTGACCAGGAGTCTGTAGAGCAGCTTCCTGTAGACTCTAAGATACAGCATTGGTTGTTTCCTAAGGGTGGCAATTGCTGTTTGCCACGCTGATGGCCAGCAACAGCAGCAACAACAGCAAACCTGCAAGCAAGAAAAGGGAAGGAGGGAGGGAGGGAGGGAGGGAGGGAGGGAGGGAGGGAGGGAGGGAAGGAGGGAGGGAGGGAGAATAAGGTAGAAGTTTGCCTGTGGTTCTGACCATTTCTTCAATCACAGAATTCTCCTGGAAATGGTCACTTAGATGAATCTTGTGCATGGTGCACCAGTCCTCAATTCCTGCCTCCCCATGCCTGCCTCTGCCCCAGTTAAGTGGCAGATAAATTGTCAGTTTAGGCCATCATCAGCTGGTGTAGGAGTGGCTCTAGGCTAGGAGTTAGCATCTGTTCTCTTGTTAGGAGCCACCTGGGAACTGAGACAGAGCAGGTGTGAAAATAAACAAGTGGAGGAAAACACAGGTAGTCTCAGCCAGCTTCTCACCCATGGTGTCCTTAGGGCATCAGGCTTTGGAGAGTTGCCCTTGAACTTTCACATGCCACACACATGCACTTCACCCATCACGTGTTCTTAGTACATATCTGAACCCTACATCTTCCTGAAGTAGACAGGGGAAAATCCAGAGGGCAGTGAATAATATCAGTGGTGACAGAGGGCCTTCTGCCCTTATCCCATGTCCACTGTGGGAAATAGGAAGGATAAGTCAAGCAGTCACATCCCTGAGAATGTGAGCCAGGCCCACGATTGCCACAGACAAGAAAAGAGGGCATCAGGGTAGAACCTGGCTCCTTTTCAAGGTTAAGTCCATTTACAAGACATGGCACCTTACAAAACCAGTGACCCAGAATTCTGGGACACTGGCTATATGCACGGTTGCTCTTGCTGGATGAACTTAAACTTTGTGACAGGTCATCAGGCCTAGGACTGTTTCTGCCTCTTTTTCAAGGTACTGAACCGATGAAGACATAAACAATATTATATGTGTGCACTCAAGTTGCGGCCTGACATGTGGCAGTCTGTGCTGGTGCCAAATGAGTGTCTGGGTGAATGTGGGTGTAAGTTTACCTTCCAATCTGTAAGAGACTTGTATGGCATTCCCCGACTTCTCTGTTGTTCTGTAGAGGCTGTGTTCAATATCAGCAACCCTTCTTCCCTCCATGCGAAAGCCTGAACTCTTTTTCTGGGAGGCCACTTAGTTCTTAGCCTGTGGCCCACTGACAGCTCCAACAGAATACCAGGATCAACTGCTCGTTTGGAACCTGATGAAAAAAATCTCTCTCTCTCTCTCTCTCTCTCTCTCTCTCTCTCTCTCTCTCTTTCTCTCTCTCTCTCTGTGTGTGTGTGTTATGCTGCTTTTATTATGATCTTAACATACCTTCTTAACATATTTCACTGTACCAAGAACCGGGACAGGTGGTATAATATGGAGCATAGGGCAAGTGTGTGACAAAAACCAGTACAGTGACGGGATGGTGGTGCCCATTTTAGAGGTACAGAAGTGTGCCACTGCAGGGGAACCATCTTAGGGTCTGTAGGATGATGGTTTTGACCTTTGCTTCATCTTCAGAATGACTCATGCTCAATCTATCTATCTATCCATCTATCTATTGAAAGACTTGACCTTCAAACATGGGTTACATATAAATCCTTTCCCCCAGTCTAATTGATCAAGCCCAGGTCATATACCACCTCTAGCCTAGCAACAGTTGTGGGCACCATCAAGCACCGATGTCACGAACCAAACAGGAAGCCATTTTGTGCTACTATTGGAGTGAAAGTCTGAGTTGGATGAGTGTCCTTTGAGAATGGAGGGGAGAAAAGAGGTGGTAGGCAGGCAAGTCTCCTTTACCCTGTGCACATCTGCCAGGTGTGCTGTGCAGCCTGGGTGGCTCCTCTCCTTGGGCTCATGCAATTTCCACCTGAAAGGATCTCCTATCCATAAAGACATTTTGTTCTGTGGCTCTGCGTCCAGGAACAGTGCCATCTCTACAAAATGCCTGTCTTTGTTTGCCCATTGACTGGCTAAAGGTTCCATGATCATGCCTCACAATGTCTCCTTTAGTTTCAAGGATCAAGGCAGGCCAAGAATCACTGACATGTGTTTAATTTGCGGGTTGATCCTATCTCTTATGGTGGAAGAGAGGTGCTGTGTCCTTACTCTATCCATGAGAAAGAGGTGTGTGGGCCAGGAAGCCACAATCTCAGGGGCTGATATTGCAGACCTGTTGGAAGATCGTCAGAAATGGTGCTGATGTCCTCTGACGGCAGAAGAACGGGCTTGTCAAGAAAACTCAGTGAGATGAAATGCCTGGACCTGAAGTCTGCACCCTCTTTCACTAGTGCTGTGAACTTTGCAAGGTTTATTTGTTGTGGTTCCAGAATTTAAAAAAGAATGTAATAAAATACATGGAATTTCTATTGTCATTTGAAGTGTACAGTTTAGTGGGTATGAGTTACATCCATGGTGTGGTGGAGCTGGCCTGGCACACATAAGATCCTACATTTGATCCCCAACACCAAAGTAAGAAAAAAAAACAGATAATATTCTTTGCCTAGAGAAGGGTAGAGACTCCAAATGGAGAGAGACTAGAAATGAGATGGACCTTTTGTAGGAGATAAACATGACCACAGAGACTTTCACTCATGTACTACAGGAACGTTGCATCCAAACTGGGCAGCTGCTGACATCCCTGACACAAAGGTGAGTCACTCTGATGGGGCTTCATATCTCTGAAGGTCGTATTGGTCACAGTCCTTTGTGAGGGCCAGGTCCTGTCACAACTGCATCTCTGTAGGAAGAAGTGAGTGGAGGAGCCAAGAGCACACTACATTCTGTCAGAAGAGGAGCTGAAACAGTTAAGGAGGAGCTTTCTGGAGGACCAAGCCAGAATGGCCTGGCATATTTGCTCTGAAATGTGTCATTGGCCTCAAAGGAGAAGCCACTCAATGGTCTTTATGCCTTTAGTCTTCAGAGGCTAAGCCATGCAGCCTCCGGAGCAGAACCCATGCTTTCTGCAGTGGGATAGGTCCTCCTCTGCCCAGTCACCATAGAAAGATGAAATCCTATCAAGAGTAGCCACTTGGTGATTTAAAAAAGAAAGAAAGGAAGAAAAAGAGAAAAAAGAAAGAAAGAAAGAAAGAGCTGAAATTGTTGCATTTTCTGGTTACAGCTATTCACAGCCATACAAGTTCACATTCTAAAAGAAGAGAAGACTTTGTCTTAAAAATAAATTACACAAGGATTATTTTCTTGTTGGAAAATTTTACAAAATGAAAATGACTCAGATGGGGTTCTTAAATAAATTAGCTGGGTTTAAATCTTCGTCTTTCTTGACTGTAGGGAGTGTAGCATAACCACTCAGAAGGAAAATACCTATAAACCGTCCTGGACCTTGGCATCCAGAACAAGGGCAGAATTAATGCCTCTCCTGGAGTGATATTTCAATATTATTTTAATAAATAAAGCTTGCCTGAAGATCTGAGAGTAAAACAGCCTCACTGATCAACCACTAAAAACCAGGCAGGTGGGGCTGGAGAAATGGCTCCGAGGTTAAGAACACTGGCTGCTCTTCCAGAGGTCCTGAGTTTAATTCCCAGCAACCACATGATGGCTCACAACCATCTGTAATGAGGTCTGGTGCCCTATTCTGACATAGAGGTGTACATGCAGAAGGAATATTGTATACATAATAAATACTTTCTTAAAAACTAGGCAGGTAACACACACCTTTAATACCAGTAGCCACACTAGTTGCCAGAGAAACTGGGCAATACCAGTTCCTTTAATACCATCCCTAGAGAGGATTATAAAACTGAAGGAGATGGCTCTCAAACTCAGTCTCATTCTAAGATTCCTGGAGGCTGGGTCCCCATTTTGGACTGAGGTCGAGGTAAGAGCCAGTGGCTGGCTGTTTTGCTTTTCGGATCTTCAGGTAGAACCCAAGTATCTGTCCCCAAGTTTTATTATTATTATTATTATTATTATTATTATTATTATTATTATTATT
>JABTXL010007734.1:10036797-10054384 GCA_025134845.1 Neodon shergylaensis
GAAGGAAGGAAGGAAGGAAGGAAGGAAGGAAGGAAGGAAGGAAGGAAGAAAAATAAAGTTTAAATTCCACCAAAGAGCAGACAAGGCATTACCTTTTTATTTGTTTTTTTTTTCTGTTTTTTTTTTGTTTTGTTTTTCGAGACAGGGTTTCTCCGTAGCTTTTCACAGAGATCCGCCTGCCTCTGCCTCCCGAGTGCTGGGATTAAAGGCGTGCGCCACCACCGCCCGGCTAGGCATTACCTTTTTAGAGGGTCATATGGTTTCATTTTGCCCCATCAGAGAGACCAGGCAGAAACTCCCCCACCTTCAGGATTTGTTCACCAGCCATGGACACTAGGCCTTCATGCCTTAAGTCTACAGTGTAGGCCCATATTTCTGTATAGCACAAAAGCCATAGGCCCAGTCTGAGCTGATCACATAGCTCTGCAGGCAAGCTGTCTCTGCCTAACAACAGCAAGGATGTACTTGTTAGAAATGTAGATCTCCTGAGGAGAGGTGTTGACTGAAACTGGTCAGGATGTTTGGTGCTTCCTTCCTTTGTAATTTGGAGGATGTTTTATAGAGATGCTAATTCATGGCCTACCTGACTGCTAGATGCGGACCTGACCTGAGCCTAGGCACCTGGTTGCCTAGGAGACAGCCTAATGTGTTACCACTCTATTGATGTGAGGATATATAAGGTGTTTGGAGAATAAACGAGAGATCTTTTTGGAGAGAGATCTGTAAGCTGCGTCAGTTTATTCCTCGCGACTCCGTTCCAGCCGGGTTAGGGTATCTGTGTTGGACCCACACGGGCTCCGACACTACAGTCTGGGTGTATTGCTCAAGCAACTCTGTTCTAAAGGGAAGCTGGTGGTACCAAGCTAGACAGAGGTGCTGGGCTGTGTCCGCAGCCACGATTCCCCCCCACACACCCCCAGCAAAGAACTTTCTCTGCAGCCTCCACCTCACCCCGCTTCTCCAGGGAGGGAGGGAGGAAAGGTGGTCCACCTCTGGGTCTTGCTGGTCAAGCAGAGGTCCACCAGAAGGACCTAGTTGGTTCTATAACACAGTACACTAAGCCAGCCCTAAGAAGTCTGATGATTCTACGCTCTTAGGGCCCTTCCCATGCTCTCACCTGCATCTTGGGAGAACTCTATGTAGTTCTGGAGTTTTCCCTGATTTTGTGTGCCAGGACTGGCTCTTCCCGTGAATCGGTGAATCAGTGCCTAGTGCGGTGACAGACCTTCTGAAGATGCACGCTGGTCCTAAGGGCCATTTGAGCCCAGGATTTATATGGACCAGAAATAAAGCTGTCTGTGCACGGCTACTGTGTGTGTTTCTGAGATGGGTGATTACTGCATGGTGGCCTCTGCCTGTTTTCCCACGCTGGTGGCAAAGGCCTGCAGACTGTCGGTGACTGCCGGACTTTACTTTCCTGGCCTATTTGTATTCCTTTCCCTCCTGATTTCCAAGCTAGATCTTTGGCTGGGTAGAATTAAGGCCAAAATTGCTTGCATTTCCGCCTGAAATTAGTTAAATTTTCCCTATCTTTTGCTTTAATGACTTCAATGGAGATTAATAAAAGCCCGATGATACGCAGCAACTACCCCACAAGTCCCGCCCACACCCTATCTTGGAGGGTCCAGCACAGGGTAAAATAGAACATTTGAACTTCAGGCATCCATGTCCTCCCCACACAACCGAGCCCTGAACTCTGGCCTCGGGGGCCTGGCTGCCAACAGATCGCTGGCGCCCATACTCACCTCCCACACACAAGCCACTATCCACCCAACATGGCCTGCTGGAAGTGCACCTTCCTCGTATGGAGGGAGGCGAATTTACTTTCATTCAATACCTGTTTCTCTACTCTGATTTCCCCTTAGCTCCTTCAATTTGTGTATCCTCCCCTGGAGACAGGAACCTACCTACCGTCACAGTTAATCCCTGTTCTTCAGGGTCCCCACTCCTGTCCTTCTTTCTTCTCCGAGGGCTCCAGGCCCCAGACCACTCTAAACCCTTCCCCCAAAGAAGCAGATCTTGAACTTCGCTCGCCAGCTTGAGGGAGACCTGACAGTTCGACGACAGAGAGACAGACCTTCATTCCCTCAGCCCTCGGAAGCCAAGCTTTGCCTGGAGCCACAGTCCAGTCTTAGAGATTTCGGATGTGCTGACTTCGAAGTTTCTCACACCTGAAAATGGGATTCGTGAGGCCATGGTTCTGAATCCAATGGAGCTGAAGCTTGCTCCCCCGACCTCGTCTAATGGCAGGAGCAGACACGATGTACTGTCGCAGAAGATACCTAAAGTACCTTGTGTCTATAAAGTCGGTGATTGTGTCCGTGCGACGGTGCCCCGTGGCTGCCATGACCGAGCCCCTTCCAGCCAGACTCCAATAAAGCTGGACATCTTGAAGTGGTGTGGCACCACCCACCGAGCAGTTCCTGAAGCAAGAGCCCGCAGCGCGGCGCACAGTAGTGGGGCCCGGGAACTGCAGCGGCCTGGAGAATTGGAAAAACTCCAAGCCGGAACGAGGGTCTGCCCGCCGCCGCGCCACCAGGATGACAGGCGCTCAGCAGCCAGAGACACAGCGCAGCGGCGGTGTTCAGGTCCATGGGCTCCGTGGGCTGGTCCGCAGCGCGACACAGGCTCCGTGGCTCCGGGAAGTTCCCTTTTGAACATGGTGTTTAATAATGGGGGAAGTGTGCACAGCAAACCGCTGCCCGCCTTCTCTCCCATCCCACCCCCGCCCAGCGCCCGGAGCAGTGCCCCCTGCTAAACGCTCGACCCGCACTTCTGAGCCCCCCAACTTAGGCCTGTCGCGCGCAATGCAGGGCAGGAGCCGCCTCCCCTCGCTGCTGCATCCTGTTTCAGTCCCTGCCAAGCGAGGGCCACCAGCTGGAGGATCGCACCAAAAGCACTCAGGCACTGTGTCACCCCTCTCCACCTCACCCCAAGACCTGAGCACTCTTCTTAACTGGATGGTGGGGCATCGCGCGTACCCGCCCAGCTTCCTCCCCTCTCTTCTGCCCTGAATGACGCCTTTTTCCTGCTATGTTATACTAGGGTGGCCAGACCCAAACCAAGGCAAGACTGGGCTCTACCGTCTGGGGGACGAGCGATCACATCTCTTTAAGGTGGGGGGAACAAAAGGCAACAGGCTACTGGTATGTTTGTAGGTAGCTACGAGCCTGGAGGGAGCGCTCTGGAGCCACTAGGGTTATAGCACCCTTCCAGCATGGGTGGAAAAGGCTTCCACCTCCGCCCTATCAAGAGGGGACGCCTGAGCATGCACACACGCAGGCCTGATTTGGCTAACTCTGTTTCTAAAGAGCGGGCTGCGCTGAGGAGGGAGGTAGCCAGTCTGTGTCAATTCAGTTCAGACAAATCCCACAGAGAGAGAGTGTGTGTGTGAGTCCAGAAAATAGACAATCAACTGTCAGAAGGCTTTGAGGGCCTGAACCACACCCACTCCCCTTTACCTTAAAATTGCATTGGATACCAAACTGAACATCTAAACCCGGCCTGTACAGGTCGAGGGCTATCTAAAAGCTTGGGCATGGGGGACGCATGCAACACACACACACACACACACACACAGCCTCTTATTCTTCCCAAGCAGTTCTTTCCTTCTTCTGGACCAGAGAAGCAGAGCTCAATCTGGGCCCTTGGGATGTTTGGGAGCTGGAAGGAACGCCCTGGCCAGGGTCAATACTTGCAGGGTTAATACTTGAAGGATTCCTTGAGAGACATAAGGCCGAAGCTCAGTCTGTAGCAGGCATCTGTGCTCCTGGACCAAGGTTTGTGCTGCCTGCCTCCTCCCAGCCTTCCTGCTGTAGCCCAGATGGCAATGGCGGACAACTGGGATGACAACCTGCCTTTGGTGCCCAGGTTGGAGACCAGATGAAAAAGCCATAGTAGTTATGGGTTTCCTTCTTTGGGGTCCCTGAGGAAATGGCTCTGGTAGGACAGAGACTTCCTACTGTAATTCTTTTCCCACCTACCCGCCCAGTCAGGGGTCTCTTTGCACGGAGGAACACTGGGTCCTGGCTGCCCTTCTTTCTATTTTAGATGTGCAAGTCAGGACTGTGTGTTTCCCATGTCAATTCCGTGTGGAAACACTGAGATCCCCAGGCTGCCATTGTCCAGGTTCAAGATCTGGCTTCATCCACTAACCAGAGACCTGAACTCAAGCCCTTGAACCTCTGGCTGCAAGTCCCTCCCCCTTCCTGGCTTTGCCTTTTGCCAACTATAGTGAGACTGATTAACAATCACATGTCAACCTAGGGATAGTGAAGGATGGAGGAACCGCGACAGAAGGGCCAGGAGTGTGTCCTCTGTGTGGACGCACCATGATCTCTGACCTCCAATCCAGAGCAGAGAGAGGGTAAAGGGAGAGTGGGTCCTGGCTTAGGTCTCCCTGAAGGGGGATGGAGAGAGAGAGGTGACAACAACCACCCTCCCCCGCCCCCACAGAGGTGTCTACTTGCCTCTTCCTTCTCTTCTGATAACTCTGGCTCCTCTACCAGCCCCTAGGAAGGCTTAAGTCTCTCCCAGAAAGACCTGGGACAGCGGAAGTAAAGATTCCAGCAGCTTCTGGCAGCAGTACTCCTGTATGCCCAGGGCTAGTCTTCCTCAAATTGCAGGAATTTCCCATGCTTAACCTGTAACTAGGCTGCCAGGCTGCCCGTGTTGCCCCAAGCAACAGCTCTGGCATTCACACTGAAGTCCTCAAATCCCAGGCCTAGGACCTCTGGGTGTGGCCTGTTCTGTGGCCCAGACCACCCTGTGAGGGAGGCGGGAGAGATAATGAGAGAAGGTAGCTTCTTTCCCAGAGCCCTTCCTAGAGGTGCTTTTCAGTGCCTCCTAGGTGGGACAAACCGCAGAGGACTGGCGGATAGTGCCATCTGCTGGCAAGAGTGTGTAACAGCGCCTGGCTGATTAAGCCTGGCCTCTGAACTACCCTTTTGGGAGGTGTCCTGGGAGAAGAGATGTCCACACTCAGTGAGACCAAGAGAAACACACTAAGGTGTGGGGGAGGAGCTGGCCTTCAAACCACCATTACTGTGGACTTCCTTTGTGACCCTGATAGAGATGACCTCTATCCATAATCCTAGCATTCAGGAGGCAAAGTGATTTTGACTTTTGAGCCAGCCATAATGAGACACTATCTCTCCAAACAGGTCAAGTCTAATATCCTCTGCCTCTTTGAAAGGGCATAGGGTGTGATCTTGCTGAAGAAGGTGTGTCACGGGGGGTGGGCTTCCATGCCAGGCCCAGTCTCTCTCTCCCTCTGCCTGCTGTCTGCAGATCAGGAAGGAAAGCTCTCAGCCACTGTTCCAGCGCCATGCCTGTCTGCTTCCCGCCATGATGGCAATGCACTAACCCTCTGAAACTGGAAGCAAGCTCCCAATTAAATGCTTTCTTCTATGAGTTAGCTTCATCATGGTGTCTCTTCACAGCAACAGAACAGTAACTATGACAACATCTAAAATTAAAAAATCAACAAGGACTTTTGGAATCAAAGCTTATTGTGTAATAATTTGGAATGTCCATCCCTCTGACCTTGATCATAGAACCCAGGGTTTCTGTTCTAGACACACAACAATGAAGGGAGCAGCACTGGTCAGTGTTTGTCAACTTGACACAAGCTATAGTCACCTGGGAAGAGGGACCTCAACTGGGGAGCTGCCTCCATAAAACTGGTAAAGCCAGGTAGTGGCGGTGCACACCTTTAATCCCATCACTCGGGAGGCAGAGGCAGGCGGATCTCTGTGAGTCTGAGGCCAGCCTGGTCTACAAAGTAAGTTCCAGGATAGCTAGGACTACACAGGGAAACCCTGTCTTGGGGGAAAAATAATAAAATTGTGTGTGTGTGTGTGTGTCTGCAGAGACCAGAAGAGGGCATCAGATCCTCTGGAGCTAGAGTTGCAGACAGTTGTGAACAACCTGATGTGGGTGGTTGGAATAGAACTCAAGTCCTCTGGGAAAGCAGCAGACTCCCCTATATATTCCAGAAGTAAGCCCCATGCCCCCTTTGAGCCACAAGGGAATGTGAAAGGTTTTCCTTTTCTGGCCCTCAAAGCAGTCAAAGCAGAAGGAAGGCTGTTGGTGGCGGCTTTTGATCCACAGCACCTGCCACACATTCCACCTCTCTCAGTTGCTATGAGCATCAGTGAAAGAACAGATAAAATGAGCAGGTCCTAAGACAGTCCATCCCACTAGAAACAAAGGAGATGCTTGGACATGGCAGGTCAGAGTTCATCCCCCTGCTGAACTAAGAGTCCACAGCACTGGAGGCCTAACTCCCCTCCAGGGGATGGGCACATGGAGTGGTCCCCACACAGGAGGGAGGAGTCTTGTGCAACATGGTCCTTGTTACTACTGCCTGCACCATGGAGCTGAGCAGGAAGCACACAGTATCAGATTTAGATCCCACATTCCAGGCATTGTACACAGTATGCACTGGAGCCTGTGAGACCCACAGAAGGTGAATTGGAATTGCTATCAAGGAAGTGGGTCACTTTCACAGGAATCCTGTGGTACCCCTGGCAGGCACCAGGCAGGCTGAGATTCCTGTAGTGCACGGGAAAGCCCAGCTCACTGGCTCACACAGTATTGGTGGCAGGTATGCTAGCAGCCTGGAGTCTCGTGGGGAGTCCCCACTAGGGTCTCTCAAGACAGCTCTTTGGGGCTCTCATGGTAAAGGGTGCCACCCAGATCCTTCGCTTTATTTGTCTCCTTTCCACCCACATCTGAGTCTTAAGTCCTTAGGTCCTGACCATTTACATTCAATGATCTCCACATCCCAGGTCCTGCAGTCTCTCTTGTCCAAAACAGACTCATCATTATACCACCTCAGGGTTCTTCCAAGTGTCCAAGCCACAAGCTAAACTATAGCACTATAGCAGCATCTTTTTATAGTCTCTGTCTCTCTCTCTCTCTCTCTCTCTCTGTCTCTCTGTCTCTCTCTCTCCTAGGTCTCAAGTGCCCCAGGCTGACTTGGCCTCAAACTCACTGTGGAGTAGAGGGTGACCTTGAACTTCTGGTCCTCCTGAGTGCTGGACTTACCACCATGGGTTTACATGGTGCTGGGCATGAAGCTCATGCCCTCGTGTATGGCAGGCAAGCGCTCTAAAGACAGAGCCTCATCTCAGCCCACTGCAGCACCTTGACTCCTCTGTTCACCCCCATCTCCTGGGGTTCTCACACCTGTGCCCTATTCTGCAGCTCAGCAGCCTTCACGGTTTCCCCCACTCTGGAGTGCTCGGCAGGTCTGTCATCTCCATACTAACGCACAAGGACGTCCCTTTGTGTGCAGTTTTCTGATGACCAAAGTTGGTTTCCAGGTCAGTGTAGCGTCCTAAGCTCAAACACTGAGTACTTCCTGCCCGGACTCCTGCTTGCCTCCTAAGCTCAAACACTGAGTACTTCCTGCCCGGACTCCTGCTTGCCTCCTGGGCTCAGGTCCCGCTGATCCCCTAGTCTCTGGAGCTCCCACACAATATCGCCCCCCACTCTGGCTCAGCAGTTCTCGGTTCCCTAGGACCTGCTCCTTTCCAAAGCCCTTTCCGACTCCACTTCTTCCTGCAATGGGCAGGAAGAATAAGGGGGATGGGAGGGAAGGGATGGGGAAAGGAGAGGAGGGTTTAGGATGGGACAGGAGGGGAGGGTGCATGAAAACCTTTGTTCCCGCCTGTGCGATGGCTCAGTGAGTGACAACATTTTCTATGCAAGCTTGGTGATTCCACCCGGAAATCCATGGCGGGGGGTTGGGGAAGAAGAGATAAACGGGAAGGGGAGAGGGGAAAAGGGAGAGGGTGATTGGTTGCATAAGTGAAACCGACCCCAGGAGAGGAGAGAGCGCTTTTGCAGTCTTTTGCAGCGAGCTGTAGGAGAGCAGTTTGAGGACTAGCGGCTGCAGTCCTATCGCCTTAGAGGCCTAAGCATGTACTGGGATTAAATGGCATCAGGCGCCAAATTTATGAGGTGACTATGGGGCATCTGCAGAGGACTGAAAAGCAAAGCACCCCAATACCCCATAGGCCACGGAGGCTGCGAGGTGCAAGACGCGCCAGCAGGGGGCGGGCCAGAGCCGGGGAGGTGGCGCGGAGCCCGAGTTGGGCGGGGCCGGAACGCAGCGACGCTGGTGACGCCCGGTCCCGTGATCGTCCACCCGCCCGCAGCCAACATGCAGTCCCCGGCGGTGCTTGTCACCTCAAGGTGAGCCAGACCCTCGACCCTTGCGTCCCGGGCACCCTAGCAACCTGGCGGTTTATTCCGGTGCACCCCACTACCCTGCGGGTGTGGTGGGGCACCATCTAGTATCCCTGATTTTACAGACAAGGAAGCTGAGGCCAAGCACTCATCCAAGACTCTAGAAGGACCTGGGACTGGCTGGGATAGGGGGCCATTCCCTGTCCTTGCGTCCTTGGGGGTCATTTCTTTCGATCCCCCAAACCTTTCAGTGCTAGTTCTGTGTGTACCAGCCTGATGCTAAGCACCAGGGACGAGGTGAATCAAACAAGCTGGTCGTGCAGGGGATACCCGCACCAGGGTGGCCGGTGCTGCGGGAGGAAGGGGCCAGTAAGTTCCAGTTGCCCTGGGAACACTGCTGCTGTTGGGCGCCACCACGTGAAGCTGAGACCCTGACCGTTGGCGATGGAGAGAGGTCAGGAGCTTCCGCATTAGGGCCAAAGGCAGTGCGCACCCACCCAGAGCCACACCTAAGGGACCCAGCTGGGAGAGAATTTGGGAAAGCTGGAAGGGGAGTGGTCCTACTTGTTCCTAGGTTTTTAAGTAACTTTAAAATGGTGAACTTCAAGGATATTCGTATACTCTGTCTTTGCTCTCCCTACATAAACTTATTGTGTAAATGGACATAACACCCACAGGTTCAGCTGTACTCCCAGCTCCCTGTCTCGGATTGCCTAATTCTGTACATAACCCCTGTTGTTGGAAGCTTTTTGGTTTGGTTAATGAGGCTTCGGCCGCATCTGCGTTAGATCAGTTATCCCTGTCGTCCCATGAGTTCTTTTCTTTCACTGAGCCTCAGTTTCCCTTTCTGTAGATAGAGGCTCCATATAGACAAGTGTAAGCATGGGAGCAGTACATGTCCCTGTGGGCCACGCCAGGCAGACCCATGGCCGTGAACTTGGCGCTGGTGGCTAGGAAGTGTAGTGGTGGCCTCCCTCAGTGACTGGTGTTACAGAGAGCGCTGCTGGTCGTGAGGGCAGAGGCCATTCTGATAATCACAGTAGACCCTGGGAGCTTGCCTTCAAGTAATGCTGACACCTTTGCAAGTGCTGAGGTGACCTTGGACCCAGGCTCAACTGACGTTTCCAGCCTTCTGCTGGATGTCTCCCAGACTTCCTGCACGCATCCAACCAGCAGGTGTTTTCCCAGAGGCCTCTTATGTGGATAATACTGGTCCAGGTTGGGTTTTTTGTTTGTTTTTTTTCCCCCTGAGACAGGGTTTCTCTGTCCTGGAACTAGCTCTTGTAGACCAGGCTGGCCTTGAACTTACAGAGATCTGCCTGCCTCTGCCTCCCGAGTACTGGAATTAAAGGCGTGTGCCACCACTGCCCGGCTAGTCCAGGTTTTAGGATACGTTAGTGAGGCTCTGGTGGGAACAGGTGGGCCATAGGAAAATCCAAGCTATGTCAAGGACAGTAAGTGCTAAGGAAGAAGGTGAAAAGACAGGCGATCTGGGCATCGACTCGAGTTTCATATAGTGTGGTCGAGGGACATCTTTCTGTGAGATGGCAGGTGAGCAGACTCTTGAGAAGCCCCCTGAGGGACAGAACTATACAAAGGAAATCTTAACCTGTACTCAGCCAAGAAGACAGCAAGAGCCACAGTCCGGAGGCCAGGGTCCTGAAGGAGAGGGAGCGTAGAGAGTGGGAGGTGGCCCTGGAGAGCCCACAATAGAGAAAGATAATGAGGTTTCGTTCTCAGTGTGATGGAAAAGCACAGACAGAGAGGTCCCATGACTAGGGGTACAGAGACCCTGTGGCTGCTGCACCCATGTTCTGCTGGCACTGCCTGGAATCCCTCAACCCCACTGAGGGGAAGAGAAGCTGAGGCCTACTTAGGTTCTCTGTGCCTTCTGAATCCGGTGAGGTTGTGAGGGAGGCGAGGATGTGGAGATCGGTGGTAGGGCTACCATCCTGAGCTTACTGCTTCCTGGGACGGGGAGCAGGTGGGACAGGGAAATCGGCATTTGTTCAGACGGGTTCATTGTAGACCATGATTGACAGTCAAACGGAGGTGTTAGATAAGAGGCAGGATGGCCTGGAAGAAAGAGTCCGGGTCGCAGGTAGGAATTGGGGTACCATTGGGCTGGGGTGTCGTGGAAGGCCTTGAGTCTGGCTGAGGCCTATAGAGGGCGGTGTGAGCCAGATCATGGTAAGCCGTGGGCAATGGGATCTAGGGACCTGTAGTCACACGGCAGTTGAGCGGCTTGGTTTAGTGCTCCTGAAGCATGCTGCCAACTACTTGCTTTTGTGATTTCTGGAGGAATTTTTAAAAAGAAGGGCGTGCCTGGCGGTGGTGACACACACCTTTTCCCCAACACTCTGGAGGCAGATCTCTGTGAATTCATGGTCAGCCTGGTACAGAGTTAGTTCTAGGGCAGCTAGGGCTGTTACACAGAGAGCTCCTGTCTCGAAGAGAGAGAGAAAGGCGAAGTGGGTACCTTTCGGCGGGCCCTGCTAAGGTATGCCACTAAGCAAGTTAGTGCAAGGGGTTTGTTGGGGGCGAGGAATAGCGAAAGAATGAACGGTCTTGAAGTGAGCACATGAGAAAGGCAGGCAGAGAGAACAGACTAGAGAAGCAATTGAGCGAACTGTGCCTGGCGGGCACTTTTAAAGGATGCACACATCACATAGCTGACAGAAAGGCACCTGGCGACGGTGATGACGTAACTGCCTTGGCAGCGGGAAATAACAATTCTAGTTGTACAAGAACACACCCAGACCGTGCAGGTGTTGTCTGTAGGCAGAGCTGAGCAGATGCGAATGAAGTAAGATAGCAAAACTTTAAGCTATTTAAGATCTGCCCTAACCAACCTCAGGCTTGCCGGGCGGTGGTGGCGCACTCATTTAATCCCAGCACTCAGGAGGCAGATGCAGGCGGATCTCTGTGAGTTCGAGGCCAGCCTGTTCTAAAAGTGCTAGTTCCAGGACAGGCATCAAAGCTACAGAGAGAAACCCTATTGTGAAAAACAAACAAACAAACCTCAGGCTTATGATTCAGATGCTTATGCTGTCCAGGGACCACATCTTGAGAACTCTATGTCTGGATGAGGTCGTGTTCCCAGGCTTCCTGCTCTGGCCTGAACTTAATGGTCAGGAGTTTCAGGGAGAGACAGGGGAGTGTAATTGTGCCGATCGGGCAGAGTTGCCTGGACACAGGGCAGAGGAAGCATAAATGGGCATTTCTAATCCAGCTCAGCCCTAGGTGCGAAGACAAGGAACCCAAGCCTGAGACGTAGCGATTCCTACTGGCCAGTTCGCTCAGCCGCTGGGGTCAATACCACGGGGGATAGGAACAGAATGCGGAGTTCAGTTCCGGGTATGGGTGGCTGACCAACCTGCACGTCACTGGCCAAGCCTGCCGACTTGAACCTGATCTTGGCCTGCCTTCCTTCGCTTTGCAGGCAAGTGCAGAATGTCCACACAGGCCTTGACTTGACTGTGCCACAGCACCAGGAAGTGCGGGGCAAGATGATGTCCGGCCACGTGGAATACCAGATCCTAGTGGTGACCCGCTTGGCTGTGTTCAAGTCTGCCAAGCACCGGCCTGAAGATGTTGTCCAGTTCTTGGTGAGCAGAGGGCCCTAGCCATGATCCTCTGAGGGTGCCCAGGCAGGGTGTCTGCCCCTCAGGGTCCAGTAGCATTAGCATGCTGACACTTCCCTAGGGTCTAGAGCGCTAGGCTGTGGGATGACTGGAACACCAGAGTAGACCCATACTGCGAGTCCTCAGGAAGGCAGACTTGTGAAGGACATAGATGTGATAGGCACACAGAGGAGACTGGGAATGTGTAGTGGGTGCTCCTAATACACCTTGGAGAGAAGAGAAGATTCTGGAAACTTCCTGGAAGAGGTGAAGGTGGGACTGTGTTTTAAAGAATTGATGGTGTTACTGGGCAGTGGTGGTACAAGCCTTTAATTCCAGCACTGAGAGGCACAGGCTAGCGGATCTCTGGGAGTTCAAGGCCAGCCTGGTCTACAGAGTTGAGTTCCAGGACATCCAGGGCTCCACAGAAAATCTCTGTCTTGAGAGAGAAGTTGGGGGAGGGTACTGATCAGCAGGGGAGAAGTGAAAGGTGTCCCAGAAAGAAGGCAAAGGAACTGGGAAGGGGCTGAGAATTTGGAGCCTCTGAGCGGTTGATCATGGTCTTGGGAGGACACAAGGGTTGGGGACATGCAGGACACAGCTGGACCTGTACTTGTCTTGCAGACAAATCATTTTAAGCAGAGACATGACGGTCCCATCTGCCTTTAACCAAAGAGTCTAGTAACAGCAAGGCATGGGGATCAGGAGACCAGGAGCCTGGCCCTGGGGACAACACAGAAAGCAGCCAGGCTGGAAGCTGCAGAAGCAGGAGATGGGGCGAGGAGAGTGTGAGGTACTTCCAGTATGCAGCTTCCATTCTCAAGGTCAGCAACACTGATGGAGAGCAGGTTCGAGACTGGTCAGTGCGCTATCCACCCATTGGATCGACTCAGGAAGCCCAGCATAGAAGTGGGCCCGGCCTGAGACATCAGCTTGGAAGTCTTGTCAAGAACTAGGAGTGGATAGCAGGGAGAAGAGCCGAGGAAGAAATCCTGGAGACACCAGCAAGCCAGCAGCAGTTGAGTCTGGCATCAGGGCAGAAAAGTGAGGCTGGGTGAACAGAGAACTTCAAAAAAGGAGTGCTGTGTTTCCACATTTATCTACCCTTTGGTCCAGACCTGGTGAGCAGGAAAGACGGGATGGAAGGATAAGGTAGGGGAACCAGGAGGGCGCAGCCTGCTGCAGGTTGGTTCCACAACTCCAGGCATCTGAAACGAAAGGAAAATGATGAGTGTACAGCTCCGTGACAGCGAGGGACCAAGTTTATAAGGATGATGTAAGAGGGTGAAGAGATGGCTCAGAGGTTAAGAGCACTGGTTGCTCTTCCAGAGAACCCGGGTTCAATTCCCAGCACCCATGGGGCAGCTCCCAACTGTCTGTAAGTGCAGTTCCAGGGGACCCAGCACCCTCACACAGACATACACACAGGCAAACCATTAATGCACATTAAAAAAAAAAAAAAGATAGTGTAAGTCACAAATCTTTCCTTAAGGGACGTTCCACAACCGGGCTGTTTTTCATCTGACTGCTCCTTAGACCAACTCCTAGGTCGAACCTAGGGACCTAGGTGGAACACGAGCCAATTCTGGGTCTGCCGTGTTCTGAGAGTGGGTCCGCTCTGGGGGGCCGTTTGCAGCTCCTAGTAATCTGCCTGACCTCAGATTACCTGAGTTCAGTGCACCCACGCATTCAGAGCCGAGCAGACAGAAAGGGAGTGAATGATGCCGGGGCCTGACGGAGAGGCAGCATCTTGGGGACACTTGGGGTGCCATTGCAGCCTGCTCTGTCCTGT
The DNA here is from genome assembly GCA_025134845.1 of Neodon shergylaensis. Lineage (NCBI taxonomy): Eukaryota > Metazoa > Chordata > Mammalia > Rodentia > Cricetidae > Neodon > Neodon shergylaensis. The sequence continues at coordinate 10,050,409 of JABTXL010007734.1, forward strand.
ACGGAGGACCGCACGTTAGGGCAGGGTGAATGAAAGGTCACCTGGGACACTTTCACATGCCACGCTAGTGCTGCTTTGCCCCAAACAGTGATGCCCACGCCCCGTGGAAAGCATGCTGGGGTGCGTCCAAAGCGTGGGCATGTGCATACAGGCTGGTGCAGCGCTTCGCAGATCTTAAATACCTAAGAGGGCAAAGGAAAACTCATTTGCCGTGGTATCCAAGGGTGTAGCCCAGAGTTATCCCCCTGGGATTTTATGAGTTAGCTAAAAGAATTCATATTTCGTGTACGTTCCTTAGAAGGATATATACTTTTTAATAAACTCAAGCATTTAGTTGCTAGCCATGGCATAAAGCCAGCCTCCCACCGGGGGGAGGCACTGTATTTGAGATCTGGCAGCCTCAGGTAAAGTATGACTGTGCCTGTAAACCCTGATTGCACAGTCATTGTACACTTACCAGAGGACCGTGAGGTAGCATCGCTGTCAACCCAGTGCTCCGCAGTGCTTGCCATACACAGTCACCGGGTATTTTGGTGCTCACACTTTAGCTCCCTGTCGCTCTTGTCACATTTGCTGGCAGCTGCTTGATGTTCTGCCTGGAACACGAGTGGGTGAGGGAGCCGTGGACTGTGCCAGAGCGCCTGAGACTTACAGCTCACACTGCCTGTTTTGTGGAGCCTGAGCCTGCAGGGAGCAGTTAGGCCAGCAGGGGGTGCTCACTCCCCACTGTGACTTGGCTGCTGCTGCCAGAGCCTCAGAACTCAGGAATTCAGGTGGGAACCTGAGAAACTGGTGCCCAGGGGATCCTCTTTACTCTTTCCTCGAGAGTTCTTCCCGGAAAAGTGCCAGAGACAGTTTGGAACTATAGGCAACAGCTTCCTATCCTAGGGGACTCCCCGTTTGGAGGGTTCTGAAGCTCCCTCATTGCCACCCTCAACTGCACAGCCAGTTCCTGGTGTCTAGGAAGTTGAAATGGGGTGGTACGCTGGTTAATGAGCTGTGGACCACACCCTTCCAGAGCCCCAGTGATGGCACCACCCTCAGTCCAGTCACACACCCCTGTACATACTTAAGACGGTACCTCCAGGTCTGGGGGTGCAGGTCATTCATACCTTCATCCTCAACGGTGCCACACATGCCCTGTGGAGATGGGTTTACTCTCTAGGGAAGCACCAACCAGTTCGGGACTGAGGAAACCCAGGGTGCTGGGGAAGGCCAGGGCATAAGGCACGTGACTTATCTGAGCTCATATGGATTATATAGATCCCAGTAGAAGCGCACAGGGCTGTGGCTACTCACTGCATGAAGCCCAGATCCAGCTAGAGAGTTCTGTGTCAGCACATGCATAACGAGTCTATGAAAAAGCAGTGATCGCTAAGCTGTGGGGAGGTTCAGAACTGGGAGGAGGTGGAGACGGCGGTTATAGCCTGTGACCTGCAGTAAGCCGAGTGCTGCCTTTGGAGACTCAGGGGACACCTGGTGGCAGCAGCAGGCGATGTGTCACCCATGCGTCAGGGACTCCTGCTGGGCAGTTCTCAGCTCTGCCCCATGCAGGACAGGCCCCACCGGAAGGCCGGTTCAAGTCAGAGGATGATCAAGATGTCTGTGCTGTGAAAAAGTGATTCATGGTGCTGTCGCAATATGGCCCGTCACCTGCCAGGTGCCGAACTCACTCTGGGCAGGCTCAGATAGACCAGAATAGGTGTAGGCCGTGGTCATTTGCAGGCCACGTAGGTCCCTGTAAAGGGCTGTACACAGAACCTGCAGCAGTGCCTTAGGCCTCTGCACTCCTGAATCCTTCCTTCAGGACTTTAGACTCTCTGGGGACCGGAGAGTGAGGCTGAGGGGCAACAGCAGCATAGCTCAGCAGGGCATAGGTGGGCCTGCTCCGGGCACATATCTGGTCAGGGTGAAGAAGTTTCTTACCCTTGGCTCTTCTCTCAGGAAACCACATACTCCTCTCATTCCAGGTCTCCAAAAAATACAGCGAGATCGAGGAGTTTTACCAGAAACTGAGCAATCATTACCCGGCAGCCAGCTTGCCCCCACTGCCTAGGAAGGTCCTGTTTGTTGGGGAGTCTGACATTCGGGAAAGGAGAGCCATGTTTGATGAAATTCTGCGCTGTGTCTCCAAGGATGCCCAGTTGGCGGGCAGCCCAGAGCTGCTAGAATTCCTAGGTACCTGAGGCTTTGTCCCATGTCCCTGAGGTCTCTGCAGCCCAGAACCCCACCACCACCACTGTGACCCAGTGGGCAGCCCATTGCCACCCTCCATGCCCTGTAAGCTTTAGCAAAGCTCTTGGGCCTCAGTGACCTCCTGGGCTGGATGGTAAGAAGGAGCCCCAGCCCTCAAGGAACTAACCTCCAGATGCCAGCAGGTATTCATAGAGGGACCTCGCCATGGCCTTCCTAGCCATCTCATTATATATCTTTCTTAACTTAGACACTTGTGTGTGCACATCCCTCTGCCTTCTGCCAATCAGACCTGACAGCCTGTGACATCCAAAAAACACGGTGCCTCCCCACCGAACCTGCTGACTGGGTCCCCTGTGGATATCACAATCAGCCCATACCCCACATAAAGAGTATGGGTGTGATCTGACACTCCTATAGCCAACTCCAAGGACCTCAAACTCGTCTTTATAGTATCAGGACGTCCCCCTCCCCCTTCCCTCTTTCATCAGTGTTCACATAAGAGAAGTAATTTACTGATGGAGATTGGGGGTGAATGAACTAACACACATGAGATGCTTCAAACAGAGCCTATTATCCAGGGGGTGTTATTTTAATACTGCACCCTCCAGCACTCTTGTCTACTTAAATCCCCCTGAGCGAGCATCTGCCCTTCATCCCTGGATGATGGGGCCAGGCCACGCCTACGTCTGATGCCTATCTCTCTCTCCTCATCCCCTCCCTTTTCCCGACAGCCCTTTAACTTTGCTCTTTTCTGATCTCGTGGATCTCCACTTCTATGGTTCTATGGGATGTAATTCCCATAAACCAAATGTGAAAGAACGCTTTTTAGGATTTTTAACTACTGAGTGATGTTTGTTCCTTTAAGACAGAGCTTAAATATGTAGTCCTGTTGTCTTGAAACTCACTACAAAGACCAGGCTGGCCTAAAACTCACAGAGATCTGCCTGCCTCTGCCTCCTCAGTGCTGGGATTAAAGGTATGCACCACCATGCCTGGCTGAGTGATTTCTTTTTAAGTGATGGTTTCAAAAAGTGGCTACCCAGTCACTGCTTGTGTGGAAACGAACAAACAGTCCAAACCTATGCTTCTCAAAGTGTCCGCTGGGGAGGACTATCTGTTTATTCCCAGGCTTTCACAGACAGATATTACGTGTGCAGATGCCGTAGTGACATGCCAAGCCTCTATTTCTGGGGGCTTGCTTCCCCTTTCTGAACTGAACTTACCACAAACACCTGCCTGTCATGCTTTGAGAACTGATGCTAGCCCAGTTGTCCTGGGATGGTCGCGGTTTGTTCTGGAATCTCCCACATGCTCACCGCACTCATTCGGGTAGAGATCTGATCACGCAGGCTCCTGGAGTTGTCTGCCTATGGTGAGGTTGTCAGAGTCCCTGGCGGGGATTTACTACAGCAAGGCATTGAGAAAGAGACAGTCCCGCTCAAGCCTCATTGTACACTGGCTGGCTGGTGTGCTTCACCACCGGGTTTGCTGGGCACCGGCTTGGCTGTTTCTGTGGTAGAGCTGACTCTGAGTTTTGTGGCATGCTGTCCTCTGGCATGACACAGCTGCTGCTCTCTTGGATTCTTAGCGGCTGTGATCACTAACCTGTATGTGAAGCACAAAAGATGGGTCTGTTTACTTTCCCTCCTGGATGTTGGAGGGACTCAGAAGGCCCCACCTCTCCCTGGGTGACAGATAAGGCGGATGGAGGGTCAGACAGACTGATAGGTAAGTGGATGGATGGATGGATGGATGGATGGATGGATGGATGGATGGATGG
>JABTXL010007734.1:10054394-10071479 GCA_025134845.1 Neodon shergylaensis
TGGATGGATGGATGGATGGATGGATGGATGGATGGATGGATGGATGGACAGACGGATAGGATGTATGGACTGATATATAGATGAGTGGGCAGGGTGAATGGAGGGAGAGAGGGATGGAGGAATGGATGGACAGGATAAATGTAGGAATGTATGGGCAGGATGAGTGGATGGACGGATGGACAGATAGACAAGCTGTTAGGAAGGAAGGAGCTGCTTTTTTTAAAACATGGCATAGCTGCTTATAAGACACTTCTGTAAGTAACCCCAGTTAAACTCAGCGAGCTAGACATGGGTGGACTCTTCCCTTTGTTCTGCAGGTGGTCCTCTATCTGGGATGAGAGAGTTGTCCGTGTCTCCCTGGGCAAAGGTCACACAACACTGGGCCACAGAAATTCTGAAACTCTTACCTTCAGCCTATTCTGACATTCCCCATGGCTAGGCTGCACCGGCCTCCCATGGTGACAGCATCCTTGAGCGGGACACCACAGAACCTGGCCCTCTCCCAGACTCTCAGAATTGGGGTCCCAGGAAGTTTCAGGAAGCCCTCAGAACCTGGCTCCCGAGGGTGGGTGTGGAGATATCTCCTTGAAAGTGGATGTCAAGCTCTCATTTTCTTCTCCCATAGGAACCAGGGCTGCAGGGGCTGCAGGCCTTGCCACTAGAGATCCCTCTGACCTGGGTGACACAGCCAGCCAGCCAGGGGACAGCGATGAGGCTTTTGATTTCTTTGAGCAGCAGGATGACGTGCAGCCGCTCACACTGGGCCTGAGCAACAAGGATGTGGAGAAGTCCTTGGAGGAAGAGGAGGAGGAAGAGGCGCTCGACCCCCTGGGCATCATGCGGTAGGTCTCCACTGTGTCCCAGGTCCTGGGCTCAAAGGGGTCTGGGCCATGGGACTTTGACCTGGTGTGCTCAGGAGAGTTCACTCTGCTCCACCTCAGGGTTACACCTACCCATCCCTCGTTAGATCCCCGTCTGTGACTAACTACACAGATAGCCCCATGGTAGCTCAGTAGTACAGCCTGCTGGACCCAGCAGTACTGGCACTGGGACCTGGGATCTCCTTCTCGCTGATGAGTGGCAGTGTGACTTGTTTGCCTTTGAGCGTGCCTCTCCGTCTGTAAGGCAGGGTTCCCTTCAGCTCCTCCAGGACCGTGTGGGTGTAAATCACCTGTGACAGTGACTGGACAGTGTCCCCTTCACATGCTCACACTCGCTCCAAGGAGTCAGAGAGGCAAACCAGCTAGGCACCCCTTTTGCTTCACGCCTCTCTGGTGCATCCAGCCAATCAGTGAGCCGCTCCTGAGCCCTGGCTACAGGGACCACCCTGTGCTGGAAATGGGGTCAGGGCACAGGCCGGAGGAGGAGATGCACAGCCAGACATCTGCCACAGTCCCCGCCCCCCCAGTGGATGTGGGCTGAGAACACAATGGCTTCCCTAATGGAAACCAGCTACTCAGCCATCCCAGAATACTTTTTCTCCTTCTTGGCTCGAGCGAAGAGTAGCTAATATACTAATATTTTCTGTGCTGAGCATAACGCTGTGTGCTGTTCCTTCCTTTCAAACAACAGCCCAAGGTGAAGAATGGCGCTGGCTTGGCCCCGAGTTTGAGTGCTTGCCTCTGGGCCTGAATTCCAGCTCCATCCTTCAGTCGCCAAGGCTCCCTGGCTATCTGCCTCTTTCTCCAGTTTTCCTCAGTAAAAGTGGGCTCTCAACAGTACCTACTGCGTGGAGCACTGCGGAGAGATTATCTAGGATGTGTAGGTGTTCACGTTAGCCGTCATCATAAGGTCCACTTCCAGCAGAACCAGACCACGGCCCGGGGCACCCTTCTCCACACTGTGACAAATGGGTCTTGGGAACTCGCTTGCCATCCTCAGGATACAGACAGGGGAGGCTGCCTGAAACAAGAGTCCCGGAAGAATTAGATAAAGGCATGTTCAGTGTGATGACATACAAGATGAGGTCCCCAGCATGCCACCCTTTCAGCATGGGCTGTCCTCCCCAAGTGTGACATGGACTGCAGGGATGTGAGCCCACCACAGAGGAGATGAGGCATCATATTCGGCAGAAGTCCCCAGGCCAGAGGACTCTAGTGTCCCCAGTAGCCTCCAGCCAGTGCGTATATTGTGAGGAGAAGGGGTCTGGTCCACAAGGGACAGGCAGTAAGGATACCAGGGTGACATGGGGAGAACCCTATAATATCCACTCCTTATGGGCCTCACCCAGCCCTAGGACCCTGCCTGGCCTTTATTTTGTTAAGAATAGGGCATTGTCTGAACTCACGCCATCTGCTGTTCTAAGTAACCAGGAGCCGTGCCAAGCTGAAATGGACTTCTGAGGCTGCACCAGCCTTTGGCTGAACAACATAGTTAGCAAAGTGGCTCCTTTTTTGGGTAGGAAAATGCTCTTGGGGTTGGCAAGTGCTGCCTTGAATTTCTTAGTCTAGTAGCGGAGTTGAGGGGCCGGTGTTGGGCAACTAGCCTGGGACCACCTGGAGGGAGCTCTGTGCCCTTGGGGGGTAAGGGCCGCTGGCTTCTGGATTCTGGGAAAGCAGCACCAAGAGGACTCCCCTTCCTGCCAGATTTTCTCTTAAGGACCTATGTGACACCAGTTGGTATTATCGGCTCTGTCAGGAATAATAAGTAAGGTTTCTCGTGAGCTTTCTCAGTGCCAGGAACTGAGCTAATTGGCATTTGCGTGCAGGAGCTCGTGTTACCTGTGAGACAGCACTTCTGCAATTGGCTGTGACCTGCAGTCAGTGGGTGGTACATTAGGACACACGTGTACATGCTTCATATGAGACCGAGCGAGGCTTGGGAACATAGGAAACCTCTCTAAGCACACTCTGTTCCGATGGCTCCTTCATTTGTGACAAGATCCAGAACATGCGAAACTGCTTTCTGGGGCTATTGCTGGCACCATGTAGGAGACAGATTCCTGTGAGGCTGACTTTGTGTTCTGTGGTAGGACACTGGAGTCCAGAGTCAGGCGTCTTGAGCTCATTCAAACAGCTCCAAATGGCAGAACAAGGGCTTGGAGCCACCTGTGACCATCTTTTGGCAATGTGGCACGAGCTAGGGAGGGTTTTAATGCATGGAGAAGTCAAGACTCCTCTGAGCAGGGACTTGGCCAAAGCCTGGTGATCTAGTTTGGTTTCTACTTCTGTGATTAAAGACCATACCCAAAAGCAACTCAAGGAGGGACGGACAAGGTTTCCTTGGCTTCAACCCCCAGGGCACAATCACTGAGGGAAGAGAGACAGGAGCTGAAGCGGAGACCATGAAGGGATGGATGCTGCATCTCCCGGGCTTGCTCAGTTTGCTGTCTTCTCCATCCCAGGCCCACCTACCCACAGGGGGCTCTACCCCCTGAGGACTGGGCTCTCCCACACCAGGCATTATTCTAGAAAATGCACTACATGCATCCCTGAAGGCAATCTGAGGGAGGCATTGTCTCACCTGAGGCCCCTCTTCTCAGGTAACTCTAGTTTGTGTCAAGTTGACATGGATGGAAGGATAGATAATAGATAGATGGATGATGGATGGATGGATGGATGGATGGATGGATGGATGGATGGATGGATGGATCAATGGATGGATGGAGTAAATAAGTAAGTTAGTAACCAGGGCACTTTGTATATGACACAGCAGTGACTTCTCATGGACAGAAGGGCTGCCCACCTCCCTTTGGTGGAGTATTCCTGGTTCCACTAGAGGCCTACACTCTGAGTCCCTTTGCTCCTCTGCACAAACAGCACGCCTGGCTCCCAAGCTCAGATCCCCCAGCTCCCAGGACATTTCTGGAGCAGCCTTCCTTGTGCTCAATCTCTGGCGTTCCCTGCTGTGGCCACAGGGAGGCACTCAGGCTCCATTTCAGGACTGTCTGCAAGGGTGGGAGAAATTGGCACAAAGCCGGAGCCTGACTGGCCTGGCTTTTCTTTGTCTCTTTAACCAGCCTCTGACTAGGGAGAAGTCAGCCTTGGTGCACTGTTGGAAAGCAGAGAAAAGCCCACATCCTAGCTCATTCAGACAGCATCACTCCTTGTCTTTCCTGAGTTTTTTTACCCCTGAGTCTGGCCTGTGCCGTCTGGACTCTAGACATAGTGTACATACTGTTTCTCACTCTGCTTTTCTAATTAACGTTCTGTCCCAGGCGCCTTTCTCTGTCATACATACTTTCCGTATTTAACTCTATTTTAGCATATTTGTGGCTCTGAGAAAACTGTGCCTTGCGCTAGAGACATTTTTCATCCTCACTCAAAAAAAAAATACCCTGGTCATTGGGAGAGAGTGGAAACACAGGCAAAAGTCCTTTCCCCAGGAACAGGTATTTCTGACCTTCACATCTCCTCAACAGTGGGATTATTATTTCAGATCTGCGATTCCGCAGTTGGGTGTTTTCTGCAGCTTTGCTAGGGCTCTCTCCGGACCAATGCTGTATTTCCCTCAGACTCTGAACCAGCCCCTCAGGCCCAGGCACTGGAAATGGCACCATCAGGTCCCGGCTTTTGGTGCCTTCCACAGGCTTTTGCTGTTGCAGGGAAAAAGTCGAGGAACTCCTGGGTAAAGAGTTCTCATTCCATTAACTGTTCATCTAAGTAATGGCCTCAGAGCCAGGTCCCTGAAGGTTGTGCAGGGGGCTCTGGCTGAGAAAGACTCCTTGGGGCCCACACAGTTGCCCTGTTTTAGGCCTCTCTTCTCTGTCATCCCGCCCCTCAAAGCACCACTGTGCTTGCCACTTCTTTTCCAGCTTGCTTCCTAGTGACAGGGGACACAGCTGGCTCCTGCCCCTGCATGTCTGTGAGGCTGGCCTCTCAGACTCTCAAAGGGGAGGGCCCAGGACGCAAGTGAAAACCTTTTTCCTTGGAGACTGTTTTATCATTATTTTTCCATAGATTTTTGCTTCGTTTTCCATGAAATAACTGCTTGCGTTGAGTATGAAAATAATCCTTGACTTTTTGTATTTGGCTGAAATTTCTGCTCTGGGATGACCCTTCCATTTTTCAGTGTCTGTAGAACCCCTGCTACTGCTCCTAGATTTCCTCACTGGGCATCTAGAATCCATGGCAGGAGCTGCGGGGATGGGGTGGTTTCAGCCTTGCTGCTCCCCTCCCCCCTCACTAACCCTGGAATGCCCTTCCTTGGGTGCCTCTTGCTAAACAAATAGCACGACCTTGGGGACTTTGAGCCAGGAGGCCCAGGCCTCTGTTGGCTAAGCCTTTACATGAGAGCACAGTTAGGGCCTGTGTTTCTGCCTGGAGCCAGGTGGGGATACAGTTTCTCAGGCGCCCTGAGCCCTTCCATGGAGCCCTTGTCAGGGAGCCCTGGTCTGTGAGCCGTGGTCACTCATCTGCAGCAGCCCAGGCACCAACATATGCCTAAGTCTGAGAGACGCTCCTACACAGTGCAGAGGGGTGGGGTGAATAGGGTACCCCCTCCATGATGCCTCTTCTCCTAATCCTCCTGCTCCTCTTGACTCCCTCTGCTGCCTACCCCCCACTAAACAGGTTCTCTGAGAGCAGCGGAGGCCCCCAGTAGTACCTCCATGGTCCTAGGCCCTAGCTCACCCCAAAGTAGTGAGGAGGGCAGAGTCAAAACTTTCAGCCACCCTTACCCAGGGGCACAGCTAGCCTCGCTGCTGTGTTTCCATGCAGGTCCTTCCTGCTCCTGACCCAGCCTCAGTCAAAGGACTCCAGGGACCGTGGCTAGCACAGTGGTTTCTGCCCTTTCTATTTCAGTAGCAAAGGCTGCTTTTCAAGAGAAAAACTTCACACAGACGCAGAATGGAAAAAACAGACCTTCATTCAAAGAGACACGGGAATTAGATCTTTGTCCCCTGAAAGTGACCTTAGATAGCTTTGGAAAAGGTTGGGGCCTCTTTTTTTTTTAAGTTATTTTTTTTTAATTTACTTATTATGTATACAATATTCTGTCTGTGTGTATGTCTGCAGGCCAGAAGAGGGCACCAGACCTCATTACAGATGGTTGTGAGCCACCATGTGGTTGCCGGGAATTGAACTCACGACCTTTGGAAGAGCAGGCAATGCTCTTAACCTCAGAGCCATCTCTCCAGCTCCCCAAGGTTGGGGCCTCTTATAAGCACACAGTTTGAAAGCTGGAACTCCAGGATGTATGATCACCCCCAAAGTAGGGTTCAGCATTCAAATCCTACCTTTGAAGCAGACTACAGGCAGTTTGCTCAACTCCGAGCTGTGGCTTCTTCAGTTGCGAAACAACTGGGGTTTCAGGAGCAAAGGGGCCTCCAGTGGTGTGGAGGGAAGGCTCTCTAGCCTTCAAGCAGCTTTTACCTTTCCCACCAAAGCCCCGAAGGGTCTAGGCCCAAGAGTCAAAAGGAAGAAAGGAAAGTTATTTGTAAGATGTGGCAACTAGTTTGTCTTCTTCCCAAGGCCTGTGTGTCTCTCACATCAGACGAACTGTGGAAGGCTGTGTGCCTACTTCCTTTTGTTATGCACATCTCAGCACCAGGTGATAGTTTGTGTGCCGGCCAGGCTTGTGCCTCCTGTCAGGAGCACCTGTACACCTGGAGGTGGCAGGCTGCCTCCCACAGCTGTCCCTGTGGAGACTGAGCTAGGCTGAGCTCTCGCTGGAGCGAATGCTTACCTGATCCCTTCCCGATCGAGTCATGTGAGGGGCTGTGACTACCATTCTTCTATTCAAGGCTGCCCCCAACATCAGCCATTCATAGCATGACAGTCCATGTCCAGTAGGAGGTTGGACTCAGTGTTCAGGGTAAGAAACCAGGGGCATCCTGAGAGTAGGAGCTTCAGTGACCTGATGGGTTGTGTGGGGGGGGGGGGGGGGGGGGGTGTTTCAGGACTCTTCCTATCTAGCTGACCTATGCCAGGCCTGGACTTCTCCAGGTTTTTGTTTGTTTGCTTGCTTGTTTTTTGAGTCACGATTTCTGTGTGCGGCCCTGGTTGTCCTGGAACTCTCTCTGTAGACCAGGCTGGCCTCGAACTCAGAGCTCTATCTTCCTGCCTCTGCCTCCCAAGTGCTGGAACTAATGTCATGCACCAGCACTGCCTGGCTGACTTCTCTGTTTTTATCTGCTTGGATGACGTGGGTGACGGAAAGTCTTCAGCGGTGGCAGCTCACTTCCTCAGTCATGCCAGTGGCTCGAACACTGCGGGATGCTGATGGGGACGGAGGAAGAGACTCCTCAGATAAGAGGAAACAAAGGCTGCTTGTTCATTCTGCAGTAGGCAGGGTGGACCTGATCACCAGCACCTGCATTTGCCAGAGACTCAAGGCAGGCAGGCAGCAGGAATGAGAAGCCTCACATTAGACGAAAGGGCTGGCAGGGTTGGACTGTCATTGGGTCTGTCAGCATGGGCACATAAAAGCAAGATGTCCTAGGTCTTAGGGAATCTGTGAAGGGTGTGTGTTTGACCTGCTTTCTGTGACTGGTCCCACTAAATTGTAAGTGAAGGTGACAGTTAGACAACCTGGCAGGTATTGATCACACTTGGCCCCTGGGGACTGGCTGTTGTGGAGGCTGTTTGCTGGTTGGCTTTCTGGGCTGTCTGCTGCAGGTTCTTGGCAGAGTGTCTGTGTAAAGTGGCCCTTGTCTTCCTGTGCATTTTCGATCTCTTGGAATAACTGCAGCATGAGCAGGGCCGGATATTTACCTTAGGGCGAAGGATGGTCCCCTGCAGGCGACCCCACTTGGTATCCTGGTGGTACGTGGTGGGGACAAGACAGAGAAAATGAAATGGTGTCACCCATAATGTAAGAAGAGGGACTCACTGCTGAGGTCCTAGTCCCTGGGATAGGGGTTGACAATGGGAAACCTGGAGAGTTTAGCTGTTGCTTTTGTGAGGATGACATTGGGCTCCATAGCAACGAGGGCTCTCCAGGGTGATTCTTCACCCCGGGCCTATCTCCCTAAGTTCATAATCATAAGCCAAATATCATGAAACAGCATCAAACCCCTGGCCTTGCCCGGTGCTAGCTGCATACAGACTACAGAGGGTTTCCATAGATCTCCCTACTAATTCCCATTTACCAACTTCAGAAAATGGGCTCAGAGACGGTGCTGCTGACCCAGGCATGCCAAGTTGTCTCACCCCTCCCTGCACTTCCTGAGGCCTCCGCCTGTCACAGCTGCTGACGCCTGCTCGTCTTCTACCCAGTCCCTCCCTGAAGCTCCCGTATATTCCATGAGGCTGCCCGACCCTCAGGGTAGATACCTCTTATGGCAGTTGCTGCTCTATGGAGCCCCGTGTGGAGCTGCTGCAGGTCAAGCTGGCCAGGGATGGAGTTCAGGAAGTCTTTACTGGGCTGGGGAGATGGCTCAAATAAACCCAGAACCCACATAAAGAAGCCTGAAGTGCAGGTTCGTGTTTAGAACCCTGGGGGTGGGGTGGCGGAGACAGGCAGATCCCTGGGATTCCCTGGCCCGCTCGCCTGTTCTATTTGCTGAGCTCTGGGCCAGCTAGAGATCCTGATTCCAAAACCACGATGGACAGTGCCAGGGAAGTGACAGCTGAACTTCCCTTTGGCCTCTGCTCACATGCACGGGTATGCACACACGTGCACCTGCACACACAGAAAAAGATCGTTTAGTGGCACCCTGAGATTGTTCTGCGATTGGAACAAACAGCCAAATTTAAGGTGAAGACATGAAAAATTCTTTATGGTAAAGCAGAAAAGTTGCGTCATTGGAAAAGATGTTTGTTGCCGTATTTGGTGTGTCATCGCCCTGGCTTTGAAGGTGGTCTGTCTTGACTGTGGGCTCCAGCCTTCTGTCCAGACCCAGGCGGGCTGGCTGTGTCTGGAGACCCTCTCTGCTTCTCTCTTGCTCGCCAGCCCAGGGCAGCTGGTGCCCATCACTGGTTGCTGTGGGAGGTGGATGAATCTGGAATGGCTCCACACGGCCCCTGGGTGGCCAAAGGGGAGGCTGCTCTCATGTGTCGATCACTGTCACCAGAAGGGCCTGAGCCACAGGGAGGGAGGCAGAGCTCTGGAGCTGTCAGCAGCAGCTGCCGCATCTCCCTGCGCGTGCTACATGCCTGCCTCGAACATGGCCCGGCTGTGCATCTGTCTCCTGTCAGGCACGCAGCAGGAGAACCGGAGTCTGCACACGAGCATGAACATGCTTACACATGCCTGCAGCCATGCAGGGGCCCCTCCCTACCTCTCACAGCCGGCGGGACGAGATGCCTCTTTATGTAGCCCTTGGGATCTGCATGGGTCCATCAGGAAGTCGGGCTGCCAACCCCACCCAGTCCCTGGTGATGAAAAGAGAATAAATCTTGTATCGGTCAGAAGTTTTGCCTTCTATCAGTGCTGAGAGCAAACTGAGTGTCTGTGGACAGCTGGGTGGAGGTGTTGGCCTAAGGAAGCACAGGAGGAGGAACACTCAGAGCTCCAGCGACTCAAATCTCAGATGAAGTGATTGATCCCATCCATCTATCACTTAGGTTACAGATCTTTTAATGGTGTCATATAGCTAGCTCCCTCTGGCCCTTACACCGGCCTCGCCTGCCATTCCTGCCACTTTGTCCTCAGGCCGGGTCATGGTCTATGAGCAAAGTTCCATGAGGAACTGCTTCCCCCTCCTTCCCACCATCACCTAGAGGGGTATATGTTCCTGGTTATGCAGAGTGACTGGCTGTCGGTCTGCTAGAGACACTCTTCTGGCCTCAGCCCACCAGGTCAGCCACCCCGTTGCACTGACTCCACCCTCGGTGCTCCAGTGTGGCAGACTGGGGTTTTCTATATGGAATGACTGGTGCCTGTGGCTGGCTGCTCAGCTCACAGCGTCTGGGAACGGGCGCCTGTCTCGAGAATGTCTGTCCCATTACCTAGCGTGGGCACCTTTGTGTGGGAGGAGCTTGGTGAGTGCTGCTCATAGGAGGCGCTCCAAGGGAATGGACCAGCCACTTGCAGCTGAAAGGCTGGCAGGGGGCATGGTTGGGATAGCAGTGATGGACTAGAGAAAGGCTTTGTAAAGATGAGCGCTGAGATTGATGCTGTGACCCTCACTCCCTGTCTCCTCCTGGGACAAGTAGAAAGAGTCTGAATTAAAGATGTGTTATAACTCGGCCTGCCTGCCTGTTTCTCCTTCCCTCCTACTCAGTCAGCTATCTGATAACTGTCCAGCTACAACAGAGGACAAATGCCTGCCCGCCTGCCTGCCTGCCTGCCTTCGTCCTTCTAGTATTTATGGAACACCTTTCTGCAGTTTCTGGACCAATCAGACAAGACCCAGCGATTTCCAGGTCCCAAAGCTCCAGATCCCTTGATGTCTTGTCTTCCCATGGGAGAGCTGAAAAATCGGAGGCCAGGGCAGCTCGGCGGGGTGGGGCAGAGTGCAGACAGTGCCTGACTCTGCGCTCCTGTGCTGAACATCTGCTTCTTTCCAGTTGAGCAAAAATCACAGGCATCATCAAGGAGGACAAAGATGTGACTCTTGTTTGAGAGGAAACCTGTCCAGAAGGACAGTCTAGTGTCATTTGTGCTGTCGAGCCAGCCTGGGTAGGAGTAGGGAAATGGTTGGAAGTTCACCTGGCTTCCACAGCTTCTCCACTCTTATCTGTGACTGTAGGCTAGGCTGGTGTCTTAGTTATGATTTCTATCACTGTGATAAGGCACTATGACCAACATCAATGTGGGGAGGGAAGGGTTTATTTCATCTTACAACTTGTGGTCCATCCATCATCCAGAGTAACCAGGGCAGGAACTCAAGGCAGGAACCTGGAGGTGGGAACTGATGGGGAGGCTGTGGAGGAGTGTGCTGCTGCCGTGGACCCAAGCTTGCTCTCTGTGGCTTGTTCATCCTGCTTTCTTATACAACCCAGGACCGCCTGCCTTGTGGTGGTACCTCCCACAGTGAACTGAGCCCCCCCATATCAGTCTTCGATTAAGAAGATGGCCGATGGATTTACCTACTAGTCAACTTGATGGAGGCATTTTCTCCACTAAAATTCCTTCTTCCCAGATGACCCTACCTTGTGTCCAATTGGCATAAAAACTAGCCAGCACATAGATCTACCTCCAGACGGTGGGAATAGTCAGCTCAGAGTCCCTGGCCTTGCAGCACCCAAAGACCTGCTACAATTTTTGGCAACGGCCAGCCTCTGTGCAGTTTGCCAGCATGAGCTCAGAGCTGACCTCACTGCAGTGGAACTGGCTGCCAGGCATTCAGGCGAAAGCAATCCCAGTTTCCAGTAAAAAAAGAAGAAGAAGAAAAGAAAGAAAGAAAAACCTTGCTGTTTGCAGGAATCTTAAACCGGCTAATGTAGGCAGCAGCCCCCAGGCATGAGGTCAACTTGTTAAAATAAAACCAAGTTTCTGATGTGGAGTCAGTGTCACGAGGCAACCCAGATCATGTGATCTAGCTCCATGAAGGTTGCCTTGTCCACCTGGATCAAGAACTAAAACCGTGGCATACCCCAGAAGCTTCCCAGTGACTCCCAGTTTCCGGCTGCAAGCATCTCAGGGCAAGAGCGTATCAGTTTAGTGAACAGGTGTAGCAGAGCCAGGCTGGGTTGCTGCCAGAGGAACGTCACAGAGGAGTAGGCCGCTCTGGGGACCCGCGGCATTGGAAGGGCAGCAGGTGCGCTATAGAGAGAAGGACATGTGTGGGAAACAAAGCCTTAGGCCGTGTGGTGGTTACTATTGTTGGCTCTTGACAGGATCTAGAATTAACTAGAAGACAAGCCTCTGCGCATGCCTGTGAAGGATTTTTCTCGATTGGACTAACTGAGGTTGGAAAATTGACCCTAAATATGGGCAACACCATTCTATGGCCTGGTGTCCCAGGCTTCATGAAAAGGACAAAGCTAAGCACCGACATTTATCTCTCTTGGCTTCCTGGCTATGGCTACAGTGTGATCAGCCATGTCATACTCCTGTCACCCTGATTTTGGCATCATGGTGGACTGTACCCTCAAACCATAAATCCAAATAATCCCTGTCTTCCTGGAGTTGTTTTGTGTTGCCTTGTATTGTGTTGTGTTGTTGTTAGGTATTTTGTGTAGACAGAGACTGTGCCTTTGTTTCCCGGCCGCCCAGACCCAAATAATCACACAGAAACTATATTAATTAGAACACGGTTTGGCTGATGGCGCAGGCGTATTTCTAGCTAGCTCTTGCATCTTAAATTAACCCATTTCTATTAGTCTGTGTATTGCCACGTGGCCGTGGTGTTACCTCACATCTTGCTTCCCCCGCAGCGCCTGACTCAGCCTTCTTTCTCCCTGCATTCAATTTAGTTTTCCCACCTAGCTCTATTCTGCCCTGCCATAGGCCAAAGCAGCTTCTTTATTAACCAGTGGTAATAAAACATATTCATAGCATACAGCGGGAAATCCCACTTTAATTTTGTTATGGAAGGAAGAAAAGTCACTAACAGGCCTCTTCCTACCTTCTGGACCCTGTCCCTTGAACTTTGAGCCACAGACCACATCTGCCCCAAGTCCAAGTGGCTGGGAAGTCCAGCTTTCTGAGCTCAGGCGCCAGGAGACACCTCACAGGTAACCTCACCTTGAGAAGAGAAGCATGTTACCAGGCCCATGGTCACGTGATAGCATGACACCTGAGTAGACCATCTGAGTTAGGAACTATCTGGCCATCAGTGACTAATCCAGATAGCCCCTCGCTTCTCCCTACCCTTCCCAGTGCCCACCCATCACACCTGAGCATAGATTGTGACTACTTCAAGCCATCAGCGACTCTCTTCTCGACTGTCAGATTTTTGGCAAAGCTCATTCCTGGTACATGCTCACAGCCTTTTTTCTTTTCATTGTCCTTCTCTTGGGTCAAGAGGACCTGTGGGTTGGAGATTTGAGGATCACTGAGGTTGCTCCACCTGCTAAGATTGCTCTGGTTGGGCTGTCCCAGATCTTCCTGTGGTCCTCTTCTGACCCTCTCTTCTATGGCCCTTGGCATCCAGACAGTCCCAGCCGAGCTGGGAACCTGGGGTTGACTAGTGGGCCACCTGTGCACTCATGAGACTCCTTACCTTGTGTTTTATTTCCAGCTCCAAGAAGCCCAAGAAACGCCCAGAAGTGGCCATAAGGCCCAAACCTTCACCTCGGCTCACCATCTTTGATGAGGAGGTGGACCCAGACGCAGGGCTCTTTAGCCCAGGCAATAAGGCATCTCCCCAGAGACCTCTGGAGACCACACAGGACTGTAAGTACTGTTGTTGTTCCTGCTGTTGGCCTAGAGTTTGTTGACTGCCTGTGTCCCTGAGCAAGTGGTTCTCATCTTTGTCCTGTTTAGATGAAATACAGATTAGGTATGTAGAGATTTTATGCTGGCCAACTAGAACCTCATAACCAGTGTATGAATGTCCTATACAGGAAGAGAATGACTTTTTTTTTTTTGGTTGCTTAAAGACATAGTTCCCGGGTTACCTCTGTAGTCACATGGGCACTATAACTGTTTAATGGAAAGAGGATGCTGGCCCACCTTGGGCGTGCATGCTACTCTGTAAAGTATTTAATTTGAATGACTGCATGCCACCCCCATAGACTCTACTGCAAGGCATGGTGCAGGGTTCAGAGGGAGGGCTCAGTCGCTTTGGGACTCCTCCACCTGTCTCTCTGAACCCTCCTCATGCCTGCCCAGGTTCTCTTCCCCAGGGAGAGAATCGATGGTAACTTTCTGATTCATCCTATGCCTGGTGAGCATCCACCAAGGGAAGGTCAAGCTCGGGCCCTAACCTTAAATCTCAGAGCCCACGGGGATCTGGGGATACATAGATAGCATCACCTGAAAATGTAGCACAGCCACAAGTCTCTTTCAGGGCTGAGCAGAAACATGGGTTCCCATAGGACAGCAGGCATCCTAGGAGGGAGTACAGTCGTGGACCCCAAAAGGCCAGGGGTTCTAGCTAGATCCACTGGGGAAAGATGCTTTCAAATAGAGACATGACTGACACTCCCAAAGGATTTCCATGAGTGGCTCAGGTGGGAGAGGGTCGAGAAGGCCTGGCCTTACCGAAGGTGGTCCTATCAACATTTAGTGTCTCTTGGCTGCCCCCGCTCCCCATTCATGACCTTGGCAAGATCTGTGGCTGGTGGCTGCCCTCGGCACCTGCTCATTTGTACCTCTGGGCAAGCTCAGGGGTCCAGTCCTGCTGGAACTTTGCAGGGGGGTCTGGTACAATATCCTGAGAAGCCACTTACCCAACAGAGAACAGCCCTGGAGGACTGGAACAGAGACAGGCCAGGTGGGCAGGCACCTATCTTACACCATACAGAGCTGGAAGAATCTCACCCTCCTGCCTACGGGGTCTCCCACCTCTCTGCTTTCTTTGCTCGCTCACTTGGGTGCAATAGGAGACTTAGCAGGCCTGCTGTCTGGTAGCCGAGGATAGACCAGCCCTTCTTTTTACCCTCTGCTCCTTCTTCCCACAGCCCTGAAGCTGTTTGACGACCCTGACCTTGGTGGTGCTGTCTCCCTGGGTGACCCTTTACTGCTGCCAACTACCAGCGAGAGTGGAGGACCCACATCCAGGGACAGCTCCAAGGAGTTGTTCAGGTACTGTTGTCCCCAGAGACTTCAGTAGCTCTTACCCAAGTGTGAGAGTTTTTTCCTAGCTTCAGCCCACAAGGGAGGGATCCAGGCCTGGCCAAGTCCTGCAGCCTTGAGTGGCCACTCATGGCTAAAAGGGAGCGAGGATTTGCTGGGGGAAGATTGTCAGCAACCAGAACAGCCCCACTGGTTCCCCCAGAGAATTACATTCCTTTCCTTTTCACGCGTCCATTTTAATAGCTCCTTTAAGGGAATAGCATAACTAAATTATCTAATTCGTGAGGAAGTGTAATGGGCATAAGTGGCTTGGGGAACAAATAAAACTGACCCTTGATATACTTCGTGTTCAGAGAGAGCAATGACCAGCCCTCCAGGAGGGTCCTATCAGAGGGCAGAGAATTTCAGGATTAATCTATTACCTGAAGGTTGATGTCAGATGTGAAATACTGTCTGTTTCCTTAGAGCTTGCTGTGTGTTCAGAGTTGTAGGAGGTTTGCCTCACCACCCTTCCCACGGCCCCTACGATGGGTGCTGTTCTCAGCAATTACAGAAAATAGTGTAGGAAAGATCACTTGCCCAAGGCCACCACTCTTGTCAACCTAGGTAATCACCTCTCAGCTCCGGTGAAAGCCCTGACTGAGCTCTTGGAAAAGAAGGGCTGGGAGACCTGCCTTCCTGCCTCAGGCTGTGGGGTCTCCCTGACTTCTTGTGCTACACCCTGCTTCCAGTTGCTTCCACTGTGGTGTTCCTACCTCCCAATCCACGCCCCTCCAGGATGCAGCGTGCTTGGTGATATGCACGAAGCCGAGCGGCCTCTTTCCAGGAGCAGTTTAGATAGCACTGAGGCCTGTGGTCCTTGGAGGCTGACATCTGCACCGCACCCCTCGTTAGCAGCCCCGGGCTATTACACAGTCCTCTAAGTGCCCGCCAAGCCTGAGTCACCTCGATGGCAGCGTCTTGTATTTACACCTCTCAGAGGCCCCTGGCATCTGTTCACTAGCTCATCATTCATCGTTTGTGCTGGCTCCTGACATCCTGCTGTCTGGGAGGAGCCAGGATCATAGTTATCCCATTAGGGAGGAAACTGAGGCATGGGGCAGTCTGGCGGCCGGGTATATGCCAGAGGGGCAGCCCTGCATACCATAAACCTTTACTTTCCGTCCCACATTCACTGTTCCGTGGGGGTCTCAAGGCGATTGCCACAGGATGCCGTGGCCAGCTGACATCCGCGTTAAGCAGGCTTATGCACAAGCAAACACTGTCACGCAGCATTTCATGGCCTTATTGGTCCCTGGGACCCTTCCTTTTCATTATGCCTCCCAGTCTTGCACAGCCCCCTGGGAATCACGGCTCGGAGAATGTGGGCTTTGCATCCCTGCCTCCATTAACAGACATCTGGTGGTGAAGAATTGGCTTCTTGGGAGCAAAAGCCAGAATTTATTATTCTTTGTGCCTGTCTTGTTCCTGTTGAGGCAGTAACTGGACTCCCTTTGATGGCGGGCTTCCACTCCTCCGTCGCTCTCTTAGCCACTTACCTCAGCTTCAGTTCTCCTGAGGCTGCAATGTCAGAGTTATTGAGTGAACCAAGCAGAGTTCAAGAAACTTCTGTCCCAGGTCTCAAAGTCAATCTGTAGCTGAGTTCTGCCCTTCGTGGGGGCTTAGGAGGGAGGAGGGAGGACATCATACCACCTGGGTCTGGAAGAAAAAGGAGCTGAACCTCATGTTAGACATGATCTGAGGGGCCCATGTCACCATCCGTATGCTAAGAGTGGCGATGCTGGCCGTGCTGTTGCTTGCCACCCAGGGCACCCCTCCCAAACTTAGCAGACCCTGCTGTGACTTGCTCCAGAGAGTCGTGGCTATGCTTGAAATAGGTCTCAGTCCTTTAGCTGCTGTCCGGCTTTCCAAAGAACTTTGAATATAGTTCTGCCCTTTTGAGCTTTTTGTGGGCACTCTTGATGTCCTCTCGAGGACGAAAGGAAGCCAGCTCGGGACCCAGTGAGTCAAGACACAATGGCTGCCTGGAGAAAGCTGAAAGATATCACAGCAGAGACTGGCAGGGGCAGCCTTCCCGTGCCCGTGGGTGAGAACACCTCCCTACATCTCCCTATGTGCCTGGTCTCTCTAGAAGCTGGCCCACCTGTTCCCTCTGTGCCTAGACTTTTTGCTCACTTCTCTGGCTCCCCCCACCACAAGCAGACTCTGAAAGCCATGATCACCCCAGAAAGCAGGCAGGGCAACCCAGAGCTCCCAAGCCGCTGGTTCCTGAAAGGCAGTTAGTTCTCCGCACTGCTCTGTGTGCACTCGGGACTCTTTCAGGCCTTGTAGGACCAGGGCATTGTTCAGACCGAATGCTCCTCTGTCCACTCCTGTCTCCCTCCCCCACCTCAGTCCTTACTGGGGTACTCTTGTTCCTCTGCAAGGTCACACCACCCAGGGAAGACAGCCTCCCTCTTACTGTTCTCAGTCCTTTTGTTCCCAGCCTTTGCTCTCTGGCACCCCCTCTGCAGGATCCTGCCAAGTCACCTCAGGGCCACCTTTCTTCCTTCTTTCCATAGGAACCCTTCCCCCATC
>JABTXL010007734.1:10071489-10089686 GCA_025134845.1 Neodon shergylaensis
TCAGGGCCACCTTTCTTCCTTCTTTCCATAGGAACCCTTCCCCCATCTTCTCTAACCATCAGTGACTGCTTCTTGGTCCCTGTCATTCAGATCCTCTCTGGTCAGTCGAGTCGGGGTGCCCTGCGGGAGGAGTGAGGCAGTGGCTCTATTATAGCTGCTCCCTGCTCTGCTTAACATTCCCTGACTGTCAGTCCAAGTCAGTGTGTGCAGTATGCTCTTAGATTTACGAAGCACTTCTAGGGTTGTTTTATTTGGTCCTTACAAGGGTCGCTGTGAGGTTAGAGGAGCACGAACCAGCCCCTCCTCTACAGGTGGGCAGACCGAGAGAGCCTGAGAGGTGGAGTGGCCTGTGGCCACCTGCTGAGGCGCTGCTGCATCTGCTCAGGTCTGCTGTAAGCGCTAATGCTCCCCTCCCCTTCCTAGAGATGAGGAACCAGAAGGTGGGGAAGCTAAGTGGCCTCCCAGGTCCTCTGCTTTCCACAGCTGTGCCGAACTCACTGAGCCTGGCATGACTGAAGGACACCTGTGGAGATAACTATCAGCACTGGGGACAGCCCCTCCCTGAAGCTGGAGAAGGGACCTCTATGCAGGAGTTCCCAGGAAGGCGACTGCCCTCTAGAAAGCCAGCCTCCTGTGGGTCACCGTAGCCATGGAATCCAAGCCTCAGTAAAACGGGGTTTGTATCTATCTGCTCCCAGTATTTTGAGAGCGCATCAGACAAACTGAAGAGTGCGGAAGTGCCTGGCCTGCTGTGTCTGTGTCTATCACAGTACTGAGCGGGCTGGGGGGGGGGTGCTGTCAAGGGAGGTTTGTGTTGCACATCTGCTTCTGAGATCGAGTTCCTCCGCTGGGAACTTACAACACGAGCTCCCCCAGGCTAAAAACGGGTGAGCAGTGGGCCATCTGGCTTGCTCTCCTCCTTGCCAATCCCTACTGAAGCCTCAGTCCCGTCAGCCAGTGGGCCATTTGAGGACTGTGCCATCACCCAATCTTTCTGGAAATTTTTATTGCATTACTTTGTATGACTGTTTTGCCTGCATTTCTGTCTCTGCACCACGTGTACCGTGCTCTCAGAGGTCAGAAGAGGGATTGGACTCCCTTAGACAGGAGTTACAGGTAGTTGTGAACCTCCCTGTGGGCGCTGGGGATATAACACCTGGGTGCTGAGTCGTTGCTCCAGACTCACATGACCCAATCCTGATGAGTCCTGGCTGAGTCCACTCCAGCCTCGGCTCTCTCTAGAACACAGGTGACTCAGAGCTGTACCTCAGCCAGCAGACCCTGTCCCACAGCAGCTCAGCATCCATGTTTACTGCTTCTCTGGGTGGAGCTGATTTAGCTTCACGGTGTGCCTCCCAGGTCAGAGGACGAGGTTGTGACTCACCACAACTACAACCTAGTGCCCTCTCAGTGAGCCACCCAGCCTCTCAGACTGGAAGTCCTGTCTATAAAATAGACACATATATATCCTTCCTGGAAGTAGGGGTTTGAGAGAGTGATAATGACTCCCAAATGCTCAATGGAGGTCAGGAGTCTGACCAGACAGCAGGCAGTTATTTCTAAAGGGCTGGGTACCCTGAAGACTCCAGCAGGCCTGAAGTCACCACCAAGGGTCTGCCTCTACCCTGGCTGCTGTGGAGGTGGAGGGTCAGAAAGACCTGCCCTTGGGCTTCTCCTCAGTGCTGGGTGGATGGTCCAACGAGCGATACCTTGGCATGAGGCGAGCTGGGAGCTATCCCATGCCTATGTGGGGATGGTGTTACTCCAGGCTCTTATTCCTTTCATGGATATAGTTATATTCCAGGACTGCTCTCTTTGGTTCCCTAGAGTTGAAGAGGACCTGGACCAGATTCTGAACCTAGGATCTGAACCTAAACTCAAGCCCCAGACTAAGCCCAAGCCTCTAGTCCCAGCAAAGCCAGCACTGCCCAGAAAACCAACTGTGCCCGCCTCTGTGGGCCCATCAGAAACTGGGCCTGGACCACAGAAGCAGCAACAGATCCAAGCTATGGATGAAATGGACATCTTGCAGTATATCCAAGACCATGACACACTTACCCAAACCTCCCCCAGTCTCTTTTGACTTACCCCTTCCAACCTATACTGTGCCTGCAGCTGCATACCCTCCCGGGGAAGAGGCTGTATGTGAATGTGTGGATTCTACCTGCAAGGCAAGGACCACCAATGGAAGTGGAAGCCTGGACCCTTTGTCCCAGTACCACACTGTTCCTTTTCCTCCTGGGCTATGGGATGGACAAGGACTCTGCAGAAGGAGATTGGGGAGCATCATAGGAATCAAACTGCTTCATCCCAGCCCAGCTGATTGTAAAGAGGAGAAATGGTGTGAGCTTGCCTTGCTCAACAAGGGCCTGACCTCTAAGGTGGAATGAGATCAAAGGACAATGTCTACCAGGGAAGGGACACCTACATACATGTATCCATTGTCTCTGCCAGCTCAGTACAGGAAGGAAGGCTTACTGAACCTAGGTTGGGCTAAAGGGAGTACCTGTGCCAGGCCGCTCTGGAATCTCTACTTGGCTGCTGAGGCCCCAAGGCGTGATCAGAGCAATAAGCCCAGTTGTCCAGACTGCCCTGACCCAAGTCCCTTCGGCATCTCTTTGTTCTTTCAATTCTAAGAGTAAAACCTAGGCCCTGTCTTGCCTCCCTAGGGCATGGAGGGCTCCAGGACCCCAGCCAGGTCTTCCATTCCATTTCCCAGGAAGGGCCTGGCTAGCCCATGGCCTTTTTAATGCACCTGTTAATCAAGTGGGTCGTAGCATCTCCCAGAGCTTGACCCACGGGGTGTGAGGCGCTGACACTTCTCCTCTAAGGCCTCTCTGCCCTCAGGATCTGAACGTGTTAGTTTTCTCCAGTGGAGCCACCAGCTAAGGAGAAGGAGCTGTGCACCAGACAACCCTGTGCCTGCCAGGAAATGGTGTCTCCTGGAGCAAATAATGTTGAAGTATATTCTTTGCGTTAGGAACTAGGTTTTTTTCTGGTTGGTTTTTTTGTTTTTTATGGAACACATTTTTTTTTAAACAAAATGCAGCCTTTTTGTTCCTTGGCTCAGTTGAGCTTCACAGAGGCATTAGAAGGGCCAGGTTGGGTCCAAGAGTCACTGTCAGGAGCCCCCAACTGGCACCGTCCAATTGTCTGCTGCTGTTGGTGTTCGGGGTCCCCAGCTCCCTTACCTTGTAGTAAGACCTACAGGAGCAGGCTGGGAGTACCAGGTCTGACCTGTCTTGCGTCTTACCATGTCCCTTGTCAGCTGCCTCATTCTGAGCAGGGCCATCTGCCCAGGCTGAGTGGGAGGGCATAGATGGTTCTAGGCTGAGGACCAGAGTATCCTCTGGCTTGCCAGACTGAGGGTCTCCACAGAGCCTAGAACTGATCTAGATAGCCCCTACCCCAACTCTACTTCCCTTTCACCAGCAGGCCTTCACCCCTCCCATCACTTCATACCCAGAACCCTGCCCAGTGCCCAAAAGTCCCCTCAAGCCCTCCTCACTGACAGCAAAGGATAGCTTTAGTAGGTGGGAAGAGGCCACGGGACCCTCTGCAGAGCCAGTCAGCCGTATCCTTAGACTCTTCTCCCTCTACGTCATTCCTCTGTGCCTTGGCTACGAGCTGTCTACCTCTCTTTCACACACACACACACACACGTGCGCTCTTTGCACCCACTCTGGGGGATAGACGAAATAGGAGAAGTGGGTGTGTAGGGATTTGGATGACCATGGGCCAACTCCCAGCTGGCGTCCCTAACAGGACCTGACCTACCATTCTCCAGTGTGGTTTTGCCCACCAGGAGGGATTTGTCTCCGTGGAGCTCTTGGGACACCCTGGCACGGGTGTTCTGCTCTACAGATAACAGTTTCCCGTCATGACTTGTTTTGATCACAGGTCTGTGACCTGCATAGCTAGTCTACATCTCCCAGTTACCCAGTAAAGTCTATATGTGACAAAGCCAGAATTTTAGTGTTCTTTTTTTTTTCCATTGCCTGGGCTGATGGGAGAGAGGTAGTGGTGGTGGTGATGGTGGAGGAGGTGGGGGTGGTGATGGTCTCTCAGTTTGTCTATCTCTGTGGGAATGTGTGTGTGTGTGTGTAACTAGGATTGTGCTTTGTAACCAGGGAAGGTATGTCTGCTGACTCTGCTCTAGCCCTCCTGTCTGTCTTTTAGCTGCAACCAGGAAGAAGGAATAATTCTAGTTTTTCCCACTGTGTAAACTGAAGCAGACGGCCTAGAAGGTCAGGCCCAATGGAGCCTCTGGCCAGTAATCACTCAGCCAAGCCCTTTGTAGAAGGAGAACCTCTTCTTTCCAGATTCTCATCATGGGGCTGGAATTGTCATGATTTCAGGCATGTCTTGCCTGATGGATGGACACAGGCCTGGCCTTGAACCCCAAGCAGGCACTGCTTTGTCTTGGATTCTGCAGCAAACAGCTCTTGCGGGCTGCCATCCCCTGCAGAGCAACCAGCCACTCGGGTATTCTCAGGAGTGTGCCAAGAGTAGCCTGCGCCACCCCATAGCCTTTCCTCCCCCTCCACTTTGATTTGACTCCTTAGTCAGGATCGAACTGGAATCAGGGGTCCAGAGGAGGAAGCATCCGGCTGTTCTGAGGACTCAGACTCAGGAAACTTCCAAATATCTCCATGCAAGAGAAACTGAAGGCTGAACAGCAGCCTGTGTTTGTTTTGAAGGCTATTATGGGCCCCGTGGGCAGGATGTGTTGCCGCTGGCTGCATCCGCTGCTCCCTTCCTCCCATCATTGTTCTTCTGAGAACATCGTGAACTTGAGACAGTTCTGGAAAGTCCCAGTTCTAGGACTAATCCTGGCCACGCTTGCATCCTGGGCTCTGCTGGAGAGTGCCCACCTACTGCCTACCATTTCTCCAGCTCTGCTCATCCCCGTGTGCTCAAGGATCTGCTGAGACCAGAACCCTTGCATCAGAGGCTAACCACAGCCAGTTTGCTTCTTTGTAGGACCTGTGGTTTCTCTTCCCAGCTGTAACCTGGGCTTTGTGTCCACAAACTGCTGTGGATTTAATGCCCAGCGTCAAGCTAGCGTGGAAGGTTGTGCTTAGTTTTTTGGCTCACTCACCACCCAGCTGTACAGATCCTGAGAAAGAGGACCGCAAAGAGACCAGTGTATCTCCTGCCTGGATGGCAGACACTTCCCAGTGCAGCTGTATGTCCACACAGGCCGATGGCTGCTCAGAGAAGACCTGATACACAGAGCCCCTTGGATTGGCTGAGCTCTCAGTTCCAGCCTTAGATGCCCCCAAGGCCTGTCAGCTGTTGTTTGGAGCCACCACCATCGTACTCTATACCCTAAAGACCTTTGATTGGAGAAAGGTGGCCAGGGACTGGCAGAGAAGTGGCATGAACAGCCAGCAGTACTCCCTTGGCGAGGATGTGGTCAGCTTGGAGCCATGGAAGCTTCTGAACGTTCATTCATCCAGACTATAGAATAACTCTTGCTCCACGGCTGGACTCAAGTGACCAAAAGGTCTTATCTGTGCTTGAAGCTTCAGGAGCTGATCATAGAGGGACCTCTGCCCAATGCAAGGTGGTCAGAGGCCGGTGGGTTAGCCTCGGGAAGCCTATCGTCAGCACTGGCTGTTGAGTACATGCTGGGCATTGTGCAGTGCATAAACACGATGTGCAAACATGAGTCCCTACCCTTCTTGCTGACCCTTGGTTCTTATTTCCCTGGCTCTGGCTGCTGGTGAGGGGCTAGAGATCGTACCTCTCAGGTCATACTTGGGATAAAGCTGCAGCCTCTAGCAAAGAGCTTAGCAAATGGCTCAGTGAGTGGACTTTCCCTTTGATAACGTTCCTCCGAAACTCCGGATGCTTCTCAGCCAACTTAACAAATAGCACAGCCTCTGGTCACTTCTTTCAGTAAAGCTGGATTCGCGAGATTCCTACAACCAAGCTGGCCAGTCATGTTCAATTCCCCATCTCCAGACAGTGTTCAGTGGGTGCCTATTGTGTGCAGAACTGTGATCTCTAAAACACTGGGCATCAGGTGTCCTAGGGAAACAGAATAGAAGCAGGTCTGTCCTGTTGCGGGAGGGTAACTTGTAGCAGTAGAGCTGGGAAAGAGAGCAAGATAAAGGCCCAGAGCATACAGTGTGAGCAGGGGAGATGGGGGCAGGAGTTTGGCGTGCACACCTCTCGGGCTCAGCAGACATGAGAAACTGTCTGCAGGCCCTGCTCCAGGCACGGAAATGGACCTGAAGATGGAAAAGGAGTTGTTCAAGTCGCTCCTCCCAGAAGCCGTCTAGGTTCAGTTCTGTTTTTTAAGCTCCTGCCCAAACATCAAACACCACTAAAACATCCTCTCTTGCCGCCTGCCGGCACATATAGTTTTGTGTGTAACCTGGCCCTGCCTTTTGGTCCCTGCATGGGTGTCTGTGATCATCCCTAACGAAGTGGATCTAAACAAAACAACTTTCTTAGCAGTTCTGGAAGTGAGATACATAATGCTTCTACATACATACATATGGGTGTTTATGGTCTCCAAGGACCACCTCCTACCTCTCCCTGGCTCCTGAGCAGCCCTGGGCATGCCCCGGTGTGTAGCTTCGTCACTCCGACCTCTGCCTCCATCTTCATGTGACATGTGCCTGTGTGTCTCTTGGCTTCACACAGTGGTCTCTCCCACATCTCTGTGCCCTAACCCCCCTTTGTAAGAACTCTAGCCATGAGACTATGCTGCCTAATGTAGCACACAATACACGTCATTCTCTCTTGATCATGTTTCTAACCTCCTTCCCATAAAAGCCATCCTCACAGCTTCCAGAACAATGGTTCTCAACCTTCCTAACATTGCAGACCTTTAGTCCAGTTCCTCATGCCATGGTGACCCCCCGAACCATAAAATTATTTTTGTTGCTACTTCATACGTGTAATTTTGCTAGTTATGAACCATAATGTAAATATATAATATGCAGGAATCCGATATGCGACCCCACAGGTTGAGGATCACTGTTCTAGGTAGACTTGAAATTTGAGGAAACCCTCTCCAACCCATTATATCCGCCTCCTGCCATGAACATTTGGCATTCACAAGTGTTTTCAGGCCAATCGTATACCCGCCCCCTTGTCCTGTAACACTGGGTTATGGTACTGAATCGGGTTCTTTGCTGAGCCCGAAGTTTGGTATCTATTCTTTGTGCGTCGTGCCTAACTAAGCTTCAGTGACCCTCAAGGATGTCTTTGCTAAAGGTGGAGACAGCGACATGCCTGCCTTCCTTCCTACAGGGCAGGAGATGCCAAGGGAAGCCTGGAGCCTTCCCTGCCATCCTGAACATTGTCTATGTGTGGCTCTGCATGGCCCAGCCTTCTCAAGCAGCTGGCTCCTGGGCATCTCCCATGATCCTCTCTCTCACTCAGCCTCTGAGGATGTCAGCACAGGCTCTAAGGAAGCCATAGAGGCTAGGGCCTAGCAGAGCATGTGCTACTCCCTCAGAACTGGCTGGTCCACACTGGCTCTCTGCCTCTGGGGTGCAGGCTCTTGGTATCCTCATGCATGCTTCTCTTTTCATTTTTGGTTTAATGGCCACTTTGCTGACTTCCTCGGACAAGTGATCTAGGTCCCAGAGGACTATGCTTTTAGATTAGAAAGCAGGATGGCAGATTTCTTGCCCACCTCTTCCCCGGCATCCACAGCTGTAGAGAAGCTGAGCAGCCACCCGAAAATAACCTCGCTTCCTGCCTCAGTCTGGTGTATGACTCTAGTGAACTTCTGGTTATCTGAGTGGTCCTAGGATTTGAACCCAGGCCTTCTGGACTGTGACATCCCTAAGAGGGAGGACCAGGTAGTATATAGAATGAGAAGCTGTGGGGATGCTGTAGAGCACAGATGTGAGTAAGAGGAGGCTCTCATCTCATCAGATGTCACTTTGTGCCTGTCACTGAGCGTCCCTGAGCCTAACTGCTGGTCTGCAGGGCTGGGTAGTGACATGCTTCCCCTGCTTTACTGTGGCTCGGGGACCTTGGAAGATGGCAGCATGGAGTCATCTGATCCACTGAGGCCAAGGGTTGTGCTGTTTGGGTGTGGGCCATGGAGGACATGGGAAGGAGGGTAGATGGAACAGATTGGACACCAGCCCTGCAGATGAGACTCACAAATAACAGCAGGGCGGTGGGAGCAGGGGACCTCACCCCAGTTCACTCTACAGTGTAGACAAAGGAGTTTTGCCAGCACCATGGAGATGAGGAAATAAACACTTCTTCCTCACTCCCCCGGCCTCTGACCTTTTGTTCAGAGCTACAGGGTGCCTCTGGAGGGAGGCTGGGGACAGAGGCAACTGCCTGCAGGTCTTCCCAATCCTCCCCCCAAGCTTCTCCTCCTTGCCTTGCTCCCACTGGGTAGCCAAATGACCACCCCCCTTCTTCCAGAAGCCACACACAAACACTTAGGCATGGAAGTTCACAGCAGTGTTGTGCCCAGCAGTTTCCTGTCCACCGGAAACAACCCAAATACCTACGGGTTAATGGATAAGTAAACCGGGGTCCGTCCATATATGGTATGACGCTGTTCAGCACAGAAAGGAAGAGCTGCCAGTGGCTATGGCAAGGGTGGACCTCCAAAATGCGCTAAGTCAAAGAAGCCAGATTCAGAATGCACTGCAGGAGCCCGTTTGCGTGGAACTCTGGAGAGGGTAACCTGTCGTGTGGGCAGAAAGCAGATGGTAGTGGTTGGGGTACGGCAGGAGAGAACCAACTGCCAGCGGCCATGAGGAAACATTTACGTTTCGGGAGTGGGGAAATGGTCTAAAGTGTGCGAGGGAGCGAGCCTGTAAACATTCTCTCGGATTCGCCAGGCTGCTCAGTTTAAACGGGCAGCATTTACGAAACCCATTCTCAGAAAAGCTGTTCACAGAGGAACCACGGTCCCAAACCAACTCCATCCCGGCGGATGCAGCAATTGTGCACCTTGGTACTTACCCAGGAGAGTTGAAAGATTAAAGTCCACACACTAACCTACTGTTGACGGCCGCGGCTTTACTCCTAATCGCTCAAACCTGGAAGCAATCAAGCTACCCCTCTGTGGGTGCACAGATGAAGACCGGAACCCAGACAGTGGAATGTAGTCAGTACCGTGAAGCACTAGGAAGCCTTGAAATACTGGGGGAGAACCTCGCATGCACAGTGCTACCTGGAAAAGTCGACAGTCTGGAAAAGGGAGCTGAGCCATGCCAACGCAGTAACACAGAGAGGGCAGCACTGCAGGGCCAGCGAAAACATGCTGCCTGCCAAGGGTCCAAGGGGAAGGAGGGATGAGTGGGCCTAAGTTGCTCGATGCGTCCTACAGTGCAGTGATTCTCAACCTGTGGGTCACAACCACTCTGGGGTCAAATGACCCTTCACAGGGGTCACCTAAGACCGTCAGAAATATCAGATGTTTACATTATGATTCATAACAGCAAAATTACAGTTATGAAGTAACAACAAAATTAATTTCATGGTTGGGGGTCACAACAACACGAGGAACTGTATTAAAGGATCACAGTGTTAGGAAGGTTGAGAACGGCTGCTCTGGGGGATACATACATGCTTTTGGACAAACATAGAATCCACACCGAACAGGAGCCTGATAGAATCTAGACTTTCTATAGGATCACTGGTCATTTTGTGGAGCAGAGTATCCACAGTGGGGGAGTTGTGCATTTGGTGGGGCAGGAGAATTTGGGGGCTCTGTACACTCCTGCCTGTTAGTTTTCTGTGAACCTAAAACTGCTCTAAACACACATTCTATCTAAAAACGGGGCTAGAGAAATGATTCAGTTAGCAAAGGGCTTGTGTTCAGATCCCCAGCCCCCATAGAAAAACCAGGTGTGGTAGTGTGTGCCTAGTACTCAACCCTGGAGAGGCAGGGACAGGCAGCTCACAGGCCAGGAAGCCTTGGCAACTTGATGAGTTCCAGGTTTAGCGAGAGATGGCTGTCTCAAAAACTAAGGTGGAGAATGATTGAGGAAGACATCCAGCATCGGCCAGGGCCTCCAGATGCACACTCACAGCAGGCGCACACACACCTGCATGGCACACTCACTGCAGGCACACATTACAGCAGGCACACACGCACCTGCATGGCACACTCACAGTGGGCACACACTATAGCAGGCACACACACACCTGCATGGAACACTACAGCAGGCACACACACACCTGCATCGCACACACTACAGCAGACACACTACAGCAGACGCACTCACAGCAGGCGCACACACACCTGCGTGGCACACTCACTGCATAGCACACTCACTGCGGTCACACACTACAGCAGGCACACACACACACCTGCATGGAACACTCACAGCGGGCACACTCACAGCGGTCACACACACCTGCATGGCACACTCACAACAGACGCAGACACACCTGCACATACACACACCTATAACTCACACAGCAGTCTACCTGAAAACAAAAACTTAGAAAGTCACCACCAGGAGCAGGTCTCTTAACTCAGAACACACCCACAACCCCTAGATCTTAGTCCTACCTCCCTGCACCCTGACCTTCCCCTGTGGTTCCCCTCATCTGGGATTCAGGTCAAGCTTAGCCACATCTTCCTCATGGTGGTCAGGGTTCTTGTTCAGCAGAAAATGGCATGGAAGGAAGGATCTGGGGGCATCTGTGAAAGAAAACAGTCTTCTCTTAGATCCCCCTGGAGAAATATGGGGACAAAAATCCCCAGCGGGCCTGGAAGCCCTGGATACTTACTGGCTTTATCTCTGTGTGTGTGGCTTCCTGTCAGTTGTCCAGTGTCAGGCAAGGGTTAGAGGAAAAGCTGTCCAAGGTTCTCCCTGAGGTCCTCAGTAAATCCCAGGAGCCTGGGCCATGACTGTTGAGAAGACATGCTTTTCTGGGAGTGAAGCCTTCTGGAGCAGGCTCTGAAGCCCAGTCCTGCTGAAGGTCTCCACGAAGTCCTTTTGGTTCAGGAAGTGTTGGGACTTTGCTTGTTAGCATCTAGGAAGGGCTGCTGTGTGACTCTTAAGAAACAAAGAGGGCTAACTTCATCTCTGAGGACTTCATGCTGCTCACTGTTATGAGAACAGGGGAAGGGGTGCCTGGTAAGTCCCAGGGCCTCCCCCTCCCAAGAGCAGTGCTCATTCAGCTGCTGACAGTGACCAAGAAGAAGTGGGTGCTTCATTTGCTTTGTTTTGTTTTGTCTCATGGTTACAAGGACCAAGCTAAGCCTAGCACGTCATCTCCTGTCCCCTACTTTAAGCCTGAGACATTATTGTTGCCAATAAATAAGAGGCAGGCTCCTGCTGCTGCCCTGCCTAAAATCATTTCCCCACCATGGCATTTGGGTGGCATTGAAGACACCCCTTAGACCTAGGGCTCAAGGGTCTTAAGTTTAAGGAACAAGTGTGAGAGCCTGAATTCAAGAATAGGGGTCCCAGGTTCATGAGGGCAGCAGAACAGCCGCTTAAGCTTTGCAAAAATACCAAGGTATCGATAAGATTCCTATACAAGCTGCCCAGGCCCGCCCGTTCTTCACCTGTCACACAGCTGTACCCCTTCTTGATCTGTTTCTTCTATGAATGTTTTTCTAATTTTTTCATCCTTTATTTTTTTTTCTAGAAAAGCATTCTGCTCTTTAGATTTCAGAAATGCACATTCTTCTCCTATAGCTCTAAAATTATCTTTGTGCTTTTTTTTTTTTTTTTTTTTTTGGTTTTTCGAGACAGGGTTTCTCTGTGGCTTTGGAGCCTGTCCTGGAACTAACTCTATAGACCAGGCTGGTCTCGAACTCACAGAGATCCGCCTGCCTCTGCCTCCCAAGTGCTGGGATTAAAGGCATGCGCCACCACCGCCCGGCTCAATCCAGTTTTCAATCTGGGGTCTTTTGTTTATTTTTTTTTTTTGCACTCATATCGATGAGAAATGAATGCCACTCACTGTTCTTTCTGTTTTAAATGGGTGTGTGTGTGTGATGCATGTGGTATTTGGACTTGTTAATATATGTGTACGTACATGCTTATGGGGGGTCAGAGATCAACACAGTCTGTCCTCAAATCATTCTCCATCTTTATTTTTTGAGTCAGGGTCTCACACAGAACCTAAATCATCGTTTCCGTATGGCTGGCCAGTGAACTCCAGGGGTTCTCTGGTCTCTACCCTCTTCCCTGTCCAGCACTGGGGTTAGAGGTGTATCCTGCTGTGCCCATATTTATTAATTCCTTGGCAAGAAGTTTGCCAGCTGAGCCATCTTCCAGCCCTCCCACTGATCTTTTACCTTGCCTTTAATCCCAGCACTTAGGAGCAGAGAAAGGCAGATCTCTGTGAGTTCAAGGCCAGCCTGATTTGCAAAGTGAGTTCCAAGACAGACAGAGCTAGTACACAGTGTAACTGGAGGTTTCTCTGGCACCAGCCAGTTCCCAAATAATCAGTCTGATGCTTACAAGGTGTTTGGCCAATGGCTCAGGCTTCTTCCTGGCTAGCTCTACATACACATTAGCCCATTTTTAATAAATCTGTTATCACCACATGCCCTGTGGCTTACCAGTAATTCTCTGGCATCTTACTCCTCAGGTAACTGCTGGTGTCTCTTTACTTTCTTTCTCCCTCTCTTTATGCTTGGATTTCCCGCCTGGCTCTATTCTGCCTGGCTACTGGCCAAATCAGCTTCTTTATTAACCAATGGCAATAAAACATGTTCACAGCATACAGAGGGGCATCCCACATCATCACAGAGAAACCCTGTTTCGAAAAATGAAACAAAACAAAAATAAATAACAACTATAACAATAAAAAGGCTGGTCTATCAAGTGAATTCCAGGACAGCTAGAGCTACATAGTAAGACCCTGTATCAAATAAATAATTGAAATGAAAATTTAAAAAACAGATAGTTTGGGCTTTATATGGATATATTACTATTTTTCTATTTTTATTTGCATTTATTTATTTGTATGTGTGCCTATGAAGCACCTTGTCAGCACCCAATATTACCTACTTAATCCATCAAAGCAGAATTTGGGCCACCTCCTATACATTTTATCATTTAGTGTGTCTTGTTTTGGTTGATTTTCAACAACTATGAATTTAAAGTTTGTCTTCCTTATTTAAACTATAAAAAGCTACTTAAAATGCTCATAACGTTGCGTGTTTATGTCTATTTCCCAGGTTCTATCCTTAGTATTGCTATCCCTATGTAATTCATTTTAAATTTCATTGAATTGTACCTTGCTTGGAGAGAATATATAATTTCAAATTAATTGGCCCTGTTTCCCAGGTTTTGTATTCTAATTTATTCTGGATTACCTGACCCATCATCTCTGAGAGAGGATATTAATATATCTCACTGTGGTGATTTTGTCAAATGCTTCCAAGTGTTGTTTGATGCCGGTTCTGACTAAGGATCCACAGGGCAGACTCTGGCCTTGTCCCTGAGCAGGACTGAGAGAATTTGTCTATGTTGTGCCTTCCATGTTCTTCTAGCAGGAAGCAGGAAGGTATTGAGCATGGCCCTAGGTTCCTTGTGGCTTTGTGCTCTAACCTAGCATATGGATCTCCATCCATTTGTTTCACAGAGGTGCTTGGTTCAGGTATAGGGCACTTCTGGCCTCCTCTAGGTAAAGGAGACATGATTTTAGGTTTTGGTTCTGTTTCTATGGCTTGCCAGTGGTGCTACCTGCCACGGGTCAGGTGCCCTAGAACACCGTGATTCTGTGACAGCCAGCCATCAGTTCTTCTGCCAAGTCAGGCTGGAGGGTTTGCGGATTAATTTTTCCCGTGCCAGGCATGTTGGGACATTGCTCTTCTCAGCAAGCCTGGCCTCTAGAAAAAATATCTAAAGGCTTCCCACATGCTCCCCAGCACTTACGATGCACCCCTGAGCTTGCATGTTCAGGATAGTGGGGAAGGGTCCAAGAGAATTCATGCCAACTGAATTCAATTCCTCAGTACATTCTTTGCTGTAAACCTGGGGTATTTTCTGAGAAAATAGTAGGCAGAAGTGGGAGAGTGAGCAGGCGTGGGAGCCACTCTGAAGGCCACAGAGGGATGACAGGAAGAGGTAGAAGAATATTTGGTGAAGTCCTTGTCCTCTCTCGCGCGCGTGCGCACCTACATACCAGGCATACACTCAGGTCGGCAACAAGACCAGAAGTTCTAGCCAGAGCAATTAGGCAAGAAGAAGAGATCAAAGGCACCCAGATGGATAAAGGAGTAGTCAAGGTGTTCTTTTTGCAGATGATGTGATTTTACATGTAGACAGACACTCGTAAAAAATACATATACGGGGGCTGGAGAGATGGCTCAGAGGTTAAGAGCATTGCCTGCTCTACCAAAGGTCCTGAGTTCAATTCCCATCAACCACATGGTGGCTCACAACCATCTGTAATGGGGTCTGGTGCCCTCTTCTGGCCTGCAGGCATAGACACAGACAGAATATTGCATATATAACAAATAAATAAATATTTAAAAAAAAATACATATAGACAGAAAACTATGACAGCTAATAAATGAATTCAGCAAAGCTAAAAGATATGATAGGAACATACAAATCAGTCATATGTCTAAGAAAGCCATTCCATGAATATGGCGTCCACAAAATAAAATACTTGGAAGTGAATTTAACCCAGAAAGTTGAAGATTTCTACACTGAGGACCATATACCATCATTGATGGGGCTGGAGGGATGACTCAGCAGCTAAAACCGGAGTTAAGGTCCCAGGCACCCATGTGAATGCTGTGTGGGTGTGGTGATCCATCAATAATCCTAGCCTCAAAAGCAGAGATAAGGGATCCCCAGGGAATCTGACTAAGAAAAGTAGCCTTATTGGTGAGCTCTGGATTTTACTGTGAGACTCTGCTTCAAAGAGAGTAAGGTAGAGAACAATTGAGAAAGATTCCCAGCATAAGCCTTGCACTTCCACATCACACACACCCCTCACACACACATACACCCCTCACACACACATACACCCATAGACATGTGGATACCCATATACACATGCATGTAACATATATATGTCCACATAAAAGAAGAAGAAAAAACACTGCTGAAAGAAAGTAAAGGGGAATGAGAAGACACTTGTAGTCATGGATTGAAAGTCTTAACACTGGGGCTAGTGAGTCAGTTCAGCCGTTAAGAGCACTGTTGTTTTTGCAGTGGACCCAGGTTCAATTCCTTGCACCCACAGTGGAGCTCAAACCATCTCTAACCCTAGTCCCAGGACCTCCTGTGCCCTCTTCTGGCCTCTGAGGGCACTGCATGCACATGGTACACATACATACATTCAAGTTAAACACTTGTACATATAAAATAATTAAACAAATCTGAATTATTTTAAGGCATAATTTTGTTAAGATGGCAATCACCCTCAATTTGATATATAGGACAATGTCATCCATATCTAAATCTTAATGACCTTAAAAAAAAGGATACAGAAGCTCTAATATTAAAATGTATATGGGGCCAGGCATGGTTCCTCATGCCTGATCCCAGCATTTTAGAGGCTGAAACATGAGGCTCCTGAGTTCCAGGCCAGTCTGGCCTACAGAGTGAAACCTTGTCTCAAAAGGAATAAAATATATACACTTGTAAGGGACTCTATGCAGTCAAAGCAGTCTTGAAAAAGAACAGGCCTTCTGCTTCCCGCCTTCAAAACTTGCTATGTAGGAAGACCAAGGAAAACAACATTATGGTATCTGCACAAGGCTAGACATGTGCATGCATGGGATGGAGCTGAGAATGCAGATGTGAATTAGTACCTCCAAGGAACTTGATTCTTTTCCCCCTGGCTTTTTGAGGCAGCCCAGAGTGGCCTCAAACTTGTTATGTAGCCAAGCATGACCCTCTGCTTCTAGGTGCTGGGGTTGTGGGTGGGAAGCACTATGCTTGGTTTATACATCGCATGCTAGGCACACTTTGCCTTAAGTGGAAAAAAAACAAACTAAGTTTGATCAAGTAGAGAAATCTTTGTGCATCAAAAGTTCATCATTGAAAGCATGAAAAATAGTCCAGAAAAGGAAATAAAACAGTTGGTCATTTTTCTTTTCTGAGAGAGGATTTCTCTGTGTAGCCCTGGCTGTCCTGGGACTTGCTCTGTAGACCAGGTTGGCCTCGAACTCAGAGATCTGCCTGCCTCTGCCTCCTGAGTGCTCGGATTACAGGCATGCAGCACCATTCCTAGCTTGGCTTTGTAGTTCTTAAAATATTCATTAAGACTTTGAAATAGAAATTATATGACCCAGCAATTCCACAAGTAAGTGTACAGGTGGAAGACTAAAGACATGTTTGAATAAATTAAACATACAAAAAAATTTTCATATAAAAATTTTTATAACCAGGCAGTGGTGGCGCACGCCCTTAATCCCAGCACTTGGGAGGCAGAGACAGGCGGATCTCTGTGAGTTCGAGGCCAACCTAGTCTACAAAATCTAGTTCTAGGACAGGCCCCAAAGCTACAAGGAAATCTTGTCTTGAAAAACCAAAAAAAAAAAAAATTATAATACTATTCTTAATAAACTAAAAGTAGAAACAACCCAAATGCCTATCTTGGGTGAATGTCTATGATGGCCGAATAAAACAATGTGGTAAAGCCATACGATAGAAAATTCTGAAGTACATGAAGTATAGCTAAAGTATGAATGAACTTTGGAAACACTAAGCTGAGTGAAAGAAGCCATTCGCAATGGTCACAGGCGATAGAATATTTCTTATGAATTACCATGACATGGAAAAGTCAGGGACTGAGAGATGAGAGGTTAAATCACCAGAGGCTAGGGGAGGGAGGAAGCAGAAGAGCTTTCTTGTTGATATAAGCTTCCTCCTGCCGCAACACAATGTTCTGGAAATGGGTGGTGGTGATGTTTGTGAGACATGGTGAATGTACCACCGAATTGGACACTTGGAAATGGTTAGAATGGTAAACTTCATGTTAATGTGCATTTTATCAACCTCCTCAAAAAAAAAAAGTATAAACCTAGAGTGTTATGGTTGCATGTTTCTTCCAGGGCTTCTTCCTTGCCAAGCTAGGATGCTGTGGGATAATGCATGATGGGAAAGAGGGGGTGGTCTGGGAAGTCTAGGGCCTGGGGGAGTGGAGGATGGACACTTGAAGTCTGTCACAGCCTTGCCAAGAAACTTCTGCGGTCAGTGTTGAAATTCTGCTGGAGAGAGGCCGCTGGGAGCTGCAGGCCTCCCAGGTTTGAGATGCTCTCTCTCGTGTGTGCACTCATTTCCTGTGACTAATACGGGCTGGGGCTTGTCTGTCTTGGCTGCAGCTAGACTAAAGACAAGCTCTCCCCTGCTTTGGCAGGAAGCTTTTGAAGCTACTGCCAAGACATCTGCTTCATCTTCCTTGGCAACAAGAGGCATCCTGAGAGAAAGACTCAGGGCTTGGAAGTAGGGAGAGCCATGTTTCTGTTTCCTTTTCTCTCGTGGTACTTTAAATGGAAGCTCCCTAGCCCCAGATTAGACGGGTAACACACAAGAAGCCTGAGTTACAGCGAAGTCAGCACTGGGGTACAGAAATTAGGGGGCTGGAGGTGGGGCTGGCGGCTTGTAGACTTCTGGCTCAGACAAACTAGGTTTGATTCCCAACATGCCCCTGTCTTAATAACATATGAAGTTGCTGTAAAAAAGGAAAATGTCTTCTTCAAGGGTTGACCATTGGGATTCTGACAGAAAACACCCCAGAAACATGAACAGAGTGGAGTGTGCTGGAGGGGGTTGGAAAAAGCTCCCTGGGGCCACTAGAAGGGTGTCCTAGAAAGATCACCATAGTCAAACCCCTGGTCCTTGTGTCCTCAACCTTCTAATCTCCAGTCACCAGGGGCCTGGCATTGAGTAACTGACTCTAAAACTAAGGCCTCCACACTCAAGGCCATTTGGTCAGACTTTAGATGCAGTTGCTGACTCAGAGACCCAGAAAAGTAAGACGCAAGAATGTAGACTAAAACAGACTGCCACTTCAGCTAAGGACCAAACACTTAGGGTCAGTGACGTGTGGACAGCCGACTCAGTGCCATTCTTGGGCTGCCTGTGGAATGGAGACAGCTCCTGCCTCCCTCTCTGAGGCATTCCCATAAACTTCATGAATTGTTATTTGATTTTTTTAAACATTTGTCAGAGGAGTACGTGTGCCAATGTTGTATGAATGTGTGTGTGTGTGTGTGTGTGAGAGAGAGAGAGAGAGAGAGAGAGAGAGAGAGAGAGAGAGAGAGA
>JABTXL010007734.1:10089696-10140797 GCA_025134845.1 Neodon shergylaensis
GAGAGAGAGAGAGAGAGAGAGAGAGAGAGAGAGAGAGAGAGAGAGAAAGAGAGAGAGAAGGTCAGAGGACAACTGTGTGGATTCTGGGAATTAAGGTCAGGCTTAAGAGCAAACTCTAAACTATCTCTCAGGCCCCCTACATTAGCAAGACCAATGATTCCTATAAAGGAAATCTACTAGTTCCACTTACTTGTAACACCTTCCGAGGACAGGGGCCTTAGAAAGAGTTGTCTTCAACTGTTTTCTGTTGCTATAACAAAGTACTTGAGGCCGGGTCGTTTATAAAGAATAGATGTTTATTTGGCTAATGGTTCTGGAGGCGCACATGGTGTGTCACCTGCTAGGCATCTGGCCTTGAGGACACAGGGCATCACATGGTGAGACAGAGCAAGCGTGCCAGCTCAGGTTTCCTCCCTCTCCTCATAAAACCCCTAGGATCATCATGGTGGCTCCACCCTCATGACTTCACGTGGTGTTTAACTAGCTCCCAAAGTTCCAGCTCCAAATATCATTTATTCACATATAAATTTGAGGGATTGGATTTCCTTCCAGCGTGTGTGTGTGTGTGTGTGTGTGTGTGTGTGTGTGTGTGTGTATCAGAGGCCAATCTGAGTTTCATTCCTTAAGAGCCATCCACCACCTTGTTTTGGTTTTGGTTTTGAGACAGTGTCTCTCACTGTCCCAGAACTTGCTGACTGGCCAGCAAGCCCCGTTCTCTGCCTCTTCACTCTGGGATTACAAGAGCGCAGCACCTCTCCCAGCCTTTCTCAGAGTTCTGGGGACTGGACTCATTTTTACAAGCATTTTACAAACTGTGCCTTTATGTGAACTCCGGGGACCACGTTCAAACCATAGCAGCCTTTCGGGACACACCCCTCAGTTCCTGTGGTGTGATCATATCCCTAGATT
Organism: Neodon shergylaensis; assembly: GCA_025134845.1. Classification (NCBI taxonomy): domain Eukaryota; kingdom Metazoa; phylum Chordata; class Mammalia; order Rodentia; family Cricetidae; genus Neodon; species Neodon shergylaensis. Next base: position 10,090,606 of record JABTXL010007734.1, read on the forward strand.
TACACAAGCACGCTGTGCCTCGGATGTCACTATCTCCTAAGTCAGGACATGCAATGATTGCTGAGAATGTTGCACTGTGGGCTTGTGCAACCTGGCCTAGTGGCTGAGCTGAAGTTTGAAGCAGCTTAGGATCATACCTGAGTTCCCATCAGCATCCCAGCCTTCTAAGTGGGTCAAATAGAATAAGTACCAGGTGATTTGCCTCTCTCTCTTTCTCTCTCTCTCTCCTTCTCTTTCTCTCTCTCTCTCTCTCTCTCTCTCTCTCTCTCTCTCTCTCTCTCTCTCTCTCTCTCCCAAGACAGGGTTTGTGTGTGTAGCCCTGACTGTCCTGAAACTCACTCTGTAGACCAGGTTGGCCTCAGACTCCAGAGATGGGCCTGCCTCTGTTTCCCAAGTGCAAGGATTAAAGGCATGCACCACCACACTCAGCTCCCAGATACTTTTCAATAGCTTTATCAGGATATAATTAGCACACCATAAAGCACACCCATGTGAACTATACAGCTCAATGAGTTTTATTACATTTACAGAGTATACAACCACTACAACCAATTTTAGAATGTCCATCACCTGGGAAAGAAAGCCCACGTCATGTGTGCTAATTACAAACCTCTAATCCCAGTGCTCCAAGGCAGGGGAATGAGACACATGAGCTTGAGTCCAGCCTGGGCTACATGCTGAGAACTTTTCTCAAAAAGAAAGAGAAAAGGAAGGACCAGAGAGAACAAGGGAGTGAGACGGGCGAGAGACTGATTCCATGCTACTTAGCTATCACACTCCAACCCCTATCTTCAGAGCTCTAGACGGACAGTTTCCATTTCTATTCCCCACTGGACATTTCCTGCAAACAGAATGGTGTTTATACGCAGCCTTTTGGTAATCCCAGCTTCTTTCCACATCACATACAGACTCAAGGTTCATCTATGCGAAGCATTGTCCGTAAATGCTTTATTGCTTTCTGTGACCAAATAGTATTCCTTCCTGCGGACGTATTATGTTTTTGTTCATCCATTCTTTGATTGTTGGGTTGTTTCACTTATTGGCTCTTCGTTTGGTTTTGGTTTTGGTCTTGGTTTGGTTTTGGTTTTAGTTTTGGTTTTTCAAGATGGGGTGGGGGATTCCTCTGTCCTGGAATTCACTTTGTAGACCAGTGTGGCCAGGAACTCTGTGATCCACCTGCCTCTTCCTTCTTTGTTCTGCAAGCCAAACTACTATCAGCTCAAAAATAATGCTGTTCATGGATTTTGTGTGTGTTTATGCTTTCATTTTTCATGTGCCTAGAAGTGGCATTGCTGGGGCATACAGCAACTCCATGTTGGATGCTTGAAGGACTTGGTACCCCATTTTCTGAAATGCACCGTTTGACATTCCTGCCAAAGTTTCCTCCTAACTGTTCCCTCCTGGCTCTCAACGCTGTCTTTTGATCTTAGCCACCCTCACTGAAATGTATCTCATTGTGGCTTTGGTTGACATCTCCCTAAGAGCTAATGATGCTGACTGTCTTCTCAGGTGAATGTTATTAGATCCTTGCATATCATCTTTGGAAAAACATCTGTTTAAATCTTGTGCCCATTTTTGAATTGGATTATGTCTTTTTAGTTGGAGTCATGGTGTTCCTTATGTATCTTAGATATAAAGCCTGGATCAGGATGTGCAAATAGTTGAAAACCAAAAGACTTAACTTTTTATTACTTTTGTGTGTACGTTCCCAATTTTTTATTTATTATTCTTTGATAACTTCATACATGTATATAATAGATTTTGGTCATGTTCACCCTAGGTTAGCCTCAGTCACCCCTCTTCCTCATCCATTGAACCCATTCTCTTTCTCAACAAGTTCTTACTCCTATTTTCATGCCGTGTGTGTGTGTGTGTGCGCACGCGCACACATCTTTAATTAAGGTTACTTGTATTAGCATGTATGGGTGCTTACTTACTTAAGCAAAGGCAACTTAGCAATGACTGCAGCACCGAAGAAAGTTACTCTCTACCACAAAACAACCATTTACCGCCAATAGCCCCTGAGAAAGAGGCTGGACCTTACTGCCCTTCTCCCACTGATGAAGGCTGATGGCTCAACCTTATGAGGCTCTCAGGCAGGTAACCATAACTGCTTTGGTTCTTGAGTGCGAGGCACAGGTCACCTCTGGAAAGCAGCATTCCAGGGCACTCTTTCCCATCCTCTGGCTGTTATGTTCTTCCTCCCCCCTCTTCTGCAGTGGTTCTTGAATTCTTGGAGGGGGTGATATTGCTGTCCCGTAGAGGGCTGAACACTCAATAGTGACTTACTCTCAGTCAAAAATGTCTTCGGTTTTGATACCTTTATCCCATTATTCTCCACAAGCTTGTGCTGTTAGAATCATAGACTTTCCAGATTTTCTTAAAGTAATATTTGACATAAATTCACACTGAAACAATCATTGGATTTAAAAGAAACAAACGAACAAAAAAACCCTACTGAGTGAGAAGTTGGAAGATTTGAAAGCCTAGCCAAGAAACTTTGCTTTTGCAAGCCCAGGTATTTCAAACATCTTTTCATTATACTCTGCTTCATTTTGGAGATAATTTGATGCCACTTTAAAAACATTAGGTGAAACAAAATAGCACAAATATAGAATTGTGAGCTAGGCATAGTGGTTCGTACCTGTAATCCCCAACACTCACTTTCTGGAGCAGGAAGATCGTCAGCTTAAGACAAGTCTTGGCTATATACCAGACCATGTTTCTGCAACAGCAAAGAATTCTGAGCAAATCGAAAGGTGCATCTAAGATAATCTGGAGCAGGAAGTACAATTACATACACACAGATTCCACAGGACCACAGCGTAGAAACAAATCCATGACTTGGAGGAGCCTTCCCTTTCTCTGGCTCAAATGCCAGACATGCAACTTCTCCCTGCCTCCTCTTCAAGCGAGCATACATTTGGATTTACCAGCTGAAAGAGAACATGCATGCAAGGTCCCCAATAAACTGTCTATTCACAGCCCATGTCCAGGGCTGTCTCTGACTACAGTCCACTTTTCAAAAATGAAATAAGGGCTGGGGGGATATCTCAGTGGTAGAGCACGTGCCTACCATGTGGGAGGGTCTGACTTTTCTTCCCAACACCAAAAAATAATTAAAATTTGGGTTTAATTAAACAAAACCCAAAAATCTGAGCACCCTGCTTCCCTTATTGAAATTCCTAGGTACTTCTCAACTGCCGCCAAGATAAAATGCAACAGGATGTCATGTCTGTAACATGACTAACATGGTATTCCATGGTCCCCTGTCCCAAAAGAGTCATGGCCTCCACACCACCTAGGGTCTCAGCTGGGTGATGGGTGCCTTCCCTTCAAAGTCCTTAGACCCACGTTCTCTTACTTAAACTTTATGCCAAGTAGACGTGTGTTTTCTCAAAAGATGGCAAAGGAGACACAGCAGACTGCAAAAAGTGGAAAAGAATAAAAGTGGAAAAGAATAGCCACAGGTGGAATATTTGGACTGACAGTCTGTTTGCAGCAGACGGCAACTTTAATTTTTAGTTACTTCATTTTTCGTGTATGGGTGTTTTTCTTGTATGTCTGTGCATATGTGTGTGCCCGATGCCTGCTAAGAAGCCCCCCTCCCCTTGGAAGTTACGGACAGTTGTGGGCTGCCGTGCGGGTGCTGCACATTGAACTGAGATCCTGTGGGAAAACAGCCAGTGCTCTAAAGCACTGAGGTGGCTCTCCAGCCTCCAAACTGCAAATCTGTAAAGAGCAAATAAATGCTCGTGCTCCGCGAGTCAAGTCAGCCCAGGCCATTCGATGCCTTCAAAGCGTTCTCATCCAGTAGCCCTGAGAGCCACATGTTCTGTGATGCAGTCAGGATTGGTCCTTCATCACGAGAAAGCTTATGGTGAGCTATTTTATAATACTCTGTTGTCAGGCATAAGACACCAGAGCTGTTTAGGATAATGTGTACACGGTCATTCCTCGTTATCTGTGGGGAGAGTTCCAGGATCTCTCTGGAATTCAGTGCGAGGATGCTTAAGTCCCTCCAAAGGGCAGAGTATGGCACAGAACCTACATATATCCTCTTATATACTTTAAATTGCCTTTACGTTACTCATGAAAACTAATACATTGTAACTACCGTGTAGCTAGTGCTTAGTTGTCTGTATTGCTGGAAGAAAGATGACAAGAAAAAGCCTATACATACTCATTAAGGTCACGTTTCCCCTAAACACAGTCAGTTTCTGGTTGATTACTTTTGTGAGCACAGAGAGCCAACTGTACACTTGCTGATGTGAACATTATTTTTTTATTTTAAAGATTTGCTGTTACTTCTCTTTTTTCATTGTTTTTATCAAACTATATATTTTTCTCTGCTCCTTTCCCTTCCTCTTCCCTCCCCTTCTACTCTCTCCCATGTAGATTAGATCCATGTATGTCTCTCTTAGGGTTCTCTTTGTTGTCTAGGTTCTCTGGGATTGTGAATTATAGGCTGGTTTTTCTTTGCTTTATGTATAAAAGCCACTTATGAGTGAGTACATATTGTATTTGTCTTTCTGGGTCTGGGTTACCTCACTCAATATGATGTTTTCTAGATCCATCCATTTGCCTGCAAATTTCAAGATGTCATTTTTTTTCCTGCTGTGTGGTACTCCATTGTGTAAATGTACCACATTTTTTCCTTATCTATACTTCGATCAAGGGGCATTTAGGTTGTCTCCAGGTTTTGGCTATGACAAACAATGCTGCTATGAATATAGTTGAGCACATGTCCTTGTGGTATGAATGAGCATCCTTTGGGTATATACCCAAAAGTGGTATTGCTGGATCTTGAGGTATGTTGTTTCCTAATTTTCTGAGAAATTGCCGTACTAATATCCAAAAGACTGTACCAGTTTGCACTCCCACCAACAATGGAGGAGTGTTCCCTTTACCCCACATCCTCTCCAGCATAAGTTGTCATTAGTGTTTTGATCTTGTCATTCTTACAGGTGTAAAATGGAATCTCAGAGCTGTTTTGATTTGCGTTTCTCTGATGGTTAAGGACGTTGAGCATTTCCTTAAGTGTCTTTTAGCATTTTAGATTCTTCTGTTGAGAGTTCTCTGTTTAGGTCTATTCCCTATTTTTTGTTGGATTATTTGTTCTTTTGATGTCTAGTTTCTTGAGTTCTTTGTATATTTTTGAGATCAACCCTCTGTCCAATGTGGGGTTGGTGAAGATCTTTTCCCATTCTGTAGGCTGCTATTTTGTCTTGTTGACCATGTCCTTTGCTTTACAGAAACTTCTCAGTTTTAGGAAGTCCCATTTGTTAATTGTTTCTCTCAGTGTCTGTGCTACCAAGTTTATATTTAGGAAGTGGTCTCCTGTGCCAATGCATTCAAGTATAGTTTCCACTTTCTCTTCTGTGAGGTTCAGTGTGGTTAGCTTTATATTGAGGTCTTTGATCCATTTGGACTTGAGTTGTATGCATGGTGATAGATATGGATCTATTTTCGTTTTTCTACATGTTTATATCCAGTTATGCCAGCACCATTTGTTGAGTATGCTTTCTTTTTTCCATTTTATATTTTTTTGCTTCTTTGTCAAAAATCAGGTGTTCATAGGTGTGTGGATTGATATATGGGTCTTCGATTTGGTTCCATTGGTCCTCCTGTCTGTTTTCATGCCAATACCAGATTGTTTTTAGTACTGTAACTCTGTAGTAGAGTTTGAAGTCAGGGATTGTGATGCCTCCAGAAGTTCCTTTATTACAGGATTGTTGGACATTATCTTTTTAGAAACATTATTATTGTTGTTTTTGTGTATGTGAGAGTCATGGTACACGTGTGGAGGTCAGAGGGCAACTTTCAGGAGTTGGTTCTCCCCTTCTCTATTGCTTTTGAGGTGGGGTCTCTCTTGCTGTTTCTACTCCAGGCTGGCGGGTCTGTAAGCTCCTAAGCAATCCTCCTGTCTCTGTTCCTACTCCAGGCTGGCTGGTCTACAAGCTCCTGAGCAATCCTCCTATCTCTACCTCCCGTCTTGCTGTCTTTGTGCTGGGATTTCAAGTGCATACCACTACATCTGACTTTTTTTTTAAAACATGGGTTCCAGGAATCAGATTTAATGGATCAGGCTTGCACAGCAAGCACTTCCACCCAGAGAACCATCTTGCCAGCTTCATAAAATAATTTTTAAAGTATTAGTACTTAAATCAATAAAAACTATGGCCAAAATCTCGACTTTTCAAAACAGGACTTTTTTTTGTGAGTTTCATTAACGGAAACTGAACTCTAGAGAAAAGGGTGTCAGTCTCTTAATTCTCTGTACCCATTTGTAAGGAACTACGTTTTTGTAAAATACAAGAGACGCTGCTATGCAGTGGTGGTGGCACATACCTTTAATCCCAGCACACAGAGGCAGAGGCAGGCAGATCTTGGAGTTTGAGGCCAGTCTGGTCAAGAGCTAATTCCAGGACCATGAGGGGCTACACAGAGAAACCCTGTCCCGAAACAAACAAACAAGAGAATGCCCATGGAGATGGCTCAGCCAGTAAATGCTTATAGAGCAAGCATGAGCATTGGAACTTGATCTGTAGGACACTTACGACAAAGGCCAGACGCTCCTACGATCCCGAGCCCGGTACTGGGGAGACGGGAACAAGGGAATCCCTGGGGTTCTGCTTCTGAGCTCTCGGTTCACTGAGAGACTCTGCCTCGAAAACTAAGGTAAGATGGGGCTGGAGTTGTGGTTCAGCAGTTAAGGGGGCTCACTACTCTTTCAGAAGAATAAAGTTGAGAGTTCCCAGCACCCACAGGAGGCAATTCACAACTGCTTTAACTCCAGCTCTGGGGTAATCCAAAGCCGCGATCGCAGGCACCTGCGCTCACATACGCACACAAACGCACACATAACTATAAAATAAAGCTGACAGTACAGTAGGGAGTAATTTAAGGGAGACCCCAGTGCCAGCCTGGCCTCGACATGCATACACGCTCATGCAAGAAAAACAAGAGACGTGCACGCTCATTATAGAAAGTGCAGGTCAAACAGTATTATGCATTGTCTCAGTTTTCAGGCTCAGCTACTGCTAACAAATTTGAAGTGTTTTTAGACTTTATTGTGTATGCCTTTTTTTTTTTTACAGAAATGTCCTTTTATGATACATGTACTTGCTTTCATGCATCATGAAGAGTTTAATGAATACAATCGGCACTGTCGTTTGGAGCTTATGCTCTTGACAGCTATGGCGGGCCTTAGATGGCCGCTCGTTCGGTATTTGGGTTATTTCTATTTGTTTTTGTCTTTTTCTGATTCTAGGTACCATGGCGACTTTGGGGACCATGCTGGGAACGTTCTCTTTAGTTTGCCAGGTTCTCTGTGACTTGAAAGCATGATGCATCTTCTGGTAGAGCCCTTGTAGCCTGTCATAATGGTGCTCTGTGCCTTAATGAGAACAGGGCTCTATTAATCCCTCTTTGTCTGACCTCAGCCAACCTCGTCCTCTGTGGAAGTGGGATTCCTAAGCCCCTGGGGCCTCTCCAAGCTGTTGTCATAGTGATCGGTGCAGGATGGGGGCAGGGTCACTAGGCCGATATCCCTAACCAAACCAACTCTGTCTTAATGACACCCTCGGACTGTGGCTGCTCAGCAGCTGGGGTGACAAATGTAGCAGTAGGGGCAGCATGGGGTCTGGCAGCACTGAGGCTGGGGTACCCGGAAGTTCTCCGGGCCTGGTGTAATTCGTCCGTCCCTTCTCATAAGGAAGCTTAGCTGACTTTGTCTGGAGCGTACAAAAGGGTGTGACGTCACCATTGCTCACAGCCCTGGAGCTACACCCATACCCGACACTGGTGGTCCAATACCCTGCAAGCTTCTGAGAGGACGCTGTATCTGAAATGCTTTCATGCCCACACTGAATGCTCACAAGGAACTGGGCAGACAGGCTACTCATTTCTGGATACAGCGAAGCTCTCTGTTGCCGTCTCTCAGTGAGGTGGTACAAACTCATGAAAGGAGTGGATTCCAAACCAATCAGCAGTTAAAAACCAGAGTCTGAACCCAGAACTCTTCCTTGATCACCACCACCACACACACAGAGAGACATACACACACTTCTGGAAAGGACCTTGTTTGGAATCTGTTTAAAAGCAGTTGGTATTTTTACTGGAAGTTCTTTAAGTCTGATCTTTAAGGGAAAAAACTTGTGTGTGTGTGTGTGGTGTGGGTGTGTGTGTGTGTGTGGTATGTGTGTGTTCTGCTGCACAGGTTGTCCATAAGTGTATTTTCCTTTGAAAAGAAAATGAGAAACAGGGAGAGAGAGAGAGAGAGAGAGAGAGAGAGAGAGAGAGAGAACGGAAGAAAAGGGCTAAAATTTTTAGTCTCTGTCAACAGTCCCAGCATGGTCCCTCCAGACAGAAGCCTGGCTTGGACCGTGTCCAAATCTGATTTTTAAATTGTCTAAATCTCATTTGCCTCAAGTGGCCTGGATGATTGGGGTGACGCACATATGTGTCCCCAGCTGGGCCTGAGCCCAGGCAGCTCACTGGGTTGTGGGCGTCCCTTTGGCTGCCTGAGGTCAGTAGCCCTGCCAGCAAGGGTTGTCCTTCCCTGCCCCCAGGGGTGACCGCAAGAGAGGGATGTGTGGAGCTCCTGTGCCGTGTCCTCACTCAGCCTGGAACCCCGACAGGTCTTCCATCTTCTTGTCCCAGTTGTGGTTTCAGAATCCCAGCAGCCTCTTGCCTGGACTGGGTGCCAGGAGTCTGGACAGATAAACAGATGCCTTCGCTAGGTTTAGCAGCCTCTTCAGCAAACCTCACGGAACCCCTGGGACAGCAATGAGACCTTTGGTTCCAGGCTTAATATCTAGTTCCTTACCAGCTCACTGTCCCCTAAGCTGTTTTTCTAACGTCTGTCCCTTTCTTCCTGACTCCTCTGCTGGCCATGTTCGAACCCCTGAAAGAAAAAGAATGTTTCCTAGAAGAATTGAAAGAATATGATGGTCAGGGAAGTGAATTCAAGTGGTATGAATTCCGACAGGTCACAAAGGAGTTTTCCCTGGCACCGCAAATGACTGCCACACCCACAGCTCCGAGCTGCTGAACTTCCTGGCTCGGTCACTCACTGCCTCAGTCCCAGACTGGGCCTGGCACTGGGCATTAAACTAGCTAAAGAGTCAGCCTGCTCCCCACCCAGCCCTCTGGCCAGAGTAAAGTCACAGAAGACCAGGGGAATCCTGGAGACACAGATAAGGATTCACCTTCTAGAAAAGGAAAAGCCAGTCAGCCCTTAAATGCCCCCACTCCTAATCTCAGGACAGACAGGCATATCAGATGATGCTCTAGATTCCCGAATGCAGAGAAGTCATACCCAGCAGGTTTGGGGTGGTTGGTTAGTTGGTTTAATCAATGTATGTCTCCCCCACTTCAGCTCTTACCTGCAGCTCTAAGATCTGCGACCTATAAAGTCAGCTAAGAGGGCTTGCCCAGGGGTAGGATCCTGTAGGCAGTATATCCATGTTCCATGGGATCCCTAATCCCACCACTCACATTTCAGCTTCTCGCTTTAAAATTAACTTTCATCTTTGGCAGCCGTGGGAAAAAAAAAAGGCTAGCAACATAGTGGTTCCCCCAGGGAATCAGCGGCAGCTCTGGGTCACGTGGAAATCCATCCAGGACACTGAACCTACACAAGACCTTCCTGAGCCCCCAAAACATAAACTGTAAAATGGAGGCAAAATGAGAACTTCTGGGGACGTGTTACTTGAGTAGGACTGCAGGGGACTGGGTCACGATGACCCAGGACATGGACCTTTGACTCCAGAGTCATGGGACAGATGCCTGTGTTTTGCTGGGCAGTACCCAGCAGCCTCACCCTGCTCCTGACTGGAAACTCCATGTTCCAGTCATAAACATGAGGGAACCAATGGTAGCAGTCTGGGTCGAGATGGGTACCTTCAGTCTCATGACCCAAGTCTGTCCTGGGCCTCCAGAGGGGATTGATTCCAAGTGATTCCAGCTCAAGCCTCTTGATGTGGTCTTTAAAGAAGCCTGAGCTGGGTCCTAAACATATTCACAAGATCCCGATCTTACCAAAGGTCCCAAGAGGAGAAGCTATGGGGACCCAGACCCAAGATTGCAAAGGTAAAAACGACGCTGGGACCCAGAATAAAACCAGAGCTGTTTAAAAGAAAGGCTGGAGTGGTAAAGAGAACACAGGAAGGGGAGGGAGTGACGGTTCTGCCACCACCACCACCCCATAGGACTAAATATCTCAGCCCTTCCAGACTTCAATAGAAAAATACTGTAGACAAGAAGGCTTACGTAGAGCAGAAATGCGTTCTTCACAGTTCAGGAAGCTGGAGTCCAAGTGAAAGACACCATTGCTGGGTGCCTGGACCTACTGCCTGGTCATGGACGGAGTTTCTTACTGGGTCGTTTCTTTGTGAAAGGGGGCAAAGTGGTCTCTAGGACCTCTTTCCGAGGACACAAAATCCCCTCCCAAAGGCCCCCAACTTCTTATACCTAAATTCAGGGAACACAAAGATTTAGACCATTGTAGAAACTTCCCAGAGAAAGGACTGTTTTATGAAAAATCTTAGAAGATGACTAGGAGTTTTCCAGTGGGGGGGGGGGGATGAGAGAGGGACCATTCCAAGATGACAAGCAGCTGCTATCTAAACACAAGAGAGTCAGGCAGGAGGGGTGTGTGTGTGATGATGATGATGATAGTGCTGGTTGGTGGTGGCCGTCAGGGGACAACATCCAGGAATCAGTTCTCTCCTCCTACTGTACAAACTCCAGGGGTTGAGCTAAACTCAGATTATCTATCAGGCTCGGAGAGCCTTTGCCAGCTGAGCAGACTCAGCAGCTGGTCACAGTTTTAAAGGTGTGAATGCTAAGAAGTGTAGGGTTGCCAGAAGTGCTTCAAGATCCCAAAGGGAAGGGAAAGGAATGCTGGGTTTCAAATCCCAGACTTCCCACAGGAAGACTCTAGTACCAAGATATTAAGTACATCCTGACCAAAGCACCTGTAAGCCTGCCAGAGTTCCTGTTAATTGTCTATGTCTTGGCCAGGCAGCAGCATCTTCTTGCCACGCGGAGGTATCTTCACCAAAGGTTTCCTCACCTGGCCAACCCTGAAAGTAGCACCACAGCTTATAGATAAAGTCACCCCTCAGTCTAGCAGGGTACTTTGAGGACAGTCCATGCAGCAGCTTCTTTGGCTTTGAAGTTAGTGTATTGTCTCATTGGCATGTATGTCATAGAGCAGTCAGAGATTTGAAGGCATGGATGTAGGAAGAAGTACAACCATGCTGGAAAGAATCACGTAACCCTGGGAAGCACAGCAGGCAGATGAGAACCACAGTGTTGGTGACTGCCATAGGCACAGCTCAAGCATCCCCTTCCCTCTCTTTGTTCTTTCTTCTGTGCACAACTGACTCTGGTGACCATGGGAAGGAGGAGGAGGAAGATGACGGCTTTGAGGAAGTAGCAAAGGTGGAGCCAGGGGTGCCTGTAATACACGGGGCATTTCTGTGTAAATTAGAGAGAGGAACTGAGGCAGGAGACAAAGACGGACTCTTAAAAGGGCATGGGAAAAGAGAGGTCTCTCGTGCCAGAGTGTGGTTAAAGCCTCTGGCCTGCTGATAATCAAAGATTCGGTCACAATTAACCTTTGGTTAAGGCCTTTCTCCTTTCCTAACTATAAATACCTGCAGTTTCTAGGAATTTCACCAGAAAAAGCTCATACCGTAAAAAGACAGACTGTAAACCTTGAGTAACCCTAGCAGCTCCTGGGTTTACCTGAACGGATTACAGTCCCATCCAACTCACCTCGTAAACCACCCATAATCTCACTTGTTAGAAAGTCATAGGGAATTTCTTAGCAACCCTTTCAAGTGTAACTTGTGAGCCACCAACGTGGTATGTTTGTCACCTGCTAAGACAATTTATTGTGACTACCCTTGGGAAGATCATACCCATACGAGCATGTGTTTATTCTCTTCCTAAGCGCCTCTCTCTTTCAACTCCATGACCTACACTACTGGGGTTCTTCCCAGGCTGCCAAGGCCCTTGTTCCCTGAGCGTCTCCTCTATTCATGGAAGAGGCATGGTGGGCTCTGTCTCAATGCTTGTTTCCCACTCCCACTCATATGGTGAAATCCTTATCCTAAGCAAGGTAAGGACATTGGAAGCAAGGACTGTGGGAAGAGAGCATGTCATCACGGCACAACTCGTGACCATGATGAAGACTAGTGTGATAAGATGCCGGAGAAAAAGAGACCTTGTAGTTGTAGCTGTGAGCCAGAGAGTAGACCCTCACCAGGTTCGGATCCAACAGTACCTTGATCAAGGCAGTGCTTCCCTGACTCCAGAACTATGGGAAATAAATCTCAGTTGCTGTTAGCCCCCAGTGTATAGTACTTGATTGTGGAAAGGATTGAAACAGGAGCCCTCAGTCCCATAGCGCTTCAGCAGATGCTTGGTCAACCTCAGTTAGCACCTGGCATTGATCCAAGCTCAAGACCCCATCACCAAGCACCACAGTCACACAGAAGGCAAAATTCAAGACAAGACAATTGACTGGCCTGGGACCTTAGCCTAGGTCTACGGATAAAGCAGCTCCTGCTAGTCATGAAGGTGCTCCTAGCCAACATCCCACACTTGTGACCGCAGAATCTCCTGAACTTAAGGATTTTTGATGCTAGCAGATATTCACTTGGGGCCTGTTTGCTTCCTCTGTGGTCCTTCTTTTCTGCCATCAATCACTCCTGGACTATGTAAGCAGAGACTATGCTTTTGTTTCCTGGCCAGCCAGACCCAAATAATCACACAAAAAACTATATTAATTACAGCACTGTTTGGCCAACAGCTCAGGCATATTCCTAGCTAGCTCTTACATCTTAAACTTTCTATTATTTTATATTTTACCACTGTCTCATGGTTCGTTATCACACATCTTGCTTCTTGGGTGGCTACATGACATCTACCCGACTCCGCCTTCTTTCTCCCTACATTTAGTTTAGGTTCCCCTCCTCCAGCTATATATATATTCTGCCCTGCCATAGGCCAAAGCAGCTTCTTTATTAATCAATGGTAATAAAAACAAGTTCATAGCATTCAAAGGGGAATCCCACATCTACACCCCAGAGCACCCTCCCATGTCTCTCACCAACCTTAGCACACCCGAGCCCTCACCTTCCTGCCTGCACCCATAGCAGACATCACTAATGGACCACTGCACTTCTTTCCTGTTACAACCGCTCAGCGCTCTAGGAGCCTCTAGCTAGCTGAGTCCATATGTAAGATGTGGCTTGTTTCCACTAGCCCTGATGTAATGGGTTAGAGACAAGGACCAAGAGGACCAGCACTGGGAAAGAGATTGTAAGCATATGCTCATCAGCAGTATCCTCTCTACCTTCGGGTCCAGGATCACTATCACTGTGATCTTACATCTTCTAAAACTAGTTTCCTTTAGGGTTGTTAAACAGGGGAGGGGAGAGCTGTCTCCTCACAATTAGTGCTACAAGGACCCTGGCCTGTGTGCATTCCTCCAATATATCTGCCTGAGACTCATTCTAGGCCCAAGTTCAGCAGAACAACTGCCTGAGAACCCCAAGGGAACCAAGGTATCTGCAGGACTGTGACACTGAGAGTAGGCTTATCAGGACAGCAGGGGCTCCTCTGCAAACCTGCTCACTCTCCAGTAAGTAGGAAAGGGAAGCGAGCTTCCTCCACATCAATCTCTGATCTCCATGCCTTTGACTATACAAGGACATGATGGGAAATGTGCTCCCTGCAACCTGCGAGCTGAGATCAGATTTACAGTTTCCTCCACCTGACTGCCTGCAACTGCGCTCGCTGCGATTTTACGAGGCCGCAAAGAATCAGAGGTGACGGGAAACACGTACCATGGGTACAGAGCCTTGACAACAGACACATCAGCTTTGTACCATGGCAGCTTCTGACTCCTGAGGAGTCCAGATTCTGAGCGGCGGTGGCTGCTGTGATGGGTGAAGAAGGCACACTCTCTCTGAGGCTTTTTGGAGCCTGAGGATGCCTGATGTTGAATGGTACCAAGAAAGATTTGTGCCTGTCTCACGGAGGGGCTTCAGGTGTGTGGCTTGAATGGCGCGAGCCCTCCTCACCTGGCAGCTCCTAGGAGGGAAGGCACTGCTGGCATCATAAGCACCGGACACTGATGCAGAGGTCCCTCTTCGATTCTGGCTCCTGTATTGTATGATCCCAGCTGCTGGTCCGTGTGTCAGTGAAGTGCCATTTGTCCCACAGCTCGCATCTAAAGATCAGAAGACAGCCTCAGATGTCAGCCTTCTTCACCTTCCACCTCGTTTGAGACAGGGCTTTGTTTGAAGTGTGTATACCAGGCTAGCTGGCCTACAGGCTCCCAGGAATTTCCCGTCTCCACCTCCCATCTCTTTATAAGAGCACTGAGATTACAGATGCTAGCTATTGCCACCAGCCTTTAGGTGGATGCTGCCGGGGGGGGGGGGGTGTGAGCTCAAGACCTCATGCTTGCTTGACAAACAAACATCTGATCTCCATGAGAAGTCACAAGACCATGACTGTCTGGCTTCTCTCCGTGGAGAGGTCAGATACTACAACTGCATAGCACACCTGCAGTGGTCTGAATAGGACTGGCCCCCACAGGCTCATCTCTTTGAATACTTGGTCATTAGAAAGTGGTGGTCTTTGAGAGGGATTAGGAGGTATGGCCTTGTTGGGGAAGGTGTGGCCTTGTTGGAAGAGGTGTGTCACTGCAGGGGGACTTTGGGGTCTTAGAAGCCCACACGAGGCCCAGTGTCTAACTTCCTGCTACCTTCAGATCTGGATCTAGAACTCTCAGCTCCTTTTCAAGCACCATGTCTATATGCTACCATGTGTCCTGACATGGTGACAATGGGCTAAACCTCTGAAACTGTAAGCCAGCCCCAGCGAAATGCTTTCCTTTATAAGAGTTGCCATGGTTATGGTGTCTCGTCATAGCAATAGAACAGCGGGCAAGACAATACATGATCCCTGAATGTTGGCAATGGGTGTCTTTAGAAAGAGTGTCATTGAGGTCAAAGGGCTTCTAGGCAAGTGCTCTTAGGCGGGAGATGACCTTTGCCCTCAACCTGAGTCCTATTGTTCAGCTAGCTTCTTGGGTTTGTGCTGATCAGCCAGAGAGGAGTGGACTGTGAGCTCTCAACTCTGTAAGAAATAAACACATGGGACTAGAGAGATGTCTCAGTGGCTAAGAGTGTTTATTGCTCTTGCAAAGGACCCAATGTGGGTTACCAGCACCCACCTGGCCTATAGCCATCTTTAACTCCAGTTCCAGGAAATTCGATGCCTCTGGTCTCTGAAGGCACCAGAACTCACATACACTCATATTTCTCTCTCTCTTTCTCTCTCTCTCTCTCTCTCTCTCTCTTCCTTCCTCTCTCTCTCTCTTTCTCTCTAGATAGATATATAGATCTCATGTACACATAACTAAAACAAATCACTTAAAAAAAATAAAAGAAGAGCATTTGGGGACAATAAATATTGCAGAAGAGGAAGGTAGAAAGAATGTAAGACCCAGAGGATGGAGTAGAACACAATGAAATGCTGTCTTCTGAACACGGTGTGGCCAATATAGTCATGAACTCCCAGCACCTATGGGTTGCCCATGAAAGACCTGTACAAGGTCAAGCCAGTTCGTATTCCATCATGGATGAGGCAGGCTTGTAAAACTCCATCCTATCTGGGCAACTGTTGGCCATTGATGGCTGCTGGGAAGGGAAGTCTTTGTTCTTTGGGCT
Source organism: Neodon shergylaensis (assembly GCA_025134845.1). Classification (NCBI taxonomy): domain Eukaryota; kingdom Metazoa; phylum Chordata; class Mammalia; order Rodentia; family Cricetidae; genus Neodon; species Neodon shergylaensis. The sequence goes on from JABTXL010007734.1 coordinate 10,106,364, forward strand.
GCGATTCTGCAGGTAGGTCCCCTATGCATGTATATTACTTTCTGAACGACCATCTAAATGTTTTCTTTCTTTCTGCATGTATTTATTTTGTTGATGTTGTTATTGATTTGTTTGTTTTAGATAAGGTTTTACTATGTAGCCCAGGCTGGCCTGGAAATTACTATATGGACCAGGCTGGCCTTAAACGCACTGAGAATCTTCCTGCCTCAGCCTCTCTCATAAGTGATGGGATTAAAAAAAAAAGAGTGCACTATAATGCCCAACAGCCTTTATGTTTTGATAGTAATATATAACTGATATAAAAATTGAAAGTATAAAAAACAAGATAACTTTTTTATAAGTTTTAACCCAAAAAATTTTATTAGCTATATTTTAGGAGCTGAAGAGATAGCTTAGTAGTCGAGAGAACTTACTGCTTTTGCAGAGGGCCCAGTTTCAATTCCCAGCACTCATATGGCAACTCACAACAATCTCCACTTCCAGGGAATGCTGCACCTTCTTCCGGTCTCCTCAGGCACGGACACATGATGCGCATATATAAATAAATCTTTTAAAAATAAATATATAAATGTTTTAAAAATAAATAAATCTTTTAAAAACTATATTTTAGGGCTGGAGAGATGGCTCAGAGAGTAAGAGCACTGGCTGCTCTTCCAGAGGTCCCAAGTTCAATTCCCAGCAACCACATGGTGGCTCGTAATCATCTGTAATGAGACCTGGTGCCTTCCTTGCCAGCAGTACATTGTATGCTTAATAAATAAATAAATCTTTTTTAAAAAACTATATTTTAGCCTTTAAAACAATCTTGGAGAGATCACTTGCTTAAGTAACCAGCATGGGGTACCCTAATGTTCATAGTCTGACCACCTATTACTGTCATTAGAGCACCTACCTTCCATAGCTGTTCTAAGGTATCCCACGACCCGGGGCATTGGACCAGGAGAGCATATTCTGAGAGGTCTGTACATGCCAGCAGGGATAAGCGTCCGTTCTCAGGGCAGAGTAGCTGTCCCTCTGCCAATGCATTAGGCTCACTGGCCAAATTCTCCACAGCTCTTGATCACTAGGATTGTGCCCGCCATGGTAGACCTATTCTCAACACAGTGGTCCTGATACTTTCTGGGCTCCTGGTCCGCCAAGGGATCACCACGGTCTTAAAAGACCCAAGGAGACACCGACAAATCTGCAGACTTCCCACTATCCTCAGAACCGTGGGGGACAGCGACAGCTACAGTGTAGGATATGGCGTCAGAGAGAAAAGTATAATAACTTGCTTTCCTGCTAGAGATATGGATTCCTGGCAGACATGAGTTAACTCTTTTCTTTTTGTTTTCTTTTTTTTCCTTCTTTTTTTTTTTTGAGACAGAGTCCTGGAACTCATTCTGTAGATCAGGCTGGCCTCAAACTCACAGAGATCTGGCTGCCTCTGCCTCCCAAATTCTGGAATTAAAGGTTTGCACTACTTTGCCTTGGCTGTGGAAACAAATTTCTATATGACCACATTGGTCATATATATGTATGCGTGTTTATAAATACATATATTTATGTATGCATGTGATATATATGTGTGCATATATATATATACTTTTCCAAGTTGTAATCATAGCCTACTTTTTTTCACTAATATTTTATGGTTCTTTTTTTCTTTTGCATGAGCATTCCTCAAAAATAGCATTTGAAATAGCTATGTAATCCTACAGATGTATCATAATACATGTAATTACATAATAATTGCATATTTTAGAACATCTGGGCTTCCACTTTTTTGGTATTCAATATCCTTTTTATTGATCATATCTGTGTATAAATTTTTGTCTGAAAGTCTTATTTCCTTAGAGAAAATTCCAAGATATTTTTAGTTAAATTTCCTGGATGCATTTGTCAAATGGTCTCCACAAGGGCTGCCCCTGGCTTGCATGCCTCCCTTTGAGGGGACTGTTGTCTGTCCTAGCTTAGGGAAGCTAGCACCAGTGAAGAAAATCTTATTATCTGATAGGCGAATAATGGTATTTCAGAACTATAATTTGTGTGACAAGCAACAGCAATAAAAATGTAATTAAGTCACTTTTTTTAAAAGTATCCTCTTTCTTCACCAGTTTTCAGTCCTGGGACTGTAATTCCTAGTAGAGTCTTTGCCTCGCACGCTTAAGGCCATACAGTTACTGCTCCTTTGGGGTGGGGGTTTATGGGGGTCTGTAGATGACACACTTAATTTGTCTAACCTGGTTTTTGGTATGTAGGTATGGATTCATCTGGGTACATATAAGTGTGGAGGCCAGAGGTGACTTTCATATGCCCAATTCGACCTCCCCAGTGTGGATGCTGGAGATTAAACGCAGGTCCTTTCTCGTGCTTGCTCAGAATGTTCTCCACCGACTCATCAGTCTTCCAAGCCCCTCTAGCCAGGTTTTGATGGAATTATTGAAAAAAATCATTTTCCCAGCTGTGCATTTTCATTTCGATATTTGCTTGTTTGTATACGCTTCTACATTCATTTGCTGTGTGTGAATGCATGTGTGTGGACGACACGTGATGGTCAAGACAACTTGCAGGAGTTGGTTCTCTCCTTCTACTACTTGGGCTCTGAAGAACAAACTGCCAAGCTTGGCACCATGTGGCATCTCGTTAGCCCCTACATTTGTGCTTTTACTATTGTGTTTCTGCCATTTTGCGCTCGATAGTTTTTGGTGTGCCAGAGATTAACATTTTTATGCCAGAGCTACTGGCCTTTTCCACCTCTGCCATGTCTGTGACTTAGAAAGTCCTTACTGGGAAATGGCTCTTTAAGTGGGTCAGAGGTTGCTTTTTCCTCTTCATTTCTCTATTTTTGGTAACTTTTGAGAAAACATCCTTTTCCTAAATACGTTTTCTTGGGAACATCTGGAATGTGCTTGCTTTATCCTCCTCCCCAGAGGCCTGTGTGTTGAGGCGGGAGGGGTGGGGTGGACCCACCACGGGGGGCTGGGCTTCAGAACTTGCTTTTTCCACAGCTGCATGGAGATGACTGTGCTCTGTTCTAAACAATGTCTGACCTCGATTAACCAAGAAATGCAAACACTATCCAAGCCTCCTCTCCATGAAGAATGTATGTTGCAAACACCAGCTCAAAAGCTAGAGAGCCCTGCTCCCTGGTAGGAGGAGAAGCCTGGGGCCCATAGATGTATAGAAAACCATTTGTCTCTACTGTGGTACCAGAGAGTCCCACCCCTTGGGATCCAAATGCCATCACCAAACTCCACAGCCCATCACTCTGTTTATCCCTAGAGAGTTCCCTCTGCTCAAAGCCAGGACCTCTGAACGCCAGCCTCCACCAGGCTGCCTTCCAGGAGTTCCCTGAAGCCCAGCTTGCAGCGTTGGTGTGGGGATCGGGCCATGGGACCTTGTGTAACCCCTGTCACATGGCAGGCACAGTGTTGCCTCTTGTGTCACCGCTCCTGTGCAGGGCAGCCTCTTTGCCCACCCTGTCCCTCCAGGAAAGGAGAAGAACCAAGTCACAAAGGGTGGGGCTGGGAAGAGAGCTGACTACAGGACCTTATATTTCCAGCATTTGGAGATACCTGCTCTGGGTCCTTCAAAGTGTCAAGTCAAGAATCTAAGGAAGGTTGCTTGGCTGACTAGCCAAAGAGCTATGCAGTCAAGAGCTGAGCTCCCGACTGCTTCCAGATATGCCCCTTGCTGACTGTGTGCTCTTGGGCAAGTCACTTCACACCGCCTTAGATTCTTCATGGTGAAATAAAGATATTTCCCATGTTCCTCTTTGTCAGGTAGTGTGGGGCTCAAATATAAAATAATGTAAGACTGCCCATAAACCAGAGGCAGGAATAGAATTCCCTTCCAGCTGGTGCACTGGGAAAATCATCTATGAACTGAAGTTCCCAGAATAAAGGCACTCCCTTGTAAAAGACCGCAAGGCTGGCTGGTTGACTCGCGCTCCCTGGTTGCCGAGAATTGGAATGTTAGAGATTTGGAGTTATCTTCGACTATCTGTAAGTCCTCCTAGTAGTCGTTTATTGCCTGCTTCTGGTCTGAACCAGCATCCTTTCAGCTGTTCGATGAAACATTTGGAATGTGCTAATTTAACAGTTTCCTGCCTTCCACCAGCCTGACAGAGTGGCATCAGATGACACCTGGAACCAGTAATGGAGATCTCCCCACTTTGCTGTGGCCCCTCTGACCTACCCGTCTGCAGTCCTCCTTACCGCATTTGGAAAATGCTTTCGTTTATGACTATTGTCATTCTGTCATCATAGATGCTCACGTAACTGATTCTGCTGGGAAACACGCTACTCAGGGCAACCTGAATCCACATTCCTGGACCATGTCACTCGTGTTTGACTGGGAGTAATCTCTTTCCCTCAAGGTGACAGCTGTATTTTTCTCCACACACCCTAGTGGCCCAGAATTGTCCCAGCAAGCCAGAGCCTGTGGCCACTCTGTGAAAGGCCCAGCCCAGTACTTAGCCCTTCCCAAGTTTTCAGCCATAGGGGAGTGTTTCCCCAACAGCAGTGGCTTTTAGCACCCAGGCACACCTGGCCCCGCCCCTTGGGAATCTGGCACTCCTACATGCCTGGCAGGCAGTACCCTGTTCCTTTAAAAGGCAGAATTCTACCTACTTCTTCCTGTTCTTCCTCTAGCTCTTCTCTCTCTCTCTCTCTCTCTCTCTCTCTCTCTCTCTCTCTCTTTCCCCCAGGAGGCCACTTTCTCTCTCCCTTCTCCATTCCCTTTCCCCAAAAATCCCCCCCTAATAAGCTCTGTCTGCATGGTGTGTTAGTCCCTTACCTGCCATTGTTTGGCCCTACCTGCCAAGGTCCATCTCACACCATATCATAACAGTGGCCAATGTTGGACATAACTTTAAAATCATGGACTTATCCACAGACTCCTAGAGGGACAAGAGCAAAAGGCTCAGACTTGACAGCAATGTTCTGAGGAGAGCTGGAGCTGCCAGGGCCTCACCAAAGCATGGCCTCTGGCAGCCTATGAAAGGACAGAGTGAGGGAAAGCTCACATTACTATAGGAAAGGCCCTGTTTGGCCTGGCTCCTCTTCATCTTTTGTCCCATGACAAAAGATTAAAGACAATTAAAGACAGCTCTAAATAAGGTGGAAACTCTGTGGCAACTTGGGGCTGATCCCCCACCCCCCAGACAGGTCTTATCTCCTAGAGCAGTGGTTCTCAACCTTCCTAATGCTGTGACCCTTTAATACAGTTCCTCATGTTGTGGTGACCCCCCCCTCAACCATAAAATTATTTTCGTTGCTACTTCATAACTGCAATCTGCTATTGTTATGAATTGCAATGTAAATATCAGATATGCAGGATATCTGATGTGGGACCCCTATGAAAAGGGCATTTGAGTGTGTGTGTGTGTGTGTGTGTGTGTGTACACACACACCATGGTGGGGCTTGCAACCCACAGGTTGAGAACCACTCGTGGCTCCAGAGTCACACACAGCCTAGGCCTCCCCTCCTTGAAAGGAGCCCTGAGCCTTTGGCCTTGGGGCTAGCCTGGTGCCAAGTAAGCAGAAGCCCTTGCTTTCCCTGAAGCCCAGTAGCCCGGATACATTCCAGAAGCTGGAGCCCCAGCCAAGCGTGACTCAGACGTCAGGAATGTGTAATGATCGGATTCCCCTTCCCAGGGGTGAATTCCTCACCCAAAGGTGAGCTCACAGCTGGCCTGAGCAAGAAGCCAGAACACCCACCCACACACACACACCTCTCACCCGGTGTCTCCCTAAGCAACAAAGACTAGCCTTGGCCAGGCTCCTGGGAGGACAGCCTTGCGTGTGTCATTGCAGTTTCCTGGCTCTACCCCTTCCCCCACACAGCCCTAGAGTCTGTGGTGTGTGGGAGGAAGGGCTGGGGAAGAGAGGCAGAGATGAGGGAGTCCTGGAATCAGGTTCAATGCTCAGGAGAGTAGAGCAGGCAAGATGAATCAGCAGGGGCAGGAGCTGAGAACTAAATGGTTTACAGGGAGGGTGGCTCAGTCAAGGCCTTCCTTGGCCAGTCCGTGAGCACAGATAGAGAAGGGGTGCCCATCAACCAGACCAGGCCATTCTGGCCTTCTGGGGCTGCATTTGTGGTGTTAGGTAGCTTGACAAGGCATTAGCAGGCACAAAGGCGATTAAAAATAGATCCCTCCTTAATGATAAGATTTGGACCCCACCTCTATTTCCACAACAATACTCTTCATTTGCAGAAAAGGAAGTATCCTAACTCCCTTAAGATTTAAAATAACAAAAAAAAAAAAAAAGATTTAAAATACAATGTGAAGCCAGGCACACGCCTTTAACCCCAGCACTGGAGGCCAAGTCAGGCTGATCTCTGTGGGTTTGCAGTCAGCCTATTTATACATAAATAAATAAAATACCATATGAAAAGGTGGAAGTATCTTAGCTTTGTTGAACAGAATGTGAGTTCCTCCTCAGGTTGGAGCTGTGATGTTCAATTCTGCTCCAAAGATTACCCATTACCCTCTCTGCAGAACTCATCTAACTAGGCCTGTCAATCAACTGGCCAAGAGACCGACCACCTCTGATGACCTGCTGAGATAGGAGGAATAATTATCTCCTTAATGAGGTAATGTAAGTATTTTCCCCAGGAGCCCCGCCCTCCAGGTAATTCCGTACAACAATGGAAATGCCAGATGGGCACAGGGACCAACCTCAGGTGACTTGGGGGTGTGGCCAGACTGGATGTGCCACCTCATTCACTATCAGCATGTCCAGGGCAGTATGTGGGCTTGGCTGGCCAGGTCCCAACAGTGACCTGTCTACTACATGTTCTCAGATCTGCCAGGGAGACTGTGTCCCTCACAGTGTGGGTGATTGAGCACCAGCAGTTCTGAGGCTCAGGGACTCTGATAGATGCTAGCCTGAGGGTCCAGCCCCAGCATCTGAACACACTTCCTGTATCTGAGGGTTCTAATGACAGAAAAGCCCACCTTTTCCTCTGTGAGAGACAATGTGGGAGTCAGGACCTCCTCTGCCCCCATGCCATAACCAGCATGCATGTGCTCTTTAGTCCCTGCTTACTTAGGGCAGGAGCAGAGGCTGGGAATGACCGAGGATCTCGGCTGTGAGTGAAACAGCTGGCTGGGAAGCTCTCAGTGGCAGATGGATCATGTGAGGAGGTCACGGAGAAAGTCCAAAGCCTGGAAGTAGCCCTGGTTAGTGATGTTTTGTCCTGTCCCTTTAAGAGACAAACCCTACCACTCCTCCCCTTCACTGAGGCAAGCAGATCTTCCTTCCTGCCTGCAGCTGAGCTCTTCCTTTTCTGTCTCTCCTTCCCCCCACTCTCTCTCTCTGCTCTTCCCTTTTCTCCCCTTTCTTTCCATCACCCACTAAATAAATATCCAACTTCACTCTGCATGGTGTGCCTATCCATCCGTTTCTTATCCGCCTGAGCTGTGGTTCCTCCTGGGACTGACTGTCCTGCCAAGGTCTCTCACCTGCCACGCAGCTCCCTACCTGGATCCGCTGCCCCTCATGACCCACCCGGTCTTGTGCCCGCTGCCCACTGCCCATTGCCACCACTCAGGGATCCACAGTATTTTACTTAAACCATTACAAACACAAACAGTTTCATGGGCCTAGATGTTTTGGCCCAGAATGAAGGTGCATTCTTGGGTCTGAGTTCTATAGGTAGAGGAGGCTTTGAACAGGGGCTCTGACATAGGAAGCCTGGCAGGCTGAGACCACATCTGCTTATGACAGCCCAGTGACCCTCAGGAAGTCCTGTTGCCCCTTAGTTGATCCTCATGAAGAGAGGGCAAGAGAAGGGCTGATATGAAGTTTGAGGTGCTCTTCTGGGATCATCTCAGCTGGAAGAAAGGAAATTGGGGTGCCCTCACAGGCAGACATCCACAGGGCCAGCTCTCTCTGCCCCTCCCTAAGGGATCTTGTTTGGTCCAGGCTTCACCCTAGGAGTCTGGAATGTTTGGCAGAAAGTTTTATTCCATGTCCCCTCCCCTGGGAGTTGCCTCAGTCCAGACTCCACCTCCAAAAAAGCTCACCAAATGTGACCCCTCTCCAGAGAGGCTCAGAACCACTCCCCCAGGGTATCTAACCGCCCCCCAGACTGAACATGTGGTCTTTCCAGTCTTCCTTTCCCCTCTCTGTGGTCTTCCCAGTCTTCCTTCCCATTGCCTCTCTGAGGGCCTGGAAGCAACCCAGGAGGGCTGGCATCCATTAAAACTGGGCTTTTTCTAATTTGGTTTGATTTGGTCTGATTTGTATTGTTGCGTCGGCGGGGAGACTTAGCGGGCTGTGAAAACTTTTCAGATCTGTCTTCCCTGCGTTCTTCTACTCTAGCCAGTGTATACCTTGGTGGCCTAGCATGCAACTGCACAGATCCTAGAGAATATCTCTTGAGGAAATACTTTCCTCAGTAGAATGAGGCCTTAGGCCTTCAGGAAAGCATCAGGCAGTGTGGCGGGTTGTGACTTCTCACCCTGGTGTTACCACATTAATATCCTCTTGAGTGGAGGACCTATGACATGTTTCCTGCTCGGTGAAGGGATTTTGCCTATGTAATTGAAGCCTTTGACTTCATCAAAACAGGCTCTTCTACGTGAATCTGGCTCCTAAGCCGAAGAAACCTTGCAAGAGCAACTGACCCCTCTAAATAGGGAACTGCCGCATAAAGATATGATGGGCTGGAAACCATCTTGGAAAGGAGCTATAGACAACCTGGGACCCCCAAGGCAGCTTCCATCTGACTCCCCCCACAAAAAAAAATTAGCCCCCTTCCTATCGTATCACTGTGGAAAATGCATAAGCATGGACTTAGGTTCTACTCTATATGCGCCTCCAGATCAGATCAGAGCCCAACAAATAGCTTCACCATTCCAGATGATGCTGGGCAAAAGGATCCCATAGGTGAGCTGTGCCCAGGCTCCTGGCCCTGAGGGGGAGAACAGTGAGAAAACAAAGAGCTGTTAGCCAGGGCTGCTATGTTTATGGTAATTTGTGACACAATATAACACTAGCACAGGTGAAGGGGGAAGGCTTCCAAGGTCAGATTGGGGCTTGTGATACTTTGTCTTCTCTAGACCTTGGGCCAGCTCTCCTCAAAGTAGAGTTAGCCATGGGCTCTGGGGTCTGGTGCCTTCCCTGGGGCAGGTTTCTGAACCGGCTGATGAGAGCCGGAAAACTAGGAAGAGTGTGGACAGAAGAGCACACCAAACTTTTGCTGGCATCTATATGGGACACTTCTGTATGACTCTGGCCTCAGTGGAGACACCCATATCCATCCCCAACACCTGCGCATCTGAATTTACATCTAGACTTTTAATGAAAAGTGCCAGCTTGTCCTTCACCTATCTGCCTGGGTGTCCACCCTCAGCACCAGCCCCCAAGGATTCTGAACCCCCCCCCATAACTTTGCATTATTATCTTAGAGGGCTTTTTGGTGGTGGTAGTTGGCTGGCTGATTTGGTTTTTGTTCGTTTGTTCCCTTGCTTGCTTGTTTAAAATAGCATTCCATTGCTTCAATTTGTGTTTCTCCAATAATCAGTGAAGTCGGCCACCTGTTTTTGAACTTGTTAGTTGCTTGCATTTCCTTGAATTTTTAATCACTCTGTGTGTGTAGTACACATGGGGCAGGGAGACACAAAGTATCCTACTCTGTCCCTGTCCACTTTATTCTCCTGAGACAGTCTCTCACTGAAGCTGGAGATGGGTTTGTGGCCAGCAAGTCCGTGCAATCCTCTTGTGTTTTCCACCCTCGCCCCCTAAACACTGGTGTTGCAGAGGCACATGGGACCCTACCTAGTATTCTATGCAGCTCTGGGAATTTTAACTCGGGTCCTCATGCTTGTACAGCGAATCGAATTCTTTACCCACTGAACAAACAGGCTCCCCATGCCTCCTTTTTGCTCTTTAAGACATGTTGTTTCTTCTCCATCCTCTCCCATGACAAGCCTCTAACTTGTCTGAAAGCCTGCAGGACACTCCTCAGACACCCTGTCTAACGCCCACGTCTGTGCCCAGCTGCAGCCTTTGGGCTCCGTGTTTTCCACGGGAGGCTCTGTGCCCTTGGTGATGTGTCCGCCAGGGTAGGCCCAGTTCTGGGGGTGGACAGTGTTTGTGAGTCCAGAGTGTTTCCGTTCTGGATAACAGATCTGTCTGTGACCATAGAAGCAGATGAGCTGCTTCTTCCATTGGCCTGAAGTTTATTCCTTGTTTGTTTGTGTTAGGAATTTTTCCTAAATCGAGCTCCCTGCTGACGCAAAAATCCCAATCAAACCAAATCACAACAAGCCAAATTAAAAGGTATCCAGGTTTGATGGGATTCCTGCGCTCTCAGATGGCCACACATTTTTCCTTTGGGAAATCACTTAAATACCCTGTGGGAACTCACTTACATACCCTGGCATGCTGGGATTTGGAGTCCAATACAACTCCCAGGCCTGGGGGCTATGTGCCCAACTTAACAGCTTGGTTTTTGTTTGTTTTGTTTTGAAGTCTGGAGTTTGGGAAGTGAAGTGAGAAGACAAGGTAGGGAGTCAGCATGACTTCATAGCCTGAGCTGGTCACTGTCTGCCCCTTGTTGGCTCAGATCCATCGTCCTCATAATAGCTTTGTCTTTTAAGATTATCTCCATGGGGAAGATGAAGACACTTGACTCAATGAGTTTTGTAGATTGTGAGGTGTGTGTGTGTATGTGCTCGTTTATGCATGCACATGCGGATGCACACACATGCCTGTGTGTACCTCTGCACCTGTGAAGTTCAGAGGTTGGCATGGGATGTTTTCCTCTATTGCCCTCTACCTTGTATTTTGAAACAAGGTCCTGGAGCTTACCGTTTTTGGCTCGACCGGCTAGGCAGGCCTCAAGGATGCTCCAATTTCCCCATGCCCTCCCAGTGCTGGGCTCACTGATGCAGGCCACCACACCTAGTTTTCCTGTGGGTGCTGGGGATCTGAGCTCAGGCTCTCAGGCTTCCTCAGTGAGCCCTGCACTCCTTGAGCTTTCTCCCCAGCCCGAGTCTTAGAATCTTAAACTGTGGCTAAGAGCCAAGCTTCTGTCTCTCAGGCCAGGCCTTGATTTGCTGTTTGGGGAGGGGTCTATTCCCAGGGGAGCCACAGATTATTGATTCTCCTCCCCAGGGCCCAGGCAGCCTAGACGACTCTCACTGAGAACTAGGGAGAAAACACAAATGACCCCATTGAGCACGCTGGGCCACGGGGTCTTCCGGAGCAAACAATAGCCTCTGTGTCTGTGTCTTCTATGGCCCGGAAGCCCCCAGTGCTTGGCCTACCGATGAGTCATGCAGGCTATCTCCTGGCTCAGTTTTGTTAAGCCTGAGGATCTTTTAGTCCAGCCTGAAAAGGAGGATGACCTCATCCGCTGGGAGGGGCTGGGGAAACCCTGTCTCTTCAGCCCCAGGGAAACCCTCCTCCTACAATCCTCTCAGTCTCTGATCCCGGCCTTGAGAGAGTTCCAGGAGGTGGTGGGTGGACACGGGGGCAGCTTCAGGAGCTTCAGCTGGTGCTGTACTGGGAGGAAAAGACTTGTGTTTATAAGGACTGGGGAAAGTCCCCTTTGTTCTCTCCGGACACAGCCTGTATCTAGTGGCCACCTAGCTTCAGCTGTTTCCTGTGGAGTTTCCTGCGCTTAAGCAGAGTACCACACCACCATCACCACCACCACCACCACCATCACCACCACCACCACCACACACACACACACACACACACACACACACACACACACACGGTGCAATTAGGAATGTCCCTGTGAATGGCAGGAAACCAATGGCTGGGGTGGCCTCTGACATGGCTTTGTCTGGACAGCTTGGGAGGGAACAGGACCCAACTATATGACTGGGGCACTAAGGCCACTTGAAGTCTTTTGACTTGGACATCGCTATTGCTTGTCTTTGAGTGCTCACTCCACTGGTCCGCACGGATCAGGGCCCCTCTACTACCTGTGGCCATAAACAACTTACTTTCCCTTCTTGAGCCTTAGTTTCCGCTCCTGTGGGATGGTGACAGCCATACTGCCCAGAGGACTGTGATAAGCATGGGCAAGACTGTCTAGGCCAGGCACATGGCTCGCGGCCTGCCCTCAGTAAACCACAGCTGTCTTCCTTTTCATTCTGCACAGCTCTGATGAGGTTCTTACGTGGTACATCAGAGCTCTTTCATCTGGACACTCTTTGGGAATATCGTATTTCCTCAGGACACAGGTGGTAAGGGATAGAAACCTCCAGAACCTCTGGGGAATTGCCCTGTTATCTGAGTATCAAGGATGGTGCTATAGCTACCTTGGCTGGGGTTTTCTTATATGGTAATATAATATGTGTCCATATGTTCCCGATTTACTTCAGTGAAATCCAAGGTGGTTTTCTTTCACCTGTGTATCTAAGTTGTTAGCCTGTGCCCATGGTTTATTTCGTGCATGTAGTGTTGTCCATGGGCACAAAGGTACAGACCTGTTCTGCCTCCGTGTTTGTATGCAAATTGTACCAACTGCTGCTTTGTAAGACGGAGTCACTTAGGGCAAGGCACAGCCCAATAGCCTCTGTTTCACATAACAGAGCTGGGCCCAGCTTGAGTTCCACAAGTTCCCTCCTGTGCACCAAGTCATGCCCCAGAGCCCTGCTTCTGAAGCTCTGTAACAGGAACTTGGTCCTACCTCCATCCTAGCCCACAAGGGAGCCACCAAAGGTTACCTGAGGGGAAAGTGACACCGTTCTGAGTGTTCTACACTGAGCTTTCCGGCCTGCTGGATCATCATGAGACACCAGGTACATGCCTATTCTGTTGGCTTTTGCAAATCCACGATTGCTCCTGGCTACAGCCCAGGCCAGCTGTGAAGGAAGTTACAGAGACACATGAAGAAATTTGAGGAAAGAGGCTGCCCGAGGGCAAACATAGACAGGTCTTTGCCTGCCTTTGCTAATGCACCAGTGTCTGTTACCAAGCTCCCGGACACACACAGCCTGGTCCAGTGGTGGGAGGGGAGGCATACTTGGATGAATTGGATGAAGCCCCCCCCCCCCACTACAGCCTTCAGTCTGCCAGGAAAGGTTGCTCCTCTAGGGTCTTGATCTAGCCTGAAAGTCGTCAGGTGCCTAGTGTGGAGCAGGAGAATAGGGACTCAAGACTGAAACAGCAAGATTAACATGCAAGAGGCCAGTTTGCAGAGGAAGACAAGAAATCCTCCCCCACATAAAAAGGATTTTTTTTATGTGGAACAAAGCCTTCATGGAGGAAGCTAGAGAAACGTGAGCACAGTGGGTGCCACGTAGACATTGTATAAAGGGTCTGGGCCATGGGGCTCTTTCCTCGGCTCATTTAGCCCACTCCAACTCTTACCTTTCTCCTTCTTAATAAACTGTCTCTATTTCTGTTTCTAACCACGTGTCCCTGGTGCAGTGCTTTGTCCTGGGACACAAGAGCTTGGTATTGGGTACCCTCTCCACTCCATTTCAGTTGACACTCTGAAACATGCTTTGTCTGACACTCTGGGCCTTCTTACTGCTTCTCTGGCCTCCATACCTAACTTAGAGGACATGCTTTCTTCTCCATTGCCCCTTCTCCTCAGGAAAACACTACCCCCCATGCCTCAGCCCATGCTCAGCAGAAAGCCCTATTCTTCCTGTACACCCAACTCAAGCAGCTCTTTCTCTGAGAAATTCAGCCCAAAGTAACACTAAATAAACACGGCCTCCATCACTTGGAACAGTGTGGACCCACAGAAGTAGTGTCTGCAGAAGACAGAGCCCCCAGGCCATCTCCTCAGCCAGCTATAGATAATACATGCATGTCGCATGGTTCATGGCTCCTTCCCCGTCTCAAAGCCGAATATGTAAGAAATGTGTGTAACAGAGCTGAAGAGATGGTGTATTAGATAAGAGCACACATTTGTTCTTCCAGAAGACTCAGGTTTGATTCCCAGCACCCGCATGATGGTTCACATCTATCTGTAACTCCAGTTCCAGGAGATCTGATACCCTCTTCTAACGTCCTTGGGCATCAGGCATGCAAGTGGTTCGTATAGATACATACATGCAGGCAAAATACTCTCACATGAAATTAAAAAGGGAATAAATCTGATTTTAGAAATTTTTAAAGAAATGTAAATGACTATTCCATGTGAGGGGCACAAAGTCCTCACTTCTCCCGAATAGCTGTGCTCACCATCTGACATACCCATGCCTGTGCTTGTAGTAGGGGGCCACATGTTCGTTCCTGGCTGCCCAGACTCCCGAAATAACCACTCAGAAACTGTATTGATTAAATCACTGCTTGGTCTACTAGCTCTAGCTTCTTATTGGCTAGCTCTTATATCTTAATTTAACCCATTTCTATTAATCTGTGTATTGCCATGTAGCTGTGGCTTACTGGCAAGGTTCTGGCTTGTCTGTTCCTGGTGGCAGCTATATGGCATCTCTCTGACTCCACCTACTTTCTCTATATATTTCTCTTCCAGCCTGGCTATATTCTGTCAAGCCATTGGCTGAAAGCAGCTTCTTTATTCATTAACTTAACCAATGAGAGCAACACATATACAGAAGGACTTCCCACATCATTTCCTGACCCCAATGTTCCCTCTGCCCCATCTCAATATATTCCTCTACACTGCAGACACCAGGCCCACATGCCCTCCATCCTCTGTAGCCACAGTACCCAAGACCATCTTCCTATCTACTCCATGCAGGACTCCTGGCCTTCTTGCAACCTACCTGCCAGTCAGTCCTGGAGTAGCCAGACGAATGGTTCCCCTAGCCTAGTTCCTCTTGTGACGTTGCTCAGCTTCCCACACCAAGGCAGATTTACTCCTACCCAAGGCCCTTGTGACCTTTCCCACAGTCTGACCTCCCTGTCTCCTACTCTAGGTGACCTCTTGGCAGTTCCTGTTCTTCAATCACCTGAATCTCCAACCTGACCTTTTTCGGCTTGCTAAATTTCTTCTCCCACTCTGCTGATGCCACCAAGCCTGGCTGTTTCCAAGGCCAAGCTCAGTTCTCAGCCACCTCATTTTCCTTCAAAACCTACCCAGCACCGTGACCACACTCTCCCACATCCCTGTGGAGTCATTATTTCACAGAATCAGACTGTCTAGAACCTCCGTGCATATCATATAATTATGGGCACCTTCTGTCTGTGGGTTGCTAATCTCAGTACATTCCCAGATTCATGTGTTCTGTTGCCTGCTCAGGTGAGAGCTGGGGGCATGTGGCAAAGACCTTTAAGATGGGTGCTGCCATAGAACTGGCAACATTTGCCTAATATGTAAGTCCAGGCAGGGCCTTCCCTGTAGCTAAGTCAGATCTAGAGTTAAACTTCAGTTTCAAAGACTGATGACCCCAGGGAAATCCCCAGGGAATTCCTGAGAGTCACCCCAGCTAGACTTCCAACTGATTAGATCCATTCCTGGGGAATTCAGTCCCCATGGTCATTTATTTCCCATGACCAAAAGGATGTAACTGTGCATCCTTGGGTCTTAGAGAAGAGCTGCTTCTCTGATTGATAGAAACTACAACTCGAGTTTCAACTGTTCCCCACCCCTCCCCCACGACACTCGGCTTCCCAGAAAACAGGCTAGATCCTGGAAGCTGGGGCCAGGACCACTTTCTTTTTCTGCTGTGGAATAAAAGACCATGGATGTCTTTTAAAGTCCACTCATACTGAAGGCATTGAGGCAATGACAGAACGTTAGGGCCAATACAATTCCTTGGCACCAGCTATGAAGCTCTTTCCAACAAGATCTTACCAAAAATCATCTTCAACAACTACAACATAATGTGTAGTTCAGAAGGAGCCGTGCAGCTAGCTGGAATGCAGCAGAGCTGGGCCACCAGAGAACCAGGGTCACCACTGAGACCAAAAAGCTAGCTGAGATGGGAGATTACAATTCCAGATTGAAACAGTCAGTTGATTGGTTCAGCAAGCCTGGGAAATGTTGGACCAGGGATCCAAGAGTGAGAGGTTAGTGGGCATCTTGCATCCTGTCCCCAACAATGCCACTCTGCCTGCAGCACCCACTGATCCAGGTAAACATCCTGTCTGGCTCCTGGCCTTGGAATGCGACCTTGAGCTCAGCAAATGCTTCCTGAGGGGATGGTGAATAGCTGCAGACACCCCCCCACCTTTCTGAAAGTACCAGAGGAACCAAAACAAGTTCCCAGTTACAATATGGGAGTGAGTGGGGAATGAGGGAAGGGCTGGCAGTTTGTCTCGGGCTTCCAGACGTTTACACTATTCATATTAATGAACTGGGAAAGGGTTCTTTTTATGCCAGTAATAACAAACATTTCCCCTTCTGTGTTCTCATGTAGCCCTAGCAAAAATCAAGCAAAGCCAGCATTGCGGTCCATTGTAGACTTAAATGAGGGAACTGGGGCCCAAAGACCACCAAGACTTCCCCTAGGTTTTTAGGTCAGCTAGGGCCTGAGCTGGAACTTGAACCCGTGGTGTGGAATTCCCCTCTATATGTTGTGAATACCACTGGTTAATAAAGAAACTGGTTTGTCCTGATAGGGTAGATAGGTGGGAAAAATTAAACTGAATGCTGGGAGAAAGGAGGCAGAGTGAGGGAGAAGCCATGTAGCCCCTTCGGAGACAGAAGCCGGGACTTTGCCCCATAAGCCACAGCATTGTGGCAATACACAGATTAATGGATATGGGTTAATTTAAAGATATGAGTTACCCAGAAATATGCTTAAGCTATTGGCTAAACAGTATTGCAAATAATATGGTTTCAGTGTGATTATTTTGGGTCTGAGCTGCTGGGCATCTGGGAAACAACAAAGCAGCCTTCTGTAACAAATCGGGGGTTCTACTTTCTTTTCCAGATCAGTGTGGTGGAATGATTTGGCCCATTCAAACAGACGCCTGATTCCCTTAAACCTTGCAATATGGATACAGCTGGATAAAGAGGCCAACTCCAGTAAGGAAAGAAGAGGTCAGGGTTGCCCAGCTATGCCTGTTGAATCTCTAGGGTGAAGGCTAGGTATCATAAGAATCAGGCTAGCCAGGTTATTAGCCCACAAGACTTGATACACAGCCTCTTCCCTGGCCGTATGGTTTCCATTCTTTCCTACTGTTTCCCATTCTTGGGAGCCTGGCCTGAGGTCTCTCCTCATTTCCCCTCAGAGGCCAGTTTGACCCAAGCATAGAGCTTTCTACAGAGATGAAAGGAGGCGGCCACAGACGACAGGCTGGCAAAAAATTATCAGCTGGTGGGTGCCCTGGAAGCCGAAATATTTTCTACCATCTTCAGCAGAACGCATTGTGGTTTTGTACACACGCCTGTTTCTAAGGCTCATTGCTAGATGCTGATGACTCTCTTAGTGATTATGGTCGTTTAGTAGATGGAAATTCTACCAAGCTTGCTAGAGTCTCCAGGCCTTGCACTCTGCACTAAGATGCTGAGTATACCAGCTTCCATCTGGCAGATGGCCCTGCCACTGCAATGCATACAGAAGTCGGGAGCATGCCTGCATCAACAGAAGCACAATTAATCAGTATGATTGTTCCCCCTGCTGTGAACATGACACTTCCCAGTGTTTTTTTTTTTTTTTTTTTTTTTTTGAGGACATCTTGAGGGAAGGATCTGATTTTGCATTTTCTGCAGCTTTCAAAACCATGTCAAGTGTGCAATATGCTTTTGTATTTTGACATCGGCCTCCCTGAAGATTGCTTCAGTGGTGAGCAAGGCCAGCCTGCAGGGCAGGGAATCCCTTGTCTGTTCTCACAGTGCTGGGCATTGATTGGCAAGTGCTATGCCCCACAAGAAGCTGAAGATTATCCCCAACAGAAGAGACTCATCTCTCTCTCTTCCCCTTCAGACAGCAACTCAAGATGTTTTCCTTCTGGACTGCGAGGAGGCCAAACAAGTTATCATACCCTCCCAGGAAAATAATAATGAGAAATACCATTCCAGCCAGCCTGAGTCAGGAGGAACCATGGTGTTGTCTTTTTTTTTTAAATATTTATTTTTATTATTTATTATGTATACAATATTCTGTCTGTATGCCTTAAGGCCAGAAGAGAGTTCCAGACCTCTTTACAGATGGTTGTGAGCCACCATGTGGTTGCTGGGAATTGAACCCAGGACCTTTGGAAGAGCAGGCAATGCTCTTAACCACTGAGCCATCTCTCCAGCCCCCCATGGTGTTGTCTTGAAATTAACTTATTCTGGTGCTAACCTTCACCGATCTCCAAAGATTATAAAAAAAAAATAACAAAAATCTAGTCTCTCACACTGCCACGGGCCTAAAGCAGATCATCACAGGGTGGCTTTCTTCTTTCGCCTCTGCAGAAAGCTCTACGGTTGGGTCAAACTGGCCTCTGAGGGAAAATGAGGAGAGACCTCACGCCAGGCTCCCAAGAGTGGGGAACAGCAGGGAAGAATGGAAGCCATATGGCCAAGGAAGAGGCTGTGTATCAAGTCTTGAGGGCTAATAACCTGGCTAGCCTGGTTCTCTTGGGGCCACACTTCCTCTGGAAGCTCTGGAATGGTCCCCCCTCCACCATCTTTCATCCAACATCTATCACTGCAGGCTGCTAGTGTCCCTGGCCTTGGAAGCATCACCCCAACCTCTCTCTGCCTTCTGCATCTGTCCTCAATTCAGTCTCCCCTCTTTCTTTTATAAAAAGTCCATCATCCAGTGTGGGGCTCATGAAATATAGGATGGTCTCATCTCAAGAGACTTAAATAAATGACACAATAATTCTATTTCCAGATAAGGTCCAATATCCTGGTACCAGGGGTGGGGACTGGAACCTATCTTTTTGGGTGGGTGTCATTCAGCCCACTGCAGGGACATTCATAGGTTCCAAGAATCAGATCTGATTTTTTAAGGGAGCCGTTATTCTATCACATGCTTTGATGACTCCTGCCCCCACCAGCCTCTGAACCTAAGGACTGTCAAGTCAGAGTTGAGCTGCCCTAGCTTCTCTGCTCCCTTGAGGCCAGGCAAGGAGACATTTGAAGTGCCAACCACAGGGTTACAGCCATAGAGTCACGATTACTTACCCATGCCTGTCCATGCGCACCCTGAAAGACTTAGTGACACGGGCTGAGAGTCAACCCAGACTCAAGATTCTGTTAAAAAGAGAGGGAAGGAGGTAGGGAGGGTTGAAACCATGACAACCCTGTATTAGAGACTAGGTCTTTTTTTCATTATCGCTCTGAATCCTCAATCATTCTAACCATTTTCCAGCTGAAGACACAAGAGTTCAGTGAGTTTAAGTCACCTGATCTATTTATTTGTCATAGCTAGTAAGGGATAGAATCAAACCATGGTCTCAGGTGGGTTATGGGAGGGTCTTGTGATTGGTCTTATACAAATCTTGCTGCTCTGAACTAGAAGAAAGCAACCAAGCAAGCCTGGAAGGAACTCAGCAAGATTTACATCAGGAGATCCCAGACCTACAGCAGGGTTTGTCTTGCCCTTCAAGGAAGGATTAGGACTGCACCACCCCCACAAAACTTTCCATCCACATGTCCAGGGCAGGGTACAGACATGTTATGGGCAGGTCAGGCTCTGCCAGGTCCAAAAGGACTCAAGGGAAGGAGACAGACAGGAGACGGTCTTCGCTGCTGGCTTCCCCTAGGACCAAGCAGGGAACCCTGCAGCTCTCAAGCCTGCTTTCTAAGCCATGGTGCCAACTCCAATTTGGCATTATGATCCTGAAAGGAAGCAGGGTAATAAAGCTGGGGTGGGTCGGGCACAGGAAAACAGACAAAAAGCGAACACTATGGAGAGTGCTCAGAGAAAAGGGAGGGCAGCTCAGGTCCTGGGCCAGAGGGAGCCATGGCTCCAAAAGTCTACAAGAGTGTAGTGGCCCTGGTCGGGCACCGCCACCTCTCCATGCAGAGAGTTGCTTATTCCCAAGCCTCAGACCATCCATGCCCACCACACACCTTTGTGAAACCCCATCCCCCACCCCCCGAAGGTTTTTCCTGGCAGAACCTTACTCACCTCTGGAATTTCAGTTCAGATCTTGTGGATCAGGAAGCCACCCCTGCTCTTCTGTCATGGGTAACCCCAACACCCTCCACAGCAGACCTGAGAGTTCCGCGGGGTGATTATTGGGCATCACCACCTCTCTCCTATCCTGCTGAGCCACAACAGAGCCTCTTATGTATCCTTAGACACTCGGGGCCATGTGTGGCCATGCCCAAGGCAGGTACCCAGAGTACAACTGTCAGATGAGTGGGATAAAGAGCTCTAGTCTGGGGCCTGGTGAGATGGCTCAGTGGTTAAGAGCACTGTATGTTCTTCCAGAGGTCCTGAGTTCAATTCCTAAAAGTGCAGAGGGGGTGACAGGATGAAGGCAAAGCAGGGTTTAGGGCTGAGGAGCTTAAAAGAGGCCTGGCCTTTGATGTGAGATCCAAGTGTGAGGGCATAGACAGAGCTGGACTAGCTTCAGGCTTGACCTTGAACTTGAGATTCAGTCCAAGTGTATGTGCATAGAAAGAGAGGGACAAATGATTAGGAGACTCACTGGGTTCTTTGGTGGCTTCAGATAGTGACATTAGGCAGAGGGCCAGGAATGGCTACCCAGTGGGGTTGGCTGTTTGTGGACTTCAGGTCAGGGAAGGATTACCAAGTAAATTATAGATTAAAATTGACTGTCTGATAAGTAACTTTCCCCCCAGTCTATGTATGTCTTAGATATTGCAAAGTACATACTTAGACCAAATATATATAACTAAGTTGGGGTCCCTGTATATCTGTTTGCCAGATTTGGGGGCCTTATTTGGGCATCAGCCTGGTCTGAGAGATAGGGTAGCCTGCAGGTCCAATTCCAGTAAATTACTCTGAAACAAACCAACCTCCAGCACCTTCTACAGAAAAACAAAATGCATGACTTCCTGAGAACACACTATTGTCTGACGGTGGAAGTCTGAGATTTTTTAAGGAAAAAACAGTTTTCTTCTAAGGAAGCGTGAGTCACAGGCAAGCTGAACATGTTTCTCTGGCTTTTCAGAGTGAGTCAACCTGGGGCCATGCTCATTGCCAACCCCACTGACCAAACCATTCTGACCACCAGCTCCACTGGTACCCGATATGGACCTCAGACTCCAGAGACTCCCAAGAGTCTCCAACTCACGAGAGCCTTAAGTCACAGGCCAGATTGCAGGCCAGGATATAAATAAAACCAAGGGCCACTCTGCAGCGGCAAAGAGTGCTCTGAGCAGGCACCAATCCTGACCTGAGGGCACTGAGTGGGGCTCTTTTAAGAAAACCATTGTGTCTTGTGCTCTCCATCCTGGTCCCCTCCCTGCCCAGTGAGTGTGAAGCGGCAGTGACTGCTGCCCAGCCTAGGTCCTGCATCTTCAAAGGGGTCACTGCTGGGAACTGGCAGAGGTACCTGACTGAGCCAGGAGCCTCTTGCTGAAGTCCTTAGAGAGCCTGCTCCTGACGGCCTTAACAAGGCAGGCTTGCTGGTGTGTCCTCAACATACTCACTAAGCAGACAAGGAATAGCGAAAAGCCGATGTATTCAGTATGGCCACTTTTATGATTTTTTAAAAATGTTGGCAAGCAGGTGTGAGCAGGCAGCAGGTAGAAGGGACATAGGCAGACACATCGTACAGAATAGAATCCAATATTTATTTAGGGGGTTATGGAAGGGGAAGGGGAAGGGGGGCAGAGAGAGAGAAGAGAAAGAGACAGAGAAGAGGGGAAACAGAGAGAAGAGACGCGCGTGCCAAGAGGGGACAGAGAGAGATCTAAGATGGCGGGGAAGGGCAGGGGTCACCGGGAATGGGCATGGCTTGCCTCTTAAAGAGACGAAAACCATAACAGCCACCATGGGAAGAGGTACCAGGCTTCCAATTTCTTAAGGACCTTTATTTCAATAGTCTGATAGCCAAAGAAAGTGAGACAAGTGTCTCTAGAACAGTGATTCCCAACCTGTAGGTTGAGACCCCTGGGGAGGGGGGTGTCAAAAGACCTTTTCATAGGGGTCATCTAAGATCACTGGAAAACACAGATGCTTACATTACAATTTATAAGGGTAGCGAAATTACAGTTATGAAGTAACAACAAACATAATTCTGTGGTTGGGGGGAGGAAGAGCATGAGGAACTGTATTAAAGGGTCACAGCATTAGGTGGGTTGAGAACCATTACTCTAGAATGTCTTCATTCCTTCCAGGATGGTTATACTGCCACCCAGACTCCCCCCTCCTCCCTGCTCATTTCTCTAACCTGCACACTAGCAAGAAGTCCAGGTTGCTAAATCTCATGACTTTATCATTTACCCTGGCTTTATCCCTGCTCACTGTCCTCCATTCGACAGACATTGGCTCCCAGGGTTTCTCTTTCTGACTCTGCTGATCTTGTCACTCCCAGAAAGAGCAGTGTTTCTACACCTGCTGTTTGCCACCTTCCACGGGCTGGGAATAAAAACCTCACATTTTACCACAATCAAGTACTCATTAACAGACCTCAGCCCTGACTGGATCCAGCCCCACCCCCACATCCCCACCCCCACTCTCTTCTCAGTGCTCCTCACTCCTGTCTTAGGCTTCAGGTTTATTGTCCATCTCCTGACATAATGGGATTCATATATGTTATGACAGAGCCCCGCTGCTGAGGACACTTGGGATACCCAACAATGTTGAAGGGTCCAGGGGCACAGACCAGTGGAGCCTAGAGGAGCCAATAAAAAGTGAGGAGCTGGTCGTTCAAGTGAACTCCTGGGAGCCATGTGGCCTGTGGGCTCAGAGACAGGTATGGAGCCAGGGAAGGCTGGATGTGGACCCTTGCGGGGTAATGGGGGGGGGAGGGGGCTATCATCAGCTGGAACACCCCACTTCTCTGAAAGCTGTTGTAAAATAGGGGCAAGCAAGAGACTCTGGGGATCCTGTGAAAAGAGGCAATCCAGCCACTCCCTGGGGATGGTGTAAGAGGGGGGACTATAGGTCAAGGAGTGACCTTTCTAGGCTGTGGTCAGACTTGCTTGCACAAAAGCGGTCTCTTCTCCATCCTCAGGAGCCCAGGGGCTGTCTGGCTCCATGACATTCCAGGCATTCTTTGGGGTCCTGAAGGCTGAGGTCTGAGTCTGGGGGAGGGAGAGGCTTTGTGATGCAGAGGAAGTATCTGACTGACCCACAGACCCCTTTGTTTGGCTGCCAGCACCACCGGTGCCTTCTTCCTGTCTAGTCTAACTGACCATCTGGGGCTGTAATAGGGGGTGGGGGAGCAAGGGGTCCCTGGGGCCCCTGTCCTCTGGTTACCCTGCAGGCATAGAGCCCTCTAACTGGGAGCTTCAGGACAAAGGTAATGATCCTCCAGCATTTGTCTTCCATCCTAGGAATCAGCACGCTGTCCTGGAAAAGAACTTGAACCCAGGGTCAGCCATGTTGGTTTAAATCCTACCCCTGCTGGCTGCTAAAGCATTAGCTTCTTTTATGGTGGTCCTGGAAGGAGCCAAGCGACCCTAAAGAGAGACACCTGTGACTCACTTTCGGCTGTCAGATGGTTGAAACAATGGGCCTTCAGGAGCTTGAGCCGCAGGGAAGGGCAAGCCTGAAATCTTGGTACCAGTCAGAGGGAGAACATGTCTCCCAGGAGGAGAATTTACACAGTTCTTACCTGTCACACCACCCTGCAGGACAGACCAAGAGTTTAAGGATGCGCCGTTGATGGGTGTACACTTTGGTTGTGTACAGGATTTATGTCCCAGGGCTCCTGCAGAAGTATCCAGGTTCTTGTGTCTCACCATGACAGAGCAGTGGACCAGGGACACAAAGACAGACATAGAGATAGAGTTCATTAAGAAAAGGAAAGGACTCCCGAGATAGAGGGGGGGCTAGTGAACCTAGGAAAAGGCCATAAACACGGGGTCGTGAGGTGCCTGAACTTTTCTAGGACATTTACATAGCACCTGCTTCTTCCACGTTTAATTTTTTTTTTTCCTTTTTGCAACAACTGGGATCTCTCTACATAGCCCTGGCTGTGCTGATATTAAAGGTGTGCACCACCATGCCCTGCCCAAGTATGCATGTTGTGGCTTTACTCGGGTATGTTCATTTACCGTCTGAAACCAGGGTAGGGAATATCTTCTAGCCTTTCTCTATCAACTGGCCTTGTTCACACGCTGATCTCTAGCCTCCAGTTTCCTGCTCCCTTGCCCAAGACTTAAGCTTACTTCTTGCTGTCCGTTTAAACCCAAATCTCACGTCAGTACCTTGACATGAATTTGCAGCATCACCCAACCTCCTCGGTAGTTCTCTTCCCGGTGTGGTTCTTATAGGAGCCTGCCATAGCAGTTAACCCCAGAGTCTCTGTTCAGTGTTTGAAATCCTATTGGGGTACATCCACCCCCTACAACTGTGTCTGGTAGCCTTGCTACATTGTAACAAGGCTGTATAGCCCAGCCACCCATCCATACAAACATGCTGCCTTGTGCTTAGGGCCAAGGCTGACTCCTTTCCATCACATTTTTATGGTAGCTGGTAAAGGTTATTTGTCTTTTCCATTTTAGGAAATATACCCTGATGCTTATGGCCCTATCTCTAAAGTCCTGTAAGTAATCCCAGTATCAAAGTCAAAGAAGTCATGATTTGAGTCCATCCCATATCATCAGCATCAGTCTAAGTGAGGACAAAAAGACAAAAACACAACAACACACAGACGCACAGGACAAGGAACAGACAAATCCTCTTGGTGCCAAAGCAAACCAAAGCCAACAGCCTCAAGCTGTTTTGCAGGTGCGACCCGCCTGTCTATCTACCAAACTGAGGCGTGCATCCCGTATGTCTCTCTATAGAACTGAGATCGCTACCCGTGTCTCCCTACAGAAACCAGAGGGAACCACTCTTTCTGCAGAAGGACCCTGGGGTCATCTCCCCAGGCACCCCGCCTGTGATCTTTTAGCACGTCCACCTAGATCGTCTACAGGCTCTTATGATTCCTGGGCCTGCTTACAGAAAGACATGAGACAGACATGAGACATGAAGCAAAACACAGAAAAAACTTATGGGCCGGTTGAAGGTTCTACAGGTGGTGGTCCCAATGGGCTTGGGGGATCCGGGACAAGCTTATCATCTGGAGAGGTTAACAGTCTTTTCCCCCCATGCTGCATACCACTCTGCCACCCCCCCCCCCCGCCATTGACGAGTTCCCTCTGCCCGCCTTGGGGGCTGCGCATCTCTCCGCGGGTCAAGGACTCTGGCTATAGGTGTTACTGCAATGGCCATGTTGTCACACTACAGCCAGACTTCCCTCCACCAGAGCTGCTTTGATCATTCAGACCCAATGCATTATAAATATCTATCATCATTTATAGGGGCTGGTTACAACTTATTATGCGTTGGTAAATAAAAAAAACTGCTGTTTGTTTCAGATGTTTCATGCTGGTACAAAATTTTATATGATTGTAGTAAGGAAGGCTGCTTGTTGACTCCTGGATGCCTGGCTAGCTTAAACCCAAAATAATCACACAGAAACTGTAATAATTAAATCACTGCTTGACCCATTAACTCTAGCTTCGTATTGGCTAACTCTTACATTAATTTAACCCATTTCTATTAATCTGTATATTGCCACGTGGCTGTAGCTTACCAGGTAAAGTTCCCAGAGTCTGTCTTCGGCAACTCCATGGCTTCTCTCTAACTCTGCCTTCCTTCTCCCATGATGTAGGCCAACCCAGTTTCTTTATTCATTAACCAATAAAAGCAACACATAGACAGAAGGACCTCCCACACCATATGCTGTAAATTTAAAGTTATTTTTGTTATAATATGTGCATGTTTCTGTTCTTGTTTAAAATATTGTAGCCATACAATATATTATATACCACTGAGGGAAACCACAAGAAAGACTTCGGTAAGAGTTTTTATGTTATCTAAAAACAAAAAAAGACTTTGGTATGTTGTCTGTAAAGTGAGGGGAAAAAACAGGAGACTAAAAAAATAAAGAAAGAAAAAATGGATTAAAGGTATATAAAAATTGTAAAAAGTCAAAAGGGGATGTGAACTATGTTTGCTGTGGTTTCTCATACATGCAAATACTGAATATGCTTATTTTGCTAAAAAGTTTGTCTATGTAAGTTTTCTTACATAGAGTTGAGACAGAAGTGGCCTGGTTAATTTTGCTGTCTCTGCCACCCATCACTGCTGTGGCCACATTTATGGGCCTGACTTCAGAATTTATCTCTGAGCTCTGGTTACTGAATTTGAGTTAGCAGAAATTCAGATGATTTTTTTTTTGGTATAGATAATGTGAAAACTGTCTTGTTTATGTGAACATTCTGTAGCTTCAGATTTATAAGTTTATTTTGTCAAATATGGTCAAAAATCTGTTAAAATTTATATAAAACTAGTTAAAAGTTAACTAGTAACACTAGAAATTGATAACTAAAAATCTATGCATGATAATTTTAAAGAAACCATAAGGCATGATTCCATTTTAAATTTTGGATTGCCATTTTGCTAGGGTTAAAAATAAAATGGATGCCACATGATTTCACCGCCATCTTGATTAAGATTTGATAGGACCATGTGGAGTGGAGTGGGCCTAACAAATCCTCAAGGTAGGTTGGATTGGGATAGATTTGTGCATGACGACTCATGTCCCTTTCTAAAAACAAGTCACCCAGGTGATAATGGTCATAAAGACATAAAAGGATCCTAGGAAACAGCTGAAATTTACAAATGTATGACAGGACTAGAGTCCCAAAGAATGTGCAGTTGCAACAATGGACCTTAACAGTTTTAGAAATGCCAGTGCCAGGTGATAGTCACCAGAAGTACCAGCTACAGTGAAATGGAGCAGGCTGAGATCTCAAGGACAGGCTATGTGCATGCTGCCGAGTGTGGGACCAAAGAAGTACTTTATTTTTGATTTTGCAGGAAAACTTTTAAGAGATTTTAAGTGTTTAAAAAAATTTTAATAAATTTATGAGGCTGTGGGACATCCGTGCTTATAAAATGTTTTATATTGTTAATGTTTGAACTGAAAATAAGAGACAAAAAATTAGGGTCAGAGCCATAAGCACCAAAGCTAACCAGAAATGGAAATGTTCATTTATCGTGATGCAGAAGACAATGTCCTAAACAGTTTGATAGAGGGCTTGGAACAGCATCCAAGCCTATGAATCTCAATCTTTTGGAGGTTGTTGTTCATGGGTAGTCTAGGACCACCTGCATGTCAGATGTTTGGATTGAGATTCTCAACCAAGGTAAAACTGCAGTTGTAAAATAACAACGGGAAAAATTCTGTAGTGGGAGGATCACTATAACATGGAAAACTATCTTAAAAGGTCAAAGCATTAAAAATATTAACTAATGGTTTAAAAATGTATTTTCTTGTTCAAGGTCTATCTAGGCTTAAAAATGTACGTTTAGCTTCCTTGTCTTTGCTAACTTTGTTGGGTTTAAATTTGGATAAACTGAGTCATAAATTTTTGTATTGATACTAAGGGATTTGGACCTCCCTTTCTGGGGAAAGAACGTTGTCTTTACGTCAATGACTCCAGGGTAATTAGAGATTCAATGGCCTTGTTAATGATAGAGAACAGAATTCTCATGCAAAAGCTGGATGGTATAAAAACTTGTTCAACTGGTCTCCTTGATTAATTCGAGAATGGGTCAATACTGTTTGAGTGATGGCATTGAGGTCCCAGTATCGCCTCCTGAGCCCCTGGACAGATAGGATCCATGATTGAGTCCTATCATCAGCACTTGTGAAGCAGGAAAGATGTCGGGCCCAGGGCCTTCTTCCCAGGGCAACTTGGTACATACCTACCAAGATGGGGTCTATAGATCAGCAGGAAAATAGACCTGAGTCTCAGTTTACCCTAGGGCAATGCTAGCTCTTAGACTCCCTCCTGTTCCCATTTCACCTCGGTACCTTTTCTTTACCTTAGTGGGAGACAGCATTAACAACTAGATACAAACTTGTTCTGTGTTTACCCTCGGAATGACTAATTCAGTTTCTTTATTAGCTTTATTTCAAAATCATTACAGAGTGTGGAGTTCTAGTCTTGTGAAAGCTGGTAACTTATTATAGATGGTTAGGAAACAGAAGTTAGTCATCCTTAAAGTACTGATATAATTAATTTTAAGAATAACCCTTATTTAGATCCTTGTATGTGTTTTCAAAGTCAAACTTGTACTTCCGATATCTGCAGAATATGGCACTTAAAATAATGATTAAAAAGCTTATTATATTAGACAGAGACTCCGAGATCCTAGCAGTAACCCAAGGTCTCCAAAGAAGATTATGGGACAACATGATGTCTCTCCACCTGGATTACGATGACGCTGATCACTTGGCGAGATGCCCCAGTGCCACACCTGCTACCAGGACCCAGTCCAGACTGTGGAAAAACAGCAGGACCTTGGAGAATTGATTGCACCACTTTTGCCTAGACTAAATAAGGTAAACCGGGCGATGGTGGGGCACAACTTTAATCTCAGCACTCGGGAGGCAGAAGCAGGTGGATCTCTGTGAGTTCGAGGCCAGCCTGGTCTACAAGAGCTAGTTTCAGGACAGGCTCAAAAGCTACAGAGAAACCCTGTCTCGAAAAACAAACAAACAAACAAACAAACAAATCAGGTCAGTCTTTTACATGTCCCCTTCTTCCGTAGGAAAAGAAATTCCCTTATGGGCCTGGCTAAGACTGTAAGACTCCTGTTCTGGATACTTCTGCCTCCAATGCTATGGAGACCTGGGTATGACTACCTGTATATGGACTCTGGTCCCTGTCAATTTTAATAGATTCGGCAACTACTTTGTCTATACACAGATATACTTTATTTATCCCTCTGGGATCTCTGATAGTATTGATGGCTAGGGCAGTTTTAATGTCAGTTTAGCAGCAAAAGGTATCCAGATCCTCCCACAAAGCTACCGCCAGCTCGTTAGCTCATTCTAAAGCTACTAGATCTCTTTAAAAAATGTTTTAAGATCTGAGGATATAAAAGTTCATAGACTTTGAGTGTCTAAAAGAAATGACTTAAGATGTAAATACAGGTTAAGATATAAAAAATGTTTCTAATTTCTTCCCCCCTCAATGGCGTTGTTCTAATAAGCTTAACTATTTACTGTTTGGGTCACAAGCTCAAGATTTTAGATTTATTCTAGTTGCTATTTAAATATTAACTAAAGGTGTTTCTCATCAGGCCAAAAGCATCTCTGTCCAAACCATACATTAGTCAGATAGAAAGATCAAACCACACATTGCCTCTCTCTTCCATCCCAAATAACACTGCATGTCAAGCACCCACGATGAAGCTCTCATCAAAGAGATTGCTACTCCTGGGGGAAGTGGGAGTGGCTATGGTTAAAGGACATTATATACATGTACGACATTCTCGAAGAATAAATCAAATTCTTTCATTAAAGAAATAGAAGAAATCTCAAATGACTCGGTAGGGAGGAGGCACAACATTCCATCCCTGGGGTCCAGAGGAATGCCTCTGTCCTCATGTCTGTCTGCCACTGACCACAGAATAGCACTCTAGAGAGCCCTTTAGTGGTATACAGGCTGTCTTGGCTGACCTCATTCTGGACCTCAGTTTCCCCATATTTGTGTATGGTGGGTGATGCTCTCTGGAGGGGTTAGGCCTGGGATGGAGTCTGTACACACTGATCCAGGTTCATACAAACAAGTGTAGGCCCATGGAGAGTGGGTGTGGGATGGCCCAGAGTCCAGGCAGGCTCCCTGGGGCTGTTCACTTCCCGCTTCCCTTTGCAGCTCTACAAAGGCCTTTGGGATATTTTTAGGAAGCTCTGTCACCTTCCAGGTTGATTCCTTAATGCTACAGCTGACAAAGATGTGGGGAAGCTGAGTTGCTGATCTGGAAGTGCTGTGCCCTCGCCAGGGAGCGAATGGGGGAGGGGTGTCAAAGGCAGAAAAAGTGTCTTCCTGCTCTCGCTCACACATCATTCTTCAGGGCAGGGCCAACAGCCCAGGAACGGGGACTTCTACCCACACACTAAGCCGGTCTCAGGGAGTAGCAGCGGGGTGTCCGCTAACTCAATTCAGTTCGGGTGCCTTCTACCTGCAGAGAGCGTCTGTCTATTCACCCCACAGGCTGAGGGCTCAGTCCCAGGACTCTTCCCCCACTCCGGGTGCCAAGGGTGCCAATCGTAAGCCCTAGGGTGGTAGCATGCGCTTCCTCCAATGAAGTATAAATCAGGGATTCTCACAGTTCCTGCCCCGTGTTCAATTAATTTGCTAAAATAGCTTACAGAACTCGGGGAAACACTTCATTTAGGTGTGCTCATTTATTATAGAGGATAAGTGAAGGATTCAAATGAAAGACCAGATGAGAGACATGCATAAGGCAAGATCGGAAATAGGGAACATCTTAAGTGTGTGTGTGTGTGTGTGTGTGTAAAATTTCATACAATGTATTTTAATCATATCAAACCTCTACCTTTTTTACTCCTCCCAGATCCACCCTCACCTCCTTACCTCCTCCCCCTTCACATCCTTTAATTTTTGTAACTCATCAAGTCCTGTTTGTGCTCATGTGGGGTGGGGGGGCATCCACTGGAGCATGGTCAATCTTCCCGAAGCTACTTCTTTAAAAACTGTCTGTCCTGCCCCTAGAAGCAACCAGTGTCGATTGCTGGTCAGTGACAGGCATGGGCTCGTGTAGAATGTTGGCTAATCATGTACTCATCTCATGCAGACCCACAGGTGCCGTGAGCTCATGAGGGTAGCAGTCCTGATGTGTCCAGGAGGCCCTGCTTCTCTCCAGTGCTCCCCAATCTCTGGTTCTTACAATCCTTGCTCCCCACTCCCTGAGCCTTGGAGAGTTGAGATGTAGATGTCCATTTGTGAGTGAGCACTGGGGCGGGGGGGCTGCTACTTCTTCTCTGGTCATCCATCCCCGCTCCACCCCCAGCCTTCCCTGTGATTGGCAATCTGGAAGCCTCCTGAACCTGGCTCATCTGGGTCCCTTGGAGGCTTTGGTAGGTGGTATAATTGGTTAAATCATTAGCCATCAGAGATCAACTCGACCTTCAGCTCCTCTATCTTCCCCAGAGCTTGGGGTCAGTCCTCCATCACTAGAGTCTTGGCTGGTGATGGCTTCCACCCTGACTCTGTCTAGGGAGCAGTCACCTATCATGTCATTAGTGTGTAAAGACATTCTATCATTCTGGGGATACTAAAGGTTTTCTGAATTGTGTGCCAGGTAAAGAGACAAAAATACATCTATTTCTTCTTACATCACAGTGTCACAGCGGAAGTCTGGGGAGTTTGCTGGGTGAGACTAGTTGACTGTTACAGAGCTGGATTTCCTCAAAGTGTTCTGGAAGGATGCTCTTGTACATGTATGTATGCATAATACATGGGAAGCCAATGGTGGCATGGGACGTCATAGATATGTCTTGGGATTTTTTTCCTCTCTATTCCAGTAAGTACCTCTTGTGCTCTACTGTGCTCAGGCCATGTGTCATGAAGCTTCCTTCTTTGGGGGAGGGGTATAGACAGTCTCATAGTCCAGGCTGGCTGTGTAGCCAAGGATGGTTTTGAACTTCAGATCCCCTTTCTACCTTCCAAGTGCTGAAATTAGAGACAAGCACCACCATACCTTTTTTTTGAGGTGCTGGGCATCTAGCCCAGGAGAGCTCAGGACTAACTTCACGACACCCTCAGGCTGGGGCCCATAGATTTACCACTCTTGACCCAGCTAATCATTCTGCAGATGTGTTCCCAGTACCTGCTCTATGTGTTCCCTGAACCGTGTACTGGGAACTGAGATTAACCAGACAGATGCCTGCCCTTGGGGCCTGGAGTGGCAGAACTGAGAGGGTAACAAAGAATGAGGGTATGCTAAATAGAAGCATAAATGGTGTCATGAGACAGGCGAGACCAGAGGAGGCCAGTGGATAGGTCCCTACCTGGAGACACCTGAGTACGGGGAGTGGATTTCTGACTGTTGTCTTGTTCTCTGCTGCCTACCCTCTCAGCCTTCATCCCGTGGAGACTGAAGAGGCCTCAGACCCTGACACCAACAGCAATGCTCTAGCCTCTTCTCGTCCCATCCCCAGCCCATCACTTGCCTTCACTGCTGTTCTCAGCAGCCAGTCCCCAGGAAAACAGTGAGGAAGGAGAAAACAGTGACTACGTGCCATGGGCACCACAATGGGGACTGCAGGAGGAAGCTGGGCCTGGACCTGACACCAGCACTTTCTGCTGAGTGATCTTGAGTAAGCCCCCACCCCCACCCCGCCACTTCTCTGGACCCAACTCTCCTCCTCCCGTCAGTCAAGAGGAAGTGAGCAAAGATAGTGACCCATGTCTTTCATCCCGGCACTCTGGAGGCAGAGGCAGGTGGATCTCTGTGGACTTAAGGCCAGCCTGGTCTACAGAGTGAGTTCCGGAACAGCCAGAGCTACAAAGTGGGACCCTGCCTTGAAAAAACAAAAATAGAAAAAGAAGAGTATATGTGTATCTATGACTTTTCTCCTGCCTATCTTGCACTTAACATTAATAGAGGTTGGGAAACGCCAACACAGTTATGATTCCTGCTGGACACAGCCGTCGGGGAATCTCAGCAAAAACAGAGCGGTTACTCCTCACCTCCTCGGGAATCCCACCTGGCAGAGGACCCTATAGCTTCACCTGTTCTCCTCTTCCGCAAGATTCTTTGGCTGGGTGAGCTACTGCAGCCAAACCAAGACTGGGGAGAGGAGAGGCGAACAGATCTTCTGACCTGGGTATGGCCTTGAGTTCTGTCACCTGCTTACCCACGGATGGGGTAGGAGACAGGCCATCCTCTGACTGTAAGCCCCAGAACACTTGCCCGAGAGAAACCCTGGAGCCACCTTCTCTATTAACTTGTCCTGGCCTTTACTTGTATTTGAGACACAGACACCAAAAACCTATGAGTTCCGTGGTTTCTTCTAGCCCCATATCTGCCGGGCCCCAGGTGAGAAGCAGGATTGTGTCACAGGCAGCTATCCACGTGTGAGCTGACTTAGGTGGGGTTCCGCCCCAGTTCTGATATTCTCACTTCCAAGAATCCTGAGATTCAGGGCCTGACATTTCTCCTTCCCTCAAATGACCTCCAAGATGCCTCCCCCCCCCAACCTTCCAGGAGTTTATTCACAGTTTAAAACTGTGGTGTGGAACTCAGATACGAGAGAGACAGGAGCAGCCTCCAAGGTAGAAGACTGCAGCTGGAGAGGAAGTCAGCACAGGACCTGAGCAAAGTTTGAAGCAGAGACCCGAAACAGGTACAGCTCATTAACCATCACATGCCCAGAGAGATGCTAAAACCAGGACCTGGTTCTACCTTTGAGTGCTTAGGCAAGGCAGACCCAGTGATGATGGATGTAGGCTCAGGCCTCATGTATGCAGGCTGGTGGAGGAACCAAGGACTGAATCCAGCCTGCTCAGGAGGGCAGGCAGGGTGGTCCTGGGGGAAGAAGCTTTCAGATCACTGGTCTTCTGGAAGGAACACAGGGGTAAGTTGTGGTGAGAAGGTGGCCGCTCCCACTCCTGAGCCAGTTCCCACATCAACAAAAAAGATCAGCTAACATAGCTCCAAGCTTATAAGAGTCCTTTCTGCACAGCTCCTCTCCAGTTTTGCTCTTTCCCATCCCGGATGATGATGGAGCAGACATCCACGGACTCTGAACCTTTCCACTCTTCCTTACACTCCAAGAGCCCAGGATACCTTCAGATCTGCGTCTGTGCCTAGGAAGCCCCACTGTGACTCCCAGGATACGCCTGGACACACCACCCCCAGACTCCACTCATAACATCTCCAGTCAGCCCCCTCTGTGGACCTGAACTGCCGGCTGCTAAAATGGCCAAAGACTTCCCAGCAACGAAGCCCTTTCTTCCTGCAAGCCTGTCTCCTGAGGACACGTCCAGTGACTGTTCCAGAGTACGTCACTACAAAACATGAGCCCTGTGCTATTTGCCCGAGTGTCTTTCCTGCCTCTTGTGGATTTGCCTTCTCTTCAAAGGTAGGACTCTTCACAATCCCTTACCCCACTGACTGACCTACCCCTCACTCAGGTACTGGGTGGCAGAGAATCGTTGCTGCCCACTGCCTGAGCCAAGACCATTGAGATATGCCCCATCTCCAAAGAAGCCCAAGATAGGTTACATATGAACGAGAAACAAGGGAACCGAGGCACCAAATGGACAGAACAGAGATAAGAGAAACTTCAAGGGGTTCAGAACAGTCCCCTGGAGCTCAGGTAGTTGTTTCCCCAGGCACAGCCAACCTTTTGACATTGAGAGACAACGCTGCCATCTACAAAGTTCTTGCTTAAAAACCTCACAATTGAGTTACAAAACTACACTGTAAAAAGCCTCTAGAGTGGAGCCATGGTGGTGTTCACCTTTAACCCCAGCACCTGGGAGGCAGGTGCAGGTGGATCTCTGTGAGTTTGAGGCCAGTCTGGTCTACAGAGTGAGTTCCAGAACTGCCGGGACTACACACACACACACACACACACACACACACACACACACACACACACA
>JABTXL010007734.1:10140807-10155814 GCA_025134845.1 Neodon shergylaensis
ACACACACACACACACACACACACACACACACACACACACACACACAAACCTCCTCTATAATGTCTTTTGGAAAATGAAGAGGACTACAGGGATCCCCTTATCTGAAGTTTTACTTCCAGGTCTCAATTACTATACAACTACAATCCGAAAATATTAAATAAAAAATCCAAGAAAGACTTCATAATTACTAAATAAAATTATATCACAGCAATTCAACTCCTTCCTACTAATTGCTGTTAATCACTTATGATGTCCAATTTCATCATTTAATTTTATCACAGGAATGCATGTGTGGGGAAAAACAGCCTTTTTAGGGTACAGTACTAGTGATGGCTTCTAGGCATCCACTAGGGACCTCAGAACACAGCACACATGGACAAAGAGAGGTACTGACTGCACACTGACCTGGTAGCTAGAGAAAAGCCCAGAAATGGCAGCCTGAAGGGGTCCCAGGAGAGGTCAGTGGTGAAGACCCTCCACAGAAAGTCAGGCCAAGGAAGGAGCCATGTGCTCACCATCAAGAGTCCTAGAAAAAGTTAAAAGAAAGAGCGGCTCTGGTTGAAAGGCAATGGCCTTCATCCGCAAGGCACAACCCTGAAGTATCTTTATAAAATACCAAGCAGTTCAATAATAGCATCTTAGCTTCCAGGGAACAGATCTCAGGCTCCCTTCAAGGAGTAGGAATCGAAACATGGGTGTTTCTAAAAAGACCTTGGGTGTGTTTACATGAGTGTACACTGGAAGTGTGTGTCAGAGTAAACCTAGATGTTAGATAGTTCTCCATAGATCGCTTGCATTTTCATTATTATTTTTTATTTTTATTTTTGCAGATCTTATGAAGCAAGCACTGAGCTGTTCTCAAGGACGTTGTCTGATGGATGGCCTTGGTAAATTCAGTTGTCTCTCTCCTAAGTGAAGCGCAGGCCTGCTTCCGGCTTTATAGTGTACTCTGGTGCCTCCCGTATATGGTAAGTCAGTTGTCATCCAACCCTCTTGACATCACTGTGTGGGAGTTAGCAGTGGCAGCGGAGTGCTGGTACTGTGGCTGTTGAGACTTCTGTGAATGTTAAACTGTCCTTCATCTCAGGGCGAGGGACCGCATGTCTGCTGCCAGTATTCTCAAACCCAGGAAGGTAATTAGGAAGGATCTTAAACTATCTTCTATTCGCCAATCTTTGACAATGTATTTATCAGCGTGTTTCGGTGGCCCTGACCTTAACCCCATTTGTATGTGTGTGCACCTATTAGAGGTAATGGTGTCTGGAGGTATTTCAGAGTTGGTACACATTGGAAAATCTGTTCCTGGAGCCAGGCGGTGGTGGTGCATGTCTTTAATCCCAGCACTCGGGAGGCAGAGGCAGGTGGATCTCTGTGAGTTCGAGGCCAACCAGGTCTACAAGAGCTAGTTCCAGGAAAAGCTCCAAAGCTACAGAGTAACACTGTCTCTAAAAGAAAAAAGAAAGAAACAAAATCTGTTCTAGGCCTGTGTGAGTCTGTATGAGAAAGGGAACCAGCTCTCCTTACTGAATGTCAAGGAAGAGAGAGGGACCGAGAAACCAGGAAAGACAGATACCCCACCCATGAACGAGCTGTCTGGGCCTGTAAGGCCTCTGGATGCTCTGCTGAGTCCAGAAGAGTTAGACTGGAGGTGTGAGGAGGAGGAAGCCGGCAGAAATCCGTCAGAAGTAGAATGTTTCTGCTTTATGAAATGAAACTTCCTTTCCCACCCTGTCTCGAACTCACCACATCCCAGTGCTAGGTCCTCCTCTCCAGTCTGTGGCATACCCACTGGCTCTTCTCACTCAAGAAAACTGGGTGGGGCCAGTATAGGAGTGTGCCATCCCCAAGGTGGCTACATCAGCCTCTGAGTGCTCAGCCCACTCCACTTTTTTTTTCTGACTTTCCAGACAATGCCAGTTTGAAAGCAGAGGACTGAGGACCAGGGACGCTTCACCTCTGATGCGAGTTCACATAGAGGCAGAGTCCAGTGAGGCTTGGGGTGGGGGCTGGGAGGAGAGAACCTCCTGCAGAAAGAGCAGCCTGGCTTCCAGGTGCTGACAGTGCCACAGAGAACCGCAAAGGCCCCTGAAGACGAAGCGGAGGCCGTGCTGAGGGAGACTGGGCAAAGAGGGAGTGGATCCGGCATCTGCTCCCTGCAGTCCTGCTGTGAGTTAGATAAAGGCTCCACTCCTCCGCCGTCTACATGGGAAAGGCTTGGTGCCAGGGTGGCAAATAGTGAAGTATTTGAGAAGAGGGGTCTATGTAAGGTCCTTAGGTCACTGCAGCATGCCCGTGACGGGGATTGTGGAGTGCCAGTTTTGTCTCTTTGGGCTTCCCGTCTCACGAAGAAAGCAGTGTCCTTCATTGCTCACATCTGCGATGCGCTACTCCAAAGAATCTTGGGCTGAGAACCACAAAACTGCAAACTGTTTTAGACCTTCCCGTTTGGTGTGTTAGCCGCCTCATTCATTTCAATACGGTCACGTGACTGCGACCCATCCAAGCCCCAAACCTGTACTCGTTTGAGGTCCTTCAGACTGTAATCACAACCCCACATTTTCAGCCCTCTGCACCAGTTCCACGTCGGAGGTCAAAACTACCTTATCCCCATATCTACACCACCTCTGAAATGTACACACTAGCCCTTGGCGACAGGCCAGCTCAAGGCTGGGCTGCAGAGGCCACCGAAGCCTATGAGGGCCTGCATGCCTCCTCTGGCTTCTCTCGAGCCCTCATTAACATTCAGGCCGTTCCTCAAGCCATTCCTCATAGGCCGTGGGGACCCTAAGATATGATCTAGCCTGACTGAGCAGCATTAAAATCAATTAAAAATGAGAGATGAGCCTTTCCTTCCCCAGTTGGAAAAATCCGTAGGAGCAAAAGAAAGCCACACACAGCCCCATCCATCACCCAGGGCTCTGGTCCCCCTGGCTCATTTTTTTTTCTTTTTCTAGACAGCTGCAGGGCAGGCCAGCTAAGCAGAAAGGTTTTCCTGTGCTGAGCTGTAGATGGCCATTCCTATGCTGTCTCAGCCCAGCAAAGTCTTAGCTGCTGACAGGGCAGTCCCACTGTCCTGTAGCTTCCAGACAGCCTGACCAGTGACCATAACTGGGGGCAGTGAAGAGCAGCCAGCGGTAACCTGGAAAACTGCCCTTGAGACAGAGTCTTTCTTTCTAACTTCTTTTTATATTCTTTGTGTCTTTCAAAGCACGTATCCCATTCATTTCCCCGTCCCTCATATCTGCCCTTTGCCCTTGCAAACTGCCCCCCCACACACAAAAATAAAATAAAATCTAAGGAAAAGAAAAGAAAAAAGGAAAAGGAAAAATCAGTCTCATTATCCAAGCCCCTTGGATTCTAGAACATTCCATTTTATTATCTGAATGAATGAGAGTGAAAAGTAGGTAGAGAATATCTTAGTTTTTGTGTTCTGTTCTGTTTGTTTGCTTGGAGACAAGGTCTCATGTAAGCTAGGCTGGCCAAGGACAACAATGAACTTCTGAGCCAAGTGTCGGGATGACAGATGTGTGCCATCACATCTGGGTCTTTTGTTTGTTTTGTCTTAGCAGTCTTATATAAATAGTTTCTAGCCTCAGAACTTCCGATGACATTTTCAAGACTCCCTAGGGACCTTTGTCCTAACCTAGATCTTGAACCCATGGACCTGCCTCTTGCAAGGAAAGGAACACGCCCGCTCTTCTGTGGATGTCTCCTGTAGTAGGTTCCATGGCCTCCCTAGAATGGGGCTCAGTCTCTGTTTATGACTGTACAATGGGCAGCTTAGATGACAGAATTGTATTTTAAATGGTCTGGAAGCTTCGTCTCCCATTATGTCAGGGCTACCCAATATAAAACATGTTTCCTGGCTGCTTTCTCGCTGTGCCCCACATACAAAAACAGACAGTCAGGCCTCGAACTACAACCTTCTTCCATGTCTTTTTGTACAAGCACCGTGCCCCCATGGCGTGGGTCCTAGCTTCACGGTTTCTTCTAAACTTAGTCATCTCTCCCAGGCCCCGCCTCCAAGGACAGA
Organism: Neodon shergylaensis; assembly: GCA_025134845.1. Taxonomy (NCBI): domain Eukaryota; kingdom Metazoa; phylum Chordata; class Mammalia; order Rodentia; family Cricetidae; genus Neodon; species Neodon shergylaensis. Next base: position 10,144,842 of record JABTXL010007734.1, read on the forward strand.
GCATGTAGGGCTAGGGCATAATAAACAGAAAAGGGCCACAGGCTACATATCAGATCATAGATTATGATGAAACAGAACCATGCTCAGAGCCAGGAGTTGAACAGTACTTAGACTACATGTCAGGTTCATCATGGTCCATTGGGTGTATTTCTTCTGGGGTCTGAGCTGGTTTGACCCCAACAGTCATGGCATTGTGCCCTAGAGGTCATCTGGATGGAACACTTCCTTTCCCTACACTGTGTGTCATCAGGGTAGTCCCCTATACCTCAGTCTGTCCCCTCTAATACTTTTAAACACCCCATACCTCTCTCTCTTGAGCTTCTGCCACCAACCTGCATTGGGCCTCGTATCTCCAAACCACACTTCACGGGAACCGAAGGAAGCCTTGAAAACGCAGACCTTAGCATGTTGCTCAGTTGCTTGAAGTTATGCAGCGGAGGCTCCCGCTATGCGTAGGCTGAATAACAAGCCCATAAGTTGTCGCGGCATTTCATTTGTATTTTAGTAAATAAAACTTGCCTGAAGATCAGAGAGTAAAACAGCCCCACTGGTCAGCCTTACAGACCAGGCAGTGGTAACACACACCTTTTAATCTTAGTGGCCACACTAGTTGCCACAGAAACTGGGCGGTGTGTGCCTTTAATCTCAGTGGTACACACCTTTAATCCCAGCCCTAGAGAGGATTATAAAATGGGAGGACACAGCTCTCAGACACAGTCTCACTGAGATTCCTGGAGGCAGGATTGCCCTTTCGGACTGAGGTCGAGGTAAGAGCCAGTGGCTGGCTGCTTTGCTTTTCGGATCTTCAGGTTGAACCCCATCTCTCTCTGAATTTTTATTAATTGTGCATCAGTAAATTCCACATCTGCCTAGGTACCTCTCACTCCATGCTCTCTAGCTCTTGGTCTCCGTAGCTCACTCCCTTCCTGAGCTGTTCCTTGACCTAAATTCTCTTGTCACCTTCCCACCCTCTTTAATAATCCCTACTCTGTCATCGGATCAAATGTTGCTTTCCCGGAGCCTTTCCTCACTGCTGTGTCTAGGTCCCTTTCTCCTAATAGAGGCATTTATAAAAATTTTAAACAATTGTTGTCATATCTGACCAATATCTAATTATCTACCAGACTGAGAAACTCATGGAAGACATGAACATTAGCCCACCTGCTACTCCCACCCCTCTCCCTGGGATCCATCATTTGGGAATGTGTGTGTGTGTGTGTGTGTGTACCCTCCACAGCACACATGTGGAGGACAGTTTGTGAAAGTCAGTTCTTCCCTTCCCTGATCCGAGCCCAGGTTGTCAGCGTTGGTGGCAAGTACCATTACCAGCCAAGCCATCATTCCCATCTTTCATCTTTTTCTTCGCCTTTTTAAAATTTGTATGTAAGTGTGTTTTGCCTACATGTATATCCATGCATCACATGCATACCTGGTGCCGCTAGAAGCCAGGAGAGAGTGTTGGATTCTCTGAAACTGCAGTTACAGATGGTTGTGAGCCACCAGCTAGCTCTCCAGGCCCCTTATATTTTCTCATCTCTTATCATCTGCCATCCGCTACGAGTATGATAAGAATGTGGCAAGATAGGCAGATGGCATTATCAGGTTCCTCTTTCCTTTTTCCTTCCTTCCTTGTTTGTTTGTTGAGACAAGGTCTCCCTGTGTAGCTCTGACTATCCTGGAACTCATTATATAGACCAGGCTGGTCTTGAACTCATAAAGATCTGCCTGCCTCTGCCTCCTGAATGCTGGGATTAAAGATATGCACCACCATGCCTGGCATTTATTTTTAATTTTTACTCTCATTTCATTTGTATGTGTATGGGAGTTCTGTCTGCATATCTATACATCACGTTTGTGCCTGGTGCCCAGGGAGGTCATAGGTGTCAGATCCCCTGGAACTGGAGCTGCACGTGCTTATAAGCTCCCATGTTGACGCTGGGGATCGAACCTGGATCTTCTGGAAAAGCAGTCAGAGCTCCTAACTGCTAAGCCACCTCTCCTAACTTCAGGTGCCTCTTTCTAATAGCTCTTCCAAACCCCGAAACTCCACGGTGAGGAGCAGGGGAGAAGCTGAATCTCAACCTTCACCAGAGATGTCTTCCCGATGGGTCTGCTCCTGCAAACACGGCTTTTCAATAATGCATAGAGCTATTAGCAGCAGGCAGAGGATAACTGGCTCCCTCCGAGCCATCAAAGCTGCCGCGGGGGGGGGGGGGGGGGGGGGGGGGTGGGGAGAGGGGAGACAAGTAAGTGATCAGATTTCATGGGCTCTCTATAATGGCTGCCTGGTATGAGATTAGAATGGGCTGTTTCATGTCCAAGGATGAAAGCAGCAAGGATTTGGGAGAAAATCCGGCTTCCCAGAGAAATCAAAACGTTCCTATTTCATTACAAATGGATGCATGACACAGCTAATCACTCCTATGAGAGGCAGCACTGCAGGACCAGCTGTCTATAGCAGCAGCTCCCTTCAGAGGCCATGTGAAAAGTGTAGGATGCAGGATTAGAGAAGCCACGTGATTTCCTTACGTCCAGGGTATCTCCTGGGATGTCCTGAGTCTTGGGAAGATTGCCTGCATACAACCCTTGCCAAGGTGGGCATAATCCTCTCAGAGGTAAAGCCAAGACCGCCGAAGAGCAGGAGGTAGCTGCAGCTGCCAGCTGTCGTAATATTAATAGCTCCTTGTTCTATGCACATTCATGCATCTAGCCCTTTGCGTATAGCACTGATAATCCTTGCAGCAACTGGCAGTATATTATTAGATCTTCCTACAATGAATCATGTGTGGTGGTGCATGCCTGTAATCCATTGCACAGGAAGCTGAGGCAGGAGGATGGAGAGTTCCCAGGTCAGCCTGAGTATGTATTAGTAAGACTTTGTCTCAAACAGCAACAAGAATAAGATCTTACTATTTTGAGGAAACTAAGGATCTTAAGGCATGCCAGACCTCAGAATGAACCCCTAGGGCTATTATGTTCTACTGTTTTCTTGAGGCTCTCCAGAAGTAAAGCCAGCAGTAAAGAGGAGAATCCCTAAAGAGTCATTCCATGAAAAATGTTCCCATCACATGAGAAATGAGAGCGTTTAGCCAACACCACTATGAGAACTGTCTCGTCTGAGTTCAGCGGCTGCCCCTCCACCCAGCCTCCACTCCTTGTCTTCTCCTGGAGGTTTTAACCTCTGGCTGGGCATACTACAGGCTGAGATTCCGAGGTCTTCTGACTGCTGGCTATAAGTCCAGGAGGTGCTCAGTCGATGTGGGGGGAAAATGGTCCTTGTGCATCAGATCAAGTGCTCACTTCAGCTCCTGGGCCCAGCTCTTCCTTCCTCTGCTGTTGTTTTTTCGGCCCCAGCCTCTGCTCAACCTAGGGATCACAGTCCCTTGGGGATTTTAAACAACCCTCTCATGGGAGGAGTCACATATCAGATATCCTGCATAGCAGATATTTACATTACGACTCCTAACAGTAGCAAAATTACAATTATGGAGGAACAAGAATTAATTTCATGCTTGGAGGGTCACCACAGCATGAGGAACTGTATTAACAGGTCTCGGCATAAGGAAGGTTAAGAACCACTGTTCTAGAAGATCTCCACTTCCGCATTATCTCTGTATTCGATGCTTCTTCTAGCAGCCTGCCACAGCACAAGCAAGACCCCCACTCAGTGACTGATCTTCTCTGGCCTTGTGAGATGAGGCCCCATTTCACCAAGGACCTAGGAACAGCATGGGGCTGCCTGCCCTCACCTCCCATGTGATCTCTCCCCATGCCCTCCTTGGCATCGTGCCCAACACAGACTCCATTAGGGCTACTGATGAAACCAGGCTTCAGAGTCCTGAGCAGGCCGCATTGTCTATTCCTCTGCTCCTAGACTTAAGGGATCCTCTCAGAGGTCGCTGAGTCAGGGGCGGGCGCTCTCAGCACCTGCAAGCATGAGTCTCAAGGGGACTGAGGTAATAATTTAGTGATAGACCTTTGCCTTGGATGCACAAAGCCCCGGCTTTAAAACCCAGTGTCAATTAGTAAATAAAAAGGAAAGAAAAGGCAGAGTTCAACTTAGCTTTTTCACACTGGACACAAATTTCAAAACAGATTTTATAGAGCTTGAACATGAGCATGCCAGTCTCTCTGCCCGGGCATGAATGTATCATTGTCCTTGACAGAGTCAGGCCAACAATGCCACCCGGAAGGCGTGGCAGACCTGACTCTTCAAGAGCTAGACAGTGTCTGGAGGATGTCTGTGCCCAGGACGTGCACAGGGAAGGTGCTTTGAGTGCAGTGTTAGACACATTAGGGTTGGAGAGAGCGAACAGAAGCGGGACTGAGGTCTGGCCATGTGAAGGGTGTCTCGGCAAGCCAGCGGCTTTGGCAAAGTAGCGCTGGCGAGGAGAAAGAAGCTTAGCTGTGCTGGACTGTCTCAGACACTGGTAAATATACGCATGCAAATTGTGGGCCTGTGTTACGGTTCAGAGTTCCCTTCCCCGGAAAGTCCACTACCAGGTTTCGTCTCCTCCTCTCCTTATGTCATCAGCCACATACCCAGGGCTAGCAGGGCTGTCAGTACCCACTACACACTGTGCCTCTGTGAAACTTGCTCTCCTGGGGACAGAGTGAAGACAGGTTGGAGAGGTGTGCGTCCCCGAACTAGTTGCCGGCAGCACAGCGCGGAACCGTATTAAATGCCTGCATGGGCACTTGAGTCTCTGCCTGCATCCAGACCCAGAGACTAACCATTTCCTGTGGAGCTGCAAAGAGCTGCTGACTCAGTGCCCCCTCAGGGCCCACGTGGCCTTGCATGGCTGAAGTATCCTGTCAGTGACAGCGCTTTTTCATACAGGCCGTAAGTAGATAGCGGCCCCTCTCCTGCCCTTCTCACTCCTGCTCACCAGTCACTGAGGGCCAAAGGTTCAGGCTTCCTTACCCGTCCTCCTCGTGTGGGCTCCCTCTGGCTCAGGGTTTCCTCTCTCTCTCTCTCTCTCTCTCTCTCTCTCTCTCTCTCTCTCTCTCTAGCTTTGGAGCCTGTCCTGGAACTAGCTCTTGTCGACCAGGCTGGCCTCAAACTCACAGAGATCCACCTGCCTCTGCCTCCCCAGTGCTGGGATTAAAGGCGTATGCCACCACTGCCTGGCCAGGGTTCCCTCTCTAACTCCTCCCCAGCCCTGCCTCTTGTTGATGAACGCTCCCCTCTGCTAGGCTCAATCACTGGGCTCACACACTTTGTCTGGCCTCAAGCCTGTGGCCTACTGTCCCCAGAGTGGGCCTATGCTTATGCGATGCTCCCCTGGCCCTTTCTACGGAGCTCAGCAGTCTACCTCCACAGTGTCCCCTTTTCTCCAACTCCAGTTCATATGTGTTTGTTTGTTTCATTTTTCCTTTGACAAATATTTGCTATTAGGGTATGTGCCTCACACCTATAATTCCTGCATCCAGGAAGCTAAGGTAGGAGAATTGTGAGTTTGAGGCCAGACTGGTCAGCAAATCCAGAAGGAACCTCAATTAAGAAAATGCCTCCATAACATCGGTCTGTACGCGGGCATTATCTTGATTAATGATTGATGTAGAGAGGGCCAGCCCACTGTGGGTGGTGCCACCCTTGGGTAGGTGATCCTGGGTTGTATAAAAAGGCAAGCTGAGCAAGCTGTAGGGAGCAAGCCAATATGCAGCCTTCCTCCGCGGTCTCTGCTTCAGTTCCTGCCTCCAGATTCCGGCCTTGAGTTTCTGTCCAAATGTCTTTTCATGATGGATTGCAAGTTGTAAAACAATGATCCCATTTCTCCCCAGGTTGTTTTTGGTCTTGATGATTATCACAGCAGCAGGAAGCAGACTAAGAGACCTCGGAGTGCTCTTCTGCTTGGAAGGTACTTGTGAACCAGAGCTGAGTCCTGGTTGGCCTAGTTCCCAGGGATGGCGAAAGGACTGCACATGCGGGAGCGAGCATCCCAGGACACTTTGATGTCTCTGGCTTGTGGCAAGAGGCCCTGGTTGAGCAATTAACTCCGAGAAAAGAACAAACAGATGTGCATGTAACCAGGGTAAATTATTTTTTCTGGTGCCCATGTGGGCTCTGTGGAGCTTTCTGTGAGGTCCGGGGGGAATCCTTGTCAAGAAAACTAGAGGAGACACTGGAGGGTCCCAAGGAAGGAAACCTTGGGCACAGTCTCCACTACAGACAGGGGTTTTCCTGGAGCTCTCTAGACTTGGCTAGTGGTCTCTCCCATGCCATTCACAAGCCAGGCCCAGTTGCCCACTGGAGAAGAAGGTATGTCATGATGTCCATCTCTTCCCAGAGCAATGCTTGCAAGCTTCCGCCAGGTGCACAAGTCCCTGTCTTCACAGGTGCTCAAAAAACCCAATGAAACTGGGTCCTCTAAAACTGTATGCCGGTTTGTCTTTAGACTCAGTCACAAGCAAGCATGACTTGAGCGCCGTGCTGGGTCCCACGTGGGACTGGGCACTTTCACATGCACCATTATATGACAGCCTCACTGGCCTCATTATCTTCCAAGGAACTGGGCTCTTTTCAAGTCAGTTTTGGATTCACCCACCCATCTCAATAGCCAGTTCTCCCTCCAAGGACATTGCCTAGCCTGGCTCCTCTTTCTCTCCGACTCCTTATTCCAATGCTGTGGGTGTGAGTAGAGCCTCCCTCGTGCTGGACAAGTGCTGCTGAGTGACAACCTCAGCTGTCTTAACTACCCTTCTCGTGTCAAAGGCCCTTTCTTCCAGAAAGCCTGCCAGGTCCGTCTTTCACCATTATATAGTCCTTTACCCCCTTGCTTAGGCCTTTGGCCCACATTCCTGGCCATAGTTATAGCTACTGCATACCCGGCTCTGTACCAAGCACTGTCAATCTTACAGGCCCTAGGTCCTCCTCACCCTGAACCGGTACCTAATGAATAAGCAATAGTAGCAGCGCTCTGGCCAGGCCTCTCCAAGAACTAAGACAAGAAATTAGGGCTGGGGCTGCAGGAAGACACCATCAGAGGAAGGTTGGTAAAGTTGCTTGAGATAGGAACGGTGTGTAGTTAGAGACCAGCACTCCAGGGAAGGACTCCGAAGCAAGAAGGGAACTTCACATGGGAGATGTCTGTGATTTCAACTTCCACACTAACCAGAGATCCTGGGAGGTTGCCCCCAGCCTGGAGAAGACCTTGCTTGCTTCCCCTGGAAGCTAGCATGAGATTGCTACAGTTGAAATACTCCACCACCCCCCTCCCCACTGTGCACTGCCAGAAGACTGTTCCCAAGGGCAAGCTGGTCAGCTGATTCCTAGGATTCCTGAGGTCAATGGGGGAGTTGGGCTTTTTTGGTCACTCTGTGTTTTACTAGAGACACACTGGTCATTTTTGTGCAATCATACCCAGCACCCATCGCGTCCAGTCACAGAATGTTCTGGGCATACCCTCCTCTCTGGCCTTGGAGACTGCAGATCAGAATAGAGGATGCACCCAGAGGTGTGCGGTGCACGGGCCCTGGAGATGAGCCTCTCACAGACCTAGATCACAGATCACAGAGAGCAGGGGTGTCCTCTGCTGCCTGGACTCTAGCTGGGACTTCCTACTTGATTCTCGTTTGTCTAGATTCAGGACTCTCATGAAAGCATACCCTCACCCCTGCTGCTTATTCCGTCTCAAATTCAGAGCCCATATATGCCACCCATGGTGGGGACCAAAGAATGTGGAGACAGGGGGGCTCTCTAGGAGCTTGTGGTAGAGCCAATGATGGCAGCAGAGCAGGCATCCATCTGACAGAAGGGACTAGCTCCTAAGGCTACTGGGTGCTGCTGCCTCGAGGTAAGAAATGGTCATGAAGCTGGGCAGTGGTAGCACATGCCTTTAATTCCAGCACTCGGGAGGCAGAGGCAAGTGGATCTCTGTGAGTTCGAGGCCAGCCTGGTCTACAAGAGCTAGTTCCAGGACAGGCTCCAAAGCTACAGAGAAACCAAAAAAGAAAAAAGAAATGGTCATGGTGGGAAGGAAGGTTGAGCCTAGGGAGAGTCTTGGAGGTGTGATGGTTTAGGAACTGATTACAATAGGGCCTGAAAGGATGGATAGATACAGGAGGCAAAGAAGAGTGTGTCTTCAAGCCTATTCCAGCACACATAGGATCTCTCCAAGAACTATACAGCAAGCAAGGAACCCATGTAGTAGAGTGTAAGAGCATTGGGAAGAGGATACCCCGTGGTTGTGGACACATATGATCCCCAAAGACTATGCAGCAAGCAAGGGACTCACCTTATAGAGTATAAGAACATTGGAAAACACATGGTTGTGTTTCCACAATTCCAAGCATGATGTACTGCTTCGCCTTCTCCTGGGCCAAGTCCTGCCCCAGTGGCCATCTAACTGCATAGCCTTCGCATGACACCATCAATTGTGCCTTCAGTCCTGTCACCCGACCTTCTTGAAGCTCAGAATGTCCCTCAGCATGGACAGTGACCCAGCCTGGAGGGTTGGATTCATAACATGCCTCTCATGTTCCAGCACAGAGAAAAGAAGGGAGAATCTGGGGGCCACACCACATGTGTTTGACTCCCTGACGCCATTTGTGCAGTTTGTTCCTTATCAGTTCCCAGCCCGGTCTCCTGACTTGGGGGTATAGGAGGGCTGAGAACACCTTGCGACTGCTGGTGAGATTTGAGGACATTTAAGGATCCAGGCATGGTGGTACCTCCTTGTGATTCCAGCACTCAGGAGGCTGAAGCAGGAGGATCAGGCATTCAAAGGCATTCCGGGCTGTAAAATGAGACCCTGTCTAAAAACAACAGAGTATTAGACTCAGGAGCCAACTACCTGTCCATCAGCCTGCCAGGCAATCAATGCTCACAAAATGCTCGCTCCCCTTGTTCCTCCTTCCTGTGGTTTCTACTGTAGAGGCCTCTGACCGCAGCTACCTGAAGAGCTGAGGTCTGTGTCGGTGGCATGACCACTTTGAGCTGAGAAAGCACATCTCGGATGCTCGCCTCTGTGCCCACCCTGAGTAGAAGCACAGAAGAAATGGAGGTCCAGATGGCTAAGAAACAAGGAGAGGCGCTGTGATAAGGGACAGCCAGGGGGGTACTGTTTGATTCCACCAAATCCCCAGCCTCTTGGGAGTGGCTTTACGCTCCACCTCCCTCAACATGGGCCGACCAGTGTAGACTGGCCACATTGGCAAGCCGGTGACTGTGCTCTGGAGGTGTCTGAAGCCATCCCCAGGAAACCTTGAACTAGGATAGCCTCCCTCTCTGCTGTAAGTGCAGAGATCGGATCCGGGTCAAGAATCAGTGGGCGTATGCAAAGGCCTGGGTGAAGACTGGCATGTTGGGGCCCATGCAGCAGGGCAAGCTGGTGGGCATGAAGGGCGTGAACAGAGAGCAGCCATGCATCAAGCCTACAGATGGGTGGAGGCCACAGTCAGAATCCCAGTCACCCAGCGATGAGTCTGCAGGAGTTTTTGAGGCACTTGGGATCATTTCTTAGCAGCAGCAGAGCCCTGGCACGTGGCTCCAGATGGACTAGGTAGCAACAGTCCTGTGTGTTCAGTGTGTTGGGGCTGTGTGAGAGGCCCAGCTAGATTCACAACTTTGGCCTCTTGGTATACTTCATATTCACAGGAATGATGGGTACCCTGGTTTGGAGAACAGAGATCCTCCGAACCAGAGGGGAGAATCACAGACCAGAACAGAGCCCCCACGGCTCTGCTCCCCTATCCCCAACCCATGCTCCAATACCCCACCTCACCAAGCTTTTGTCTTTCCAGCAGGAACTGGGTCAAATCTCACCCAGAGACTGAGACCAGCCCCGGGCAGAGCAGAGAGACACAGGCTAAGGATGTCCCCAGCTCTCCTTGGCAAGCCGATCTCCCCTTTGTCTCTGATTTGCACAAAAGTTAGAAAGAACACAGAGAGTTCCCGGGTATCCTTCACCCACCTTCTGCTAATGCAAATATCTTACATAACCAGGCACATTTGGCAAAGCGAGAGATCAGCGCTGGAGTGACACTGTCGCCTCAGCTGCAGGCTGCGCGCTCCATGCTCCTTCCCCACTCGGGCTCCAACTCCGTTTCCACATGGTACTTAGTGATCTGCTCACACCCCATTCTCAGTCCTTCCCCTTGTCTCATGACCTTGGCGATTCTCCTTCTCTCTCCCTGCCCCCTCTCTCGCTCCAGAATCTCTTACAGGCCAATCCAGTCCCAAACTTTTAATGTAGCCACGGTTGACCTTGAAATTCTGATCCTCCCGACTCAATGTCCTGAGTGTTGGAATCAGAGGCAGAAGTCATTATGCCCAGTTTATAGGGAGCTAGGACTCGAACCCGAGGCTTCTTCATGCCTGCTAGGCAACTGGCTACAATCTCAGTCTCCCTGTTTCATTATATAAAGTACAGTGTATATAGCATAGCCACCAAAAAGGAGGCGGTTAGAAGACATATCTTTGCTGTTTTGCCCTTTTGTTACTAATTTGGTGGCATTCCTCTGCAACCCTAATGTTGTGCAATCAGCACCACCATTTCCAAAGTGGTTTCATGGTCCCCACAGAAACTCTGTACTCATTAAGCAATGGCTCTGCCTTCCTCTCCTTTCCAGGTCCTTTAAGAGATTCAGAGGGGTTATCACCTCGACCTTTTGACCAAGAGAAAGGGCTCATTTCTGGCCAGAATCAGTCTAAGATTTCACATTGCTCAACTGTCAGTGGGACTCCCGCCTGGGCGCTCACGCTTCACTAATAGCAGAACGAGTGATTTCTAAGGTAAAAACCATAGAAATTTCATCTGACCCCTGTTTCTTTAGGAACTGTTCTGGTTACGTGTGTGTGTGTGTGTGTGTGTGTGTGTGTGTGTGTGTGTGTGAAGTAGGTGTGTGTGTATGTGCATGTGTATGTGTGTGAAAAGTGTGTGTGTCTGTGTGTGTGTGTGTGTGTGTGTGTGTGTGTGTGTGTGTGAGAGAGAGAGAGAGAGAGAGAGAGAGAGAGAGAGAGAGAGAGAGAG